>OW052059.1:2820670-4024420 GCA_932526445.1 Phragmatobia fuliginosa | reverse complement strand
ATTCTGGGATGGTAGCAGAGTTTTTAGAGCTAATTTAATCCTTAAAAAGTGTAAGTGATTATCTGCTGATAAGTTCCTGTAGGCCTTATCCAAAGCCTTGCTTTACAGTTAAATAAGCAACGTTAAATTCAAAATATTTTTTTAAAATATAAGTAAATTATTCATATATTTTGTTGTACTGTACAAGTAAATATATATAATATTGAATCAAGATAAATTCGCTAAAGCATTGTTGGGCACAGGTCTCTTTACACGATTCAACTGTCCAGATCGTTTGTGATTGATTGATCAATTAGTTATTCTTCCCTTTCATATATATTCAATGTATTCAGCTACGCAATATCAATGTTATACTCGTTTCGTAGCTGAAATTGGATTTCAAAGGCTTAATTTTATAGAGCTGTGTTTTGTATTGAATATGTTACTTTATCGAGCAATATACGTTCTCTAAGCTTTATTTAGGTGTGCTGGAACTTCAATACAAAATGTATATATAGATAACTTTCACCTATTGCTCTGTTTTAAAGTAGGTGATGAAATTGATGATTATTTTTGGGTAAGTACGTATAAAACTCTGCTAATGATCTGTTGTGGTTATTGTGACTAATAAAATTAGTTAGAACGATTTGAAAAGGTCTCAAGACCAGCGTCTTAACGCCAGCTTCTTATTTCAATGCGTCGATTCAAGAGAAAAACAGTGAGATCAGGTACTAAATATTTTCAGCCTTGTAGTTTCTATAGCAGTGGTACCGCAAAACCACCATTTTTATTAGGCACAAGTGCAATAAGCGCGTATGGAACAATAAACGTTATATTGGCCACATAAAACGGTATCTTATTGTGTCCATTGTGGTATGGGCGATTCTCTGTAAACTCGTAATCGGCTGTCCAGACCGAATTTTTCAAGACGTTATTAAATGATTTAAAAAAAACCAACTCCTAATGAAACTCTAATTCCGAAACTTTACGGACCCTTTGTATTTAGAACCATAACTATTTTCAGTTTTTTTTTGGGCGCGATAGAAGCTCTAAAAATACAGTCCCCTGGCTGTCCCCATCACTGTATTTCCACCTAGAAATGAGATTTACGAAGAAGTGAGTGATAAATGAAGTATTAGGAAGTCAATATCATTAAGAAGATAAGTTTATGATATTATTTTCGTAAAACAAGGTTTTATTACGAAATTTATTTAATTATTAGACTCCTGTAAACTTTGTCCCTAGAATTTTTAAACAGTCCCCTGCCAAATATTTAAATTCATAATTAAAAACAACTATCATATTTACGATAATTTTTTTAAGTCACACTAAACGTAATAGCTTTGAAGTTAGCAACCTTGCCGAATGCGGCGTTGATATGCCATTTTGTTAAGTGTCACAGCGTCATTTGTGAGGTAAACAAGCGCTTGTACCGCTACCACGCACAGTCCTCTGGTAAGTCATAATATGTATTTTAATTACTTTAATAATATCCGAATAAAGATTATTGTTGCATTATTTATGTCTCAATTGATCGGTATATTCTTAAAAAACTATTTTATATCAGTTTTGTAAATATTGTGAAATTTAGCCGAAAAACACAGTCCCCTGGCAACAGTCCCCTGTCTGAAATTGCAGCAAATTTTCCAGTGCTAGTCTACAGCAAAGAAAAAAAGAAGCCAAACAGCGACGACAGAAGTTTAACAGGGAAAGAAATGAAAAGATCGTACGCTTAGAGAAAAAACTTAAGAAGTACAAAAAAAATAGCGAGATTAGAAAGAAAAAACAAAAAGAACGTTGAAGATACGCCTAAGACAAAGATGTTGAAAATGTTAGACGAGCCTGACCAAAGAAAAGAACAGGGGCCTGTGTATTTTGTATAAGTAGTCAAGAAAGCGTTGTTTGGCGACATTAGTAAGCAGTTAAAAGAAAATTATTCCACATTGAAATGTACCAGAGAGACAAATCTTTAAGAAACTTGTAACTGGTAGTGTGCTTTAAAAGTACAAGCACTGGATACCTAAAGAAATAAAGTCGTTGTCTAGACCCGGCAAAAAATCTAATCTCATTGGCTTAGAAGTACCTAAAGCTAAACGATGTAAAACACCTGATATTTATATAGAAAGTTGTTGTTTCTGTTCACTTTTCATAAAGAAGTTTTATTTATTATTGATGCGAAAATATTTCATAAAAAGAATAAATAATTGATTAATGTAATATGACTTTTTTCTAAAGTACAACAGTCCTCTGTCTGACTTAACAGTCCCCTGTCATGATTTTTTGGAAAATCGCTAATAACTTGGAAAATATAAATAATTTCAGTGGGCCTCTTTATATACTTAAATAATAGTTTATTATCTTCGAAAAGGAACACAGTTTTATAGCAAATGTTAAAAAAAATTGCCAGGACAGCATTTGTATGGGACCTGTACGAGCTTACAGAGAAATGCCCGTATATTACACAGCTGGGTGTTTACGACGCCCGTGCCCACTTATTGCTCATCCTGAGACGAGCCTACATCAATACAAATAAATAAAATTGAAGTATCTGTATGTAATATCAAAATAACTTTTTTTTTACTAAATGATTTTTTTTTGTTTTTTTTGTCCTTTTGTTTTGGCTAATCTCTGGATCGGTTGTACCAATTTTGACGGGATTTTCACTGGTAGATTATGGTAATGGTAGATTAATTAGTGATTAGATTATTATTATTATGTTTAAAAGTGTAATCTTTAAAAAAGGTAGTGAAATATGAATTATTAGCTACGACCCGCTATGTTACCCTAGATTATTGTTGTAAATCGCGAGTACCGCCGCGGCGTGAAGCAAGTCTGAAAAAAAATCCCTAGCTCATACTCCTTACGTCATTAGCTATCTGCTAGTGAAAGTCCCTGTAATATCGGTCCAGTCGTTCCAGAGATTAGCTAGAGCAAACAGAAAGACCAACAACAATTTTATATATTGCATTTATATAATTTCATATGCATTTAGTTAAAAAAAATATAGTTTTAAAAAACTAAACAAGCACGCTTTTAAACTAAAAAGTAGAAAATAATTTTAATGTAACAAAGCGTGGGGCGACGCGACGTTATTGAAATATTTTCAGAAAGCACCCCACGCTTTGTTACATTAAAATTATTTTCTACTTTTTAGTTTAAAAGCGTGTTTGTTTAGTTTTTTAAAACTATATTTTTTTTTAGACTAAAAAAGTTTTTTTTTCTTTTTTTTTTTTAATTAATGTATTGTCATCGGTCCTCGATAAATGTACAAAGTTTGAACGAAATCTGGCCGTTTAAAGTGGGTCAAAATCGCGCCCAAAGGAGTCGGTTACAAACATACAAACAAACATACAAACACACATACAGGTGAAGCTGATATAAAGCGTATAAAAACTGTTTATTTTATAAAACAGACACTCCAATTTTAATATTTGTATAGATAATACATGTCTATTCATTTCGAGAATTGAACCTTTATTTATCATAGTTGATATTACAAAAGTTCAATAAGGTTTCAAAATATTTATAAAAACGTGGATTGTGTTGTTGTTGTTGTTTATAGTGCCCCAGACTGCTGTGTCAAAATTAGTGAAGTGTAATGAGCACAATATTATGTTTTGCATCTGAGTGCAACTTATCTATCTATGCTATGTATGTCTTAGTCTTAAAGAATACAGAGTGTTCACCACCCCTATGCATCCCGCGGATGTCGTAAAAGGCGACTAAGGGATAAACTACGCAAGACAACATCAATGCAAAGAGAAGGAAAACTTGAAACCAACCTTATGCCAACCCGTTTGGCCAGCGTAGTATAGTAGGCCAAAACCTCCTTTCTAAGGAGAGGCCCAAAACCTTCTTTCTAAGGAGAGGCCTATGTCCAGCTGTGGACTGTCGAAGGCTGTTGATGATGTGTCTTAGTCAATTAGCAATAGTTCAATTTACATTTTTCGGGCTTTGCCTATTTTATGATCAGTGTGTGATGCCTTATGTAGCTATTACAAGCTTCATTCATTCTCTTCTGAAGATTTGTCTGTATTCCAATCAATAGCGTAATCTTTACATATATTAATATGTGGAACAAAAACTTTGTACTCCGTTTTAAGATAATTGCGCGGACTGAGGAGTATGAAATTTGACATACTTAAAATTCATAGGGAGGAGTGCAGAAAACAAAAATAAAAGTAAGTTAAAGAAGAAAATATGGTCGCATTTGACCAATGGGTGACCATTAGTACTTATGAAAATATAAACACTACTAGCAAACCTTTAATTATCCAATCAACAGTATAGCAAAGTAACAGTAATAAATCACAGTTGTAGTTTTTGCTCGGTCATTCTGCTGTCAAAACGAGTACTTTTTGAGGTCTTAGGGGTTTGTTACACACAATTTGAACTAAATTTAAGACAAGTTAATTACAGTGAACAAGTGGTTTATATCATGCAATAGTCGTTAATCGTACCTAATATAAACGTTATTGGAGGTAACCGACTATTCAGTTATGTACGTCTATCATACGTACGTACATCTTAAGACACAGGAAATGTATTATGTTTGAGGTAAAACTCAATAGAAATTCAAGGGAGAACTGTTTTACGTGTGTCAACAATATTTCCGTACCTTTGTCTTCATATCAGTTGTTCAAAAAATTGTGCTCTGTATCGTGAAAATATCATAAAAAGGTGTACGTTTTCTCAGACAGTGTGAATTGCCTTGTAATATAACTATATTTTCTTTGACACACGACCTTTTCATCTACGATAGACGACACGAAGTACTGTGGAAAATGTTGAAAGAAAACGAAACTGTTGACTATGAGACCTTTACATTTGATTAAATTTCTAAATAGGTACTCACACATATACAAATGTAAAAAACCGTTGTTTTTTTAGACCCTGCCAAAATTACTACTTAAGGAAAGCATGGTTACGATTCAAGAGTGGGGGGCAACCACACTCGCTGCGAGCGAATTCAGACAATGCAGTATGCCGTATGGTGTTCCACATTAAGGCAGCCTAGTGAAATATTAGTGATGTATCACTGTACAAGGTTGTTGGTGGTATCATAGTGGATAGTAAAACACCAAATAATTACCAGTTAATATAATGAAACGTGAATTGGAGAGTTCAACACTCATGTATATTTTAAGTCTACCTAAGATATCGTTCTAAAAGTCACACAAGGTGTAGTTCCACTAAGTCCACTTTTTTTTTCGTGCGGAAATCCCCCCGAATGACACCCAGTTGATGGCTATGTCGGACTCGAACCGACTTAAACCGCACGCCATCTCAGGTACTATAAGCCGAGGAACCAGGTGTACCCTCGAAAGGAAGTCCCTGGAATCCATTAAGTCCACTGAAAAATAAAACGTTTTTGCGTACCAATCCGTGTCGTGTGTAAGTTTATAAAACATAGACCTATACTATTTTTAGACTACATTTCAGTAAGATCTTGAACCATGTGTGCATGCAAGAGTCTAAATTTAGATTTATCACCGGCATAGAGTGTTGAAGGAAAAACATCGTGAGGAAACTCGTGCTACTCATAATAAACAAATACCTTCATACAGTGTAGTAGTACATTGCCCTAGCGATAGATGGCGACATGTCAATGTCTCTTTACAGGATGTACAGATATTGGCAGAAAGGTGTGGTCATATTTAATGTAGGGAAAGGGATAATACTTTTAAACCCTACTTTGAAAATGAAATTCAACTTGAAAATCATTCGATGAACAATTTTTTTTTATAAAATGATTTGAAATTATGGCTATTTAATACTGGGGATAGTTGTACTAGCAGAAATTTAAAAAAATATCTGCTTAAAAAGTTTCAACTTTTTTTTATTCTGATGAACATAACAGTACATACATACTAGTTTAGATATAAAACTCATTTGAGAAAGGAAAGAAAGTCCTTAAGTCAATTTTTAGGTTCCGTAGCCAAATGGCAAAAAACGGAACCCTTATAGATTCGTCAAGTCTGTCTGTCTGTCTGTCTGTCTGTCCGTCCGTATGTCACAGCCAATTATTTCCGAAACTATAAGAGCTATACTGTTGAAATTTGGTCAGTCGATGTATTCTGTGAACCGCATTAAGATTTTTACATAAAAATAGAAAAAAAACAATACATTTTGGGGGTCCCCATACTTGGAACTGAAACTCAAAATTTTTTTTTTTCATCAAACCTATACGTGTGAGGTATCTATGGATAGGTCTTTAAAAATGTTGAAGTTTCTAATATAATTTTTTTCTAAACTGAATAGTTTGCGCGAGAGACACTTCCAAAGTGGAAAAATGTGTGTCCCCCCCCCCTCTAACTTCTAAAATAAGAGAGTGATAAAACTAAAAAAAATATATGTTGTACATTACCATGTAAACTACCAACGAAAATTGGTTTGAACGAGATCTAGTGAGTAGTTTTTTTTTAAT
The DNA here is from genome assembly GCA_932526445.1 of Phragmatobia fuliginosa. Lineage (NCBI taxonomy): Eukaryota > Metazoa > Arthropoda > Insecta > Lepidoptera > Erebidae > Phragmatobia > Phragmatobia fuliginosa. The sequence goes on along the minus strand of OW052059.1, from coordinate 4,018,014 downwards.
ACGTCATAAATCGTAACACGCAATATACCTTTCATCCAATCAATACACTAGTATAAAAACATCGATGAAAGTTACAACGAACTACTAGAACTTTTATATGATGTTACTTGCTGGTACGGAACCCTTCATGGGCGAGTCCGACTCGCACTTGGCCGCTTTTTTCAAGTTAAAACTGAGGAGGGATTCATCTCGAGTTATGTAATGCCAACGAATGGTAATATTTCTGCAATTTTGGTAAATTTTATCAATTCTTTAATAAATTTACGGGTCCTCCCGGAGCAGAGCGCCAGAGGTCGGGGTATTTTTTAGTTGAAACACTAGATACTCTCCAAGGTCCTAATACTTGTTGCCTCACTTTGGCCACTTATTCAAAAATCTACTACAATTTTAAATACGAACATTCGGATAGACGTTTCTTACTAAATCCCGCAAGAACCAAAAGCGCAAGACAATAATAAAGTTCACATACAGGTTAAAGTAATACAAACGGGTGGCCTCACTCGGTATTTCTCGATTTGATGGTACTCGTAAACCGTTAACGCGGCTATAAAATTCCGCAGTATTCCTTTTATTCTTTTGTCTCATGCTAGGATAGAGGTGGTTGTTTGGAAAAATATATTTCTTTAAGTATGTCTGCTCTAACGAACTAGAAAAATGTCGGGTGACTCGATGTCAATGAAAATGGCGAAAACCCATAGAGTTTACGAAAGGCACTTAAATTAAATTAGTTATGAGTCAAATAAAGATTGTTAAAAAGGGCACTGTAATTAATCATCATATACAGTGCAACCGCAATATAACAAAACCGATGCGACCTCCTAAATATTCATTTTATCAACTAATTCGTTAAACTGACTTTATATATTGAGGTAAAGTTGGTCTAAAACTCGTAAGAAAGAGTTTGTTCGTAAAAAAAAACTATTACTGATGGACTGTTGAAACTCAGGTATTTTCATACAATAAGTGAATTTGAGGAGATGACACTACTCTTAATAAGTACTACATATTAATCAACAATAAAAAACATAAATATCGCTAGTAAAATATATAGAGAGAAAACCATTACCAAGTAAAAAAACAATGTAACATAGCAACCTTATCAACATAATATAAATAATAAAGCAAAGTACTTTGTACATTATTAACGAATTTATTTCAATTACGAAAAGCAAGCCTAATTATTATTTCCCCTAAAGGATATTAATCTCTGTAGAGGTGTAATATTCACAGCGAGGTCTAATTAATGTACGATCGTGTGTGAGGCAAACAATTTCTCTCGTTAATCGTAATGAATTCGAGGATCAAAGTAAATAGAACATAATTGTACTTTAGTGACAGCAGAACCTTGAAATAAGCATTCCCTGACAACGCCAGTTTACAGTCTAGACAACGCCATGTACATACCCCTCCCTTTTTGACTAGGGTCGAAGTATGGACATGACATAAAATTTAGATATATAAAAAATATTTTTTTAACGAAATTATAGCTCACTAACTAAAGATGACACAGAACTATAACAGTGTAGATCAAATGTTGCCATTTTGTTATTAAGTAACTTGTTAATTTAACCGTGTCTAAATATCAACATGTCATACACAATGGACTCGTGGTTTATCTTCTTCACGCGCTTTCGTCACACAATAATTCCACTCACAAAAGGAATTCTTGATAATAAAACCGCGTAAAATGTGTAATATTTGCATATTACATTACGTGTTTTACGCTAGTGACGTAAGTCTACTATTATTTAACGCAATATAGCTAAAATCACGTATGATAGCGGTTTCATAAGTAATACTCTAGTAAATGGGCGACCGAGCTTTGCTCGGTTATCATATTTATTATTAAACAATGCTATCTATTCTCTCAAGTATTTCGCAACTAATAAAGAAAAACGCACGAAAACTGGAAAACTCTCAAACATAGACTATGATATAAATCGATTTTTCACCCCTGAAAACCCCTAAATACCCAATTTTACCGAAATCGTTAGAGCCGTTTCCTGTTATATACATATTACATTTAGTTATTTATCAAACTAAATTTATCACTATGAAGTATATTCTGAGTTCGTTCGGGTTTTCTATCACTCTGAATTTTTTTAATACGTATATATTTAAGTCTACCAAAGTGACTCTACTCTGCCTGATGGAAAGCATGAGTAGAATCCAGGAGTAGGGGCCACCATCCTCATTGTGAGGGTAGGCAATGCAGCATGGTGACCCACACCATAGCAGCCTGGACAGTTTCTTTTTTTTTATAATCTATACCTCCAACAGTATCGGAACCTATGGTAGTACATACATGCCAGTTCTCACTCTTATGCCTCTCGCACTTTCGTGCCGCATACTTGTTCTTTCTTATACACATCCATTCATTCCTTACGGGTGGGACTCCCGTCTATTACCCTATGCTATCTGGCCTGGACAGATTGTAAATCACCAAACTTAAGCGCTTGTTAAAAATAAGTGATTACCTCATGTTTATCTCCGGTTTTAATTTACCAGTGAGGGGTTCACTTTAATATAAGAACCAAACCTCAAACAATCATTTTCAATTAGGTAAATTAATTCTGTATTAGTCTGCTTCAGTACTACAAATAATTAAAATTGAAGTGTCTGTTTGTTTTGTTGTATATCAAATGAACCGTTTTTTACTAAATGCGTATGAAAGTATACATACTCACACAAAAAAAAGCAATTGATTTTTTTTGTGTGTCTGTTCATGATGTATCAGAGCAGCAACAGCTGTTTTATAAAATATCCTATTTAGTTCATACTAATAAGGTAGCAAAAAATGACACAACCCACATAAAATGGTAAACAGTTGAGCTCGAGCAGTAACCAGTGTCGATGACTTCTATTCTAAAATAACACATGGCAAAAAATATGATTGTACTAGTCGAGTCCCACGGTTATTGTTGTAAATCGCGAGTAACGGCGCGGAGAGAAGCGTCTAAAGTCTAAAACTCCTTAGATCATCAGCTTTCTACCAGTGAAAGTCCCGTCAAAATCGGCCCAGTCGTTCGAGCTATTACCCGGCACAAACAGATAGACTTTTTTTTTTTAATATGCTTTAAGGGGTAAGGAACGTCTAATTCAAATTCAAATTAAATTCAAATTCAAAATTCTTTATTCACTTAGGATGCAATACATCTCTTGTGACAGGTCAAGATTCTACATGTACATTTATGCCATGTTCGCAAACAATAGGTAGAGCCGGAGAAAAGAACATGGCAATAAAAACTCGCGGCCACTCCTTTCAAATCGCCAATGTTTACATAGTTTTAATGTTTATAAACCTGATATGGGGGTAAGGTGCTACCACTAATATACTATACACCATGTTAGAGGACTGATGCACATTATAGTGATTAAAAATTAGAACATAAGCTAATTTAAAAAAAAAAAAAAAAAAAAAACAACAACAGCCTCAGTGGGTACAACATAGTAGGAGCATCTACTTACAACAAAGGTAAAAACTATATGTGCTCAAATATTGGCCAAATTACTGGTAACGAAAGATTAAATATAAAAAATTATAAGATCAAAAGAAAGAGAAGAATGGCCTTTATTCGTCACGTAGAATCTTTACTTACAAAAGTAAAATCTACTATACTTTCATAGGCATTTAATACATTTGATATTACATATGTACATACACTTTAATTTTATTTAGATGACGGTATGCATCCTTCAATAACGCATATAATTAGTTGTAAATTACATGTAGGTGTATCCTGTTACGAATTTATTAAAATACAAACATGACTCGTACAAATGACGATTTATTAAACTTTTATATACAGCCTTCAATATGTAATGTGTATATGTATGTATGTGCCAGCCTACGTCGTCAATACTAATGCAATAAGACAACAAAAAGTACACTCATAAAAATTGTACAAACATCTAAAACATGAACTGGCGAGAATAACATTTTTATTTTACCCTGAATTTTTAGGTTGAGAAACTACTTATTATTGAAATTATTTGTAAGTAAAAACTTTACGTAATTTTCTCGAACAAACTTTTAATTCGGATGTAGTGTAAAAAGTAATATTCTTGTCGCGTACTTTGAAAAGAAACGGAGAAAAACATTTTCAAGAAATAGTCGCTAGTACGGCATATAATTTCCATCAAGGCCTTTCTTTTCTCGTAGTAGTAAATGACTTGTAATAATAGGAATGTTCTACAGACAATAATTGTAATAAGTATAATTACGTAAATCGTTTCACTGGGGTTGAAGACTGATTATGTTATTATTTATAACAGCAACTTTCATAAGAAGGTTCATATCGTTATCAGTTATATTAACTACTAACATACCTCCTTCATATGCCTCGTTGGTTGCAAATGCGACTGCCGATCGAAAGGTCTTGGGTTCAGTGCCAGGGTAAAGTCAAAGTGTTATTGAGTTTTTCTGATTATAGAAATGTTTCTGAACAGTTCGGATTTCTTTTCGGGGACGATTGATTCGGAGGATAGCTACATGTCAACAGTCAGTTTAATGCTGACGAACTGGTAAATTGCAGGAGAAAAATGGATACCATTGGCTAGACACAAAGAACGATGGAAGTCCTTGAAGGACGCTTTTATCCGAAGGGGGTCCCATATAAGCCACGACAAAATAATAACCAAAATGAATGAATTCAAACTGATCGTGATGCAATTGTAATTATTCAAAAATAATCTTATTTATTAACAAGAATGCACTGTACTAGGCTGAATGGAATTAAATAATAAATAAATAAATAAATATTTCGGACATCTTACACACAACATCATCTAGTCCCAAAGTAAGCAGAGCTTGTGTTATGGGTACTAAACAACTGATATAAATACATAAACATACTTTTTTTTGTAAATACATACATATTATACATAGAAAAACACCCAGACTCCGAAACAAATATTTGTGAATCACACAAATATTTGGTCAGACCCGGGAATCGAACCCGAGACCTCTTGATCAGCAGCCGCATACTCTAACCACTAGACCAACAAGGCAGTCGAAAAATAAAGTTTTATTATTATTATTAATTTCAATATTCGTCGAATTATTACATCTTTTATTTTATATTAAATACAAACACGGAATCAAAGTCAAACAATTGCCGTAAAAGACATACAACAATTAAAAAGCACGTGACAAGGGTAGACACATATCTATTTAATCTCTCAGAACAGTGACCGGGTTGTATCAGACAGATTAAATTTTTATAAGATGACGAATTCAAGTGAGTCTGCAAATGAGTCATCTGTGGCTTGTCGGTTCCGCAATTTATCTTAAAGGGGATTCCTAGCGTTAAGATTATCATGAATCGAACTATTGTAGTACATTCCTTTGCATATCGTTACAGCGAGAACACTGCTATGTAGCTGTTAGCAACTTGTGTGTTGACGCGTGTATGAAATGATTAAAATAATATATGAATCTTGAGCTAGTGGCTTACTGGTCCTACTGCACTAAGTGTTTTGGGTTCAAATCCTAAACAGGATAACACTTTGTGAGATTCTCAAATCGTTATTTTGAATATGGGTGTTCTTTGTGACCGTTTCCTGTATGTTTGTTAAGTCCCCACGAAACAGGAATATATCCTAATGCGGGAGTTGTTTTTAAAAAAGAAAATATCAAACAATGAACTATAAAGGCTAGGCAGATGAGTTTTCTATGGCAACTGAATTTGTTAGATTTAAATTTCTCAAGGTTCATTTCATCACCCTCAAATTATCTGGAGATAATAGTGACATGAGACGTAGATGAGAAGCGAAGCTGTATGAAATTAATGTTAAATAAAACTCAATATAACTGACTCATACATTTTAAGAGACTAGTTTTGACTTTTATTTTTGGACACCTTACACACAGCGCCATCTATTTCCATACTAAGCAGAGCTTGTATTATGGGTACTAGACAATTGATATCAATACATAAACATACTTTTTTTATAAATATATACATAGCAAACACCCTAACTCCGAAACAAATATTTGCAGATCATACAAACATTTAGTCTGAACCGCGAATCGAACCCGAGACCTTCAAGCATATAGCAGTCACATACGCACTCACTGCGCCACCGAGACAGTCAACTTATGGTGACAGTAACATATGTGAAGAAACCTCCTAGCCACCCCAACTTATATACGTAGTTGATCGAGTTTCCAACATCTCATAAAAAACATACTGAAGGGGAAAAAATGCTGACATATCAGCAAGTTCCATATTGCATGGCTGGTATTTATTTGAAGGGGAAGAGACTCGAGTTATCTATTTCATCGGAAATATGGAGTGAACGCGACAAAGAGATCAAGTGGGTACTCAGACAGTATCAATGCAGTATAAGTATTGATGATTACGAAGGGTCGACGTGAATGGAGGGAGAGCTCAACGAGGACGTGGTCAAGTCCCTTTATATCTAGTATCATATTCCTTGACTGAAATTGCCTTGCGGGTAAGACAGCACATGATAATAAAGCTGAAAACACACATTCGTGACTTGTACGTGACGTACACTTGACTTAGGAATATCTTACGAGGAATCGGCAGAGATGTATTCCACTCAATTTTTCTGACATTTATAAAGGCCTATTTACTTAATAGGGGGGTAAGAGGGACTGGATACTTTAATAGTTAAAAGGAAAAGTAACTTGTATACTGAGGGAAAAAGGAAGATATAACTGCATCGGTGGCGCATTGGTAGCGTATGTGATTGCTGTGCTTGAGGTCTCGGGTTCATTTCCCGGTCCTAAGGTTTGTGTGATTCACAATAAAACAAACGTTTATTAGTCTAGTACCCATAATACAAGCTCAGCTTAGTTTAGGACTAGATGGCGTTGTGTGTAAGGTGTCCGAAACATTCATTTATTTTTATAATTTAAGAATAAGAGACGGAAGATCCTTTTATATTCAATATGTAAATGGGGTTTGGGAGCAGGTAAAGTCGTAGAAAAACCCAAGCATTTATATCTACTAATTTCGATAACATCTAATTAATATTTTACAGAGGAATTTCATTCATTCAGTCGAACGGAGAATAATGTTCCTAATCTGGTCATGCAGAATGTTGATTAGCGATTCTATAAAATCTTTATACCGACAATTTATATAGAGAACTTTACAAAAAATTCATTCAATTCATTCAATACACATTTAAAGAACGTAGAAACTGTTAGCGCATACCAACACAGGTTGACACCAATTTAGTGCATAACAACCTTTACACGGTACTGGATTTGATTCATTTAAACCGTATCATGTTATAGGTCATCGCTTTTAATCTATTTTAGAATAGCTTTTGATTAAATATAGTATTCTGAAATCAATTATACAGTTATTTTTGAACACGCTAAGGTTAACAGGTTATTATTAAGATCAAAAAGTCCTTGAACAAGGAGACAGTTTCTGTATTTTTCTGTAGTTGTAAAGCAATTAGAACTTTTAGACCACGAACTATATCTGCAATGTTAATATATATTTGCAACAAATGTATGTGGTCAATATTGTAGATTATAATTTACACATAGATTATAAATATACGTATATAGTTTTTACTAACTAACATTTTAAGCTGAAGTCTTTTTATGTTTGGTTCCACGCCCTCATCTTAGAAAGTCTAGTCCTCTGGTCTAAATAAGAAAATTCTTTCAATGTTACATAGATCAGTTATCGAGGAAGTTATCCATTAACAGCTATAATATATACCTATATCATCAAGCGGATTATCAATTTGAGAGGATTATCATAATGATTTTTTCAAAACCCTAAATTTTTTTCCTTCCATTGCGTGCGCTCTACGTATACAAGTAAAGGTTTCACAAAAATAGTGTTTCTATGAATTGGTCTCCTGTAAAGATTCTAAAAGAAATTCCGGGGCAGCATATTTCTATCTTTTAAAGTTGATTCACTATAACCATTTTTTGTTACTAATGCCTCGGGCAACGAGGAGACCAAGAAAAGGTTGTGTGGGTTAACTAGTGCAATATAAAGGTTGAGTATAATTTTGAATGTAAGTTAAAACTATCATTAAAAAGACCTTTCGAATCATAATATTTCAAAAATATAATGGACAGGCCTAGCTTGAAGTATTCGTTTCCTTTCCTTAAAATTTAAAAAAAATGAATATATGATACGAATTAATACACATATCTCCATAATATGTTATACTTTAGTGTACAGGCTTTAAATCTAAGTATTTTATGTGTTACAACTTGTAACAAATAAAATACTTGTTTTTAAGGCCTACACCTGTAATTTACAAATGTAGGTACTTTATTCATGTACGAGTAGATATGCAACGACAATACTGTCAATCAGTAAAACAGTTTTCATTGTTTTTAAATCTATAGAGCTGTATTGTTATCTACTACTGTGAAGTAATACGCATGTTGCATATGAATGAATGTAGTATGTATTACTAAAACTGCAAGTACTAAAACTAATTTTAGATAAAAATAATAATCTTATTTCAGACTCTATTCCCTTTATATACGTACCAAAATTCCATCTAATTTCATTAGTTAGGAGATGGTTGAGTAACAACATCCATCCCCTCAGCCCACAGAGATGTATCACGAGTATCTACTCGTAGTAGATACGCGAATCGACTACTGCCCCCATTAGCCAAGTTACAAACGTTTCTCGCTTTCTATTCTATTTGTCTATTCTTTCGTTTAATTGGCTAATATTTTGTTTTGATCACGTGACTGAGTGACATTAGCCAATGAAACACAAGAAAAGAGAATAGAATAAAAAACGAAACGTAGCTGATTAGTAACTATACTTGATTCGTAATCTATTTATAGTACTTATAGTATTGGATGTCTCTTTCAATTGTGCGATTCATAACAGTTTAGTGTAGAACATTGTCGCTAGATGTCATTAGGTATAGCTATTTTATTTTTATTCTGTCGCTAATCAAAGTTGTGTAAGAAATACGGCAAAATGTTACACAATCTTAACGTATAATCCAGATAGATAAAATATATCGCAAATGTACATTTTATAGAAAAGAGAATATTAAAAAGGATATATAACGTTTGTATATAACTCTGAAGTTGGTTCTTCGGTGAACTCGTCACGTGTTACAGCAATTAACACGTTGTTAAGGGAAATTAATAAAAAATATCATAACCATTTATATTATACCTTATTATATTTTTTCCTTCTTCCTACATGAACAGTATGATTTGGCTGCAACGCTAAAGTTATCGCTGAGGTTTTATGTGTAATGCACACACACATAAATTATTGTCTTTAAACACATCGAATACATATTTTTTTTATTTTACCCAACTGCTGAGGAGAATAATGTTTTAGATTGCTAGAATGTTGTGACTATGTTTCATGTGTCAAAATATTTAGCGCGTTCATATCCAATCAATGTATTAAGCTCTGGTGTATCTTCATCAATAAAGCTGGACTAATTCAGTTTTTCTTTTTTTTTAATCTAATTATACATTATTTGTTTAATCTCTAGAATTGACGATCATTACGCTGCAACCCTTAGTAGTGAAGCAATGTGCCATAAACGTACGTTAAATGTTTCGAAAATGCCTGAAAAGGTCTACTTGACATAAAAGTTTTTTTTGTTTTGAAACTGAGCATGGCTAACTCATTTATAAACTTTTTTGACTGTCGTTGACATTGAGTTATTAAATCGCCTGATTGATATGATGCCGTTCCGTGAATAGCTGTAGATAACTTATCATTAATCAAATTCAGAGACATTAACATACATTTCTAATTAGGTTTTATTGCAAAATAATAGTGTACTAGGATCCTACGAAGAAGGATATGTAAAGTAAAACTCGTAATATTGTTCACTAATATAAAATAATTATTTTGTGTGTTAACAGTGATGTCGTGAGTGTTTTAATTAGGTGTTCACGAACATTGGCATGAAGTGGATACTTTATGTAGATATAAATAGTAGCTATTTATATGTTTATAACAGATATTTGAATGCATTTTTTACCGTGGCAGAGCCATGCTTCAAGCAATTCTTTCGTTGCATTTTACGGAGTGACTTTTATGACTTTTATGACATTCATGAAGTTCAAGTTTTTTACACAAGACAATCGCTATTACACGTTTTTTTTCTAAAAGATCTAATATCTACTTAATTTGGTATTAAGTTAAAACGATTATACCAAAAGTTAAAACGAGATATTTCAGTATCTTCGAACAATGACCTCAGTATATAAAAAACAGACAGATACAAAAGTTACACTTTAATTTCAAGTTGTCGATATCGTAACTCAAATACGTTTAAAAGAAGGTACGCGTGGATCGATCAGTATTATCGGCTAAGAAGGTGTTATAAGGGGCTCGTGAGGGATTATTCAGATGAAGGGCGCGTTGGGATTCAGGTAACCAAATATAGAATGTCACAACACCATGTCGATAAACATTACGCGATCATGAATGATGCATTGTATTATTGTCGTATTAGAAAGAGTGATATTTTTATTTACTAAAGTCGGATGCTACACGGATTTCTTTTTGTGTATTTCGAGGATACCTCGAGGATACGTTGAAACTAGACCAGAGCCTTTTTTCAAGATGTGACAAGTACAGCCGCGATTGTGCCACGCAACACAAGTATTGTACTTTCGTTTAATGACTTTATATCCAAAACAAAGTCAATAGACTTTATATAAAAAAATATAAAGACAGAAGCAGGTGTTTTCACAAAATAAACAACATAGTTATTTCAGCGAAAAGGTCAGTTCCCCTTATCAGTGAGTAATATTAATTATTGAGACAACACAATCTTATCTTACAATTCTGACCAAACGGAACTAAATATTCATTGGTTTATCAAAAAGTAAATATACTCAAAGCGAGCAAACAATAGTTTTTGTCTTTGTCAGGTGTATGCACACGCAAATGTTTACAAAGCTATAAGAGTTGTTAAATAAATTCACTGCATAATTCTTGAACGTTATGTTAGTAGGTATATTGTCATTACAGTACAGTATAAGGTAGTAGAGCCAGGGGGGTGTCACTCCGCAGTTTAGGTATAGTCGGCCGGCTGCCTGCCGGGTCAGACACGCCGGTCAAAACAGACATCGTCAGAACAGTTCAGAGTTACACGATAGAAAGAGACGCAATTGTAGGTGAATATAATCGTAGTGATTCGGCGCTGTGCGATCTGAATTGAACTTAATCTTTTGACACCGAGGGTATCTATAACTTTAATTTACTTTTCGGAGTGAGTCTTCTGTGCTGGTACTATTATGTATTCTGTGGTAGAGCCACGCTATCGGTCGGCTCGACAAGGGCGGCTGAGGGTTCATACTAGGGATGTTAGGGATATGATATTTCGGATCTGGATATGGATATAAGAATAAAATTATATCGGTTTCGGATACGGTTACAGATATCGAATTATTTCAGATTATCCGGAAGTTTCGGATAGTTTCAGTTACGGATATTAAATTGAAGTAAACAATTTTGATTTCAGATTAAGTTTCAGTGAAGTAGTGGGGTTTTGGGAAAAGTTTTTAACACACTGTTTACATTTTGCAGAATCTACATTAAATTACAAAACTGTCGAAAGATGTTGTTTTATTTAGAATCCGCCCTAATATGAAACTATCCGAAACTATTCGAAACTCGAGAAACGGATACGGTTACGGATATATTTTTATTTCGGATATCCGATAGTTTCGGTTACGGTTACGGAGCTCTTTAACATCCCTGGTTCATACAGAAGACCAATATAAAATGACAGCATACTGTCGTCTTTCGTTAGTGAGTGAGAGACCGGAGGATTAATGATGCAGTTGAATCTCACTAGGCCCATAGTGAGGGTTAAAATGCTGCATAGTCTCGTTCACAATGAGGATGGTGACCCCTACTTGTGGATTCTACTCATGCTTTGCATCAAGCGGTTTAGTCACTTTGGTAGTCTTAATAAAAAAAAAAACTTGTAAAACACAATCTTAGTTTTCAGTTAATACTTAATTGCCTTGAATGAGTATCATGTAACCTATTAGCAACAAGTTGTGGGAAATAATAATAATAATAATAATAATAAAACTTTATTTGAAAGACACAACATAAAAAAGATGGACAAAAAGACAAATATCCAAACACAGTCGATAGAGATAACATTTGACAATGTTTTGAGGCTTGTGACATTTGCTAATGTCAAATATGTCAATCAATTTGATACAAGCTGACGTGGCAATTGAAAATTTTACTTTTCTGAATTTATGGTTTATAATGTGTATTAGCACTTGCATGCATTATACTTTGTGAAAACGTTACAATTATACATAATAAAGTCTAAATTAACATATATATGTGATACAGAACAAAAATAAGCCTCTGAAATACAATAGTGAGCTGGTAATATTGGTGACGGGGGCTGTACGTCGTGTCCAACAAATAGGTGGACTCTCAGCATACACTGCAATGGCCTTATGCTATCACAGAGCTGATTTTCAGCGTCCACCATAGCAGCTGATTTGACGCTGATAGCCTCAGGTTACTAAATTCCGCCATCAATATTGAAAAATATATAAACGGGTAAGTGCATTATGTGATATCATAAATGATTCTTTAATTTATTCTTTTTCACACTACACACTAAACCGTGTTAGTACAATATATTCACAAATTAATCCTTTATTCCTTCCAGGGTGAATTAAATACAAATAATCATAGAAAGATACACACCAATACAAACAAAAAGGAAATATACAAACAAACAATTTGAAACCAAAATTAAAATTACAATTGAAACTGCCGCCATACCGGGACATACCAGGTTGGGCCGCCAATGCATGTGGATTCTATGGAAAATGCCACCCCACCCGTGCCAGTATAATACTGTTCTTGGATCAGAAACCTAAAGGTAAGAAGTAACTGTGGTCATAGCTATCTAGTTAGCAAGTTTTTGCTGTTCTAAGAGATATTTTTTATATTTTGTTTTAAAAGAAAAAATTGATTTCAGATCCCTAATGGGGGGTGGTATGGAGTTCCAGCATCGTGTCGCTGCAAATTTAAAACTGCCACGAAATGCAGCTGTTCTATGTCCCGGCATGCTGAGAGCTCTAGCTGTTGGTCTGATAGAGTAAGCAAAGTGGTTATGCCTCCAGTCTATTCTCTCATGTAAATAGGTAGGACTCCCTTTTTTGACTACACCAAAAAGCAGGCCAGCCAAATGCAGCTTCCTTCTGACTTCCATCTTTATGATTCCATGGTCATTTATGTAAGGTGTATCTCCTAGCCTTCCTAAGGACTTCTGGTGACATGAGTCAGAAACCTACTTGTGCCTCATTAGCAAACCGCAGCTGTCAATTTCTAATAATAATTATATAATGAGTTTACTAACTCAGGTAATCGTTTCTAATTAGCCCCCCCCCCCCACTAGTTAAGTTGCAAACGTTTTTCGTTTTTAATTTTATTTCTCTATTCTCTTGTTTCACGAGCTAATATTTTGTTTTGATCACGTGACTGAGTGACATTAGCCAATGAAACAAGAGAATAGAATAGAAAACGAAAAACGTTTGCAAATTGGCTACGGGGGGCAGGCTTGCGATCAAAAAGCAAAACAATGAAATTTAATGCAGTATGCTAGTATGCTATTGACAGAAATAACTGCCTCGTTGGTCTAGTGGCTAGCGTATGCGACTGCTAATCAAGAGGTCTCGGGTTCAAATCCCGGGTCGGGCCAAAAAGTGTTTTTGGATTTTTCTTAGGAAATTCGCACGAGAGCACGTAAAACCGTCGGTCCCGGTTATCATGAACATCTATGGCAATCGTAATTGGGAAGTCAAATATACTGACAACTAGTTCAATCTTCGAATTTCAGTTCACCCTTATGGTTGCGGAGGTCCAATGCCAGTCTCTCCGTAGAAAAACTGAAATTCAGGTAAAACCGGTTGAACTAGTAGCCGACCCCAAATAAACTTGGAAATAAAGGCTAGGAAGATGCTATAGACAGAAATAATACTAAGTAAATTAACTGCCACCTTACTGATAAAGCTTCCTTTGCTACATTTTATGACCTGAAGAAAAAGATACGACTGTATTTTGTTTTGTTTGTGTAGTACAATAAATAACATTTATCTGTCTGTATATAATAACATAAAACTCCTACATATTAAAACAACAACACGTGACATTTATAATCCACGCAATTTTTATCAATGTAGACACAAATGTGACAGGGTGTTACGAGATATATTCGTAACCTACGCAGACTGTATGTACAACTGTAGGTATTACGGTTTAATCCTTTTAATGCTTATACACATACAATAAAAAGACATACGTAAAACGGAATGACGGGTAAATACATGAAGTTATGTATGTGTACGTGAGCTTTAGGGGATAAAATGGAGTTCATTTTTTATTGTATGAATAAGTGATTCGATTTTTTGTTTTCCTGTATGTAATTGTAATTTATACAAGTAAATATGACAACACAATGTGTTGTATTTTTTGAAACAAATTCGTGTTTGCCTAGAGTTTAGTAAATTTGCATGTCTAAATTAATAAAAACATATTTTATTTCAAATAAGATAGACAGTTCTCCTCAAATAGACACATTGTAAGAAGATGGCATCTTCGTATGTCGTTGTTATAGAAACAAAGAAAGTGTTTTTAGAAAATGACTCTATTGTATCTGTTTGGTTGTTTTGCGAGAAAAAAAATTGAAAAGCTATAAATTCAGATAAGTATCTCATATATATACTATAACTATAAAAACTATATATATTATTTAATTAACTATTTTGTCTCAACAAGTTCTCATAGCAGTAACATTTTTAGTATGTAAGGAAAAGTCTTCCACTATCTATTTCTTCATTTAACAAGCAATCGGAAATCTTTATGATCTTTATGCTGGGAACCACAAACAAACAGGAACTATCCGACAGATGACACCGCGACGGATGTATTTATCTCTGTTAGAGGGATATCGCGTCCTCTCATTTAATCGAGTCTTCAGATAACTGGATTAAATTCTATTTCGTTCGGTTTATGTTCGTGAGATCCAATAAATTGTTTATTTTGCTTAACTTACATTAAATTGGTTCCTTTATTAAGAAAATGATCGCGCAAACCGCTTGAACCACAAAATTCCAGAAGATGTATCCAAGAATTTTGTAGTAATTACGATGTCAAAAGCAGTACGAAGCTGACCGAAGATGAAATGAAATATTATTTGAGAGGAACTTTTCTGAAATTTAATAACCATTTTCAAAGGCCAATAACGTGAATTTATTATTAAAGCAATTTCCTCTACCCTCTGTTTTGGAAGGGAATCTTAATATAATTTTAATATGGATATTACTGGTAAATGGAAATTTTATTTTTAATTAAATCGGACTTATTTGGCTAAGCGTGTTTAACCCAAGCCTGATAATAGACGGTAAGAGATTAAAGACAGCAAAAGTAACACTTTTGGTCAAGATGATCAACGAACAAGTCCGTTTTGGCTGTGAACGATTCCTATACAAATCAGAACGGTAAATTTAACTTAAAATATCTGCTTGATGTGCATGCACAACAGAAGTAGACATTGCTTAAATAGTGGAAATTGATGTCAAAAATGAACGTATATGAACTTCTTAAATCGGAATAAAACATTAAAACAAGTTGTATTAAAATGGGAAATTCTTCTAAAGGCCACCGCAGACTAGCTACTTTTAGCATCATCATCATCATCATCATCAGCCTATATCAGTCCACTGCTGGACATAGGCCTCTCCCACTTTTAGCATCGGCGATCGGCAACTAGTCGCTAAATTTTTAGAAGCTAAATACGGCGACCGAACGCTCCACACCGCACACTTAAAAACGCCAAACGCGGCGATCGAGTCGCTTTTTAAAAGCGCGACACAGCAGCTGAACGCTACTCTCCGCACTATTTCGGATGCCGGTAGCAGCGACTTGGCATCTGAGCAGTCGCTAAAACGCGCGTTTCCGATACCGCGATCGAACGCAGGAAGTCGCTAAAACGCGATGCAGCATCGATGCAGTCGCCAAATCGCCGATCGTAGATGCTAAAAGTAGCTAGTCTGCGGTGGCCCTAAAAGCTATTATTTTCAAAAATATGTTCGGAGTCGTCAAAAAGTCCCCTCATATCCAAAACTAAAAGTCATTGATGTCTTCGTACTCTTCTGATTTTCCAAACTCATATTATTATGTGGCTTTTATAGCGGCTATTTCTAAACTTTTTAGATGCACTCAACTCAGAAAGGGCTGTCAGCTCTGCGACCTATGTCATAAAAAGGTCTGTCAGCAAGGTTTACAAATTATCTTCACTGAATACCCTAGGGAAATACAGGGTCTTTCAAAGGGTCGGGTTAATGTCAAGTGACCCGCACTTCACTTTTGACCTACAGCTTTAGGGTATAAAATTAATGGAAAATTTTGATTATAAAAGCTCTCGAAATATTTGGGTTGGAAATGAAAGGGTTAATTTAATTAAGGTTGATAAGAATTCCCTTTATTTAGTTATGATTTGTCATTTGCAGACAGCCTCATTTCGTGTTTTTGAGATGAAGAGGAATATATTTATTTATTTATAACTTCATGCACTTGTGTACATCGGCGGACTTCACGCCCATGGCATTCTCTAACAGACAACCGTTGGAGTGTGTAGAGATTTACTACGGTAGGTGCAACGAGGCAATATAGTTGTAGATCTTTTCCTTATTAAGGGTATATAAATTTAGGAAATTAATTTTTGATTTTACCGAGGAGAGCCAATATACATTCTTTATATTTAACAATGATGCCAACAACTAATAAATGATGACAGTCTTTCTTATCAGGATGAGCTTCGGAAACCACTGAATCGAAATAGACTAAGAGGACAAGACAGTAGCGATATTCTTTTATTTTTGAGATACTTTTCTGCTGTTTATAGCGAGTCAAGATCTATGAAGGAGAACTCATTATGAACTTGTCTTTTAAAAGGATAGGTAAGTCCATTATAAACTGTCTCATGGTAACATTATGGTTTACAATTATTGCCAGACTAAAACAATTTATTTGAGTACTCAACATATTACCTGCCCTGCTGTTCATCGATAAAAGTAAATAGTTTAGATTTTCATTTTCGTACCACAATTTCTTTAGCATTAAGAATATGCATACCAAGTTAGCAAAGCTGATTTCACAGAAGATCAACCTATGTAAAATGATAGCATTAGTTCTGTCATGTTTCAGTGGTCCAACACGGGCACAATAATGGTCTAGAAGCATCTCAATGGGCTGCCATAGTAAATAAATAAATATGTCGGACATCTTACACACAACATCATCTAGTCCCAACTAAGCAGAGCTTGTATTATAGGTACCTTTTGTTTTGTAAATACATACATATTATACATAGCAAATACCCAGACTCCGAAACAAATATTTGTGGATCAAACAAATAAATTTGGTCCGACCCGGGAATCGAACCCTAGACCATTTGATCAGCAGCCTCATACGCTAACCACTAGACCAATAAGGCATTATGCAGCATTGTTGAATTCGAAATGAGTATGGTGACTTCTACTCTTGGAGTCTCATGCTGATGGACAGGCAGAGCTACTTTGGCAGTTAGTCTTATATTTAGTTTATATAAAAATACGCTTTCGTTGTACCCACGGTAACTAAAATATTCCACCACCTACTATCCCATTTTTAACGGCAGATTAAAATATATGTCTATTTTATTTCGGTACGCCACGAGTAAAGATGGTTTATTTTGGATAAACTCTGGTATTTGTGTCCGGGATCTAGATACATTAAAAATACAGCATACGTTACTATCATACGCAGTACTCTGTGCTCAGAAATATTTTCTTGTCAATTTTGTAATCGAATGGATACATGCATGGACACTTCATATCCCCGAAGAATAAACAAAGGCTTGTAGAATGTAGACAGATGCTAAAATCTATGATTTTAGTCCAGTCTATGTAAAAGCAAGAAACCTAATATTTAAAATTGAAAAGTTAGACAAATAGGAGGGCTATGATATGGATGAATTGAGAATGTACGTAATATATGTAATGTCAGATGTACTTTACCGATTAAAACCACACGGCGTGCCCTCTTTGCGCCTGAATTTTAGGAGGGTTCCAGGGTAAAAATCTCCTTCCGGACCTCTCCCAGATGTGAGATGTACATCAAGGACAGTATAGGGTTATTTGAATCGGCTATCTTCAGAAACTCTCGAGACCTCTACTCGATTATTTTGTCTATTGGAAAATATTTGCCGAAATGTCTGTTTTTTTGTTCACAGAATTGACAAGAGTATTTGACGAGAATGAACAAATATCAGTAATAAATTTATATTAACTTTCATTTCCACTGGTATTCATAATTCTACATCCAAGATGCGTTCTGTTCAAAGTCCTAACACTAATTACAAGAACTTCGACTAACTGGTATGGAAGTTGGTCCTCGATGAGTGTGCGTTTATTAAATCAATAGATGGAGCAGAATTAACTCCTTGATTGAATTTCAACCTCGTGAAGATGTAGCTCGAGTATGTTAATATAAATTAACATAGCTAGAGGAGCTAGCGCTTAATTGAAGCGAGAATTTCGAGATATTCTGAATTCTCATGCTCAGATTCACCAATTTAGATAATGGAATTACGAACCGCACTCTATAAAGGCTCTTTAGAATTACGATGTCCCATTAATAATGTACAGTCTCTTTTATGTGACGTTTTATACGTCTTCTTGTATTTCCAATGACTGTACAATTGGTTTACTGTACATTTTCTTTTTCTGAAATATATATTTAAATAATACCTGAAAACACTTTCGAACTGTTGTATCTGGACTAATGATTAGAACCTAATTACAATTGGTTTGTAAAAATCTGATGTAGATGTAGTAGCTTGCCACTACACAACTCTAACCATTCTTTTTTCAAGCTCTTTGCTATAGTTAGATAAATAAATAAAGTTGGTTGTTGAAAAAAAAAAACGTGAAATCTAGGTAACTCTTTATGAAGTTTTGCTTGGAAGGACATCAGAAGTGTGTCACTCTCTCATCTCTATTTCACATTCGCTATTGAATCACAGTCAGGTAGACAATGGTAGACATTGCAATTTGGTATTTAGTCTGACCCATGTCATGTCCATGCAAAAATGAATAAATAAACGACATACACGTGTTTCTAATAACTGTAAAACATTTTCTTTTCATATTTACAATTTGATCATATTATATAAATCATTAACAATTTACATAATAAATTAAAACAGATATCTTGCAGTACTGTCACTTTAAATGTCTTCTGTATTGTTTTGTAGTTAATATTAATTATTATTAATACGAAGCAACATAAGAAATCATTGTTTTTAACAAGATTACATGTAAATAGACTATAAATCATAGGGCAAAGTAGCCATTGTATCTCTTAAACTTTCGAAAACAGTGAGTACCTTATTGACAGTTTAGTTCTGAAAGTCACGTATGTTCTTTAAAAATGCAATACTTTAAAGAAAATTATTACCTAATTTAACGACTGAAGTCATATTTCATTAACAGTTCCTATTTATTCACTGCTAAATTTCCATAGAAAAGAGGTTATGTTCACGTAGGCCAGACGGGTTGATATTGGGTTTGATTTCAAGAATTCCTTCTCTTTGCAGTGCATTTATTCCTCTTACAATACCGAAGGAATGAATACGGGTGGTGACACTCGCATTCTTAATCCGTCACCATTCGGACAGTACAAAAAACAGCTGATGTAGCTTACTTTAAAGCAATAAGGCATTCGAGTGCAAATAGTTGTAGGTAGGTGAACAAATATAACTTGAAGAAGCAGAAGAAGAATTTCAATACATTATCATGTAAGAAAATACAAAAGGAAATGTATGGAGAAGATACAAAAGATACAAAGGCATGTTTATCCATCGTTTATGATCTTCTTATGGCCTTTTTCACCAACATCTCCTAAATTTTAGGGTCAACTTAGAGAGAGGTAACTCTTAGTGATATTTTCGTTTTTACCAACCTTTAGAGGACACCTACTATCTTAGATATTTAATAGATATTTCAGGGAGCTCCTAGTAAAGAGACAATTTATTTTTATTTTTTTGTTGGTGTTGTAGTTGGTGAAAACAGGTATTATAATGGCATAAATATATGCATACACTACAATAAAATTTGAATATCCGAATACTAAGAGAAACAATTTATTAAAGTTATCGTTCGCTTAGTAGAAACATAGAAATTCCACAGTGTCTTTGATTTAGTGTAAAAGGCCTACGTATTATGGCGCACGCAAGACAAACATTATATTTCGAACGTTTTCACCAACATTAGTGAATATAAAATTTATGAATCCAATTCAACCTAACCTTTGTACGCATTATTTAAATGGTAGCGACTTTTTCAGTATAATATCCTTATAATATCCTATCCAAATCGAAAAAAGACAGTCTCTGAACGGGTGACCACTTTTAACACATCTAACACAAGCGGTTGCATTACGAACGTCTGTGGCAATTGTTAAAGTGGGTTCTAAAAAGACCAGCTATAGGTCGTTCTACAGAGTTATCATCATATCTCTACAATACAAGGCTATGGATGACTGCAGAGGCTTATGCGTAAAAAAATGAAGTTCAGCCATATCAGATTTAAGGCCAACCTATCTAGTTTAGGGAAGAGGTTTGAAGGATTTACCTGATATAAAGCAGTTATCACTGCTGCCATAATACCACATGAGTCACCCGCATTTCATATCTTTTTAATCCACGTTCCACTATTTACCAGCAAACTAATATACATTAGACCTGAGACTATTTCGGCTCAACCTCAACATGCGTCATAGACAAATGATATCTTGGACAGATTATGTGAATAGTAATTAAAAGAATTTACTCAAGACAACTCTTGTATCGTCATAATATTTACACGAACTCAGCAAAAGTATTTGAGTTACCACATTATGTTGACTTGTATATGCATTTTAAACGTCGAATCGAGAAAATAATTTGATATTTAATACATACATAGTTAGTATAAAAGTCAAGTTTCTATCATCAGACATATCATCACGAATCAATATAAAAATATATCATGAGCAAATGAATACTATTACGAAGTTGCAAAAAAATTAAAGAAAAATATACTTTTTAGGGTTCCGTTACCAAATGGCAAAAAACGGAACCCTTATAGATTCGTCATGTCTGTCTGTCTGTCTGTCCGTCCGTATGTCACAGCCACTTTTTTCCGAAACTATAAGAGCTATACTGATGAAACTTTGTCAGTAGATGTATTCTGTGAACCGCTTTAATATTTTTACACAAAAATAGAAAAAAAGTAATAAATTTTGGGGGTCCCCATGCTTAGAACTGAACCTCAAAAATTTTTTTTTCATTAAAACCATACGTGTGTGGTATCTATGGATAGGTCTTTAAAAATGATATTGAGGTTTCTAATATCATTTTTTTCTAAACTGAATAGTTTGCGCGAGAGACACTTCCAAAGTGGTAAAAAGTTGGTCCCCCCCCCTGTAACTTCTAAAATAAGAGAGTGATAAAACTAAAAAAAATATATCATGTACATTACCATGCAAACTTCCAACGAAAATTGTTTTGAACGAGATCTAGTAAGTAGTTTTTTTTTAATACGTCATAAATCATAAACCGCAATTTACATTTCTTTCAATCTTTACACTATTATTAAAACATTGATGAAAGTTACAACGAACTACAAGAACTTTTATATAATGCTACGGAACCCTTCATGGGCGAGTCCGACTCGCACTTGGCCGCTTTTTTTTATTAATATTTTAAAAATAGTTATGCCTTCTATCATGCCATTGAACAATTTGGAACAATATAGTCGAGAATCGGCACCGAGGACTAACGACAGCTTATGTTTATTCATCCGTTTCCGTTTATAGTTCACCCAACGTAATCGTTCATCATCAGAGGTCGTACTCTGATCATGAACGATTACATAGATTGAACAAGAAAACATAATAAGATACTTTCGAATGAATTATAATTGTTTTAATTTTAATCTAAGTTTTGTACGCTAAGTACTTAATATAAATATGTTGCTCTTTTAACATTGCTGCGGCAGATTAGTTTTAACAAATGAATGTTTATCAAATCGCTTTTTCGTAGTAAGTCATTTATATTTTCAACTATTATAACCTCTTATAAAAATTATTTGCAGTTTATTTTTTTATTTATCGCATACCAAAATGAATTTACTTTGCCTGATGGTAAGCATAAGTAGAATCGGGGCCACCATACTCTGCGAAGGAAGGCAGTTAAGTGATACTTTTTCACGGCCCGGTTAAAGAACACAGGATCGCAGTAGGAAAGTAACACATGAGCTGGCAGTGGGTTTCAAAGAACACAATGAAATGAAGTTATCATAAGTTAATTAAGTACGTACTAAAAACGTTCAGTTACATTTAAGAAAAAATACCAATGTATTGAAAGGCGGCCGCACTTTTTTTGAATATACTGAAAATATATTATAAATGTATTTTATAACTTCGTCTAAAGCAGGTTTACTATATCAAGACAATACTACATGATATCATACAACAAAAGAAACATTATCATTGACACAATTATACATACAGCAGAAATAATAACGGATATTGTAAATAAAAGTCCTTGCACTATTGCTAACTCGTGTTAGAGGCCAACTACCTTCGATTACACTCCACATGTCACATGAGTTTCTGTAATTAATTCCTATAATCTTTACACAACTATATTGTAATGAAACGGAATTAATCGTTTTGGAGAATTATAAAGCTCTCTTTTGTATACTTATGGTCGAGAAAATAGATTGTAGATCTAAAGATTCGATAGATTATCACTATAGGAATGATAATTTCATCATCACCGTTACATTATAACTATCTACAGATAATGATGATTATGAAATATCCCTTGCTAAGTTTTATTACTGTTAATGAAACTATCACTGGAGTGAATGATCTTTAGTTCAAATGAAATCGTTTATAAATAACTATGGATAAAATATACTTATATATTTGATAACAAAAGATCACTGGATCGTTTCCATATAGAGTTAAATTGAAAGGATTCCACAAAGGTAATCTTATTGTAGTTTATAGGATCAATAAGCTCTTGTTAGACTCATAGAAACGTGAAATGGTAAGTTCTGGTAAAATGTTACTAATTTATAGCTCAAGTTGAAAATGCTATGTAAAGCTTCCTTTTCTCGTCGATGAAGTAAATCAATATGAGATCATCTCACAATCTAAGAGTTCGTATTATAATAATGGTATTAAAATAATATTGGTGGGTATATTTATGAGTGAAAAGTCAGTAACGTGCGGCTGATGCGGTCGCATTGGCGGTTTAAACGCTGCTCGTAAAATATAACGTTGATATACTACGGGCAGCGCAACGTCGGAAGACGCCAATTCTGTTTACTTACGTGAAATTGCTCTACTAGTGTTTGCTACATACATATGTATGTACGATAGTGGTATTTTCCATGGCAAAATGTTTTTAAAATGTGTAAGCTCATCTACAATAACACTTAATCGTGCCAGAATAAACTGTGGAAATATTTTGTACTTGCTTTCGCCTGTGGCTCCGCCCGCGTGTATCTCGATTATTCCAGTTAAAAGTAACTAGTAGCTAGTAATAAACTATATTACTAGAAAGTTTATCCATATCCGTCCAGTAGGTTTTGCGTGAAAGAGCAACAAACATACATACACACATACTCACAAACTTTCACGTTTAATATTAGTAAGGATGTTTCTATAATTTAAACAAAAAAAACTGACTTCAAAGAAAATCTATTCCGAGTACCCAAATCGCGACAATTGTGCCTATGAATTTTGAAATCGGTTCATTAACGATGAAATTATCGCTGATAATACATAAAAAAAAGATTCCAAGGAAGTGAGAACTTCCTCTTTTATTTTGAAGTCGGTTAAAAATACATCAACATTGAGATCGATCTATAGTTTTTTATTACCGCAACACAGTTTAATACTATTGCTGTCATCATCGTATTGTATGTGTTTCTTGTTACAAATAAACTTTATTATTATACTTTATAGAATAGTGTTAGCTTCAATTAAAAAAAAAAGATTATTAAAAATAGTGCGACATATTATTAACTGGCGCCGTCGCAATTGTCAAATAATGTCAATGCACACAAGCTATTATTTACCCAGGGCAAATATTATTGCTTTTAGTCTTAGCTGTGAGTCACTTTATCAATAACTATACATGGAAAGACCCTGCCCATTACCTATCCAATGAACGCGAAATACAAATACGCAAGGGAAATGCTTTATACGTGTATTTCGTACGTAAACGTAAAGTAACAGAAAAGTAATATTTGGAATACACAAAATTCTTGGGAAGTATGGAAAGCTTTTGAATGATATGAAGCTTGGATGTGTGGAAGTGCAAATTTGACTATTTCTATATAACTAGCTTTCGAGTGTATGTATGTCGATTTTATCGGTAAAAAGTATGTCCTCTCTCTCTCTAGACTATCTGTGTACTAAATTTCATTTAAATCGGTTCAATAGTTTGTAGTTCAAAATGCGAAAGCGTGACAGACAGACCGAATTTCGTATTTCAATATTGATAAATAAGGATACGTATGCAGTGTGCATTTCGATATGTCGTAGTACAACTGGTGATAAATCTATACAAATAAATCAAATTGGATTGTATGTTTGTAATATTAAATAACCGCTTTTTACTACATGCATACTCGTATGTATGTATACACGGTACATTATGTTGAAATAAACTTTTTTTCAATCTGCTTGCACCGGGTAATCTCTGGAATCCCTGGACCGATTTCGGCAGGACTTTCACTGGCAGATAACTGATGATATAAGGAGTAACTAGGGCTTTTTTTTAGACTAGCTTCGTCCCGCGGTGTTGCCCGCGTTTACAACTACAAACGCGGGTAACACCGCGGGGCTCAGCTAGTAAATAATAAAGATTTTCATCACTTCTATTCATGCCGTGCTTGTCGTTAGAGGCGACTAAGAAAGCAAACAATGCGGGACAACATCGCTGTAAAGAGAAGTAACACTTGAAACCAACCCAAACTCCTCTGGCCAGAGAGGAATGGGAGGCCAAAACAAGGAGCTTTGGCCTACATCCTAAAGAGAGGTCTTCGTGCAGCAGTGAACTGTTAAATGCTGTTCATGTGGTACTAAATTCTATTTAAACGACATTTCAAATATACAGCCATACTAGTCAGTGACAAGTATTACAAACAAAATTCGACCGCTGAACGATCTATACTGTCTATTGATCATCAAAGTACGACATAGCGACTTAGAGTTATTGAACGACTTTGTAATGTCATTATTTCAATTTGTTCAAGACGTAATGCGTGTTTAAGATTTTATTTAAACCTGATAGGTAATAAAATTGTTTAAATATTTGTCATTACAAAGGCTCTATGTATTTTACCGAACTTTGACTGCGTTTAAATATAGAAAAGTAACAATTAATAGTAGATATAATACATTATTGTGTAAAACGTTATTAAAAGTATAATTAATAAATATTTCGGACATATAACATACAACGCCAAACTAAGCACAGCTTATACTATGAAAGTTAGATTTACTGATAGAATACTTATATATTTTATTGTAAATATATACATATTATACATAGAAAACAACTCCGAAACAAATATTCATTGGTTATAGAATCGCATACCCTACCACTGCGCCATCGAGGCATTTCAATTGTAACGATTATGTGAGCCCCAAGACATAAAATAAGTATTTTGATAGTACAATAATAAAATGAAAAGGTAATTAATACGATGTATGTATGTACATTATTAACTTACAACGGATGCAAGTTCATGAACTCTACTGAATATAAACCAAAGTTTTCAAAATAATTCTATTAATATGTATTAAACCAAGGCCGCAATATAATATTTATTTTGTATTTTCTGAAGGCAACATCCCGTCATCAATCACATCGAATTTATATGAAAGATATAAATTATTGTCTATCTCACAAATAAACTAGGTTTGATTTTACATAAATATTTAACGATTTGACCCGAAAACTTTTATTAGTAACAAATTATATTTTTAGACGGTTCAAGGGACACAACACACTGACATCTATAGCAAAAACCTGTATGTTCATTTGTAACCTTAAGAAGTTTTAACAGGTTTCATTTGAGTAAACGCGTTGTAAACCCTCAAATCCAACGAGGTATTAAATCAAAATGCGTATTCTAATTTCAGTGCACTGGGTTTTTAAATTCAAGAACTACACTGGAAGATTACGCACACCATCAAGAAAAAATAGCAAATATTTACTTTAAAATAGACAGCGTACCATGAGAAAAATAACAAGGTTCTCAGAGAGCATGACCTACATCCGTTTAACGAGCCTCTATGGGGATTGAGGTCAGCAGTTATGAGGAGTTGAAATTCTAAGAGCCCCTCTGAGATATATCTGCATACATATAAAGCGGATAACATTGTTAAAGTAGGAATGTAAAGCAAAATATATATTGTATGTAATAAAAACAATGCAGGAATAACACGACAAAAATCTGAGGCAGACTAAAATAGAAAATAACGTAGCGAATTTATTGTTAAGAAGCTAAATTTAAATATAGTTATATGAAATTCCGTCAACAAGAACTGTTTGCCTTGAATATAGATCCTCAACAAGTTAGTTTTTAGGGTTCCCTAGTTTGAACTAACTCGAAACCCTAATGCTTTCGTCATGTCCGTCCGTCCTGGACTTACCGCTCTAACAGTTAGTACTAGAAAAATGAAACTTTACAAAGTGCCAGATAT
The DNA here is from genome assembly GCA_932526445.1 of Phragmatobia fuliginosa. Classification (NCBI taxonomy): domain Eukaryota; kingdom Metazoa; phylum Arthropoda; class Insecta; order Lepidoptera; family Erebidae; genus Phragmatobia; species Phragmatobia fuliginosa. The sequence continues at coordinate 3,991,210 of OW052059.1, read as the reverse complement.
TTTTACATGGAGTACCTATCCTACACGCAAATCGGAGATGTTTTTTTTTCTCGCGTATACCCCATCATGTGGGCTATTATTAGAAAGGTATTTTGAAAACATTGAGAGGTTTTGCTAAAGCTAAAACCATTTTTCGATTTAGGTATCCGTTTTGCGAATTATGCGCATTTTTTTTTTTGGAAATACAGGGCATCTCCACTCTAAAAGCTAAAAGGCTGACTCAAAAAAGCTGAGAAAATCATGATGGTAGTGTTAATGTTTAACTGGAAAACTATAGCGGCTTGGATAACTTTTTTAGTTCAGGAGTTAAAGGGGATTAACTTGTAAATTGCACTCACTTGGAAAACTTCGTACAAAATAAAGAAATAATAAGTAAACATAATAATTATCCATGGGATACGATTTTAATTCTACCTACCATTATGGGTGACTACGGAACCCTATTCTATGCGTGGCTTGAGACGCACTTGGCCTATTTTTTTTTATTATTTACCTTATATGGAAACAAAAGAACTAATTATCCTTAATAGACATACACACGTTTATGAAAAGCGTTTAGAAAGTAAGTTGAGAGAAAAATTCTGTAAAAGCGTACGTTTTGTACGTTAAACACTTGACCTACATATTCCAAGAGAGAACGCTCAGTTATTCAAACTGTAGCTCCAGACGAATACAAATGGGAACTCTAGGCACAAACACAGGCATGAAACAACAAAAGTAATTTAGACCAGTCACGAAAAGCTAAGACTAAAATAAGTTAGATTGATTCGGTACAGAATTTTGCAGGTCACGTAGAGAATGAGTTGAAGTGAGTATCGATTTACTGATTCAGGATTAAAATATGGTTGGTCATTTAACGGGGGGAGAAGGATTGAGTCAATTGGTAGGTATTTTGATAGTTTTTTTTTTATAAAGACAAATCCGTATTTATGAAAAAAAAGGGAAAAGAGTTCCACATTCACACACAACTAGCAGGAGGTGATTTGGACTCCGAAACTTCACTAACTCGGTGAAAAATAATAACTAAAGAATTGCTTAACATATTTTTCGTAACGCCGTGTTCGTTTTGACTTCCCTTTCAACCGTCCTCTTTGTTTACAAAGCTATATGCAAATAACACTGAGATTTCAAAGCTGTTATTTATATTCTAATATATATAATTCCTTTTTAGCCTTTGTGGGTGTACTAGAAATAATCTCTTAATCTTATTTTCAGCGCACAAATATCGAGTATAATATCTCCTGTATAGCGTTCAATCTATTCAAAGCATGAGATTACAATACAACAGACGAATGATGAGCATTTATGAAGTCGGGGATTTTAAAGTCATTATTTATGATGATTATAAAAACACTAGTTGCTCCCCGCGGTGTTACCCGCGTATATCATTATGGTTGCTATGCAAGTGTGTTATGCATAGCAACCTGTGAAGTTTTGACAGAAGATAAACAGTGATACTAACTAAAAATAAACTATCTAACTGTGAAAGAATTTTTAAAATCGGACCAGTAGTTTCTGAGATTATTGCGTTCAAACGAACAAACTCTTCATCTTTTTAATATTATAGTATGGATTTAGATGCCAATTGATCCGGCCATTATTCTCAAATGGCTGACGCCGACGCGTTGGTCGTACCCATAGTTATGACCGTACCATGTACATAATATTTACGACGGGCGAATATAATAAGATCTTTATTATTATAGCACTAAAATATACGAGTATTTACTCAAAGAAAGTACCTTCATTCTCAAGCATTACATAAAACAATAGGCTGTTGTACGGTTGAACGCTTCACATTTAATAAAAATTTTGTAAATACATCTTTGAAATTCATTTTAATATATTTCTAGATATAAAAATCGGTCAAGTGAGTGTCGGACTCACGCAGGAAGGGTTCTGTACTATTATTATAAATACATTTCAAGCGTATACCTGTTACCATTATTAATATCGAGCAAAAAACATCCCTTATATATTTATTTTATTCTGTTTTCAGTGTTTGTTTGTTTGGTGACAGACAGACGGACAGACAGCAAAGTCTTAGTACTAGGGGCCCGTTTTTACTTTTTGGGTACCGAACCCTTAAAAATAAACTGTGAGACAATACTATAATTTAGCACATAGATTATACAACTCTGAAGAGTCAAACAACTTAAATAATGGATTCTTTTTACATTTTCATTCGTTTCTATATTAAAGCTAGTCTATACCTAATCTTACCGAACTATTATTATCATCACACCTAGGGTGAAGGACATAATTACATAAACACTGGCTCGATTCATGTTCTAAATATATATTTCTACAATGTATAAATATACTATCATTCACAAACTCAGCAGTACTGCAATGATATCAATCGTATGACTAACAAGTGACATTGTGTAGACTCTCGTATGGAAATCAGTACGGCCTTGGCAGGCCATAACGTATGCGATTAGATCTTACGCAATAAATCTCGTTGTAAAACAAAAATATAAGCACCGTTAGTATAGCAATAAAATGGTCACAAAACGTTTAAGAATGCTTTCTAGTCATTCGAGTTCTTTTTTTATAAGAAATACCTTCTAAGAATTAGGATAATAATTTTCAGACTAAGTAAAAGCTTTTAAAAGTGAAGAGAAAGTCAGCTCATGAACTTTGCAGCTTTTGTAACAAATGCTTAAAATACCTGAGAAAGTTTAAACGCACGTTGGACGTTTCTATGTTTTTAGAGTTCACGTAACAAGTGTTTCCGAGGGGGTCGGTTCAAAAACCTCGTTGAAATTCCGCTATTCTATCATAGTTTTATGTATGTGTTTTACCCAAGCACATCAAACCAAAATAGTACTTACTCAAGGTAAGTATTAAACGTGAAATCAATATTAAAATTGATTGAGGCTAAAATAAAAAATAAAAAAAAGAGTCCGAAATAAGTTTAAAAGCCGGCGCTTCACTTTGTATCATGTCAACATCTACAGGAAAATATAAGTCCAATTAACACATCTCGACTAATATTCAACCGTTTGTATAGTGCGAAGAACGGAACAGGAAGCCTCGTCTCGCTTCAACGGTTACAGAAAACGAACAAACAACATGTAATGAGAGTTTCATTTAAGCTTTTTGTACGGCCCTTTCGACCTTTGTGTTGGCTTTGTGGACAACTAAATTGGGTTACAATGAAGATTCAATTGAACAACCAGTCGGCAAACACTTTCGATACAAGCGACATTCGTTTTAAAACCGTCGACAAAACATACTTTATCTTAAAGTATCATATAGATAAGATTTTTTGATAGTCACATTGTTCGACAGTCAGCGGGTGGTGAACGTTGCCAGATTTGAGATCAATATTAGGGGAGCGATTACTGGCCGAGAGCCAATAATTTAAACACAGGCAATTTTAATAGTTGGCTCCCCGACAGAGTGCACTACAAACGGTAAGTTTATTTATATTAGTGGAAAAACAAGTTGGATAACGTGGGTGACGTGGAAACACGCTATCTGTTAGAAACCAGAATAGGTAGTGATAACGCACATGCTACCAGTTTTACGGACGATCCGTCTATGAAATTATTAAAGTGAACGACATTGACACACAAGTGGTGAGGGACGACAATAAAAATATCGTTAGACTCGACTAACTCATTCCTATGTTTGAAAAGCACGTGGAAGAAGCAAACGTCACCAACTACATATTTCAGTTTTATTACCAATAAGGAACACTAAGGATCGTGACTGTCGCTTTCAGAAGTAATTATAATATTTGTTATCCCAGAAGACCCACATACCACACAAGGTAGTCCCCGAGAAACCGTATTGTTCTTAGAATACATTGTTTTATCAATATTATCATCACTTATATATGCGTATATAGGTACATTGTTTTGATAAGACGATTAAGAGCGCGCTACGTGTTATAAAACAGGAGATGACAGTTGAGGAAATGGTCATTTTGGAGTCGTCCGGCTCTAAATTGACGGCGTTTTGTTCCAACTCTTCACGTCATAAATCACTCTGTGAAACCACCTATTAACTTACCTAGAACATACCTACATCATTATTATGCACATTATGCTAAGTATAATAATTGTATAGGTATATAATGCAGTATAATAGTCTGGGATTTCTTTTGTTTTAATATACAGTATTACAAAAATAACTAATACATTCCACATCAATCGTAAATGCATTTGTTCGCATTCCAGCCAATTGAGCTGAGAACGTGTTCAGGAGGAAGTGAGGCGTATGGAACTGACAGTACAGCGGACGCAATGCAAATCTGTGGCGTGCCGACGACATCCATTTATCGTTTTGAGCACGTCAGCCCGGTAAGATACATATCAAACAGATAAAAGACCCTGTTACTAAGTATGAGAGCTCAATTCACTAGTTGATAAGAATAGTCAGGGAGTACTAGGGTCGAAGAGAAATAGTTCTAAACAGAAAGAGGTAGAGTATACATTCAATTGTGTATGCGGACAAGTAATCGAGATATAAACCGGAGAGACTGGTAGAGCAATTTGCCTATTGCCGAGTTCAATTATCGCCCCCCGCACTCATTACTGAATTAAGGCGAGAGCGACTGTAAATTTTGTGACGCCTCTGCTCTAGAATTGAGAGTACTTTATGTAACCGGTTGTTACCTGACCTCATTGTATACTATGAAAAGAACAGCTACGAAAAATATGAAACAAATACTCGTAATAGAGTATTTTCATGAGATCATAAATTATGCTACAATGCAGCATGCCTTATGAAAAACTTAAAGAGTTTTATTTAGTCACGTTATAGAGTTTCTTGCCTGTTCTTCTACATAGGAGTGACATTTTGGAACCGCGAAACTGGAATCTTTACCGTTTCGAAAGTGCCTAAACAGTTTTTTTGACTCACAACATAATCGTTAATAATAGCGGATCATATAGAAATGTCGTAGAAACGTCGATGTAGTAAATCTATAATTAAATAAAAACCCATAGACCAATTGCAATCTTATTTCATATCCAACAAAAAGATTGGGATCTTTGACACTTCATTTATTAACTAACAACATTTTAGTGTTGTTGTTGTTGTCGTTCATTTGCACATATATTAAAAAAAAAACTTAAATGAGGCACTACCACGCCCTTAAAGTATTTGTTTCCTATCATTGATTTACTAATAAAGATTACTGGACGGTTAATAGTAGAATCGGATAATACTGATAAAAAGCTAATAACTAATAAATAGATCATTAATTAATTTTCGCCGTAAAACATTCACACTAGTTTCATTAAACCGAATGCAAAATTAATTCGGCATTCATTCAATCGATTCATCGTTCATATGACGGTACTTTAGTCATTAAATCTAGTTATAAATTTGTGACAATCAATAAAACTAAGTATTTATACTTTTTGCGATGAAGCAAAAACATCAACAAGCAGATGTTATTAGCTATTAAAAACTGATTAATTAATTGCGTTCACGTGGAAAATACATACAACAGAAAATCGTATTTTACGTAAAGATCTTTAAAATTATATCTTTTTAGTAACAAAAGCTCACATTGACCGTAATGTGAATGCCTAGAGTTAAATGAGGGTTTATTCCACCAAAAAGATTAGTTTTATATAGCTGTTTCGTGTAAGTTCAGCTATTGTCGACTCAGAAAGCCTTTATAAATAACCTGCATTAATCCTAAACCTAAAAACAAAGACAACAAACAAAGATAAACCAAATCAAGTATGTAAATTATATTTGGTTGTAGTCTTTTTAGCTCAAAATTTTAGCAAGAATTCTCACACAGTTATGTGTTGTGTGAGTATCTAAACATATACATATATTTTATATATACTCTTTGTTTGATTATAAATTCTTCATTGACAAACTTACACAGGAGTATCAATTGATGTTTATCGGAACTACACTCGGTTCCAAAAATAACGGGTCAGTCACATAAACCCGAATATCTCCCGAACTACGTATGCCATCCTAATGAAACGAAGACTGTTCAATTGAGAATTTAATTATACAGATAAAAAATAAAATAAAACTTAGTTACACCCACAATATTAATCTTAAATTAAAAAAAAACTAAAGTAGTCATATTTTTCTTAAGATTACATTTTTTTATGATTGTTTTTTTGCTGTTTTTCATCACTGGAGGCTTCATCACGTGGAGGCAATACAAAGTATTAAATGAAGAAAGTGATGAAAAACAGCAAAAAAACAATCATAAAAAAAATGTAATCTTAAGAAAAATATGACTACTTTAGTTTTTTTTTAATTTAAGATTAATATTGTGGGTGTAACGAAGTTTAATTTTATTTTTTATCTGTTTAATTAAATTCTCAATTGAACAGTCTTCGTTTAATTAGGATGGCATACGTAGTTCGGGAGATATTCGGGTTTATGTGACTGACCCGTTATTGGTTTATGTGACTGACCCGTTATTTTTGGAACCGGCTATACACAGCCGACAATTGGTTCAAGACTTTTATTAGAAAGTATTTGAATTGTAAACCAACAATTAAGTTATTATATCGATCACTTACCAGGCATGAAGTGCAGCAACGCAGCAGTGATGGGATAAAGGCTGGGACTATATGTGATGTCCGGGCAAGCGTATCCAAGTACGGAGACCACCCGATCTGCCACCGCCCGCCCTTTGCGAGTCAGATGGTAGCCGAGACAGTGTGTCGCCTCCACAAAGGGCGGCAGCATGATCGGCTTGTCCGGCAACTCCACTGTGCCGAACACCTGCGGAACAAGAAACACTATTTTAATACTGACATTTGTATTAAACAACTCAGAAAAGTTTGAAGATTCTATTTATCAATGTAACAGTGTTGATGAGAGAAAAGCAACTGAAAAAAAAAAACAGAATTGAAATGAATACTCAATACATTTAGAAACATACTGAATTTGGTTATTTGGTTAGATGAATAAATAGTTAATTACGATCTATTTTTTTTATGAAAGTCAGCAACAGACAATAAAGAAAAAAAATAGTGTCCGTGATATTCTTGTTATTGCAACGTACAATAATAATATAAAATGATTGATTTGTATGTCTCGTAAAAGCTTGAGATGAAAAATCAATCACAAATATAGATTTTTCATTATTTAGAATGACAGATCGATGTATTGTATATGTTTTCACTTTATCTACTTATGTGTTTATTATACTTCAAACAAAACAATCTCCTATCGAAAATGTGGTACTCAATTGTGACGTCTTTATGTAACAAAGGAGAACCTTCGTAGGGCAATAACCAGTAATCTAAACGCATTTATAGTTTAAATTTCATACGCAAATAACATATGAAGAACATATTAAATACATCAAATATTGTGAGCACATTTTCAACAATAGCCAGATACAATTAGCGAGGTCTAGATCGTGTTCCACGATTCAAACATTTCCTAATGCCAACGATAAAGTAAATAAAGAAAAAAAATATTCGCAAATTGTTGTGTTGTATTTGTTATCCAATCTGTTTGACATGGACAGCGGAGGCGTGATTATCCACTTTGTGGCAAGGACAAGATGGGGCACAAATTATATACCGCTTTTAATAGGAAGCAGTATTATCATGTCTGAAATATACATATATTTGCGATATGCGAAATTTGAAGGTATCTTTTTGGATGTATGTCTAACCACGAACGGACCGGGGCGGTATTACCCTCTCACATAAAGCCAACCCTAAAATGACAACATTCGTGAGTTGGTGAGTGCGAGACCGTAGGCCCAAAGATGTAGAAGCATCAATAGTGCAGGTCACCATTGAATTGGCTGCATTAGCAATGAGTATGGTATGACTACTCATGCTTTCCGGCAGGCAGAGAAAAAAGATAAATACAAGATATATAACGCGATATTATTAATATTTCAAACAAGAGCAAGTATAACAGTAGACTGTTAAAAAGACTTGATGATGATGCTGAAATCTAGAACAATTTCATTGCACAAATAGAAGTTGGAAGAAGAACACATGTATTTCTCGGCGTCAGAAAATGTTAGAAAGCTCTCATTGTTTTAAATCAAGATGACGTGATTTTAACTATAGATTAGTTGAAACTATCTCAAGAGACAAAATTATTTTTAACACTTCTTATTATTTATTTACGGGTGGTATGCATAATTCAACTGCTTTCCAAGAAAAAAGATCGCCAAAAATATGTTAATAAAATTAAATGCGGATGCTAATTTAAAAACTTCTAAGCTCAGTTACTTCTCAAATCACAAAAGTTTTTACTTTTAAATTTACGTGAAGCAAATGGTAATTTTGCGACGAAACTCGAATAATATAATAATTTGCTGAAAGTTTCTGTTCTCGTTTGGTTAAGTTACACAAGAATTTCCAAGGGACTAGCCGACTAAGAGACGTAATTAAGAAGCTTACAAAACTACGGACCTAGCTTAAATTAATAATGTTAATTTTGTAAAATAAAAAAAAAGTTATCTAAGTTGTATTATTTGTATATATTTTTTGTATTAGGCATGATGATAGTCCTTAACAAAATTTAATCAGAATGGTGGCTATAAACGGAACAGTACAGAAGCTTCAGAGACTTCAGTGACAAAAGAGCAGATAAAGAACGAAGCCATAATAAATAAAATAAATAAATAATTTGAACATCTTACACACAACGCTGTCTAGTCCCAAACTAAGCAGAGCTTGTATTATGGGTACTAGACAACTGATACATAGAAAACACCCAAACTCCGAGACAAATATTTGTGGATCACACAAACAATAGTATTTGGAAGCAATATTAACTACTAATAGCTGTTGCATAAGCTCCACGCAACTCTAGAGACAGTTTGGCTAATAAAATCAAATGTGTGTTTTCAACTGTTACTTAAACACGAACTTTGTTTTTTTTTCTAACATTCTACCAAGCCAGTTTTTATTTAAGTCTACCAAAGTAACTCTATTCAACCTGATGGAAAGCATGAGTAGAATCCAAAAGTAGGGGTCACTATCCTCATTGTGATTACAGACAGTACAATATGTTGACCAAGACTATGGCGGCTTACTGAGATGTTTCCTCATCACTGGGTCTCCGGTCTCGTACTCACCAACGAAACACAACAACACAAATGCTGCCATTGTTAGTTTGTTCTGAGGTAGTACTTTTAGAGTGTGTGAGGGTAGTACCGCCCCAATAGAACCGGCCGAGAACGTGGCTGACTACCATAAATAGTGTAATCAAATTCTTCAGATGACCTATGATCTAAAATACAAGGATGTCTAACAGCTAAGCTAGCTAAAATACAAGTGTACAGCAATGAATCATTTAAATCTTCACAATAGACAATATAAATAATTTCTTCACATAAGATTATGTAAAAATACCTTCATCAACGATATAATACCCATGTCACGTAGTATAACTGACGAGTTAATTAAAAACAACAATATGTGACACTGTTATCAGGTCTTGTCCAAACACTCTAGAATCAATATTTCTGTCACGCCAGATAATACTATCATCATTTTGTGGGCGACTTCATTCCAATTTAGTACTAAGATTTTTTTTATGAAATGCGCGAAGTAGAGGGTTAAAAGCAATCGGTATTAAGTGACAAAGTTCGTAAAATAAACTCGATATATCCAATGATGCGGAAAACTGACGTTTTGAACGGTATATAATAGTGAATAGCTTTTTTCGAATTAGTAAAGACTAGTTGAGCCCCGTGGTGTTTGTTATATATGTATTTACATCAACCGTGGGTAACGAGTCTATGGTACTCCTTATATCATCAGCTACCTTCCAGTAAAATACCGTCAAGATCGGTCTAGCCGTTCTGGAGATAAAAACAAACAAAATTTTAAAAAGTGATTTATTTTAAGCATCGTAAATGTCTTCATATGCATTTACTGCAAAGCTGTTCTTGCTTTGCAATAAATTCATTTAATGCATTGTTGCCTTAATTTCATTCATTTGTATAAATTTACACAGAAATAGAATCCAGATACTACTAGACTAGACTAAGATTTGGTTGTTGTGTCTGTATAAGGTGTACAAGATAAAATATATGAAGCACCTCAGTTCGCTGAACGATATAATACAGTCATAAATCTATGGTAAGATAACGAAGAAAAAAGTGGGTCTGAAACATTACGTAAATTTCATGAAGCCAACGAACCCAGTGTTTGTAAATCGGACGCGCACGACCGATAAAATAAATACAACCAATAAACATTAGTCACGTACACAACAGCCGGGCCCGGCAGCGTGACAGCGACTGACAAAAATAATGTAATTTTAGATATCAACAAATCCGGCCAAATACCCGTGCATAATACACTTGCGTTTTAAAAATAATTTTGCTGTAAGATAACGTAGTTTTGGACGCCCACAGGCGAGGTGGAGTGACGATTTGCGCAGGATGTCTGGCAGGAGCTGGATGCGAGAAGCCCAAAATCGATCAGAGTGGTATGCAATGATAGAGGCCTATGTCCAGCAGTAGACTGTGATATGCTGATCATGATGATGAATATACCAAGATAAAGTAAGCGCAATAGTGTAACAATTTCTCGGTCATTAGCAAAATAAGAGTATTTTATTAGGTACTGAGTCCCGGTTATTGTTGTGAATCACGAGTAAAGCCGCGGAGTGAAGCTAAGTTACTCCTTATGTGTCATCAGGTCCCTGCCAGGGAAAGTTCCATCAAAATTAGTCCAGCCGTTCCAGAGATTACACGGAACAAATAGTATTACGTCACACTAAAATGTTACTTCCTAAAGTATCAAAGAGATGAGATCTGAATACTAATTAGTCTATAAATACCATTTTGTTTAGTTTCTTACAACAAACATCCTCATTCAAATTCGTTAATATAATGTTGATATTATACTAAAAAACTATAATATTATAGTATATACGTCATCTTAATGTCATCACTGCATAGATTTAGATAGTTCTTTGTTTTAAGTGAAAAAAGAAAATGAAGTTTACGAGATTCTTTTTCTCTATCCTCGTATATGAACCTGTCAAAGTGACTTACTAGTATCTAGTGTTCAATGTCTGTTAAAGATTACGGTTAAGATTTGATCTCCGTTTAATTAGCCACTACATTTATTAAAGAGCTCAAGTTAGATGGTTATTTACAGTTAAGGGAATGTGCGCCGTTGTCACCTCACAAGGGCTGAGATATGTTCGGACACTAGTATTATTAAAGAACAGCATATTACATATTTTTTTTGCTGTGTTTAAAATTCCGTCACTTTGACATGCTACTTAGCTGCGGCCACAAAAAATAACCATAGACACGCTATATAGAGACCAACGATTGCTGCCATAATTAAGATTTGAATAAACTAGCATAAACAGTATGTAGAAAATGACATTTAAGTACTTAAATTAAAAAATATTTTTTAAGATTTAGTACCAGATTTTTTTTTCGCAATCGCCCATGTTTAAACGAGACTTTAGTTTATATTTAAACAATAAATGTTTATACAAAACATTAACATTTTAAAGTGTGAACAAACTGTCAATTTTAAAACCTCTTTAATCATTATCGCATCATTTAATGCAAACATAACGTTGACGTCACAATAAATTAAAACTTAAAGACAGGTTGAATAAAAATATCTACTCATAAAAGTTCAATACCAATAAAAAAATAATCAAAGTAATCCACATTTTATAGCAAAATGGAAGAGTTAAAAAAAATTTAACGAAGTTGGATTCACAATGAACTAGGTGGCGGCTGGCGTTCAGTTTTGGATTTCGAATACGAATTCTAGTTTGCGAAGTTATATTCTTCTCGAATAAGTAGGAACCTACCCATTTTTTAATAGCACAATGGAAATTTATGAAAAGGCCGTAACGACTGAATGCTCTATTTATTATTTCTGTCGCGTACCCCACGTCCGGGAGCTGTGAATAATGAATGGCTTTCTGCAAGCGAATATTTTTTTTTGTTCTTGAATGTGTTCGTTAGGTTGTGGGTTATGAAGACTGTGTGTTATGCCATAATGAAGTTGAACACTCGCGTGGAAACACAAATATATTTGAATTGCGGTCTGTGTACTGGTATATTAGCATTCCTAAATCATATACGTCCGTGTCACAAGCTGTGTTGTGTATATCAATTTATTTTTGGAACTCAAATTGGTTGAGTATGATTACATCAATAGCAAATTCAGCGTGCACAAATAATATATTAATAAATCTCTTTGTACATTCTGAAACATGCCTCTGTTTAATGAGGCAAGAGCACCAGGTTACAATTAACTAATGAGTTAATTTATTACATGTTTTTATTTTAAATGAGTAAAAAAAATAAGTTACAAAAAAATACGAGTGTTTCTATACGCGCTTGTCCGCGTGAGCCACGCCCCCGGCGCGCGCGCACTCCTCACCGCGAGCCGCCGTCCTTCGCTCCGTCAAGGCCGCCCACGCGTTTAGAATGAACGCGCTAAAACCTGATCCCAGCCTCTTGTTTATAAACGAAACTTCAAAACAGGTTTGACAGCCTTTTTGCACGTGATCTCCCGTCCCATAAAAAACCGACCAGGACTATGTGTAAACATACTAAGTACAATCAATATTTATAGGCAAGCAATTACTCATTACGTAATTAATACAACAATAGCGAGTAAAAACATGATTTAATTGAAACTAAGAAAAACAATGGTAGCTGTCGTCTCGATCACGTACACTTCACTGACATGTCATCAGCGGTACAGAAATGAGAATATTGAACTTGGGTGGAACTAAAAAGGGGAAAGATACACAACATAACATTTGTTTAGCAAAAGCATTGATAGTATTGAGGTCGTCCGGCACGTGGTGTTGATACCGGTGTTTGGTCTAGAGCCCAAACTGACGATAAAACAAATCAGTCGGAATCTGTGTGTAGATATCTGTTACACAGAGTTTCAACATGCACATTTGCATTCAACCTTGGTGTTTCACATGAATAATGTAATGAATTATTGAGTACTTTCAATGTACCCAGTGATTATGGCTGCCAATCTAAAGCAAGGTGTGAAGTGTTGCTTTCAAATGTGATCCTATTACACTCAATAACAATAAATAAGGAGATAAACTACTGATATTGCTAATATTCTGCTAAATTCAAACAACAGCAGAATACCCATAAAATTATTATTTTCTAAGAATCGTTTGCCGTGCATTGAGAGCATAATTTGATAAATTGTCTGTATGACACGGATGTAACAGTACGAGTGTATCTTAGGCTCATGTGGAACAGTTAGAGTCAAAAGTGCAGTAGCACGCTATGAAGTCGATGGAAGTTTCTCGTTTTTATTATGTTCTAACAGAGTTATAAACGAAAATCGCTCTGAATCATAAAGAGCGTGGGGTAATTGTTTTGGTTGTTGTGTTACACCTGTTGCAGTCTGCTGCATTATATTGAACATAAATACTCTATACATCACAAAACTATCGAATTGAGTAAACGACTTACGATCATATTAATTAAATTATATTAGTTACAAATCCCTTTTCTACTCGACCCAATTGTCATGGACTAAAGAACTAGATAGAAATAGTAATATACCGATAGCTTAACAACTGCCTTTGTCGATGACAGTATATTTCGAAACATACATGTAGAAAATAGATCGTGCATGTGAATATGTCTATATAACTTATGACTGTCCACTGTACATTTTGTCGGCATATACACGTGTGGGCGAAGCGTTAAGGCCCTAATTAGTACAGATACAACCCTGACACGACCTCTTGCCACAGACAATCAACGCTTAATTGAATAAAGTGGACCGACAAGCCAAATTGCAAACTTCATGGGCTTAGATAAAGATTTTCAAACAGAATCTCTAAAACTCTATATACAAATGAATCAAGAATCGAGGGAGATCGAGAGCATTAATAAACAAACAAATTCGTGAATAAGGCAGAAGTTTTCCTGTACCTCGATATACAAATATATGGACGTTGTTATTCTCTCCTGCGAATAAGATCGATGATACTATTTTCGTCGGAGTAAATCCACAAGGCGAATTCCGTCGGAAATAACTTCGTGTTTGAACATCGCACTGTGCTCGACTGTGAATCTTTCGTGGCCATAATTCGATTACGAAAAACACTTCTGTTATCTATTGAACTAGATATTAGCGTTGAGAAAATACGACACTAGAAAGCTCAGTTTAAATTGAGATAACATCGTTGGAGAACTATTAGCTAGTCGCAATACGAAAATAAAAATAGCGAGATATAACGCAGACACGGCAGAGAGTCCATTAAACAAACATACCGAGCTAGTATTCGCGCAATGTCGGTACGTAAATGACACATGAATGGACTAGGGTCTAAGAGATTGATTTGCATAAATACAAAAAGTAGCATCTGGAACAAGAAGCCATGAATAAACAGACGTTTCAATAACACCAACGCTCCTTGCTTTTGAATTTAAACTCGTGTAAGTGAATATGAGAAATAAAAATGTAAATGCTACCTTTATAAAACAAGCTTGGCATTAAATATTAAAGATAAGATATGTGCATTTCACTGTCGTACTTATCACAGTTAATACAATATATTTTAAATGAGAGTATGGTACTTAAAAAGATAATGAACATGACTCTAGAAGCTAGAAACATAGTTTCATCGGCAAATTCCGATGTCCTATTTCGATGCACAGCATAGCGACAATAGGTTCAAATGTGTGATAAATATAAGAGAAAACAGTTTCCCTATCTTGGCTGTAAACACTGTTTATATGATAACCCCCAGTTCAAGCAGGAGCAGTACCCAGTTTGATTGATAATGTGATAACAAGTAATGACCGAGGGTTATCAAAAGACCACGACACATGAAAGTTGTTAGTCAGAAATAGCTATATACATTATCTTAGGTCGTTTGTCTCACATTGTTTCTTTTTGTTTGATTGAGTAGTTAAAAGATGCCGAGGCTAATGTTGATAACCTCTTCAATGACTATCATAATCATTAAAAATAGAGAGAAAGGTGAGATAAAATGGGTATAGTATTGAGATAGCAAAGAATATATAGTAAATATACTATAGGTAGTAGAGTCACTCTGATTTCAGCACGAATGGGCCAACTCATACACACAGAAGACCATCCTAATAATGATAGCATTTTTGCCGTCGTATTTCGTCGGTGAGTGTGAGACCGGAGGCCCAATCATTCTGCATCATTCTCCCGGCCTCTGGACATCTGACCAGGTTGCCATTATATGGGTCACCATGTTGCATTGCCTACCCTCACAATGAGAATGGCGACCCCTACTCCTGGATTCTACTCATGCTTTCCATCAGGCAGAGTAGAGTCACTTTGTTGTTAGGCTTAAATATGAAAGAATTATTAACACTAATACTAGTGGCCTAAATGTGAACCAAAGTGACAGTATTCACTATGGCAAGCTTAATTATAAAAAAGATGTGTACTAAATTCTTACAACAAGAATAATTGGTAGTCTGTGAAGAACGCAGCTGTAAGAAAGTAGCGTAATGAAAACAGTATAGGAGGTAAACAGCAAATAAAACATAAACTGAGATAACAGAGGTAGACTATTTGGCGAGTTGGCGTGGCAAAGCAAATAAACTTTACAAGTACTAGACAGGCAGCTCGATCTTTAACGCAATACGTATTAAATGGGCGTATGCTAAAGTTTAGATCGATAGTTGGAACATCATTTAGAAGATGAGATCATAAGTAATCCTAAATCTTAGCTGGGAAAAGTTACAGCTCAAAAATCATATCAACAATCGTGTTGATAGTATATGCATTGCTATGTCTTATCCAAAAATATCACGGGTGCAGTAGTACGCATTTATCACTTTATCTAAAGTATTTATGCATTTACAAGAAGGAATTTAAGAACAGTAAAAGAGTAGAGTAGAACAGTACTATATTTAGAGTACTCTTTAGACAGTACTGATAAAAATACGTAAACAAACAACAATTGTAGTTTTGCACTGTCAGGCAGATTCCAGAGATTGCAGTTTTTAGGGTTCCGTAGCCAAATGGCAAAAAACGGAACCCTTATAGATTCGTCAAGTCTGTCTGTCTGTCTGTCTGTCTGTCCGTCCGTATGTCACAGCCAATTATTTCCGAAACTATAAGAGCTATACTGTTGAAATTTGGTCAGTCGATGTATTCTGTAAACCGCATTAAGATTTTTATATAAAAATAGAAAAAAAACAATACATTTTGGGGGTCCCCATACTTGGAACTGAAACTCAAAAATTTTTTTTTCATCAAACCTATACGTGTGGGGTATCTATGGATAGGTGTTCAAAAATGATGTTGAGGTTTCTAATATCATTTTTTTCTAAACTGAATAGTTTGCGCGAGAGACACTTCTAAAGTGGAAAAATGTGTGTCCCCCCCCCTCTAACTTCTAAAATAAGAGAGTGATAAAACTAAAAAAAAAATATGTTGTATATTACTATAAAAACTACCAACGAAAATTGATTTCAACGAGATCTAGTGAGTAGTTTTTTTTTAATACGTCATAAATCGTAAATCGCAATTTACCTTTCATTCAATCAATACACTAGTATAAAAACATCGATGTAAGTTACAACGAATTACAAGAACTTTTATATGATGTTACTTGCTGATACGGAACCCTTCATGGGCGAGTCCGACTCGCACTTGGCCGCTTTTTTTTGACTTTAGTACTCATTAGTTCCTCTTTAAAAAAATAGCAAAAAATCCTTTAGCGTGGATTAACTAGACGTATATATAACATATAATTTACTGTCTGAAGGGCTTCTCTATTTCGAACCTTTTTAAGAAATCACTCACTCTTAAAGCACTGATGAAATAGCATTTTATTTGTATGTTTAACGTTTTTTATCCAAGTTAGAAAAGATTTTTCAATTCGGTCATATATTTTATATGAGTGTCATGTTCAATATTTTTTTAAACCGGTTTAATACATATATTATTGGAAACCGATTGATTTTCAAAAACTTAATTACAATAAAACCTCGAGCAACTTGAACTTGTGTCGATAACATGAATATAATCTGTTAATTTCACCTCTAATTATAATTATACGGGTTGCAATGTACTATCCGCGGTACTGATCTCTTACCTGTATATTATTACCGGTTCGATCTTTAGATAGAGCTGTTTTTATTGTGATTTGACATAGGTATAGTGCAAAGTCACCCTCAGTCTACGTTTTTAATCATCTCCAAAAAAAACAGGAGAAGATTTCCAATTCGGGGTTATTTCCTCAAAGATAGAACTTCGCCATGAATGAATCAATTACATTTTTCTTTGGAAAGATATGGTTCTTAGATATATTCAAATTTAAAGAAAAAAAATCTATTGTAAAAGAAAATTAAGAAATGAAAATACATCTTAGTTAGACAATTCGTAATGAATTTGTCATTTTTGTGACAGAGTATCATTTTTAAGTTTTCGCTTATGATATAAACATTAGGAATAGCTCATAACAAAAATAGATCGACCTAATAAATAGGAAATGTGTGCGGCAGTATTGCGCAATATTTGCTCAGCTCTGACACGGACGTGAATGTGTTCAGTGTGTTGCACAATACAAACCATTAGAATAAGTTGTTGGTGCACCTGCTGAATGTTTACTAAACGTTTCCGTATCTAGAAATATACTGATTATACTGAATACAAATACGCAGTTTCTTAATCTATAAAGACTATCTATAAAATAGAAAAAAAAAACAATACATTTTGGGGGTCTCCATACTTGGAACTGAAACTTAATTTTTTTTTTTCCATCAAACCTATACGTGTTGAGGTTTCTAATATCATTTTTTTCTAAATAGAATAAGTAGTGTAGTAAAAGAAATAGTTTCTGCGAAAGACACTTCCAAAGTGGAAAAATGTGTGTGTGTGTGTGTGTCCCTGCAACTTCTAAAATAAGAGAGTGATAAAACTAAAAAAAATACATACATCAAAAGTGTCTAGGGATCAACATATATTTTGCAATAACTTTTCTCCTGATTGATATTAATTAAAAATTTCTTTAAGGATTCATCAAATAAAGTGTTTTCGTTTGTCACAGTAACGATAAACAAAGTCACCTTTGCATTAGTAAAGAAATTTGCCATTTTCCTAATAAAGGGATTTTTGACATTTGAACCACTAACATTAAAGTTCGAAAAAAAGACTGAAATAACAGTTTTCTTTAAAATTTTATTAGGTAACTTAAACAATTAATAATCCGTGTTTCTACCGCGAACACTAACAACACAAGAACATCGGTTTGGCATACTCAAAATGAGTTCATCCAAATCACGCTGTGGAATGGCCGCCCATGTTCGTTGCAACAACAAAAAAAGGTCTTCTTGCGACTGGATACCCTCCATATTCGGCAGAGCTCTTCTCTGTAGCATATCCCATGCATGCTCAATCGGGTTCAAGTCTGGCGACTGAGCAGGCCAGGGCAGGACATTGATGTTAGCTGCGGCGAGAGTCTGTCTTACAACTCTTGCGGTGTGCGGTCGTGCATTATCATGCATTAACTGAAATAAGGGACCGATTTGCACTTGTAGAGGAACGATGACGTCTGATACAATCGTCTCAGCATAAATTTGAGCGTTGAGGTTGCCTCTGATCCAAATCAACTCAGTTCTTCCGCCGATCCAAATACCCGCCCATACTATGATGGTTCCACCACTATAAGGATGGACTTCCTGGCAGGATTTTAATCGCTGTTGGCGTCCAGGGGTTCTCCAGTGTCGTATACGTCTTGTATCCGGTCTCATACCAAAACGAGACTCATCAGAAAAGCACACGAAACGCCATTGTTCTTCTGCCCAATTTCTGTGTTCAAGAGCCCATTGATATCGAATCCTACGATTGTGCATTGCTATAGGTGGTACCCGTAGCGGTCTTCGGGAATGAAGGTTCACTTCATGCAAGCGGTTTCTGACTGTTTGGTCGCTAATTAAGTTCCCTGAAGAGTGATGAAGCCTCACGGCTAACATCATGGCGGTTATTGTTGGAGCTCTTCGAGTTAAGATTTGAATGTATCGGTCTTGTCTCCGTGTGGTGCAGCGATACCGTCCTCCATGGCGCTCAGCCACGGTACCAGTGCTTCGGTAACGTGTCCAAAGTCGACTGATAACACTCTGACTTGTATTCAGAGCTAAAGCCACAGTACGTTGCCGGGAACCAGCTTCTATCATTCCCACGGCTCTGAGCATTTCTTCCCTGCTTAAATGACGTCGCCGCTCCATAATAACGTTGGTTTTAATCAGTAGTAGGGAAACAGTAGCACTAATAATTTCTTCAATGCGTTGTATGTTTTTATAGGGAAAATATTGGCAGCTGATTTTCATCTTTTACTCGAATTTGATTGACAGTTCCTGATTCAAATTATGAAATGCACCAAAAAGGATCCATATAAATTTATAAAATCATAAATTTATTACAAAGCCACATCTCAATCTCAAGAAATCCGCATAAAAATGCTTGATCCCTAGACACTTTTGATGTGTGTATATGTTGTACATTACCATTGCAAACTACCAACTAAAATTGGTTTGAACGAGATCTAGTAAGTAGTTTTTTTTATACGTCATAATCATAAATCGTAAAATGCAATTTACCTTTCATTCAATCAATACACTAGTATAAAAACATCGATCAAAGTTACAACGAACTACAAGAACTTTTATATGATGTTACTTGCTGATACAGAACCCTTCATGGGCAAGTCCGACTCGCACTTGGCCGCTTTTTAATAAATAACGAAGGCATTAGGTTTTCACTTTTTTATGAGATACATCTGGCTTATGCTTTACGGAATAGTAGCAAAGGCTTCTCCTTGCTGAAAACCATTATTTTTACGTTTCAAGACTTTGATTATCCGGCAAATGGAAACTCAGGCAATTTTCCCAGAATTTAGTGACAGACAAACACATTTTAGAATTCGTGAAGAAACAGTTTGTACATTTCAATTTTATAATTGAAATGGATAACTAAAATAATTATAAAAGAAACAATTTACAGAAAACAGGGCTTTAAATCAAATTACGCAAAAACTTTATCGACAGTTTTATTATGCACCTAGTATAAATAAGCTATCTAAGAAACAACGAGGGTCTGCAGTACATAACTCTTGATAATATTCAAAACGTAGTAACCTACGTCGGGTTCGGGGACCTGATAGGGCTCGATAGCCACAATTTATTAATAAAAGCTGTAAACATCTTGGCGACAGGCGAGACTGATAGTGTCAGAACGTGGACAAAGTTCGATTCGAGTAATTTCTTTGTTATCTTTAATGATTGAGTATCTTTTGAGGGGGCCTAGGGTGAATTTGTTTACATCAACTCGATCGTCATGAAGTGTTCGTAAGATGGAGATTCTTCAAGAAAAAAATCGATTTTTAATTCGATTCAAATTGTATTCTGTATGTATACACAAAACATCGAGTTTAAGACATATTGACTTGACAGAAAACCATTTAAAAAAAAATAGTCTGCATTTAAAATGTGAGCACAAATCCATTGTTGAAAACAAGAAAGATACGATGTTTAAAAATCTCTAATTAGTAAAATTGGGTACTATTTTAGCTTAGGTTATTCGATAGTTTAAATTATAATCATGTGATAGTGAAAAAGTACTTTTTCACTCTACGGATCACAATTAACAAATCATTTTATCTAAACAGAAAAAACGTTTTTTTTTATTTATACGGTTAAATATCGATTCACTGGATTGATTATCTTGTCCTACATAATCGATTAATCATTACTCGTAGACATTGCCACCCCTGCTCGTACGGAGGCGTAGCGATTGGCGCTTGCTAAGACGAGACACATCACAGGACAGGTTCTGCACCAATTCCAACGTCAAAGTCAGTCACTGTGTGTTATGTTATTTTTGCATTAAACATCTAACACACTGTGTCTATTCATTTTAAGTACTTATTTACCTATTAAATTGCTATTATCGGCGGCAAAAAACTGTCACTTTTGTGCTTGTCATCATTTTAAATTAAGTGTTTAGCATAGACTTTGTATTTTACATACATTTGTAGATGCTCGATTTTAAGAAATATGCACAAACAAGCCAGAAGAAACAACAATAATTTTGATAATTATCTTTGGATTTATGTATTGATCATATAAATTTACAATCAAAAATAAGATATATTATTATACAAATTTGAAAACGCCTTTGGTTTACATATTTAAAATTCTTAAAATGACTAAGTGTATTTAAGTGCAATGTACTGCATATTAAACTTTATTGCGCTAAAAGTGTGTAAATTATTTACCTATTACATTATAATAAAATAACATAAAAAGATACACTACAGTTTAATAATATTACACACACATGCACAGTAATATTTTCAAATGAATTTCAATCAATCAGCAAATTAAGAGTACCAGACACTTATGTAATAAGTGACATTGCATAAAGAACGCAACACTGATTCAACGATGCCGTTAAATAGTTACGGATGATAAACACATGATAACACAGAGATAACGCCAATACGTGCCTGTAGAAGAACTAGGAACTGCATTGGGCTAGGTCTTTTAGAATTAGATAATGACTAGCTGAGTCCCGTGGAATTCTTATACAGAGTGTCACCACCCCTATTCATCCCGCGGGTGTCGTAAAAGGGATAAACTACTCAAGACAACATCAATGCAAAGAAGGAAAACTTGAAACGAACCCTATACTAACCCGTCTGGCCAGCGTGGTGTAGTAGGCAAATACCTCCTTTCTAAGGAGAGGCCTATGTCCAGCAGTGGACTGTCAAAGGCTGATGATGAGTCCCGCGGTGTTACTGTGTACTAAGTGATATCGAAGTTGTGTAGAAAAACGGTTGTTTTAGGGTCTCAACTACCTTTTACGATTGACACAGTATTTTTCTTTTATATAATGCTGCCAAAATGACTGCTCAGCCTGATGGAAAGCATGAGTAGAATCCAAGAGTGGTGGTCATCTTCATTGCCAATGTGGACGATGCAACTCGGTGACCCATACTATGGCGGCCTAGTCAGATGCTTCTTCACGCGCCGCTTGAAGGACCCGGGATCATAGTAGGAAGTAGGAAGGAAACACATAAGTTAAGTAAATTTGTACACTCGATTTTCGGCACTTGGTGGAACTTCTTAAAACACATTATTGAAATTAAAGTTACCGGTACTTTTTTTTTTCAATTAAAAACTTTCGACTTAGGGCATTTTAAGTTCAGTCAAGTTCATTTTAGTTCCAAAGGCAAAATCAGCTTAACATACTCTCCAAGATCTGGAGGGGTATCGACTTATTAAGAATGGTCAGATATTCATAAACTTTGCAATTTACTGTGCTGTGTTGGTATTGGGAGTTGTTGTTTTTTTTTTTAGCTAGTACTATTGCAAAGTGTATTGAGACCTATTCGTGAGATAATAAATATAAATGAATGGAGTTGATCCATGAGACAATATGTTAGTATCACCGTTATCTAAGTGCAGTGGGTGTGGTAAAGTATATTTGTACATATCTGAATCGGCAGATATCCATATACATATATCTTAAAACTTCGATAATGCAACAAGGAAAAACCTTTACTAATGTAAAGGGTATTTTTTTTAAATATATGTCATAATATTTCAGTATAATACGAGTATAGCTTTATTAAAAGGGGAATGGAGTTAGGGGAAATTCCTAATATGTACAATGGCAGCATGGTGACCTACACTATGGCGGCCTAGTGAGATGTATTTTTACGCCTTACTTAAAGGCTCCGGAATCATAGTGGCAAGGAAATATGTGAGTCAGAGCAAGTTATTTTATATGCACATAATATATTAGTTAACTAGGTACTAGCTGGATTCATGGATTGATATGTGACAGTAGATAGAAACTGTTATTGCGCGATCCAGGTTATTTCAAAATCCTGTTGCAGTGACTCGACTCTGTTTGATCGAATTAAATCCTAAGAGCAGTAGCCACCATGTTCATAGCGAATGCATAATCATCATCAATCATCAACAACCCATAACGTCCCACTGCTGGGCTCGGGTCTCCATTCAAAGAGGGTTAAGGCCATACGTCCCCACGCTGGCCGAGTGCGGGTTGGGGACAGACAAGACACGTTGTGGCTACGTAATCTTACCGTTGAATGTTTTTAAGCCGCCCGAAGGCCTCCAACAAAGCTTCACGACTGTTACCTTATGACAACAACCGGGACCGACTGCTTAACGTGACCTCCGAATCACGGAAACGCTCATAACATATCATGCTACATACGGTCACCCATCTAGGTCTGACCGCGCCGTAGTTGCTTACCCTCGGTGATTGTTTCCAATCACCTAAGGCCACTCTGCTATGAGCGCTTATGAATGCATAATACTTGTATTTATTCCCTGACGATTAAAGAATGTTACATCAAAGCACCTTATCACATAGATATGATACAATTACTATCTTTCCGACAAACAGAATTTGCCTTCGTACCATTACCCTACTCCGCTATCAGAAGCAATTGATAAATGATATAGCTGAGGACTTATTTTAACATATTTTCTGATTTAAAGAATAAATTTAAAAGAAATTGTCCACTTAATAACAAGTCGGACCAATACCTTTTAAATGTAGTTGTCATCGGGGCTCATCATCATTGTTAATTTGATTTCAGATATAATATGTCGTCCTAGATCTCGGCTCAAAAGCGTTCTTCATATACGTAGTGTTTGTCATGAAACATATACAAACATAAACAAAAAAAAAACAGCCAATACCTTTATGCAATAAAGTGAAGACGACCTCGAGTGATAGAGGAGCAGAAAGGGGAGAAGAAATCTTTGGAAAGTGGTAAGACAATAATGATGATAAATACAACAGTTTCACTGTGACATAACAGGGCAGGGTTTAAGCACAAAGTCATAAGACTAAGCAGTATACGAGTCTAATATTAATCTATGAATCATAATCGGACAATGCTGTTTGTATAGCCCCAAAGCATATTAAAGAAATCATTGAATTAGTACTCGCCTTTTAATAGTGGTGGATTTTAAATTGATCTTCATAATGAAGGCTCTTCCCGTCGCTTGGAGTGTCAATTAATTATTATATATATATACTTTTGGTTCAACTTCTGTTGATCGTGTTGAACGTGATTTACACGCTCGTTTGTGTGTGAGTGATTGATGAGCAATAGTATCTACCATATAATCAGTGATTATCGACTGTAGGCACAGTGACTGATAGGGCAGGCTAGGCTTTGACAATTGTGAACTAAAAATAAAATAAAACTATCACTATACAAAATACGGCAATAAGATAATATATAATTTCGATCAATAAAAAGAATTCAGAAATTCGGATCACGATATCAAAGGTTATCGTCACACGTCTCACGACACGTACTGATAACCCGGTACCGGTAACAAAATATAGATAAAATCTTTTATTGGTGTTTACGCCAAATATCATGTGACTAGCCATGTGGCGTGGCGGTACTAAGTATTCGACAGTTACTTCAGAAATCGTGGGTTTACGCGTCTGTATAACATCTACATACCAAACTATTTTAGTTGTGTAAAATATATACCTAGTACACTACTAAAAGCGGTACTAGAAGAGAACAAATTAAGAGGACTAAACGTTAGTAAATCACATTCAAGCAACTCAATGTTCAAGATTATGTTAAAACAATAGGATTCTTACTTATGAAGTTTACGTTTCTAGGTATATTTTCCGTATCTCGGTATTAGAAGAAATTCTAAGAACGAAAGAAACACTGCTGAAGTAAAGTTCCCCTTTTCAATGAAACTAATGTTATAAATAAAACAAGTACGTTACCGGCATGCAACTATTTACCCAATGCGATAAAATACCAAGCACTGAAAACAAGCCTGAATGTTGAAATACATAATGATTTTATCTTTTTTCATAACTTGACGGTAAATTAAGATTTTATTTAAACATGTCAGAATTATATAGTTTACTTATAAAGAGACTTGGAAATTTAGCGGTGATTCACGACCGTGCCTCGGAGAGCACGTAGAGCCGTCGGCCCCGGGTGTCATAAACATCTATGACAATAGTTACTGAGAAGTCAGTGCCCTCAAATATACTGACAACTATTTCAACCATCGAATTTAAGTTCTCCCTCAGGGTTGCGCAGGTCCGATGCCAGTCACTCGGTGGAAAAACTGATACTCAGATGAAACGGGTTGAACTAGTAGCCGACTATAATTAATCTTGGGAATAAAGGCTAGGAAGAAGAAGAAGTATAGAGACTTTTTGCTACGTTATTTATCTAAGTGAACGGTTGTACGTTTTAATTGGTCCCAATTGCATAAACTCGATTAACCCCCGAGCGAGCTGCGGTTTAGCGCATTCGAATTATGGCGATCAATGTGGTCCTGTACTCGTTGGGTACTGATTAATTTAAACTGTGTTTCCGTTATGTTCCAATATTGATTCAAATATAGACAAATTTCTTAACCAAAACTAGTTTTTATAGTGTTCAAACGAAATAGCATGCAGTTCTGAAGTGTTTAATAAAAATTGTGGTTTCGATTTTTTGTGAAATGCGAATACAAATTCTGAACCATTAGTAAATGGCATCCTAGTGATTCCATTAAAACCAAACATTACAACTCGTATAATTCAAGTAAACGCTTTTACAATTAATAACTAAATTGCAATAATTTCCCCCTGTTTCATATATATTTTACTTTTATTCTTACTGGTAGTGACAAGCAGACAATAAATACACTTAGTAGGGAACTAATACGATCAGGACGGATACACGGAAAAAAAAATCGTATACCTGCACCGGTGGCGGAAATTGGAAAAATTTGAAAGTATCCGTAAAACTAGGGATATAATTTCACTGTCTGAAACGCACTCTCTTACAACTCTTGACTGAGATTCAATTCTTACCATGTACAATTATTTCCGACACCTTGAAATAGTGTTGTAGATATACTATACATTTTATTTATCTAATAATTAATATGTTCACAAAACAAGGAACTACCAATTTTTTATCGTAATCTAAAGGACAGTAACAATTGAACTGACAGTATTGAACGCGACTATTCTATATGCAAAGAAACCAGTTTTTTATTTTACATTTAAACAATAGAAGTTGCGATAGTAGAAAATTTCTTTAACACTACGCAAAATAAATGTGTTTAGATTGTCTTGTGATATATGATATTACTTTAATCGTTTTTTAACACATGAGCTATCCTACTCGTTTCTTCGGAAAAAGAAATAAATTATTTATTTTGGACGAATTACACACAACATCATCTAGTCCCAAATTAAGCAGAGCTTGTGTTATTTGTTACTAGACAACTGATATAATTACATAAACATAGGTTTTTTTTTGTAAATACATACATATTATACATAGAAAACACCCCAACTCCGAAACAAATATTTGCAGATCGTACAAACATTTGGTCCGACCCGGGAATCGAACCAAAAATGTTATAGAAATACTTATTAACAGCCCAGAGTTTGGAAGTCGGGATCTTAACACCTGTGATTCACAGAGCGCCGTAAAGCCGTTTGTCGGTCGGTCGTGTCTGGTAGCCGTCCCATCGGCTTGCGGGTGAACAGAGAGTGCACGTACATAGAATTACAATGAAAAAGGTATTTATCCGCCAACACGCGCTCTGCATCCTTATTTAACAACGTTTCTTAGGCATTTCCTTAATTCAGCACGATAGCGGAAACTAATCGACTCTTTGTGAAAAGTGTAAACACATTGGTTTGGTAAAAAAATTTTTATCAAAACATGTGACAATAAATTACATTACACGCTCTGAGAGACACAGCCTTGTAAGTCAGCTGAGCTGTTCGTCGGAGCAGTAAAATGGCTGGTTATGACTAAACCGAATAACGTTAACCACAGGAAATAAAGCCGACTGACAGACTTTATTTCCTTTACTTACGAGAATTCATATGCACTAGTAACCTTGAAGTTTGTTACCTGTAAACTGCTCCGAAAGCGCTTTTATTACACGCACAAACAAGCGACTGTATCGGAAGAAATATTAAATGCTTATATTTTGTCAGGTCTACTTGGATCTCACAGGGGTTTTGGCCCCTTTTATTTGAAATTTTATGTATGGCGCGTAAGAATAAGTTTTTCTATGACTTACCATAAACAAAGTGCCCTTTTATGTATGGCATTTGCAATGGGTTTAACAATAAAACACTTTGTTTACACAAATCATTCAGAACGCAAATGTATTACTGTAATATTTCAAAAATATCATAAAATTCATTTCATGAGTAATTAAGTTACTATTAATAATTTAAAATGCTTTTAAATGTTTCAATATGTAATACATTTAAGACAAATGTAGTGTAGGACGCCAGGTGGAGTGACGATTTATGCAGGACTGCTTGCAGTAGCTGGATGCAAGAAGCCCAAAATGCAAAAAAAACTGGTGTGCAATGGGTGAGGCCTAAGCCCAGCGGTGGATTGCGATGGGCTGATGAAGGGTATTCTTCAGCATTTAATGTAATTACATTACACATACAGAACCAAGAAATCAAATAAATATTCATCTCTTATTTTAGGTTTTATGTTTCAGTGAATTACAATATGATTGTAATTAGTCCATATCAAGTTTCAAGTGATGGTGCTGAAGACATTAATAGTGTAGTGTGCCTCACACTACATCTTTATTTGGCTTTCCACGTCGCCAAGTGACGTGAGTGCAAATCCCACGTGTGTGTGTCCCAAACATTTTGTGTGACCCACAAATTGTGGTCCTGAATCTGAGTGTTCTTTGTGTCCGTTTCATGTATGTTTGTAAAGTCTCCCGGGACACAATAATTATATTCCAAATACGGGAGTCGTCTTTGAAAAGACGAAATGTTCATTTTTATTTACCTTTTTTTTTTTTTGACCTAAAAATATTTTCCAAAATTATATAATAGCATCAAGTTCGTAACGTTTTAATAGCATTCTCAACCAATATATTATTAACTTTATTAAGATCTAGAAATTTGTTTGTGTATAAAATAAATAATTCTCATTTAATTAATGTCTTAAAAAGTCAAACCTATTGCCTGGGGTGTACATTGTTAGAAATACAAAACTAAAGGTAGTCGGTACCGACGCGCTAAGACAGTGCGATATATACCGAACTAAAAGCGACTGCGTTGTGAATACTGTGTTGAAAATTAATTATAAATGGTCAATTTTATTATACTGTTGTATTATGTACAAATATATAGCTAGTGTGTGTGTAGTGACAATAAATATTGTGAGACGAACTTTGTGTTTCGTAATTGTGTTCCCGAACTCCTTCGCACGGCTGAACAACAAAAAGGTACGGTCAGTACACATACACTACAATAGTATTCTATTCACCACCCAACCTCTTATTAAGAGCAGAATCTTTCTTATTCCTAGAATCAAACGCCGAGGTCATTTTTGTGCATATTTCAGTAGAATATCGCAAGCTAGTCATAACACACGCTATGTTATCATTGCCGAGTTAATAAATAATCCACTCGCTTACGAATTATTTTACATAGTAAGACCGTAGTAAATTAATTCTCGTCTCCAACAGACTTGTTAAGCTGAAAATGCTAACAACGCTTTCACAGTGATTTGAGGATATTAAATTACTGTTAAAATTTTTTGTTTGTTGATACATAATAGAAACATATAGAACCCTCCTACCTAAGTAAATTTTCGGGCATTTGACAGGCACCGCTATCTACCTAGTTCTATGCTAAGCAGAGCTTGTACTATGGGACAACTGATATAAATATATGTAGAATTATGTACTTTTTTTGTAAATACATACATACATACTATACATTATATATTTAACAAGTTCTTAAATTATTGCCATTGTTGACATTTTTTAAATGATTATCTTTAATTATTATAACTGTGATTCAAATTGTAATGATCGCATTTAAGAATATTGTCTGGACTTTAAAAGAGACTGTGATCCCTGAGTTTGTTTCTTCTTAGGGCTAGTCCAGATAGGAAAGGCCGAACTCATCTGCTCAAAAAAATAAGTTAACTTGCAAAAGTGTTCATGTAACCTAATTGACGAATAAATGATTTGATTTCATTTGACTATACCTAAATTAGACTCAACGATGTGACTTTTAGATTTTTAATGTGATTTACTTGCCAAAGACATTGCAGTTGGGTAGAAACAACCTCGAGGATGAGGTGAATAGAAGAATTCAGTTGGGTTGGGCAGCGTTTGGAAAGCTACGTCGAGTCTTTTCGTCGTCGATCCCACAATGCCTAAAAACGAAAGTTTTCAATCAGTGCGTCCTACCTGTCATGACATACGGAGCCGAGACCTGGACACTTACGGTACGGTTGGTCCATAAGCTTAAAGTTGCTCAGCGTGCTATGGAAAGGGCTATGCTCGGCGTTTCTCTGAGAGATCGTATCAGAAATGAGGTGATCCGTCAGAGAACTAAGGTCATCGACATAGCCCACCGGATTAGCAAGCTGAAGTGGCAGTGGGCTGGCCATATTAGCCGCAGAACTGATGGCCGTTGGGGCAGAAGAGTTCTTGAGTGGAGACCGCGTCTCGGTAAACGTAGTGTAGGACGCCCACAGGCGAGGTGGAGTGACGACCTGCGTAAGATGGCTGGCAGGAGCTGGATGCGAGAAGCCCAAAATCGATCACAGTGGTGTGCAATGGGAGAGGCCTATGTCCAGCAGTGGACTGCGATAGGCTGATGATGATGATGATGATTACTTGCCAAAATTAGTATATAGATAAATTGGATGGAAGTAGAATAATGGCCACACCAAAATGATTGAAAGCGAACATTAACACATTTAATATCACACAACTGTACAAAACGTTGTTCGAAGAGTTGTTAAAAATAATAATTTAATTACTTACATCCTCGATTCTGACAGATTTCATAAAATGAAGCACAGTTGTGTCAAAGTGTCAACAACACTATAATTTTCTATAACAGTTCTTTTAATGTTTAATGTATAACAGTTGTTTATTGAAACCTACATTTCAATATAGTATCGCAATATTCCTGATTTTAAGTAAGATTAAGAATTAGGAAAAGCTTGTTTTTGTGATTTTAAATTTATGATAGCTGTTATTTAACTTGTAACAGATAAATAAACATTAAAACTCGTTTTCGCACTATACCTACCATTATAACTTCCGCTAATATATATATATAAAATGAACCTGATATTTTTTCACGATGAATGTCACTTCTAACCTGCAAATACTGATTCCCTCCTTATTCTCGACTTTAAAATACTGCGGCTATATTTAAAATACATCACTTTTATAAAGTTTAAATAAAATATTGATGTTTCATTCACGTGACCACAATGCAAGTACCAGAAGGTGAGAAAAACAGAATGCTGCTGTCTATTTATAAACTTGGCTCGCCGCCACCCGCACGCTCTGCTTTACCTATGTAAGTGTATCAATTATTCCGATGATATGATTTTTATGTCACATTAAATCATAGATTGGAATTTTAACGATTATGTCGCTTACAAAGAGAGAATAACAAGAAAAAACTGCTCGCAATATCTCTGGGAGGCGACTTACCAAATAAAATCTAAGCCGCAAATAATTTTTTATCTGTTTTGGCAAATATTGGTAAGATAACGGGTTGTTAGGTATTGTGGCTGAGACTTCTTACTATCGTAACGTATAATTTTTACAGCTTAAGAAACTATCATGGGTATGGCTAGAGCCAATTATTAATCACGCCTCTGTCGTGTTATCACTAGTTATTGATCAACTGCTTGATTCTACACTGGCGCAATGATCATGAAGTTGTGCTAGATTTACGCAGGCGCACCCATAATAATTAATTTTACAAGATCTTTTAAGTACTTTTTAGAAAAATTACTTTTATTAAATAGCTAATTTCTGAACAATTACAATATATAGGAGTAATTTGATTTTTGATACAAGTCTTTGATCTCTCCCTAAATCAAAGTTACCTGAAAATATAAGATTTAATTAGAGACTTGCTTTATATATATGAAATAGCGTAGCGCGTTCGTCCCTTATAATTGGATTTCATGTAATAGGATTACAAAATGACGCACTGTGATGAAGTAGCACTTTTATAAGGACTGTTCTGTTACAAAGTAAATGACTTCTGAAAGTTAAATTTGTGAAATGAGTACTTAATGAACAAAACGGAGACGTCGTCGAAACAAAGAGAGTTAAGTAAAATTCTTAGAAGGAATGACGTTTAGACCATAAACTTCACTCTATATCCGAAAAAGTGGAATAATAATGTAAACTTATCTAAGAAATTATTAAAAGATTATTTGCATGGTAATTTAAATGACAATATTATAAATTGATATCTTATTAATGATCTCACGATGGAGTTAGAAATGGTACTCTTCAGTAGCTAGGAGTGAATATAGCGTTTGGGTTTATCTGAATCGTTTTGATGAGACCAATACAACGGGCTCAGCGATGATGGTTTAAATGTGAAATCATAAGATGTCATCATCATCAATCATTAACAGCCTTGAACAGTCCACTGGACTGGACTGCTGGACTGCTGGACATAGGCCTCTCCTTAGAAAGGAGGTTTTGGCCTACTATACCACGCTGGCCAGACGGGTTGGTATAGGGTTGGTTTGTTTGTTGATTTCAAGTTTTCCTTCTCTTTGCATTGATGTTGTCTTGCGTAGTTTATCCCTTAGTCGCCTTTTACGACACCCGCGGGATGAATAGGGGTGGTGACACTCTGTATTCTTAATCCGTCACCACACGGACAAAATGACAATCATAAGATGTATAGTAATGTAAAGGAAATGTAGTGTACAAAGGGCGGCCTTATTTCCAAAAGAAATCTCTTCCAGGCAACCTTCAGATGGATCAAAATGCTTCGGAGAGACAGTAGCAGTTGATTGAGTTTTGCCGATTATGATGGAATGTAATAAAATTTTAGATTCTTTCTTGACTTATTCCTAAATTAAATCTCTTATCATTCCATTCCATCAGGCTAATAAGTCGACATACATACTTTTTACATTCATGATTGCTTTAAATTCTGCAAAAGGAAAACGTACCATCATTTTCCCTGTCGAACTACTTGAACACATCTATCTTGTCTAGGTCATGAAATTCAGTGACAAAAACGTCGGATAACACTTTTGTCAACTTTCCCCGTCCTACTCGCACCTATGACAAATGGTACATGGTGTGAAATCAACCGTTATCGGTGAATGACGGAGTGGAACGGATTGCGAGGTCAAGGCGCGAGTGTCGTTGGCACTGCACCAGAGTTCAACTTCGCGAGTTCCTATGTATGACCCTCATGCACATTTCACGAATGCTTAAACACTAGCTCGTGACACAAAAAAAAATGTCGATGTTTGTAGTTGTTTATTTCATTCTTGATAATTTAGAACTATGACAAGCTTTACTTCCCGCGGGATTTGTTGTTTTTAAATCGGATTTTGTAGACTATTTCATTGTTTTTAATTTTGGTCTACAAAATTTTATTTCTTAAATAAAATTAACCTAAGTTACTGCTTTTAACATTAGTTAGAGATTACACGGAACGACACACCACTAAAATAAAATTATTATGTCATTATAAAATATTTATATGTTAATTAAGAACTGTTTAAAACAAAAAGGGCTCGCATGCAAACTTTACAACAGA
This sequence comes from Phragmatobia fuliginosa, assembly GCA_932526445.1. Classification (NCBI taxonomy): domain Eukaryota; kingdom Metazoa; phylum Arthropoda; class Insecta; order Lepidoptera; family Erebidae; genus Phragmatobia; species Phragmatobia fuliginosa. Next base: position 3,958,631 of record OW052059.1, on the reverse strand, counting down.
CACTAAAAGCATTTATTAAAATAAAAACTTTTCTTTTTGTGATTTGTGTTACAGATTTAACAAGTAAAAGTTTCTAACATTTAAACCACTGACACTTGTTAAAGACACAATCTCAGACAGTATATATATACTCTATGTTAACAATAATGTATGTAACCACAGACAGTTTAGAAGAATAAATTGTCGAGTAATAGTCACATTCATATCTTGAAGTGGATTTATCACAAATAATTCATAGCAATCTGAGGCCTGTGTACAATGTTGAAAATTGTGTTTTGTCTAGTCACAATGTCGAAATATTTGCTTTTCCAGCTAACATTAATCAAGAAACGTACAAAAACACTACCGTAAACAACCTGAAGTCAAGATTGAGATTCACGGTTCGTTTAACGAATAAATATATGTTAAACAACCCTGCCATTAGCTGTCAACCCTACACAAACATTTACATTAGATGATATCATAAAAACAAATTTAGAGACCAATTTTAGATCACATGACTAATCTTAAAAGATAATTACACCTCGAGTGAGAAAACAACAAGTATCAAGAAAGGAATTCCTTTCCGGTAGCTTCTGGGAAAACCGGAATACTTGGCTCCATGTCTTCGCGACCTTGGTGGCACGTGCCTCGGTTGACTCACTACCAACTGCATCGGAACGACATTTCACTAAGAGTATGTTTGTTTCATTGATCAAAAATGTTTCTCAAGTATTTAGAATGTTCGGGGAATTCGAGATTTGTCAGTGATTTTGAAAGATAATTTTAAATAAGTATATATCCTAGCTGACTATATATCTTTAAACACAAGTCATCTGACCACATCAGCACGAAATCAGCAAAAAGTATTCGAATTTATAAAACTGAACATTGTTTGATCACGTTTGCCAGTGAGGTGCGAACAGCGCAGGAAAGCCGCGCAAACCCACTCAACAAAGCTCATCACAGTCACGGAACATCTACCTACTACACTCGGTTCCAAAAATAACGGGTCAGTCACATAAACCCGAATATCTCCCGAACTACGTATGCCATCCTAATGAAACGAAGACTGTTCAATTGAGAATTTAATTATACAGATAAAAAATAAAATAAAACTTAGTTACACCCACAATATTAATCTTAAATTAAAAAAAAACTAAAGTAGTCATATTTTTCTTAAGATTACATTTTTTTTATGATTGTTTTTTTGCTGTTTTTCATCACTGGAGGCTTCATCACGTGGAGGCAATACAAAGTATTAAATGAAGAAAGTGATGAAAAACAGCAAAAAAACAATCATAAAAAAAATGTAATCTTAAGAAAAATATGACTACTTTAGTTTTTTTTTAATTTAAGATTTATATTGTGGGTGTAACTAAGTTTTATTTTATTTTTTATCTGTATAATTAAATTCTCAATTGAACAGTCTTCGTTTCATTAGGATGGCATACGTAGTTCGGGAGATATTCGGGTTTATGTGACTGACCCGTTATTGGTTTATGTGACTGACCCGTTATTTTTGGAACCGGCTATAGATGTTTACATAAAACTTTTACAAGAATCGACTAAAATTATCTGTCAATACAAAATATGCGTTTTATAGGCAAATGTTTAAGACGAGAGAGAAGAAAATATTTTACTGATTGATAGCAATGAATACTTGAAGAAAATTATCAATATGTTTTATATATTGGTAAATAAAGGAGATCTTAATCAATATGTTCAGCCCACAAGTACAAGAGTTGCAAGCTTAAAAAACTGTGCCGAACTACAAAAACATGCAATTATAAAAAACTGACTTACGAAGGTAAATTAAAAAATAATCCTTTCCAAATATTTAGTACGAGATCATTTTCATTTTTAACTCATCTTTACTTAAAACAAAGAACATTTTATTTCAAAGACTACATCCATATTTAGCACATTCAGAAATGAACGCAAGTAAACAAACCAATCTCTGTGTGTTTAATTATTAAGAGACGTGAATTTGAATTAAGTATTGTTCATTTGCCGTTAATGTATTCATTTTTAAGCAGTTGTTTAAAACTGAAACAACAATTTCTTGTGTACATACAGAAAAATAAGCAATCTAAGTGCACACCTAGATTGCTTATTTTTAATCTGATAATACAAAGAGGTTTAAGAACTTCCTTGAAAACTCATTTTATAAAATTCTTTGTCCTTAAAGATTTCAATGATGAAAGATGTCAATATGTATGTATTGACGGCTTTCATACATAAGAGCAATACCGTCCTGCCCTCACTTTCTTTACACTGATAAGATAAACTTTACGTTAAACACTTAGTTTCCACATAAGAATTGACAAAGTTAAATTGCCTCATCCGTGTGGGGTCCGGTTAAGAATACAGTCACCACGCCTATTCATCCTGCAGGTGTCGTAAAAGGCGACTAAGGGATAAGCTACGCAAGACAACATCAATGCAAAGAAAACTTGAAACCAACCCTATACCAACCCGTCTGGCCAGTGTGGTATAGTAGGCCAAAACCCCCTTTCTAAGGAGAAGCCTATGTCCAGCAGTGGACTGTTGATGATAATGATGAAAGTGCCTTTAACACTGTTATTATTATAGACCACACCTAATTGAAATACTAGTGCATAAAGTAATCTGATTTTAGTTTAATTAGTTATGAGTCTAAGAAATACTAAATTTCGAGGAATGTTTAAATCAAAGCTTTTTTCCTTCATTAAGTGAGTCCATATATGTGTATTGTACATATGTGGGTTAGGAATCGTGAGCGAGAGCAGCGAAGGTAAGCGAGCTACACGTTTGACACCGTGCCAATCTCTGGCGTGCGATAACGAGATCGTTTCTGCATTGCGTACATACATATCGTACCAAATTTTCCTTTGAAAACGCACAACCCAATTTGGTCTTTCTTATTGTACTAACTATCGTAACAAGTTGAAAGAATAAATTATATTAATTCACGGTACTTGTATCTATTAGCCACCTGATATATAATTAGTCTGCCATTGTTAGACACCAGCGGCTAATTAAGATGCGCGAGCCGCTCCCATTGTGACGTGAGGATGCGCGCGAGCACGTTGATGTCGTATACATACACAAGGACCCGCTGACTGAGTGACGCTACTATCCGGCTACAACGAAACTTCGTGCGACATATGCGTACGTGGATCTTCACATGCCCCCAAAATTAAACGTCGTTCACTAGATTAACTATATAGTGTAAACTTTGCGCACATTTCAATTACAAGGACGTTGCGTTTGTTTGTGTGCGTTAGTGGTCAATAAAACACCACGTGACTGGCATTTTGAACGCCAACTTGTTGCTTAATCTAAAGAGAGTACCTAAACAAAAAGGGAACAAACACTAAGAGGCCTTGACGGGGACGTTCGTTTCTTATCTGGGGGCGTTATATCTGACGAACATTTAGGCGGCATTGTTCAAAGTAAATAGAATTGACCTTGGGAATGCTAAGTATTCGCCGGTTCGAGAGATAACGCTCTCTGTAATGTTACCTTGTGCGCTCGAAATGAATTTCTTTATATGCCAAACAAGTTACTCGTACACCGGCACACCTTGGCAAAAAACCTATCACTGCTGTCGCGTTGCGTAATTTAAAAGATCACTGACCTGTGTAACCATATCCCAGTAGAATCCGTCCAGCATAGACTTGCCATGTTGGTGTTGCCGGCAGAGAGCCGGCCAGAGCGAGGCGCGGACGGGACTGTTGATCGGCCAAGAGTTCTCTCTGATGAGTAGCTTCAGCTCTCGCTTACGAGCCTGTTGTATGAGCGGCTGGACCTCTTCGTATGTTTTGAGTGGCGCTTTCTTGCCTGCGAATAATGGAGAAGGTAAGCACTGTGTCCAGATAGCTGTCGAGGGATCGGAGACAGCGAGAGACTCCGCGCTGGGTGCGCGAAACGCGGCAGGTTCTATGTACATCGCACTGTTGGCGCGGGGCACATGCTTTCGGTGCGCGCGCGCCGGCGGCACTGCCGCCCGCCGCAACGCAAGCTCGCCAGCCTCAGGAAAATACGATAGCGCGCCCCCAACACTTCGATTGTTTATTTGACCGTGTGACGCATTCGTGGGTCGAATCGACCGACGACGAGCACCAACTTAATCGTTACTTATAAGGCTTAAATAATTTATCTATGATCTTCAGGTGTTTACAAAGTTTAATTTTAGTTCATGACGTAACTTATTCTGCCCTGAAGTATATCAACAGCGCTTGTTTATAGTAAGATGTCTAATTTTAATTTATCACTTCGATACATTACGCAAAAGAATTTTCAGAAAGTAAGTACATAAGTCAAGTAAACAACACGGAGATATTACACGATAATAGCATGAGCAGTTGTATAAATAGCAACAGAATCAAAGCAAAACGCAATGCTTTGGCGGCGAGCCAATAAAACGAAAATTTCGTATTGCATACGTAATCGTTGGTTAAATCGAATTGGAACAGACGATTAGCTTCACGACTGACTACTGACTGACTACTTGACGTTTCAAAAGTGCCGTTGTATGGTTTATTTGAAATAAAATGGTTTTGATTTGATTGATTTGATTTGAATCGTTTCGAAGCAAAAAGATAATAAAATGTTGGAGATGTGTAGCTACGCCCTTGGTTTGACCTAACATTTCATTTGTAATTTATGCCACAGTATTGGAACAAATTGTCTGTAAGACTGACTTGTTGGATTGGTGGTTAGCATAATTATGAGACTGCTGATCGAGAAGTCTCGGGTTCAATTCCCAGGTCGGGGGCAAAATTGTTGTTGGGTTTTTCTAACTTGATATTCTTTAGAACAGCTCGGAGGGTGAAAGTGTTTTTTTAACGCCAGAGGCTCGGAGAACACTTTAAGCCCTCGGTCACAGTTGTCGTGAAATGTTTACGTTATTGGGAAGTCAGTGCCCTCAAATATACTGACAACTAGTTCAACATTCGAATTTAATTCAAATTCGAAATGACCTTAATGTTATGGTGCCTTTTTTAATTTTATGCTACCGCATGTGGTGTAGTTTTGGTAAATTATTTTTTTGCCTGTAGGCAACGAGTGTTCTTTGTCCCCTACTGTTTCAGTAAGCTTACAAAACAGTGCATTAATAAGATTAGATCATTTTTATTTGATACTCGGTTTTCTCTTTTCAGTTCATTGCTGTTAAGCAGTCGGTTTTTTTCTTCTATAATAAGTAATTATTTTATTTAATATATATATTTGAAATGGTTTTCATAAGATCTTTTTACCATTTACAGAAGCCATTTTAATAATTTATGTAGCCTTTGTCACTACTGCAAATCTAACGAATTCAACGACACCTCCGTTCAGCCCAACCGTTTAGCCGTTTGGGCTGTAGGGCGTGCCAAATAAATGGACATACATACATACTCGTACATACGCGGGTAAATATGACACCACCCCTGATCACAAACTACGAAAAGATGAACACAACATGTTCATTGAAATTTTAGTTAGTTTATTTTAAATAACAAAGTCAACTAAACCGTTATAATTTTCCTTTAAAGTTCATTATATGGACCACCATCACGAATTTTCCCAGATTTTTTGAGTCAGCCGCTTAGCTAGAAGAGGGGGGGGACGCCATGTTTTTACAAAAAAGTGGCCTTTAAAGTGAAATTTCCCGCAAACGGATACCTAGATCTAGAAATCGTCTTAAAACCCTTTATTGTTTTTTAAAAGACCTATCTAATGATACACAATGGGGTAGCGGCAAGAAAAAAAAGGCATCACGACTTTACGTGTAGGGGAGGTACCCCAAATAAAAATATTTCTCATAATTTTATTGTAGCACTTTTTACAACACATATTCATGCAAAGTTTGATCTTTCTATAAGTTGAGGACGGACGGACGGACATATAAGGGTTCCGGGTCATAAACTTCGGAACCCTAAACGAGATGAAAGTATCAAAACTTACTGGTCTCTTATACCCCACCTTGGCTAAGTTAGGGTTAAGTAAACAAGTATGATAAGAGGAGGTTATCTCGTCTGCAGTCGGCGGCCGAGCGCTGCGATTGACACACACAAAATGTTGCTCGATAACTTGTTTTGTCTAACTGTACTTAATTATGTTATGTACCAAAATAGAAACATAACTTAAAATTTAAGACACATAGTTTATTTTGGTTTATTGTATATTTTTATTTGATGTTATAGGGTTCTCACACAAAAGAAGGTTCATATAGTAATGGGTTTGATAAGATGCATTTATATACAAAAGATGTCGTTTTGTTTATGTAAAACATAGTAAGACAATAGAGACTACCTCTTGCATTATTAATTTGAACACTAGTAGAAAGTTCAATCATTGTAAATTAATTAAAAATATTAAGATAACTAATAAATGTAATATAATAGAGGCAACCTCTAACTTAAATATACCATATAGAATGGTATCAGAAACACCTAAAAGGACCACTTTTACTCTGGTGCATCAAAATATTCAAGGAATGTCTAGTAAGCACCTAGAGATTGAGTTGTTCATGAGCTGTGACAAAATTGATATTTTTTGTTTTACAGAACACTGGCTAAAAAGTCATCAGCTCATGTTCAATTTCAGTAATCACACATTAGGTAGTTCGTTCTGCAGGGAGCATGCTGTACATGGCGGTTCATTGATTTTGCTCAGAAAGGATTTTAGTTTTAAGAACCGTACTGATATTGTGGGCTTCTCTGTTGAACGGACAATAGAGATAGCATGTGTGGAGTTAGAGCAACTTATTGTATTAAGTGTATACAGGCCTCCATCCTCATCGTATGTTAGTTTTGAAAAAACTTTGAATGAAGTCTTGCAGAAAGTATGTAAATCAAACAAAAATGTAGTTGTGTGTGGTGATTTTAATGTAAACATATTGGAAGATACATCCTTGAGTTCAAGGTTTAAAAACCTATTTAGATCATACAACCTTGATAACATCTTTCTGGAGCCTACCAGGATCACTGCCACCACAGCCAGGTGTTTAGATAATATGTTTACTGACCTATTGCCACACACTAAAGGAATAATAAATAAACTACATTCTGATCACTGTGGACAGATGTGTGCGTTTGATATAAAAAATAAAATAGTGGTAACACGAGATATTACTGTAGTACCTAAAACTGTAACTCGTATAGAAATTTTTAAAAATAAACTGCTTAGTAAACTGCCGTGCTTGGATTATAATGATGATCCTAATCAATTATATAATGCTTTTTTTAACATGTATTGTTCAGAATTTGAGTCAACTTTTACTCCTAAGAAGTTATCAGTTAGGGGTACTACAACCTTCAGTGAATGGGCCACGGTTGGAATATTTAAAAGTAGAACACGGCTTTATGAGCTTTATGAAGAACGAAATTATAACACTAGTGTAGAATTTCGAGAATATGTTAAACAATATTCCAATTTATTTAAAAAAATATGTCATCTCGCAAAGGTTAATTACTTAAAATCTAAAATTAGTAATAGTTCAAATAAAATTAGAATGACATGGGAAATAATTAATGCCGAAACTGGAAAAGTAAAGAACAAAGGTAATAATTACAGTCTTTTAATTGATAATAAAGAAATAAATTCCGATCTAGACGTTGCCACAGCTTTTGAAAAATTTTTCACAGACATTCCAGTTTCGACCACAGAGTCATTGAATTCGTCCCCCACTATTGCAGAATCATTATTGAAAGAAAATATTAACATTTGTAATACTGAGTTTAGATTTAGTTGTATCACCGATAGAGATATTGTTAAAACGTTCAGTGCTCTTAGTGTAAAGAGAACCTCTGACCTTTGGGGTAATTCTGTACAAATAACCAAATCAATTATTAACGTAGTTGCATCAGATTTGGCCTTAATTTTCAATAAGTGCATTGAGTGTGGTGTATTTCCTGACTTAATGAAACACAGTAAGATCATTCCTTTGTTCAAGGCGGGTAGCACGTCCGATCCTACAAATTATAGACCCATTTCGGTGTTACCTACTTTCAGTAAAATTTTTGAAAAAATTATACTGGATCAGTTACAAACTCACTTTAGCGCAAACAAAATTCTACACAAGAAACAGTTTGGCTTCAGAAGAGGACGCTCGACAAGTGACGCTGGTGTTGAACTATTGGAAAATATATTTAGTGCCTGGGAGGATAAACAGGATGCGCTGGGTGTTTTTTGTGACTTATCCAAGGCATTCGATTGCGTTTCTCATGAAACATTGATCAGGAAATTGCATCACTATGGAATAAGGAATACTGCTTTGGATCTTCTTATCTCTTATTTGGGTAATAGGACCCAAAGAGTGGAAGTTAATGGACAGAGGTCCCTCGGGTCTCTGGTCACTATGGGGGTTCCGCAGGGCTCAATTCTCGGCCCATTTTTGTTTCTAGTTTATATAAATGACCTACCTAATCTGATAAAAGATAATCAGGAGATAGTGCTATTTGCGGATGACACCTCACTTTTATTTAGACTAAAACGACAGCAATTAGTTACTGACGATGTGAATAACACTCTCTCCAAGGTCGTGAACTGGTTCAACGTTAATAACTTGCTCTTAAACGAGAAAAAAACTAAATGTATTAGATTTTTTACACCTAATGTTAAGCAGGTAAAAACTAATGTTCTGATAAATGGAAAGGAGTTGGATCTTGTGGACACCACTAAGTTTTTGGGTATAACTCTAGATTCTAAATTGCAGTGGGGCCCACACATTGATGGCTTGTCGAATAGACTCAGTTCTGCAGCATACGCGGTTTATAAAATTCGCCAATTAACTGATGTAGACACCGCAAGACTGGTGTATTTTAGCTATTTTCATAGTGTAATGTCATACGGTATTTTGTTGTGGGGAAATGCTGCTGACATTCAAAGTATCTTTGTGTTGCAAAAGAGAGCTATTCGCGCAATTTATAATCTCAGTTATAGGCAGTCACTGAGGGATAAGTTTAAAGAAATTGGTATTATGACAGTCGCATCTCAATATGTATATGAAAATCTAGTGTATGTTAAGAAAAATATACATTCATTCACAAAGTTTAGCGACATTCATAATATAAACACTAGAAATAAAGATAAACTCGTGTTGCCAACGACTAGACTACAAAAAGTAAGCAAGTCTTTTCGATGTCAGGGTGTGAGATTCTACAATAAGATTCCAAGCAAATTTCATGAATTAAGTATTAACAAATTTAAGTCCTTGGTTAAACAGAAACTGTGTGATAAAGCTTACTACACAGTTACTGATTTTTTAAATGATAAATTTGCTTGGGACTGATGCTGCTCGCTCCCACAAGTGATGAACATTTAATTTTTGTTTTAATTTGTATTTCATTTATTCTAATTTGTTTAGTTTTTCGTTGAAATTGAATTGTATAGTATTTTTTATTTATTTTTTTTGTTTTTTATTTTTTGTGTAAGTTTGTAAATGTGAGTATAGTGTAGGCTTGTAATGTTAGTTTATATTTTAGTAATTTTCTGGTGGTTTTGAGTGTTTCCACGGCCTACTCAAGTGTCCTGCTGGCGGCAGTGTCGTGTTCCGGGTTGTGGATCCTGACTACATCGGTTAGGCTACACGATGGCTGGGGCCCGTGTGCCGTCTGTATGGACAGGTCGACTCAAAACTATGGTTCTTTCTTCAAAAGGCCAACCCAGACCCTATACTGCACTCACATAGTTCTCTTTAATATTGTACACGGACTTAAAAAAAAAAGACACCTCTGTGGTTTGTTTCGGCGTTTCTTCCCAGAGTGAGTCGTAGGAAATGCCGGCGCCTTCTAGCTATAAGTCCGACTTGTAAAAATGTCTGAAAAGATTTACTTACAGAAATAAATATCATTTATCATTTATCATTTAGATATAAACCGGTTCAGTGTTGTTAATGTCAACAACAGAATATTGTTTTTATTACACGCTTTATATTAGCTTCACCTGTATGTTTGTTTGTAATTATAACTGACTCCTTTGGGTGCGATTTGACCCACTTTAAACGGCCAGATTTCGTTCAAACTTTGTAGATTTATCGAGGACCGATGACAATACACTAATTTGAAAAAAAAAAGTACAAAAAAATATTTAACAAATTAGTATTTTTTAGTCCAAAAAAAATAAAATAGTTTTATAAAACTAAACAAACACGCTTTTATAATAAAAGTAGAAAATAATTTTAATGCGTGCTTTCTGAAAATATTTCAATAACGTCGCCTCACGCTTTGTTACATTAACATTATTTTGTACTTTTTAGTTTAAAAGCCTCTTTGTTTTGTTTTTTAAAATTATTATTACTCTGTTACTGTACTTTATAGAGCAGCTTTGTACATAAATATAATAACGATTATAAGATCTTATGTGTACAAAATGCTAAAGATACCTATCAGTGAATTTACATAACGTAATCAGGGACGGCTAAAACAAGATTACTATTTACTTAGATTTCTTTATGTAAATATAATATGCATACATACTTACTAATATCAATTACTTACAAAATACCACTGAACCGTACATTTTAGTTATTAACTTACTTTTAATAGGTTTTGCACATTTACCTACGTTATATTTGCAATACAGATTTTCTGATATTATTTAATCCTATTAAATTAATATAATTTATTGATAATGTCAGTATTAACTTATTTTAAGCTATGTGTGATATCTGTGTTGGTTCTAGTCAACTACGGCGAAACCAAAAGGAAGGATTATATTTTTGGTCTAAGTATCTATATAAGGATCGAACTGAGTGGCGTGTAATTGGAGAGGCCTATGTCCAGCAGTGGACTGCGATAGGCTGATGATGATGATCTATATAAGTTTGTTTTTGCCACCGTAGCGCCTAAACTACTGAGCCGATCTTAATAAGTGTCAATAGATTCTTAATAATGGCCCGGGCAGCCTTTATAACTTTTATCTAAAGTTTTCATGTAATAGGATGTTTTTTTCGAATTTTTGCTTTGTGTTTTATAAATCCCTAAATATTTTGAATGATCGCATTTATTAAAATCATAAAAATAAATAATCAATTATATCAACTTAATAACAAGTATTGAAAGCCCCTCGAGTATATAAAGCTAAAATTTTCTATACAGCTGACAGTGTAACATTTTTCAATCAAAACGGCTCAACGGCTTTGGTAAAATCTTGGCAATCATTTTGTAAAGATGCTTAGAAAAGAGATTCATTTTACGCTGACTTAATTGACTAGATTATATTTCAGCAGGAATGGGTCAGCTCGACCGAGTCAGTACTACCCTCACACAGAAGACCAACCCAAAATGACAGAATTCGTGCTGTTGTCTTTCGTTAGTGAGTGTGAGACTGGACGACCAATCATTCTGCATTATTGTCCCGAGAACGATGCGGAAACAACTAAGTCGCCATGTATCACCATGCTGCATTGTATGCCCTCGCAATGAGGATGGTGGCCCTTACTCCTGGATTCTACTCATGCTTTCTATGAGGCAGAATAGTAGCCTTTGGTAGCTTTAAATATAAACCAGACCAAGTAATGCGTCCTGAAACTTTTACCTGAAGGAGAACTATTTTTTTATTATTTATTCTGATAAGTCCTTTGAATCGGGAGGAGATTAAGCTAGCTACAACCATTACGCTTTTATATTTAGTGTTAAAGTGTGTGTTCGTTAAAAGTTCGGTAACGATTGCGTCCAGATTTCGTCTCGATAAAGAAACCATTTTACTGCACAGATGGCGTAGTAGTTTAAGTAGTCGCCGTTATAGATACACAAAGTGTTACGGGTTCAAACCACACATGGGACAAAACATTGTGTAATTCACAACAAACATTCTGAATCTGGATATTCTTTGTGTCCGTTTCATGTATGTTTGTAAAGTCCCCCGTGACACAGGATTCATTCCAAATGCGTGTGGGTTGTATTTTTAAAAAGTAACAAAATCGGCCAAGTGCCTGTCAGGCCACGCACAGGAAAGGGTTCCTCAGTCACCCAAAATGGAACGTATATTTAAAATCGTTATGCGTTAATTTTGTATGACGTTTTCTAAAGTAAGCGCATTTTACAAGTAAAGCCTCTATAACTCCTGAAGTAACGTCATCTAATCCGTTATAGTTTTCCTTTGAATTTCATTATATGGACCACTATCACGAATTTTTTCAGATTTTTTGAGCCAGTCGTTTAGCTTACAGAGGGACACCCTGTTTTTACAAAAAAGTGCTCTTTAAGTGGAATTTTTCGCTAACGGATATCTAAATCAAAGAATCGTCTTAGAAACCCTAAACTTTAATGTTTTTAAAAGACCTATCTAATGATACCCTACACGATAGGGTAGCCGCGAGAAAAAATGATCATACCCACTTTACGAGTAGGGGAGGTAACACTAAGTAAAAATATTTTTCATAATTTTATTGTAGCACTATGTCGAAGTAATTACAATACATTCATGCAAAGTTTCGTCTTTCTAACTCTTACCGTTATGACGGTAAGAGTGAACGGACGGACATGACGAATCTATAAGGGTTCCCAGGTTCATAAACTTCGGAACCCTAAAAACAATTTGAAACGTGACAGGATGCAACCAGTACAATACATTTTCAATATTCAGTTCTAGTCGCGACCAAAATGTATAGATACGAGTTTATCTTAAGTCGCTAATCACATCAATCAACTTTGTAAAACTGTTCATAAGTACGTTAGACCGTTTAATATTTACTTACGATTTTACCATTTAAAATGAGCGTATTTAGGTACACAGTTATACAAACCATTAAAAAAATTTAGACGTTTTCTAAAACGATAGGAATTAATGGACCCAAAAAAAATCTTTCACGACCAATATTATTCTATGGATTAATATACTTTTTATACGTATTATGTATTTCTGTTTGTCGGGCTTTCACGAACCAATTTAAATGAAGTTTGGTACGCAGTTTATCTTAGTCTTCTTTTAACCGCTATAACTGACACACAAGCAAGCGGAGCCGCGGGCGAAAACTAGTTTTATAAATATAGATAAAAAAATATAATTACTTATTCAATCTATTTTGTATTATATTATAGCAAAATGCTATTAAGCATACTGCATTAGGAATGTTAATAGGAAAATCTAATTTAAGAAAATACGTTTTTTATGATAGAAAATTTAAAAGAGACGTAAAAAGTGTTACATTTCTGCGTATTTACTTGATAATGAAAACTAAAAGTACCAATTTACGTTAACTTGTCCAAATAAGTACATTAATGCGATTTCGCTGAGTGCTTGGGCATTATGACAAATTCTCGGATTTGTAAATTAAGTTTTTTAAGTAATTAATTTCGCAAACAATAATTAGGTTTTACTTTTTCTGTTAAGATTTTTTTATAGGATCAACTACATTGCTCATTTTATTTAAAAAAAATCTACCTACTGCGAGTCGGACTTGCGCAAGAAGGATTCCATACTATTATCTATACATTTCAAAACATCTACTTATTGCTGTTATCAATATCAAGCAAAAAAAAACACGTTTTTTGTATGGTAGACCCCTTCAATACATTTATTTTATTCTGTTTTAAAATTTCGTTGGTATAGCGGCAAAAAACATACACCTGTGAAATTTTTAACTGTTTAGCTATACGGTTCATGAGCGGAGAGCGGAGTCTTAGTAATATGGGCCCGATTTAACTTTTCGATATAGAACCCTAAAAAAACGACGTACAAGTACTGTCCGCGGCATTTAAGTTCCTAAATGCTTTAAATTAGCAAAACAATTACAAGTTGGTATTCGGAACTGACTAAAAAGAATCTCAAAGTCATAGAGTATTGCAGGCATAAATAATGTAAAACGTACGTGTAGTACCAAGTATCAAACAGTGTTTTAGTAATTTATAAAATCGTTAATAGTCAAAATAATTTGTGCGCGTAGAATGAACTGCATTAAATAAACAACTAAGCCTAATGGGTAATAGTAGAGATGTTCCGAAACTATAACAGCTTCAATTCGAAGCTTAATATTCGAATATTACAATCATCTTTAGTCATCATCATCATCATCAGCCTATCGCGGTCCACTGCTGAACATAGGTCTCTCCAGTTGCACATTTTAAGTACTCGTATGCAATTAGCTTGTTGCGTTAGCGCCATCTAGTATAGACAAGTTGAATTACATAGTAATATTGTTACAGTATTATTACTATTGATTCTGTATTGCACAATGAAAGTTTTACCACCGATTAATACAACTACTTAAACAAATGTGATGCGGCTCAGCAGATAGAATCAATTGGAGTAGTCAAAAGTTCGCACTTGAATTGAATCTAAAACTTGTACCCCCACAGGAGGAACAAGTTTAAGATTTTCTCCGGAGACTTATAGAAATCCAGAATATTATGTGTTGAGATCACTTCTGATTACCTTTTATTATTATAAATATATTTTCCGTACTGTTTGTTCCTGCGGTCAAACCGTTTAAACTAATTTCGGCATCTCATTATTCTCATTATATTATTAATATTAGATAGTTTATAGCACTCAATTACATTGGAATTTGCTCATCGTCATGCCTAAATAACTAATTTGTTTAAGCAATTAATAGCTTACGTAGAGTATTACGATGTTGCTATTAAGTTTAGAACTCTAATGTCGGTGTGGACGAAAATACTTCCAAAAAATGTTAATTGCAATCAAAAATAAAACAAATGGTTCTATCTTTGATTGCAATTAAAATTAATTCATAGGGTTCCAACTAAGAACTTAAAGCCTCAAGCCAACATCACTTGCTAGTAGTTCATCTGGTAATCGACGAAAGAGGTTCTGGCAAACAAAATATAATTCAGAGAAACAGGCGTGATTCTATGCAATTCGTAGTAGTCTACGTATTATTTGCGGCTTCTCTCATATGACTATGCCTTGTGGGTTTTTGGTGTTTAATTTATTTTTTAATGACGATATTCCAATCAACCGTTACTTGCCGCCATAGGTGTGAAGTTTCCAAATATCTTTCCTTCGTGAATTCTTTCTTTTAAATATATTATTAAATCAGCCAGGACAAGTAATTATAGGTAGCTATCGGGAATAACCCGTCTGGGAGCCACTCCCATTTTTTGCATATGCCTTTTATCAGTAGCACGGTCCGACCCAGATTTTAAAAGATTATAGAAAGCAAGAGCCCTTTGGTCTGGTTTAGACTGTTCAATGGCAAGCTGGACTAAGATTGTACTACACCCAATTTACTACTTACCACTCATTATGTACTCAGCTAAGGAATTGATAGCGCGATAAGCGATTAATTTGAAGGTCTTTGAAGAGAACATTATATAATACTTGATTAACGATGGAAAATCATATTTGCTTAATCTTATCTATGTTCAAGATTTCAACAATGACGTTTATTATTATTTATCAGGAGGTATAAACTCGTATTTTAAATTCGATTTTAATCAAAAAAACGATAAGTCATTCTAATTTTTTAATCATTAAAAAAACATTAAATTACTAAACAACCCGCTACTGAAATCGATCACGGTTTATGTTTATGTTCGGGTTACGACATCGAAACACATAATCTAATATAGGGGGTCTAGGCTCAAAGGCGGGGCGCAGTGGTCTCTTTCTGTAAAGCTGTAATGCTCCAGAAAGAGCGTTGAACGGGATCGGGAGAGGACCGATCCCGAGCGCAGTCGACTTCGGCGGTAACGCCAACAGTCGACAGTGGGGACCTCCGGAGGCAGGTTAATTGTTGCGATCGGTGAGAGGAAGACGGTTTGGTTGAAAAATTGCAATCAGGCCGCAACTTAAGTCATTAATTAATTTAGAATGTCAAAGTACAGTGTATTCTTTGTACCTATTACATACATTCATATAACAGCTATGGAATATTTACTATTTTAGTGTCAAAAGATGTTTATGATGAATAGTTTGTGTTCATAAACATGGCAGAATCCGCCGTCACTGAATTATACTGACACTAAGCTCTTTCAAAATATGTACGTATTTTTATCATTTATCAATATCGTAAACTTCCAAAAGTCCGAGTGCAAGAATATGCTGACCGCAATTGTATTCCTCTGACAATACGACCTCTACAGACAACCCGCAGCCCATTTATACAAAGGTCAGATACGACTTAAGGTACCGCATGTTTACCTCTTGACAATGCGATTGACAGATGGCACTAATTACGTTACAAATGTTGCGTTCGTTATTGTTCGATATTCAGTCGTGTGAATGCTATACCGGTGTTTTTCCTAATCTACATGTAAGCGATGTATCTAAATTAGTATAAGGTATGTTACGCGAGATCGCTTTCAGAGCTTCCTTAATACGTCAGAATTGATCTGTTTACTTATCATTTTTGGCAAGGCAACACTAATAAATCATCCACGAGAATTCGTTGAAGACGTCAAATGAAACCACTATAATCAGAATTTTATAACTTATTTACTTATTAACAACCATTCATGAAATTTAAAGTTAATCGGCTTTTTTTTGAGCAGAATCCAGAAGTGGTAGTCACTATCGATGCAGCAAGGTGATCCACGTTTGGCGACCCAATGAGATCCTTCTTTACGCCCCACTTGAAGTGCCAGGCAACATAGAGAAGAGGTGAACAAGTGCTCTGGTAGAGAGTTCCAGGTTTTAACTGTCGACACAGAAAGGAAGAGCTGAACCGTTTAGTCCATGAGCGTATGTAAACAACTACTCTAAAGTGATGAATTCCAAGGTTAGTACGCGTTGTTTTGTACAGGAAGGGCGAAGGGGGACCAGTTGAAGGAGCTCTTCAGAACACTCTTCATGATTTAAACGATAGAGGACTGACCGCAGCCAACTTAATTAACAGTATTATAGTAGGTTTTCACGGTTTTAAGGGAATTCAAGAGATAAGTTATTATGATTCAAGATTATGGAATTCGCATTTAATAATTGCGTGATGGCAAATGTGGTACGAGGCACGTATTATTCATACCTATAGACAAAAGAAAAAAATCATCAAACAAAGTAAAACCAAATGGCTCGGTGGCCATTGTCATAAACCCTAGCTAGTTAAGCCTTTGTTATACTTGAGCCAGGTAACAGGCCATTAGAACTACTATACTAATACATATTGTATATATAAAGCTGAAGAGTTTGTTTTGTTTCAATTTCATCTCGGAAGGTAAAGACCCAAAGAATCAATGAAAAATTTTGAAATAAAAACGGAGGGAAATTATTTCTATTAAGAGCTTCAATTGAGCGCGCTGCGTAAAAGATTCAAGTTTTACAAAACCAATGTATGAAAGAAATGTTTACCTTTGAAAGACGCTAAACAAGAAGATGAAGATGATGAAACGAAGAATGCTAAACAAGACGCAGACGGAACTGCGTGGGTCAGCTAATTTAAAGATAAAAGAAGTGATGTTAAAACATGTTTACAAAATTACAAAAAAATGCCTACGTGCGTCGAATATCGTACTATGCTTACGTATTCGCACATTAAAAACGTCACATCTCTTAAATCTTTTTACAGATAAGATTACACACACATATTCTATGAATGACGATAGCAAATTAATTAAGCACTACAACAATATTTAGGCTGTGAAGTATCATTGTATGATAAACCATATATGGATACATCCACGAATAAAAACGATGAATCAAATGCAACAAAAATACAAGTCATTCTCTTATTATAAGAGTATTTTTATAATCATAATCTTACTAATATAATTTGGGATTACTCTTAACTGTGGAAGAGTCAACAAAAATCACATTAAGCAAAAAACCTAATTCATACTTCCATAACTAATCCTTACTACTTAATATTATAAACGCGAAAGTTTGTGAGTATGTATGTATGTCTGTTGCTCTTTCAAACAAAAACTACTGAACGGATTTGGATGAAACTTTACAGTAATTTAGCCTATACATATTTCAGAATAATACATTGGCTACTTTTTACTACAATAATCGAGATACACGCGGGCGGAGCCGCGGGTGAAACCTAGTACCTAATATAAATTCCAAAGTAACTTTGTCTATATGTCTGTTGTGGTTTCACGGCCAAATCATTGCACCGATAACAATTATATTCGGTATGGGGATAATTAATTCTTGAAGAAGGTTATTTTATAGCGATAACATTCGCGGGCGGAACCGAAAGCAAAAGCTAGTAAATTATTCAGAAACTAATACAAATAGAGTGAAAAAGTGTTTGAGGAAACTGTTTCATTTCCCTGAAGGCAGGAAGGAAATAATTGTATTTTGAAAAGCGTCCAAAATACATCGCAAAGATCGACTCACGCACATACTCAGAATTCCGATTCGGATACGACGAACAAACAAAAAGAAAATTTATAGTATGACTACTATGAATAACATTGATATTTCGGCTTACTAATTGTTGATTTCATGTAAGAATCAGGGCACTGAAATAAAATTCAGGATAATGAAATGTTTAAATTATACACTATTGACCTAAACATTTTAAAATCTTTAATAGGTGTATCTGTAGATTACAAATAGTAATAACTTGCTGTTGCCCTCGGCTTTGTCCGCGCATATGTCGGATATCGCGGTAGGTAGCCTATGATTTTCACAAATAATTTAAGACTTACGATTGGTAAAAGAATTTTGAAAATAGCACAGTAGATACAAACTTTATGTTATAATTTACCAAGACCTTAAATGCGAAACTAAACCAAGCTTAAACAACGGTTTGTTTACTACTTAATGACTGTCTGAATTATATCAAATATATTTTTATAATTATAAACAAACGCAACTATGTAAACTATGTACAGTATCATTATGTAAGATCAACTTACTTTTCATCCAGCGGAACCTCTCCATCGCATATGAATTGCAAATTTCAACCACAGACATTATGAATAAACTTTATTTTATAACAAAACAACTTGGCATTTTTCTTTCTCATACCATGAATTAAGTTAATAAGCGTGTTATCTGGCTTAGAAGATCAATCCTTTTTTATCGCACTTAATATGCACTTTCTACTAGGATTCCACAGAAAACACATTTAATATTATGTGTAATGTCAACATTGACTCATTAAAAACAATAATAAACAAGAGAATTAATAAAAACCACGAAAATAAAGAACACCGGACTGATAGACACCAATGACAATTCGTGACTAAGGTGATTAGTAATTGTGATCGCTATATATATTCTTATAACAAAACCCTGTACATATAATATATCCTTAGGGTAACAAAGTTAATTATATTAGAAGTTAGGATGAACTAAACCCCCCTCCCTTCAACCCCGAGAAACCTTACCCTTATTACAAGGGTTTTACATAAAATTGTGCAACATATAGATTGTAATCATTTGTCAAATATTGCTTCGCAAAATCCATAGGTTACATCATTATTACCATGGGAACTTAATAAGTGCTTTCTCTTTGATTGCTGATTGCGAAACAGTCTGTTATTATGTCTTGAACAAATAAACATGGCCGAAATTATATGGTGTTTTTTTCACATGTTTTAATGTTCTTCAATTTTCTCTGAATTGTAATTTGTTGTATTCAGTAAGTCTTGACTGCATAAATAAGTAACATAAAGATCAAGGGTTATAAATATTCTCTCTTTTTTTATTGCTAAGTAGGCAAATTGAAAGGAGGCAGTGGACAAAGAGCCAAGGCTCAAGAGAAAATCCCTCTTCTGCACAAAAAATGGCTCATAGAAAAATTATGCGTCTGGACTAAAACCCAAGGTTCTAAGTAAAATCCGTCATATTTAGCAACTTCAAAACCATCATCATTTTCCATCAGCCTATCGCTGCCTACTCCGAACTTTGTTCTTTCTCAATATGTGCCACAGGATTTCTTCAGCCTTCCTCAGGTTTAATGCTGTCATTTAAAGGGTAATTCGTCAATACTCCGCAATGCTACTAGGACACTCGGGGTCCCTCAAAAACTGTCCCAAGGCATACCACAGAACCCGGTCCGCTGCTTTTTGCATCTACCCGCAAAAATTTAATTAAAAATATCAATAACTAGCTGAGTCCTACGGTGTTACCAGGGGTTGTTGTTGTGAGCCTTTACTCCTTAGTTCATTAGCTTTCTGACAATAAAAGTATCATCAAAATCGGTCCAGCCGTTCCAGAGATTACCCGGAACAAACAGACAGACGGACAGACAATAATTTTTAACAAAAATGTTCAAATTGCTTTTTTGGTTAAAGTAACGTATATATACTTTCATATATAATACACTAGCTTTCCGTCTGCGGATTCGCCCGCGTGGAATTCATTTATATCGCGCGACACGGTAAGGGTAGAATAAACAATCTTTCATGATTTTATGTTTGATAAAAAGGAACTTCGACACAAACTCACCTTTATTTTCGCGATAAAAAGTATCCTATGTCCTTTCCCAAGTTCAGTTCTATCTTCATACCAAATTTCATCAAAATCGGTTCAGTGGTTTAGGCGTGAAAGCGTAACAGACAGACAGAGTTACTTTCACATTTATAATATTAGTAGGGATTTAATAAAAAAAATGATATTACATACAGACACTTATATTTTATTTATTTGTATATAAATAAATAAAATGTATGAATATGTAAGCCAAGGTTGCCCTCAGTGACTTCTTACAAACCCGCTATTCATGCCAGTACCAGAATTTTAGCCACGAAAATTTATTCCGGCAATTCCCTTTCAATTTAGTTAAAGGGTTGGAGAACGGTGTATTGGCACACGAGTTTCCTAAGGTGAAAGTAGGTCAACAGGATTGCGAGGGGTAAAACACCGAATGTGTACGACTGCTGAATATAATATTATTGTTTTCTTGCACCTGGACTGGGCATACAAAGGCAATGAATTATTGAGGAGGGCGAGGATTTACGCAGATAATTTTTAGATTGCAAAGCTTGCAAGCTATGATGACATAAATCGTGTTATCATCTTTGTTCGTTTAAAACAAGTACTTACTTACCTACTTAATTAAAAAAATTAAAGAAAAATATTGTCAGGTACGTCACTATCGGAGATTAGGCATAACACAAACGGACAGAGAAATAAAAATAAGGCCACTTCAATTGTTATTTATTTCTACTGTTTAAATAAAGGTAGTATATATTATGTATAGTACAAATAGAGTTAGAGTAGAGATACAGTTAGAGTAGAGGTACAGTTATGTATAGTATAGTACAGATTTATTGTATGAGATTCAGTAGATCTTATCAAAATGTTGATACATTCCGATGAGTAAATCTGAAATCAGGAAAAATCAGGAAGAGTGAAATATATCTTGGTGCCAACTTGGTCTTTTAAAAAATCTTATGCCTCAATCCATAAAAATATGATGAAATCGAGAGTAACTCTTTATGTTAGATTTTCATCAATAAGTCACTGGACCGATTTCGATGAATTGCGGTATAGAGATAGATGGATCCTTGGAGAAGGACATAGGCTACTTTTTTGGTCGCGATAACCGACACATATGCGAGTCGAGCCGCGGACAAAAGCAAACTTTTCATAGAAGTTTCTGATGTAACCCATCAAATATTTGAGAAACCAAAAAATCCATGATAAATTATTGCCTGTCTAAAGTCACGTAGACCACAATATGAATTATGCTTTTCTTAAAACGATTGCATAAAAAACCTGTTTAGAAGAGAACAGTTTCAACGGCAAATTACATTTTGATACGAATTTGGCACTCATCATTTATGAAATAAAGACTGTAATTGCATCATCATCTCTAGTAGTCTGATTACCATAGTAGACTCTGTACTGGATAAGGTGTCCGTGTTTAAGGTTCTTCATATTTATCTACTACTAGCATAAACAGGCGGCTCCACCCGCGTGTATGTCGGATATCGCGGTAATAATTTTTAGGGTTAATATTAAACCTACGACACTCGTGAGTAAAATTAGTTTAGCTCAGTGGATCTAGAGATTACCCCCGAGAAATTCACAAATTCACTAAATTTATATAATAAGTACAGATTAATGTTATGAAATAATGAAACTTATTTAAAACAACTATGATAAAACTGATGAAATACCCTTTTTAATCAGAGCCAAGAACCATCACAGAGATTACTCCCACGCCCAATAGGTTTGGTGACGTAAGTTGTCATTAGCTAGAGAGATTGAGTGTTTATTTTTAACTCAACTGCAGTTTCTTTAGAGGACAAATGCCTGACACAATAATATAAGGAGCTAAATATTTGTCATAGACAATGACTGACTGCAATTAACTTTACAAATAGTTACACTGATTAATGAGGAATTGTGTTGTTCATTCCTCAGTGACAACCATCAGGGTTGTATTTTTTAAATTTCAACGTAATCCTCGCTTTACTCACTCAAATGCTAATTTAGATAAGAATTTTAGCTTGTTACGGTTGCACGCCTAAAGCACTCTATCGATTTTAAAAATAAAATGTAAAGATACATTTCCAGTGAGTAACATAAGCTTCTTTTTACTGCGATTACAAACATACACGCGGGCGAAACTAGTAGTCACTAGTAGATTTATAAAATGACGGAGATCTAAGGTAAAAAAACTACTGAATTGATCTCCTCCTTTATTGAAGTTTAATTGCATTTATAAGGTATGTATATAAACAACAGAATGTTGACGGCGTGTTTTTGTTTTTAAACTTTCTCAGTTATAACATTTCTTACTTTCGTAAACCGAGACTTAATCGCGAAAATACGATGACAAGACCGGTTCAATTAAATCGATTGCATCAGATAATGAAAAAGATACTACACGCTATAATTATTATCGGGTTGGAGTTCCGGTTTATACATCTGGGTAATTCACATCAAAGTTCAATATTTTATTAAAAGATTGAGAATGACTTGAGGAATGTTAGTCGGTATACTCATCAATTGGCCCACTGGAGGTAAAGTCATAGTGATAGTTCGTATGATCATTTTATTTTTTTAAGCTACACCTACATTTAAAAAAGAAGGAATAAGTACCGGGGCAGTACTACCTCGCACAGAAGACTAACCTGAAACGATAGAATTCGTGCTGCCGTGTTTTGTTGGTGACTGATGTCGTGTTTTGTTGGTGACTGACCGGAGGCCCAATGATGGAGAAGCACCTCAATAAGTCGCCGTCGTGTCGTCGGGTCACAATACTGCATTCGAAACGAATATCGTGACCAGTAACCTTGAATTTTTTCCATTAATTATTGCTTTCCATTAGGCAGAGTGGATCATGCATAAAGTATTTTTTAAGTAAGTAGATTAAAATTATCAGTCCACTTATAAAAAAATAATCACAAAATGCTTTGTCAGTATAAAAGGAACCGCTCGAAAAATAACATTTGCATTACATGTAAACGTCTAACATGTTCTGCCAAATAATTTTTAGAGCGCAATTATTTCACAAGATCATGTGAATGTTGCCGTAGAACCTCAATTAGGGTTTGTACTTTCGCTTGGTGCGTCCCTCCCGCTCACTCCACTCGCCTGCGCACGCCCATAAACGTCGGACTATCACCGTTTTGTTAATCTAGCAAATAATCACGTGACTATTATGATGTAGTAGCAAGTTTTATGTCTGTCTTTATGTAACTAGAACGTTAATTTATTTGTTCTTCGTTGCTTGTATTAAATATCACTCCTAATGTTGCATATGTTGTTTAAGAATTTATATACAAACAAATATGAAGAGTGTGCTATGATAATATTACTTACTTAAGTTTGCGAAGAGAAAAGAGATTAATCTAACATAAAAAAGTTTATCAAAATTGGCCAAGTGCGTGTCAGGCCACGCATAGAATAGGGTCCAGTAGTCACCATAGTGTTAGGTAGATTTAAAATCGTGTCCAATAGATAATTCTTATGTTTACTAATTATTTCTTTATTTTTGTACGAAATTTCCAAGTCAGTGCATTTTAGTCAGACAGTCAGTGCAGGTAGTTTTCCTTGAAAGTTCAATATACGGACTACTATCATGATTTTTTTCTGATTTTTCAGGACAGCCATTTGGCTTTTAGAGGCGTTGGCGTGCGCTTTAAAGTTGAATAACTCGCAAACGGATACCTAAATCGAAAAATAGTTTTAGCAACCTCTAAATGTTTTAAAATACCTATCGAATGATACCCCACACGATGGGGTAGACGCGAGAAAAAAACATCCCCACTTTACATGTAAGGGAGGTATATAAATAAAAATGTTTTAATAATTTTATTGTAGCACTTTGTCGACGTATTTACAACAAGTTTCTTCTTTCTAGCACCAACCGTTTGGGCGGTATCTTGCGGACGGACGGGCGGACATGACATAAGGGTTCCGAGCTATGAACTCCGGAATCCTAAAAACTACTGTAATCTGACTTCATAAAAAACTTTTGGTAGAATTTATACAGCCTATGTAACCCGAGTCATTATATCGAATCTATTGAATCCTCAACTACAAAATCTGTTTAGTAGGCGTTACAGTGGAACATACAAACGAACAAACAGACTGCCAAAAATATTACCATTATTTTGACGTAGTCGGTTAAAAATAAGCTTTTTGAAATTTAAGCCAGGAAATCTACTTAGTCAGTGACGTAACACGGTAATTCAAAACAAATACTGTTAATTACAACACGTTATTACTATACCTTAGAGTTTATCCATAAGCTATAAACTTCATAACAATTTATTACTTTTATTACTACCCACATCATAGAGTCTACTATAATTTTAATATATTTACTTGTATTAAAGTACACTATGAATGATTCATAGCATACTTTTAAAGCCAGCTAGCTAAAGTAATTAAGGAAAACTTTGAAGAAAGACGTCTTATTTTCCAGAAGAAACTAAATAATAGAAAAAATATAGGTACATTTTACCCGAACTAAAGTCACGAAAACCCTTTCAGTAAGGATGAAATATATTTATAGACTTTATGTAGACCTTATATTTGGTATTGTATGTAGTCTGATCTTCTCAAATATATAAAGTGTAGTCATCTCATCTCATCCATTATTCGAAGAAAGTGATTCGTAACTTTACAAGAAATTATTTTTATTCGCTTTATATTTATCTTTTTCCTTGATTCTTTCATAATACAACTGAGATGATTGACAAGCAATACACAGGCGTGTCTTATATATATATATATGTTAGTAACGCAGTAATCTCATGATCGAATGGTTCGAATTGAAACATTATTTTAGAGTACGATAGTTCATTTATCGATTAAGGTATTAGGATTTATTACATCACGCTATTTCTTGTAGGAGCTGAGCATAAATAGGAAAATAATTTAATATTTTGAGAGATTCAGACGAAACGGTTCGGCTCTTCCTTCTTATGCCGAGCAGTCAAAATTGGAACTCACTGCCGGCCCACGTGTTTCCTTCCCACTATGATCCCGGGTCCTTTAAGCGGGGCGTGAAAAAGCAGCTCACTAAGCCGTCATAGTGTGGGCCGCCATACTTTACTGTCTGCATGTGCGGCAATGATGTATGGTTTCCCCGACTCTTGGATTCTGCTCAAGCTTTCCATCAGGCAGGGTAGAGTCACTTTGGTAGGCTAAATATATAAAAAAAAAAAAAAGTTGCGCCGGTCAGCTCTATTAGCTTACCTCAGAAATGCATACAATAACAAGAAGGGTTTTAATCCGAAAGCAGTTGTGCTAATCCTTTGTTATTTATTCGTCCAGTAAGTACTTATTTATCTGTCCTTGCAAGCACATTTTCCATTTTATTATTTTATTGTAGATTAGGTTATGCATGGCTAGAAACGTGATGCATAATGGGTAACCAAAGCGAACCAAAGTTATGGTTTTTGTTTAGAGCAGGAATGGCTAGGATAACGTATTTTAAGACCTGCAAAGCAAATTATTAAAAAACTACCAAGTATTCTTTATTTATTATTTATTTATTAACTGGTTTAAAAGTGAAAGTAAAATTATGATCCTATATGTATCTTTGAAGCGGGAAATAATAATCTAGATGGTCTATATGTTAACGACTACGTACGACCTAACCAAAGTCAAATCGAATGTTGAGATTGCGACAATCTACCTATATGACAATTTTATCGGTCACAATGGTCATAATACCTGCATAATATGTAGGTATTATGACCATTGTGACGATTATATGTTCTATTACAGGAAATCGAGGTCCGAACTCAGCGCGAACGAAACTCATCCAGTCTTCAAACTGTAGTGTTTGAACTTCTATTCTTAGCGCAGTCGTTTCGAGTTCTAACAAAGTTGCACAATTTCTACCTATGGTTTTGTTACCTCATAGAAGGCCTAAGATTAACTTCTATTTATAAACTATAATCTTAGTAATAAAAGATAATTCATAACAAAGCGTCACTAAGAAAACGTATAAATTCTCACAGTCAAGAGCTTTATCAGTTGTACTTTAGATAGTAGTCTTATCTCAAAAGATTTCGTGATAAACCATGTTAACGAGATGAGAATTGTTTGCAAACTGCATTGATAACAAACATCGGGTTTTGACCTAGATACATGAATGTTGAGTAGGTACTAAATGCTAATACATAACATTGTTTAAATAACGTCTTAGCTATTTTGAATACACTACTGCGATTACTTCAAGAGAATATTAATGAACTAAAGTTTATATAGGTACATTTGAATTTTCTTAAAAAATAGGAGAGGTAAAGTGATAGATTCTATTCATCATCAAAATTAGTCTATGTTCATAGCGAGTGACCTTAGGGGATCGGAAACAATCACCGAGGGTAAGCAATGACGGCGCGGTTATTACCTAGATGGGTGACCGTTCATTGCAAGATATTTTATAAGCGTTTTCGTGATTCAGAGGTCACGTTAAACTGTCGGTCCCGGCTGTTATCAAGCTTCGTTGAAGGGCTAAAAAAATACAACGGTAAGATTTCATAACCACAACGTTTCTTGCCAGTCCCCAAACAGCACTCGGCCTGCGTGGGGACGTATGGCCTTAACCCTCTCCTGAGGAGACCCGTGCCCAGCAGTGGGTCGTTATGGGTTCTTGATGATAATTAGTCTATCGCAGTCCACTGCTGGATATAGGCTTCTCGTATTTCACGCCACTTTGATAGATTTTT
This sequence comes from Phragmatobia fuliginosa, assembly GCA_932526445.1. Classification (NCBI taxonomy): domain Eukaryota; kingdom Metazoa; phylum Arthropoda; class Insecta; order Lepidoptera; family Erebidae; genus Phragmatobia; species Phragmatobia fuliginosa. Next base: position 3,931,686 of record OW052059.1, on the reverse strand, counting down.
GGATTCTCGTATTCAGCTCTACCAGCTATCTTGCGCAAATCGTCACTCCATCTACCCTGGTGGACATCGTTCTACGTTTATCGAGACTTTCTACTTTGTCTCACTGTATGTTTAAACGACTAATGCAATACTGATAAGGTCAGTACGGTAGCAGTTACAAAATCCTACACAGACAACTATATTTCCTAATGTAAGGGTTGATGTATTAATTTACCACAACATGTGCGATAAAGGAGATTGCTTTTAATAAGGACTTTGTCATCTAACCAAGGTCAATATGATTTTACTGGAAGGGGCGTTCTATACTATAGATGATGAAATTTCTGAGCGGAATCCAATAAATGAGCAAGACTGATCTGATGTGATACAATGACAAGAATGACATTACTTCTACAATATAATGAATACATCTCAAGAACTTGCATTTCGAATTCAATTCCCGATATGTAAGCGAGACTAAAATTTTGAAATATCCTCTTTCTATTTTGCTTAGAAGCCGGTTTTTGTGGTTATAACGATAAAAACTGAATAAAATCTAAGGTTCATGGATTCATATTTGTTGGTGTTAGTAAGCATTCTTTATCGAATTTGGCTCATGTAAAGAACTATTAAAAATAAAATTAGTCTACCGCTAATCGTTAGTGTAATTTTGTTGTTATTTTGCCAAATGCCAAAAAATCTAAGCAGCTTAGTCAGAACAATCAAATAGACTTTTCTTATAAACTATCCTTCTTGGAAAAGAGATCATCTTCTTTATATTTTTTGCTATAACATTTTCAGTTAGGTACTTATCTAAGTACTTAATTTTTTACCGAATTCCGCGTGCACCTAAGTGTTTTATTTCTTAAATATTAAGTTTATCAGATATAATCAAGGTTTTTAATCGCAAACACTATACATATAATAGGTCCACTATGACACTAAAGTTACCTCTCATTTTTTACTCTGTGGAATGAATTGTATTTTTTTGTTAAGTGACTTAGATTTTATTGAGCCCACGGTTGAGTTCGATAGTGTGCAGGTTAAATATAAATAATCTTTATAATTAATCTTTTTACAAACAATCATAGACAATAATAAAAAAATTGCGAAACAACAAATTTCGTACGAATGTTTACACCGTCCAAGATAATTCTTTACTATAACTATTTGTATTCATTTCTAACGTGAACAACACCTATTAAAGCAGTAACAAGACTGTCTGAGGTTAGAATAAATTGTAGTTTACATTTTTAACACGTTAAAGAACTTTCTCCGTTCATATTTACCTTATTTAGGCATGAGCATTAGCCGCGAATTATAATAAAATATGGCGTGATTATGTTTGCGAAAATTAAATGTCTACTACTTCCGAATTCTTCAAATTTTGTAGGACGGCCATGCTTCGGTTGATGATAAAACGGTCAAAAATAATATGGAAACATAACAAAAAGATTTAAGAAATTATTACCTGACTACGTAAAAACATTTGATGAAATTAATTTGGTCAATGCCACCCGGGCCATCATTACGAGTCTATTGGCACGTCATTTATCAAAATCGGTTCAGTAGTTCATGCGGGACTATGGTGGAACATAGAAGACATACAGACATAAACTGTCAACAACTATTCTTATGGCTTCGCCTTAATTTAGTAAAAAGCTGTTAGGTAAATCTTTTGAGTAAGACAACCGGAGGCCGGAATCTCTATCGCTAAACCACTTAAAGAGCAACAATGTCTTGCCTAATGCCTGCTGAGTATTCATAAAAGGCTGTAATCACTTATAATCCGTGTTTCGTGTTTTGTTAGCGTAGCGTAGTCATAATGTAGTATAGGATTTTGTAGAAATAACTGTATTGTCTTATAGTTGTACGAAATAACAGAAAAATAAACTCAAATAAACATTTATATCGAGCAGCATCAAACGCTCTTAATTAAAACAAATGCTTACATTTCTTATGTAAATATACTTCGTGTAATTTGCAGAGTTAATGACTTGGCATGAGGATGGTAGAAACGTATTATTTTTTTCAATTCTGTACATATATATAAAATACTATTTGACATATTATCTCAGTCTCCGTATTTGCAGATTAAGAATAGATCCATAGTGGCACCACCCCTCCTCATCCCGTGGATGTCTTTAGAGACAAGAATTTTAAATACAGAAAAATTTTAAACGAACCCTTTTTTTAAGTGACGAAACCCACTCGGGCGTCACCCCGCCGGGGTTTGCGGCGGGGCGGTGTGTCGGATTCGAACCGACTAAAACCACACAGTGGGCCCTGTTTGCGCCTGAATTTCAGGAGGAGTCTCCTCTTCAAATCTCCTTCTTGACCCCTCCCAGCGCCTGCCCGCATTACGCGGGTGCTATCTCCACTTACACTCGCGGCCAGCCACTAAAGCGGATGGACGGAAAAACCCGTCCAGTTTTCTCATGATGGTTACAATCAATCCTGTCACCCCGTTTCGGCTTGACGTTTAGTTCTGGGACACCTGTATAGGATATTTTACTTAATTAAATACCTAGTCGAAGAATAAATATACCTACTATATTTTTTATGATTAAACAAACTATTTATTTGTTGAAAGAAAATATTGATTAGTACATGATCATAAATACATTTCAATCAGGTCTTCAAAATACAAAACGTTCACTAGTTAACACGAAGTGCATTCGCAAATGTTAAGTCTATTGTTACGGTTAAGATTGTTTAGACAGCGCGATTCACAACAAGTCTCTGTTTCACAAACAATGCTCAGAGACATTACACTCATTCAAGGAAACTCGCTGACTGCGGAGTAACATGATGTCAATGGACAAACGCACCTCGTGCAGAAAAGCTAGACTTTCAAGTTTCTATACATACGTCTCTCCGTGTGGTGACGGATTAAGAATACAGAGAATCACCACCCCTATTCATCCCGCGCGGGTGTCGTAAAAGGCGACTAAGGGATAAACTAGGCAAGACAACATCAATGTAAAGAGAAGGAAAACTTGAAACCAACTCTATACCAACCCGTGTGGCCAGCGTGGTATAGTAGGCCAATATCTCCTTTTCAAGGAGAGGCCTATGTCCAGCAGTGGACTGCTAAAGGCTGTTGGTGATAATGATGATGATACATACGTCTCTAAATAGGACCCCAAATTTAAGCTCCTCACGACTCGAAGTCAGCTTCAAGTCTTGAGTTCAACTACAAATTTTAAAAGGTTTCGATCTCCTCTATATTAGCATACTGATCTGATTAAAAGACAAAAAACACCTTTAAGTATACAATCCGACAGTTAATGTTTAGTGATACGATGCAATATGTACCGTACGGTTTTAAATGTTTTGTCATACTTATTAGGGTTCCGTAGTTCATGAATCGGCACCCTTATAGATTCGACATGTCCGTCCTTCCGTCCGTCCCCCCCTGCACGTAAAGTGGGGATGTTTTCTTTTCTCTTTACCCTAGAATTATTTTTTGATTTAGGTATTCGTTTGCGAATGATTCAACTTTAAAGCGCATTTTTTGTAAACACAGAGTGTCCCACCTCCCCTAAAAGCTAAACGGCTGGCTCAAAAATCTGAAAAATTCACGATAGTAGTCCATTTATTGAATTTTCAAGGAAAACTATATTGGTTTTGATAACTTTTTTTATTTTAAAAGTTATAGGGGTTTAAATTGTAAAATACACTCATCACTTGGAAAACTTCGTACAAAAGTAAAGAAACAATAAGTAAACATAACAATTACCTATTGGAGACTATTTTAAACCTACCTATCATTATGAGTGACGCTGACACGTATTTGTTAATTTTTTTTTATTATTTCCATCGAGCAATAATTGCATTGCATAGCATTTATTAGTTGACTGCTGGACATGGATCTCTACTTCAAAAGTTGGTTGGGGAAACCTTTTTAGGGTTCCGAAGCCAAATGGCAAAAAACGGAACCCTTATAGATTCGTCATGTCTGTCTGTCTGTCTGTCCGTCCGTATGTCACAGTCACTCTTTTCCGAAACCATAAGAGCTATACTTTTGAAACTTGGGAAGTAGATGTAATCTGTGAACCGCATTAAGATTTTCACACTAAAATAGAAAAAAAACAATACATTTTGGGGGTGAAACATGGAACTGAAACTCAAAAAAAATTTTTTCATCAAAGCCGTACGTGTGGGGTATCTATAGATAGGTCTTCAAAAATGATATTGAGGTTTCTATTATCATTTTTTTCTAAACTGAATAGTTTGCGCAAGAGACACTTCCAAAGTGGAAAAATGTGTGTGTGTGTGTCCCCTGTAACTTCTAAAATAAGAGTGATAAATCTAAAAAAAATATATGTTGCACATTACCATGCAAACTACCAACGAAAATTGATTTGAACGAGATCTAGTAAATCGTTTTTTTTTAAATACGTCATAAATCGTAAACCGCAATTTACCTTTCATTCAATCAATACACTATTATAAAAACATCGTTCAAAGTTGCAACGAACTACAAGAACTTTTATATGATGTTACTTGCTGATACGGAACCCTTCATGGGCGAGTCCGACTCGCACTTGGCCGCTTTTTTTAAGGAACCTTCTCTATTCAATACTTTGCCTTGCAGAGTATGGTCCCTTACTATGTCTGTTTCTATTAAGATTAAAAAGTAAATGTACTACACGGTGAAGTGAGTGAATTAAGCAGATCATATAGCAAAAGTTATTGTTATGATTCATAATTTAGCACAAAGTACCACGAAAACCACATGACTAAACCTTCGTAAAGAATAGTAGAATACTGTTGTACCAAAACGTACGTCACTTATCTTGGAAACTACAAACCATAAGCGACAATTTTTTTATGTAACTAGAATCGCCACATCACTAAGATTCTTTAACAGTCTACAGCTGGACTTAAGCTTCTTCTAAGCAAAGAGGTTTTTACCTAGTATACCACACTGGCCATACAGCTTTCTATAGAGGTTTATTGCAAGGTTTCCTTCTCTTTGTCGCTTCTTACGACACCCGTTGGTTGAATAAGGGTGGTGATACTCCGTATTCTATATCTGTAAGCGCACGGACAAGAAAATCGTAACAAAATTTGATAAAAAGTATAGAAAGTCGGGTGATGGAAAGTAGTGAACGGAAAGCCATAACTTATTGTAAATATATTACATAATATAACAAACATAGGATATGCGGACTCCCCTCTATGATGAAAAATGTATAATGTGTAGATATGTGATATGTGTATTAGACATACAGTCTGACAATCTATTGCAGGAAGTTGTATTGCATTATCATCTGCTTGTGTGTGCATTGTGGAATTCATACATATCGATTATTTGGAATTAAAAGCGTGTTATCTATAAGTATCTGGGAAAAACCATTAAGGCGATGAGTAATACATACTACATTTTGTTTCCTATATGTCTTGTAGTTTTCAGATTTCTATTGAAGTATTTTTATATACACATATTGCTATTACATAGAACATGTGTTTACATGTACTATCATCGACCAACTGAGCACACAGTTGCATATTTAGACAAATGTTACAAAATCAATTATTTACTTAACGAGTTTTACAAGATTACCGTATATTTTGTTCTGTGACGTTCAATGTTACGAAAAAAACACTTGTTTCAAATTATTTACTTCTTTTTACTAAAACAAATTTTAGTGGGAATAATCAGCATGTTGGGATTGGAAATTAAACATTCTGATTTTCAGATGTATATAAAGTACCTTTTACTTTTTCCTTTAGTTGCGATCCCCTTAGCTGCGATGACAGATTAAATGCTATGATTTTAAACGATACTTTAGCTGATAAATTACGTACAAATTTACAGACCTTTTATTTCTTAGCCTTAATTGAATGCCTTCAAACCAAAACCTTTTGATCTAAAAACCAATCACAATTAGATTATCACGAAACTGTAAAAACTTCTATCGTAAGATGGTTAACAACAAAGTGCTCGATTTCAGGGTTAGCTCTAGGCTATTTTGTTGGCAGATGTCCATGTTGCCACTGGTGTAGGTATGTAATATTATGTGACGGCGAATGAGAAAATCTGCTGACTACAATATACTCTGCGGCGCTTAATCGGGGATTTCGATTTATACTTGACGTCAGCCTTTGAAAATCTACAATGAACACTGTGCGATGAAAAAATCTAGAATAATCTAGATCAATTTTCTTGAGGTATTTGGAGCTTAATGCTTTCTTCACTTGTCAAGGGAGTTTAAATGTCATCCTTATATTTTCTGTCATGAAAGTTTATACTAAAAATATTTTGGATTTACATATCACAATCTCGAATTAATTTCCAAATTAAAAAGTCCTATAAGTACATAAGATATCTCAGTGTCGTAAGGAGGTGACGATGATTTAGATGTAAAATTCGAATAAAAAAAAGGATTTTGTCCACACAAGTAGACTAGACTTATGAATTAATCAATAACCATGATGAAAGATTGCAAGAGACTAAATCTCTTCGAAAGGAACTCTGTAAAAGATTGTTTAGATACAAGTTTAATGGCGGAAACACGGATCGTGGAATAGCTGATGAATAGTGGAATGATCGCCTTTGCCGTGCGGTTTCGTGAGATTTGGGATATGGAATATAGTCTACTAAAGATAACGGGCAAGTTAGTCATCCGCGATATAGATAATCCACCTCTCAAAGCAGAGATTGAACAACGGAAACACTATGGTTGAACTTTGTTACTCATATACTTACTCTGACATAATTTTGAAGTCGTGATCGTGGGCGTGGTTACCGGATTTTTCAAAACAAAAAATGAAAGTTGAACAATATAATCTTGTCAACCCAATTATTTAAGCCATATATATTATTATTATTTTCCAATAATCGTAACAAACCAATTGTAGGCGTAAATAATTATATAAATATCTCCTGAAAAAGTCAAGGATCGCGTCGATATATGAGTCATATAAAAGCGATTTTTTTTTAATCTGATAAGAGAAATTGTACAAATAAAAACTAATTACAGAAAATCTACTTAAAGATAAACTCAAACATTGACATAAAATATAGGCCAACTGAGAAGCGGGGTGACGCGCGTAACGAAATTGCTAAATTAAAAAGTTATTTTTTTAATGTGGTTTATTAAATTTACTGCGAAAAATAGTATTACTTATTGAAAACTACCCAGAAGTGTATAAACATAAATTAATTAGTATATCAAAAAGCTATTTACAGAAGGTGCTAAAAAATTAATATAGCAATGTATCTATCACAGAGAAGATTTCATGTTTCATATGTTAACATGGTCATGCAAAAGAACCAAAAATGTACATAGACAATTAGATGTTTTCTGAGAATATTTTTTTACAAGGACTTTGCCACATCTTTTAAGTTGTCTACTCTGAATACTCTATGATATTTCATAACTTTAGTGGTATTCACAATAAAAGGGTTTTTTCCTAAATCTATATAATTATTTTTTAAGATATGTAATAATTAATTATCATGGTTTAAAGTAATTAACTAACGACCTGTCTGATACGATTTGATAATTTAGATTAGTAACAAACGAACATTAGATATAAAAACTGTGACTTTCTTATCTACATTCACAGCCAAATATTTATCATAATCATGAAATAACTTGAAGAAATTAATTACCACATTAATTATTTGAAATAAAATGTGATAACATGTGACTGTAATATTGTCTTAATTACATATAATGTATTAAACATTTTATTACATTATTTACATAAATGACCAACCAATTTTATATCAAGCAAAGAAGAAAATACAGTTCTTACATTAAAACAACCTCTTTCGAGAAAATAAATTCCTTTATGCCGTAACTAGGATCTGCAAAATATACTCATAAAAATATGTGTAATTCTCACCTGGTGGGCTATCAGTGAGGATAGTTATTCCGGTGGGATCTACATGAGGTGGAAATGCCTCGTACAAGTCGGGCTCCTCTTCTAACACGGCCGACAACATCACGGAGGGCATACCGGCACCACCGTCTCACACACACACACGCACTAGGACTAGACACTGCACAACACTACACTTGATTCAACCAGTGTCTGTAGCTCACTCGGAGCTCACACCCGTGAGCCACCCCGAGCCATTACTGACAACCACATATACATATGAGTCTGACTTATCTAAGTCAAATCTTGCTGCACCATTTTCAAATCTGCAAAAAGGACACAGTTCAAAATCACTACAATTATAATCTGAATATGTATGTTACAGTCTATATGTGAAACAAGACTATCAGTATTATAATAATCGAGCGATTTTACTTGCGGCGATAACGATATCTTTAGCAGACTGTGAAACAATTAGTTACCTAATTCGTTATAATTAAAACGCTACAGATCAGCTGATTGTTACAGTGCCAGGCCAGACTTGACATTTTATAGCTATTTTAAGACTTACGGGCACCTGATCGGACTGGCTTCAATGTCAGATGCCAAGCATGAAAATTTTAAACTCGCTACGATAGCTAAATACTCGTATTAACTGTATGAAAATGTGACGGGAATGTGTCGGCACCGTACTCACCGCAATCCTGACGGTAAATGATGCGAAGCAGGATCTGCGCCTCCGTATTTACCGCTTTGGAGTCCCCGCGGCGACTAAACCAAGTGGCCAGTTCCCGACCCAACGTAATCACGAATAGGATAATAGTCTCGAATGGGAGCCAACGCTTTTGCTTTGTCACTTAAACGAACAACACTGTACATCACACAGATATATCGGCAACTAACCAAACGCACGGATACATTGTTATAAATTTAATGTTATGAGGGATAATTTGCGAGCCCCTTTGCTTTCGTTAATCAAATTATCGATGTATCCGGTGAAAGTTGTTTTCGTTTTTATGCGGTAAATCGCGAATGTGAAAAAAATGGTGTGGTATTAGTTAATTTTCGTTTTTAATGGGAAAAAATCCCGTCGTAGAAAGAGATCGCACGTCCGCGATATCCACGATTTGCGAGAAGTCGAGAACGCGATTCTCTCTCTTCGCACGCTCGTCGAGCCGACGAACAGGAAGAACATAGACTAACCAGTACTTGTTACATAGACACGTCAGTGTTAGTGATTATCTAACCGCTTTGGAAAACAATTTAGTGATAACGATAAATTTAAGATAATACTTAATCAAAAAATATGAAATATCTAGTGAAACAAATTATTTAATTACATTCAATGGTTGGTCTATTGTAATAAAAGAACCTGGTGATTCTGTAAATGGACACACTAGTACTCCAATTTTTTATTTCACATTTTGGTACACATTTCAATTATATGTTATACTACTCAAAAGTTAGTCTTTTTTATACTGAATTAGTTTGCAAGACAAATAAAAACACACAAGAGAAGCCCTTGATTCTACCACCAAATATTGGAAGATTATAATATGTGGGGTGGGAAATAGTCAACTACCAGGTGAGAGACAGATACTTCAAAGCAGCTTCACTTTATTTCTAATATACTAAGTTGCTAAAATTAAATGGTCTTCGGTTTGCTTCAGATTCTGTTCCAGCTTAGCAGGCAATTCTATTCTGCTATTTCAGAATTTAAAAACGTTAATAAAAAGAGATATATTAATTCCAAATAATTAAAGAATCATTAAAAAAGTTATAATAATAATAATAAGTTTATTTGCTCAAAAACATTGGTTACAATTATTGTCTTTACAAAATAAGCTTGAACAGTTTTTTTGTAACAACGAGAAGAAGCATCTGCCGAACTAGGCGTTAACCTGTATCTCAGCATGCAGTTGAGTGGGTACTATTCCTCTACAAAAGATATAATTTAGATAAGTTAGTAGTTTGTGCGTTTCAAAATGAAACTGATTAACTAGTACTTCTGAAGCTACTTAATCTCTGACACAAAATTCAAAATGTCTTTGTTTTGCACATATTTTTCAATAGGGCAATGTAGCTATTTAATGTCAATATAAAGACACTTTCCGAAAGGATTTAATTTTGATGAATTCAAATTATTATCAAATCTTGAGTGAATGTTAACTTAAAAAAACTATTCACCACATATTTTCCAATTAAACAACCATTTATCGTGTTTACTGTTAGATATATTTCTATAGTTAACAAAAGTATTAAATTGTCAGGTGTACTGGAATGAATATTATTTTACATTGTGAAATTCTACTTTGATTTATTTTGTTACACAATAATATGAGTTCTTCGATGTTCCATTTTTTGTCAAGTGAAACTTAAGTTGTTTTGTTTTTTCAAGATAAGTGTAAATAGAGCTTAATGCCATAGACAAGCATAATTTAGGAATCGTACTAAAATAGTAGAAATTCATTCGAAAGATGAATTTTGACTATTTTTGACAATATTTGCATTTAATAATTTTGCGGCATACTCAAAGGATCCGACACATGTATTAGCCTAGGGTTGCACTTGTACCTAAATGACGGAAAAGCTTAAAATACTAATCATCTATATTTAAAAAAAAACTGTTTCTCTGTAGTGTACTCTGTGTAGTATTGATTTAAAATGAGTTTCACTACACCCATGCAAAAAAGAGACGATAACGAATTACGACAGTTTAAGCTCAATCAGAGCATAATTTACGAAGTTACGCTTCGAAACTCATGTTCAGCACTGTATTAAGAACTGACGGTGAATTTAAAAATTTTGCACAATTTTCATTTGGCAACCCTTCAATTACAAGTGTCTGTTTGAACTTGTGTGTGTAAGTTCCGTAAAATCGTTATTGGAGGATATTAATGTTGACTCGATTTTAACAATCGATAAATTGATTGGCTTATTATCCACGTCAAAACTTTGTCAAAATAGTGTAAAATGGAGTTTGGAAGATTTTAGTTATTCATTTCTTAAAATGAGTATAGTATGCATATTTATTTTGCGTACTTTAAAAATCCCGTCTCTAGTATGCTTGTTTTTTATCAGAAGGTGTGCCTCTTCCTGTATTAGCTGTACCCCGAATACCGCGCACTCCAAGATAATTTGTACCGGTGTTTCCTGCTGGGCTGGGTCGCAGATACATGACGAACTCTCGTGGCACTCGAAGTGATGCAAGTATTGGGAGAACCCCCCATGTCCCGTCAGCATCTGCGTAACAACGCCTTGGAGTCGGAGTTTCTGCACCAAGCAGTACGCATCCCTCGCGTCCAGACAGAACACTTTCGTGACGGAGGCAGTGTGGCCCGACTAGTATCTCCGATTCCATTCGTCGCTGATCTGTCTGATTCGTCCATTCGAATCTGACTCTTAACGAATGAAACCAGAGGTCGTATTCAGGCTTCCTCTGGCGCGAATTTGCCCCTTCCTTTGCCAGCTGATCGGCGCGATCATATACATCGATGACGGCATGGGCCTAAACCCCTGACTACTGCCACGATGAATTAACTGCGTATATCCAGAAACCTACACTATACCTATCACTCCTATCAGCGTCTAAGCACAGCACACTGCACCTACAGTCCACGTAAGAAGGGCATCTCTCTTCCGTCTACGCAGCAGTCAGCCACTACGCAGCAACCGCCCCGACTCACTGGGGACTTCACCGCAGCACCGCGCACCGCACCGCAAAATCCCACAAGCGATTCCGACTCACTGGGATCAGCGGACTTCAGCATCGATCGTCAGTTCCGAGTCACTGGAACTGCTCACTCCTGGCACTGGCAAGCTCCACAACAAGAACATAGACAACTGACACATCGTATTGACCTCTGGTCTTGCAGGGGAGTGATGTGGCGACTTCCACATACAGTGCGACGTAAACATACAACAGCGCCATCTACCGAGGAAACATTAAACTACGAAGAAAACACGTAACGATCTATACGGAGTAACTACTAAACCTGAATCGCGAAAGTGACATTCTCGCGCCGATTAGCATATATACAACATCCCAACATCAAATGTTGGGCAGTAGCCCGCCAGGCACGATCACCTCGCCTGGTCGGAGGATCCTCTCTTTGTGTTGAAGGAACACGATTCCTGGTCCTCCACAATAGTATACTAATTATGATTTGATATGGTACTTGATGTATAGTCCAGTTTCTATTTCATATGCTAAACTTTTCGCTTACTGATTATTTCTAAAAATGTGTTATTCTTGTAACTTTTTTGCTTCATTATTTTTTTGAAGAAAAGTTCAGCTCAGAGCGCGGAAAAACAAAAAGAAATATATTACTCATAAGAAACAGCGCTTTAATAGCCATATACGAATTTATTTCAATTAATTGGATTATTGAATCGATTTCTGAATCACTAGACTCGCTTCATGTCGACATTGACATTTGTCATATATCGACAAAAATCGCGCATCCTTAGACACGGCCACAGCTGTGTCATGTTTTCGTTTAGAACTTCCAGAGTTTAATAATTACAATTCTAGAACATTAGATTTGATATTATTATTTTTTCTATCTAATTTTGTTGATATGTGAAAACAAAATGTCTTCATCAAAAATTGAATCTCTAAAAGGTGAGTAACGCTTTGTTTACTCCTAGGGCATCGAAAAATCCATCATATTTTTGTTATCATAAAAATCTATTGTAATATGTTTTGCAGATACTGTTACAGTCCTTATAAACGCTGCGGGTGATAGTGAGAATGCTGTAAATAACGTTGTTATTAAATCGTTAACTAAAATAGCGAATTCATATCCAAATGAGGTGATCGAAATCTTTTGTGAATTTTACACTAACACCTTAAAATGGAACCCGGTCCAATTGGGAAACATTGTGAAGTAAGTGATTATTTGAAGTATAAAAGTAATTTGTATATTTGGGAACGCATTGGGGCACTAATTGAACAGGTACCGGCCGTTTTTTTCCGCCATCAGTCAACTCGCACAAATAACTTCTGTGCGCTATTTAGGTTGGTAATTGCTCATTTACACCTCCAAATTTTCCACAGAAGAGTCCCAAATGTCTGTGGGTATCCCGAGACAGTGTCTGTGGGTAGCAGTTTCATATAACCCTTAGGAAATGAAAAAAGAACTAGACTATATATTATAATTATATATTAATAAGAGCTAGTAAAAGAAAATCTATTATCTATGAAATATTGACAGTAAAGTTCAAATAATTATTTATAATTCACAATCAAAAGTGCATAGGAAATGTAAGAAAATGAAGAATATTAGTGTAATGTAAGAAGAATAAAAGAATAAACTAATTGTATTACTTATATTTTCATTGTTTAACTTTTACTTTCAACTAAAGTAAAAGTATTAATAGTAAAGTAGTAATTTTGTTATCAGGAAGTCTAATAAGGATATACACATTATTAGAAAGTCATTTATATACATATGATACAACTAACCTTTGCCCATTTCTGTGCCTTCATCATCATCAATAGCCTTTAACAGTCCACTACTGGACATAGGCCTCTCCTTAGAAAGAAGGTTTTGCTCTACTATACCATGCTGGCCAGGTTGGTATAGTGTTGGTTTCAAGTTTTCCTTATCTTTGCAATGATGTAGTCTTGCATAGTTTATCTCTTAATTGCCTTTAACCCCACCAGCGGGTTGAATAGGAGTGGTGACACTGTATTCTTAATCCATCTCCTTTATATAAGTTGATTATTGTGACGAATAGCAGTCCAATATCCTTCAGACCTGATTAACCTCTATACCGAAATTTATCTGGGTTCATCATGTTTGAATTTATAAGGTTAGTATGGATGCTGCTACATCTAAATGTGAATCTGGAAAATCCCACTCAATTTCTCAGTTCCTAGAAAAATGTTTTTTGTGTAAGCAGGTTTTCTTATCATATCATCTCCACCCGCCATTAATATTTTGTGATTCAGAATATATTTTTTCCAATTGTAAAGATCAACTAATACCATACAACTTAAATAGATACAAAAATAATTAATATTATCTCTGACCTTTATAGAAAACTGGTAAATTAAATTAGCATATTGATGGTGCAGTTTTATTTTTCTATTAAGGGATTTGAATATATGTTGAAATCAATTCATCTATATCAATACAAATAAAGAAAATGGAAGTGTTTGTTTGTGATTCAGTTAGCAGTTTCTACAAAATGGATCTAGGAATCGAACCAAGTGGTGTGCAATTGGAGACGCCTAAGGTTGAATACTTAAAAAAATAATGCTTTTTTTTCTCATGATGATGATGACTAAAAAAATTATTTTAAATTTTTTTTTGGCGGTCTATTTGTTCCGGCTAATCTCTTTGCATGTATTGTTGAAGTAAATAAGTATATGCAAAAGAGGCCATAAATAAAACAATGAATTATTATTTTCCGTCAAATTAACGAAAAACTATTTAAAATGCTTATATGCATCTGTGTTTGACCATTTTATACAGGAAAATCCAATTCAACTATGGCCAATATCTTTTAGTATAGATTTTAAAAGCTGCCTAGAAGGTTCTATTCTGCCTGATGGAGAGCCTGAATAAAATCCAAGAATGGTGGCCACCATCTTTAATGTGAATGTAGACAATGCAGCAATTGGAGTATTAATTACTGCCTTGTTAGTCTAGTGTCTAGCTGGTGTAGTCTCAGGTCCGATTCTCGAGTCAGATCAAATATTTGTGTCATCCACAAATATTTGTTTCAGTGTCTGGGTGATTTTCAATGTATGTATTTACCAAAAAAAGTATATTTATGTATTTATATCTGTTGTTTAGTACCCATAATACAAGCTCTAATTAGTTGGGACTAGATGACGTTGTGTCTATGATGTCAAAAAAAAAGAAAAAAAAATTAACATATAACACTTTGTTATATCAATATGAATTTCGTTTTGCACAATAACTACGTAAATTACTTTTTTCATAGTAATTTCGGCAAGTTAATTGTCATAATTTGACCAATTTGTGTATTAAATCATTTCTGCAAAATACAGTTCAGTTATTAACAAAATAATAAAACTACAAACTAAGTTGTTCCTAGATATATTATTATTATTGCTATTTTTTTGCTGTATTATTGTATTTGTTGTATGTATTGTATATTGTTGGTAATTTAGATAGTAACGTCCTGAGCTTGTGTTTCTGGTAATTAATTCTGTTTTGGCAGTCATTTATTTACGTTACAGATTATAAGTAGGAAAGTATTATGTCAAAATGATTTATCAAAATGGAATAAAGCTACTGCATAAGTAAATATATTGCTGCCCATCCTATACTTAGCATTAGAATGCTATAGATATACAATGCATACCATGTATTCAATGTCCTACTAAATTTCCTGAGAGACAGGTATTAGTAGAGCCATGCTAATTTCAGCATGAATGGGCCGGCTTGACCGGGGCAGTACTACCCTCACACAGAAGACCATTCTTATAATGACAGCATTCTTCACCTGTCGTATTTCGTTGGTGAGAGTGAGATCGAAGGCCCATTCGGCGGTCTTGTTGGCCGCCATGGTTCACCATGCTACATTGCCTACCCTCACAATGAGGATGGTCACCCCTACTCCAGGATTCTTCTATTCATGCTTTCCATCAGGCAGAGTAGGGTAACTGGTAGGCTTAAATATATATATAGTAATGCTAATATAAAAAAGTATCAACTCAATATTATATACTAGCCGTGCCCCGCGGTTTCACCCGCGTTTTTCTCGTTTCCGTGAAAATACCGAAATAAAATATTGCCTGTACTATATTATTTTGAATACAAAATCGGTTATTATGATTAAAACCATGATAGCTAGATATATGTTCTTGCGGACTTTTTTGTAGGTCTTAATGGGATCTACAAACCCGTAGTACATCATTTTGTTCTATTGTCAATAGTTTTTACAGCGCACTCAAAAATAGGTTTTCGATTTTAGACCTTGTGTTTCAAAATAGCAATTTTATTACGGATCCCTAATTGTGAAAAAATAATAATATAGCCTATAGCCTTCCTCGATAAATGGACTACCCAACACTGAAAGAATCATTCAAATCGGACCAGTAGTTCCAGAGATTAGCGTGTTCAAACAAACTCTGCAGCTTTATAATATTAGTATATATTTTTTATAATTTAATCATTTAACTTAAAAACTTTACATATATCTTTTTCATAAAATGCTGTTATTTCAGAGTTCTAGAACAGACATGTGTAAACCAAGTGAAGAGACTAGAGCCACCGGTAGCAACCAACTTGGTGACAGCAATGCTGCGAGCTATGATGGAGAATGCAGGGTACGAACCTATGGTGCAGATGGGAGCTTCTGCAGTACTTGTTGCTATTGGACATGAAAATTTAGACTTGGTAAATATTTATTACTAGCTTTAGCCAGCGGCTTCGCCTGCGTGTATGTTGGTTATCGCGCTAAAAAGTAGCCTATGTCCTTTCCCTGGTTCTAAACTATTTGAGTACCAAAATTCATCAAAATCGGTTAAGCGGTTTAGGCGTGAAAACGTAACAGACAGACAGACAGAGTTACTTTCGCATTTATAATATTAGTAGGGATTGAGATTCGAATTTTTCATTTCGCACCAAATATTATTTGTGTGATCTATACATATAATAAATCTGTAGAAAAGTCATTTTTGTACATTGAAGAAATTGAAACAAAAAATAGCCAGCGTGTGAAAAGATAAGTAACAGAACCCATTTCCATCATTTTTGAAATTTTTGTCTGTTTGTCTGTTTGTCTGTTTGTCTGTTTGTTTGTGCGCACATCACGTAAAATCTACGAATTCAATGCTGACAATGTTTATATACAAAAATTATACGCAACTTGAGGTTTAACTTAGTTTTTGTTTCATCGAAATCGGTTCACTCTATCAAAAGATATGATTAATTTAGTGAGTTCAAGAAGTAAAATATTACGTTACGCAATTAAGTATAGTACTTGCAACGACATCTTAAGACTAAAAATAGAACTAATGTTGATAGTTGAAATCTAAATCCGATAGATGGCGTTGTGCAAATGACGTCATTTTCTGAATCGCGGTGTTAAGATTTTCCGCGCGAGGATGACGTCCACCGTGTTTACTAGGCAAATTGGGTTTCGTTAGGTGTCTTAAAAGTTCTTGCGTGTGTCGTAAAAGTTCTTTGGTTGCTTGGTTTATCGATTTTCTAAATTGGTCGAAAAAAAAGTATTTGCTTATCTTATTGGTTTCGTTTGGTCAACTTTGGTCATTGGTTTGAAGTACGAAGTTAAGATTGTATTTGATTTACTTCGTAGTTTGAATCCAATAGTGCCAATCGTTATACAGTAAGTTAGTGTTGCCAATTCGTTGAGTCACGACCACGAACAGACGATACGTTGTCACACTAGACTGTTCGACGCACCGTTCTTTTAAGTTTGTAGGCTATTCAGTCATAAGTGTTGTTAGTTTTGTTTATTGCTTTAATTTTCCTTGAAAATGCCTCAAAGAAAAAAAACTAACCTTTCGCTGCGTAGCCGAAATGCGAAAAGGATGAGACTTTGTAGGTCTCAGGAATCGGAAGAAGATCGTGAAGCACGGTTATCTGCTAACCGAGAGCACATCGCTCTTTCACGTGAATCGGAAACGTTCACCGAAAGGGAGTCACGTTTAAGTTCACAAAGAACACGGACCGCGACTTTGCGGTCTCAAGAGAGTATCCAGGAACGCGAAGACCGGCTGTCTGCTGATCGGGAGCGCCACTCTCTCTCACGTGAGTCAGAGACATTCACAGAAAGGGAGTCGCGCTTAAGTTCGCAAAGAACTCGGACCGCGACTTTGCGTTCTCAAGAGAATATCCAGGAACGCGAAGTTCGGCTGTCTGCTGATCGGGAGCGCCACTCTCTCTCACGTGAGTCAGAGACATTCACAGAAAGGGAGTCGCGCTTAAGTTCGCAAAGAACTCGGACCGCGACTTTGCGTTCTCAAGAGAATATCCAGGAACGCGAAGTTCGGCTGTCTGCTGATCGGGAGCGCCAGTCTCTCTCACGCGAGTCAGAGACTTTCACAGAAAGGGAGTCGCGCTTAAGTTCGCAAAGAACTCGGACCGCGACTTTGCGTTCTCAAGAGAGTATCGAGGAACGCCAAGCACGTCTGTCATCTGACCGAGAGCGACACGCTCTCTCGCGCGAGTCTGAATCTCTCTCCCAAAGAGAAGAACGATTAGAAATAGCTAGACATAACTATGTAGGTGTACAAAGAAACAATGAAAGTTATCTTGCATCTGAAAGGGAAAGAATAGATGAACTAAGACGAGCAGAAACAGCAGAACAACGTCAATCTCGCCTAGAAATAGAACGAGCTCGATACCATATGAATAGAGAAACAAATAGCGGAGCTGATGAGTCCATGGAAAATGACGATGCAAATATTTTATTACCTTGGGACAATAGGGAAAAATCAGGGTTCACATATTCGTCTAGAATTAATTATGCTGGCTTTACTTTCGTGGGTGACATGAGAGAAATTTGTAATTTTTGTCATGCTTTGAAATGGAGGAAAGAGACAGATGGAATGTGCTGCTCAAATGGAAAAATTGTTCTTCCAAATTTCCAAGATCCACCACACTTACTTATAAGTCTCCTGAATGGCGATCATCCCCAGTCGAACCGTTTTTTGGATAATATTCGTTTATATAACAGTGCTTTCCAAATGACTTCCTTTGGGGCAAAACAAATAACGGAAGGACCGTTCATGCCAACCTTCAAAGTACAAGGTCAAGTTTATCACCTTATTGGATCTTTGCTGCCAGAAAATGAACCCAAATTTCTCCAAATTTATTTTGTATCCGATTACACGCAACAGCTCAATGTTAGAAATCACAATTTTCCCCAGCTCAATGCTGAGCTTTTGGGTCAACTTCAAGAATTGCTGCATCGCGTTAACCAGTACGTTCGTGAATTCAAAGCTGCATTGGAGTCAATTCCACAAGGCAGCAATGATTTCAAAATTGTTATAAGTGCCGATAGACGTCCTGTGGGTGAACACCGTGGAAGACACAATGCACCCGTCGCAGATGAAGTTGCAGTTGTTTTAGTCGACCAGGAGTGTGAGAGACGTGATATCGTGTTGCGTACACGCGACGATCGCCTTCAACGCATTTTGGAAACCCACCGAGCTTACGACGCCCTGCAATATCCACTAATCTATTGTCATGGTGAAGATGGGTACAATTTTGGGCTGTACCAAGTGAACCCTACTACGAGAGTCACTAATTATCAAAAAAAAATATCTGCTCAACAATACTATTCCTACCTTTTACAAATAAGGCAAAACAGTTTCGTATATTTGCAACGATTTCGTGGTTTGTTCAGCCAATTTATTGTGGACATGTACGCAAAAATAGAAACTGAACGTTTAGTGTATATTCGCACTAACCAGCGACGGTTACGCGCTGAAGAATACGTGCACTTGCGGGACGCCATGCAATCAGATAATAACGTCGAAAACTTGGGTCGATTGGTTATTTTGCCATCCAGTTTCACAGGCGGTCCGCGGTATATGCACGAACGAACGCAAGATGCTTTTTGTTACGTCCGTAAATACGGCCGGCCGGACCTTTTTATAACATTTACAACAAATCCAAAGTGGACGGAGATTTGCCAGGCACTTCTCACAGGACAGGCGTCATACGACAGACATGACATTATTGCTAGGATTTTTCATTTAAAACTCAAAGTCTTGATTAATCTACTTACAAAGGAGAAAGTTTTCGGTTCAACTCTTTGTTTTATGTATAGCGTCGAGTGGCAAAAGCGTGGTTTACCCCACGCGCACATTCTTCTGTGGCTGGAAGAAAAAATTCGTCCCGATGCTATAGACAGTGTCATAAGTGCAGAATTTCCGGACTATAATGCAGATCCGATTTTGCATGACATAGTAAAAACACATATGGTTCACGGGCCATGTGGCCTCTTAAACAGGGAATCACCGTGCATGAAAGATGGTCAATGCTCAAAAAAATACCCCAGAGCACTGAAAGAACTAACTATGGCTGGGGAAAATGGGTATCCGCAATACCGGCGAAGATCACCGTCACAAGGTGGTTTCACAGCTACTGTCAGATTCCGTGGACAAGAAATAATTCTAAATAATAGTTGGGTGGTACCGTATTCTCCAGTTTTGTCAAACGCTTTTCAAGCACACATTAATGTTGAAATTTGTAATAGCGTCGAATCTATAAAATATATATGTAAATATGTTAATAAAGGTAGTGATCAAGCCATGATAGCACTAAGAAATAACAACCAATTTGATGAAGTGACAAGGTATCAATCTGGCCGATACATAAGCTCTTCGGAGGCAGTTTGGCGCATTTTGAGTTTCCCTATTCATGAAAGGTATCCGCCAGTCATCCATCTTGACGTGCACCTGGAAGGCGGGCAGCGAGTTTACTTTCAGCCAGAAAATGTGGCAGAAAGAATGAACAACCCAAGACAAACCACCTTGCTCGCATTCTTTCGCCTTTGCGAAAGAGACAATTTCGCTAAGTCTCTGTTGTACAATGAAGTGCCACATTATTATACTTATAACAAGCAGCAAGGTGTTTTTAATCGCAGGAGACGTGGAACTGCTGTAGAAGGCGAGTCCGGCATTTTTAAAGAACACGTGATTGGAAGAGTATACACGGTGCACCCAAATAATGCAGAGTGTTATTATTTACGCCTTCTTCTTCACACAGTGCGAGGACCTACTTCTTTTGCTGAGCTCCGCAAAGTGGACGATATAGAATATCCCACATTTCAAGCTGCTTGCCGCGCACGGCATTTATTAGATGGCGATCAGCATTGGGATGATGCTTTAGCCGAAGCATGCGTCAGTGATAGTCCACATCGTTTGCGCCATTTATTTGCCATTTTGTTGACATTTTGTGGCCTATCGGACGCTGGGCAGTTGTGGCAAAAATATAAAGACGCGTTTGCCGAAGATTTTTTGAGACAGCAAAATATAAATAGTGAAACTTCTGACCAAGTACGTGAAAGCTGCCATAATAGGGCTTTGCTGGCTATACAAGATATAGTTACAAGTATAGGAGGGAACCCCCTCAGTCAATACGGCTTGCCGACACCGACAGTTGGTGGGGAACGAATTAATAGGGAGTATACATCTGAAATAAATTACAACCCCGAAGAGTTAGCAGAAATATTGCGAAATGGCTGTTCAAATTTGACGTCAGAACAACGTCAAATCTTTGATAGAGTATGCTGTAGTGTAGAACATTCATTAGGAGAAATGCTGTTTTTAGATGCACCTGGTGGAACAGGTAAAACTTTCCTCACTAAAGTTATCTTGGCTCAAATAAGGAGCCAAAACAAAATTGCCCTTGCCGTCGCTTCCTCAGGAATAGCTGCCACTTTATTACCAGGAGGAAAAACTGCACATACAACATTTAAAATACCAATCGACTTGGACCGCACAGAAAACCCTGTTTGCAACGTGTCTCGCAATAGTGATAAAGCAAGGGTTTTACGCGATTGCGCCCTTATCGTTTGGGACGAGTGTACGATGGCAAATCGTAAAGCTGTGGAAGCTGTAGATAGAACGTTGCGAGATATAAGACAAAATGACCGACCGATGGGAGGCTTAACGGTGCTATTCTGTGGAGACTTCAGGCAGACACTCCCTATAATACCCAGAGGAACGAGGGCCGATGAAATAGGTGCCTGTTTAAAGAGCTCTATTTTATGGCGTAGTGTCATATTAACTAATTTGAGCTTTAATATGCGAGCATATTTGGGAGGTGACGCAAACGCGCAGGTTTTCTCAAATTTACTACTTCAAATTGGTAACGGCACATACCCGACTCAAGAAGGAGGTAAAGTAACTTTAGTCGAAAGCCTGTGTTCTTCTGTTGCCTCACAGCAGGAACTCATTTCCTCTGTATACGGAGATCCATCAGAGATCTCGAACCATGACGCTGCTTGGCTATGCCAACGAGCTATTTTGGCACCTCGCAACGACCAAGCAGCAGCAATAAATTCTCAAATATTGGTACATGTTTCTGGAGAAAGTAGGGAATATTTATCTATTAACACGGTTTTAGAAGAAGGAGATGCCACCCACTATCCAGTAGAGTTTTTAGACTCTCTAAATACACCAGGTCTTCCAGCACACAAAATTTATTTAAAAGTCGGAGTACCAATCATTCTACTCAGAAATTTAAGCCCACCAAAACTATGCAATGGAACTCGGTTGAGAGTAACAAATCTCCAACGAAATGTCATCGAAGCCGAAATCTTAACAGGTTGCGGCTCCGGTGATGTTGTTTTCATTCCCAGGATACCCATTATCCCCAATAATTTTCCGTTTACTTTCAAACGTGTGCAATTTCCTGTAAGCCTCTGTTACGCTATGACTATTAATAAAGCCCAAGGCCAGACGTTATCCGTTGCGGGTGTAGACCTTACTTTTGATTGTTTTTCACACGGCCAACTCTATGTTTCTCTATCACGTGTTAGCAACCCAAACAACCTTTTTGTATATGCTCCGGGTAATTCCACCGCTAACATAGTATATAGAGAAGCATTAACGTAATCAACTATACCAAAGTCAGGACTCTTATCTAAATCATCAAAAAGGTGATATACTCTTATCTAAACGACGTTGTTTTGCTCTCGACAACCACGCGAACGAAGTCGCGGGCACAGCTAGTTCATAAATATTTGTTTCTTAGTCTGGGCGTTTTCTATGTATAATATGTATGTATTTACAAAAAAAAAGTATGTTTATGTATTTATATCAGTTGTTTAGTACCCGTAATACAAGCTCTGCTTAGGTTGGGACTAGATGATGTTGTGTGTCAGATGTCCGAAATATTTATTTATTTAATTTTTGACTGTGAAATTTTTTACTTTTTTTTTTAATCTTTAGTTTAAATTCATAATATATTTTTTAACATATAATAATATAGTCTTAGAACTTTCATACTTACAAAACCACATGTAGCAATTTGTATTAGTCATTAATAAATAATTTTACCTTTGATCCTTGTCAAGTGTTTTGGTCTTATATGAAGATAACAACTCTATGAGTCATGGTTTTTTTTTTACAACTTCAATGCACACTAATGCAAATTTTGTACATAGAAATATAATCTCACAAAAAACTCAAGCCCAATGTAGAAATTCAACTGATATTGAAGCTCGCTAATGCTGTGAGTTATCAAATTTCTGACAGAATGCTTAGATGTCAAATATAAAAACTTTATTTCATACTAAAACCTGTATAATACATATAAGGTTACATAAGTCTGTAAATCCTACTAATATTATAAACTAGCTGTCGCGCGTGGCTCCGCCCGCGTCGATGTCGGTTATCGCATCGCAGTATGTCCTTTGCCTATGTCTAAATTTTTTATTTTTTTATTTAAATCTTTATGCTAAAATACAGCAAAGGCGGACTTAATGCCGTAGGCATTTTCTCCCAGTCGACCTTAGGGCGATGCAGAGCCAGACATGGTAGATGCATTGAAATTCAATTTGTAATTTTAAAAGAAAAATATATTGTATATAAGTTATAAATACTTACATTTATACATACATAAAAATACATAATATATACATACATACAATACAATTTAAAAATGGAGAGGCCTACGTCCAGCAGTGGACTGTTAAAGGTTTTTGATGATGATGATCAATTTAAAAATACATACTATATTTTTATACTAGCTGTGCCCGCGACTTCGTTCGCGTGGTTGTCGAGAGCAAAACAACGTCGTTTAGATAAGAGTATATCACCTTTTTGATGATTTAGATAAGAGTCCTGACTTTGGTATAGTTGATTACGTTAATGCTTCTCTATATACTATGTTAGCGGTGGAATTACCCGGAGCATATACAAAAAGGTTGTTTGGGTTGCTAACACGTGATAGAGAAACATAGAGTTGGCCGTGTGAAAAACAATCAAAAGTAAGGTCTACACCCGCAACGGATAACGTCTGGCCTTGGGCTTTATTAATAGTCATAGCGTAACAGAGGCTTACAGGAAATTGCACACGTTTGAAAGTAAACGGAAAATTATTGGGGATAATGGGTATCCTGGGAATGAAAACAACATCACCGGAGCCGCAACCTGTTAAGATTTCGGCTTCGATGACATTTCGTTGGAGATTTGTTACTCTCAACCGAGTTCCATTGCATAGTTTTGGTGGGCTTAAATTTCTGAGTAGAATGATTGGTACTCCGACTTTTAAATAAATTTTGTGTGCTGGAAGACCTGGTGTATTTAGAGAGTCTAAAAACTCTACTGGATAGTGGGTGGCATCTCCTTCTTCTAAAACCGTGTTAATAGATAAATATTCCCTACTTTCTCCAGAAACATGTACCAATATTTGAGAATTTATTGCTGCTGCTTGGTCGTTGCGAGGTGCCAAAATAGCTCGTTGGCATAGCCAAGCAGCGTCATGGTTCGAGATCTCTGATGGATCTCCGTATACAGAGGAAATGAGTTCCTGCTGTGAGGCAACAGAAGAACACAGGCTTTCGACTAAAGTTACTTTACCTCCTTCTTGAGTCGGGTATGTGCCGTTACCAATTTGAAGTAGTAAATTTGAGAAAACCTGCGCGTTTGCGTCACCTCCCAAATATGCTCGCATATTAAAGCTCAAATTAGTTAATATGACACTACGCCATAAAATAGAGCTCTTTAAACAGGCACCTATTTCATCGGCCCTCGTTCCTCTGGGTATTATAGGGAGTGTCTGCCTGAAGTCTCCACAGAATAGCACCGTTAAGCCTCCCATCGGTCGGTCATTTTGTCTTATATCTCGCAACGTTCTATCTACAGCTTCCACAGCTTTACGATTTGCCATCGTACACTCGTCCCAAACGATAAGGGCGCAATCGCGTAAAACCCTTGCTTTATCACTATTGCGAGACACGTTGCAAACAGGGTTTTCTGTGCGGTCCAAGTCGATTGGTATTTTAAATGTTGTATGTGCAGTTTTTCCTCCTGGTAATAAAGTGGCAGCTATTCCTGAGGAAGCGACGGCAAGGGCAATTTTGTTTTGGCTCCTTATTTGAGCCAAGATAACTTTAGTGAGGAAAGTTTTACCTGTTCCACCAGGTGCATCTAAAAACAGCATTTCTCCTAATGAATGTTCTACACTACAGCATACTCTATCAAAGATTTGACGTTGTTCTGACGTCAAATTTGAACAGCCATTTCGCAATATTTCTGCTAACTCTTCGGGGTTGTAATTTATTTCAGATGTATACTCCCTATTAATTCGTTCCCCACCAACTGTCGGTGTCGGCAAGCCGTATTGACTGAGGGGGTTCCCTCCTATACTTGTAACTATATCTTGTATAGCCAGCAAAGCCCTATTATGGCAGCTTTCACGTACTTGGTCAGAAGTTTCACTATTTATATTTTGCTGTCTCAAAAAATCTTCGGCAAACGCGTCTTTATATTTTTGCCACAACTGCCCAGCGTCCGATAGGCCACAAAATGTCAACAAAATGGCAAATAAATGGCGCAAACGATGTGGACTATCACTGACGCATGCTTCGGCTAAAGCATCATCCCAATGCTGATCGCCATCTAATAAATGCCGTGCGCGGCAAGCAGCTTGAAATGTGGGATATTCTATATCGTCCACTTTGCGGAGCTCAGCAAAAGAAGTAGGTCCTCGCACTGTGTGAAGAAGAAGGCGTAAATAATAACACTCTGCATTATTTGGGTGCACCGTGTATACTCTTCCAATCACGTGTTCTTTAAAAATGCCGGACTCGCCTTCTACAGCAGTTCCACGTCTCCTGCGATTAAAAACACCTTGCTGCTTGTTATAAGTATAATAATGTGGCACTTCATTGTACAACAGAGACTTAGCGAAATTGTCTCTTTCGCAAAGGCGAAAGAATGCGAGCAAGGTGGTTTGTCTTGGGTTGTTCATTCTTTCTGCCACATTTTCTGGCTGAAAGTAAACTCGCTGCCCGCCTTCCAGGTGCACGTCAAGATGGATGACTGGCGGATACCTTTCATGAATAGGGAAACTCAAAATGCGCCAAACTGCCTCCGAAGAGCTTATGTATCGGCCAGATTGATACCTTGTCACTTCATCAAATTGGTTGTTATTTCTTAGTGCTATCATGGCTTGATCACTACCTTTATTAACATATTTACATATATATTTTATAGATTCGACGCTATTACAAATTTCAACATTAATGTGTGCTTGAAAAGCGTTTGACAAAACTGGAGAATACGGTACCACCCAACTATTATTTAGAATTATTTCTTGTCCACGGAATCTGACAGTAGCTGTGAAACCACCTTGTGACGGTGATCTTCGCCGGTATTGCGGATACCCATTTTCCCCAGCCATAGTTAGTTCTTTCAGTGCTCTGGGGTATTTTTTTGAGCATTGACCATCTTTCATGCACGGTGATTCCCTGTTTAAGAGGCCACATGGCCCGTGAACCATATGTGTTTTTACTATGTCATGCAAAATCGGATCTGCATTATAGTCCGGAAATTCTGCACTTATGACACTGTCTATAGCATCGGGACGAATTTTTTCTTCCAGCCACAGAAGAATGTGCGCGTGGGGTAAACCACGCTTTTGCCACTCGACGCTATACATAAAACAAAGAGTTGAACCGAAAACTTTCTCCTTTGTAAGTAGATTAATCAAGACTTTGAGTTTTAAATGAAAAATCCTAGCAATAATGTCATGTCTGTCGTATGACGCCTGTCCTGTGAGAAGTGCCTGGCAAATCTCCGTCCACTTTGGATTTGTTGTAAATGTTATAAAAAGGTCCGGCCGGCCGTATTTACGGACGTAACAAAAAGCATCTTGCGTTCGTTCGTGCATATACCGCGGACCGCCTGTGAAACTGGATGGCAAAATAACCAATCGACCCAAGTTTTCGACGTTATTATCTGATTGCATGGCGTCCCGCAAGTGCACGTATTCTTCAGCGCGTAACCGTCGCTGGTTAGTGCGAATATACACTAAACGTTCAGTTTCTATTTTTGCGTACATGTCCACAATAAATTGGCTGAACAAACCACGAAATCGTTGCAAATATACGAAACTGTTTTGCCTTATTTGTAAAAGGTAGGAATAGTATTGTTGAGCAGATATTTTTTTTTGATAATTAGTGACTCTCGTAGTAGGGTTCACTTGGTACAGCCCAAAATTGTACCCATCTTCACCATGACAATAGATTAGTGGATATTGCAGGGCGTCGTAAGCTCGGTGGGTTTCCAAAATGCGTTGAAGGCGATCGTCGCGTGTACGCAACACGATATCACGTCTCTCACACTCCTGGTCGACTAAAACAACTGCAACTTCATCTGCGACGGGTGCATTGTGTCTTCCACGGTGTTCACCCACAGGACGTCTATCGGCACTTATAACAATTTTGAAATCATTGCTGCCTTGTGGAATTGACTCCAATGCAGCTTTGAATTCACGAACGTACTGGTTAACGCGATGCAGCAATTCTTGAAGTTGACCCAAAAGCTCAGCATTGAGCTGGGGAAAATTGTGATTTCTAACATTGAGCTGTTGCGTGTAATCGGATACAAAATAAATTTGGAGAAATTTGGGTTCATTTTCTGGCAGCAAAGATCCAATAAGGTGATAAACTTGACCTTGTACTTTGAAGGTTGGCATGAACGGTCCTTCCGTTATTTGTTTTGCCCCAAAGGAAGTCATTTGGAAAGCACTGTTATATAAACGAATATTATCCAAAAAACGGTTCGACTGGGGATGATCGCCATTCAGGAGACTTATAAGTAAGTGTGGTGGATCTTGGAAATTTGGAAGAACAATTTTTCCATTTGAGCAGCACATTCCATCTGTCTCTTTCCTCCATTTCAAAGCATGACAAAAATTACAAATTTCTCTCATGTCACCCACGAAAGTAAAGCCAGCATAATTAATTCTAGACGAATATGTGAACCCTGATTTTTCCCTATTGTCCCAAGGTAATAAAATATTTGCATCGTCATTTTCCATGGACTCATCAGCTCCGCTATTTGTTTCTCTATTCATATGGTATCGAGCTCGTTCTATTTCTAGGCGAGATTGACGTTGTTCTGCTGTTTCTGCTCGTCTTAGTTCATCTATTCTTTCCCTTTCAGATGCAAGATAACTTTCATTGTTTCTTTGTACACCTACATAGTTATGTCTAGCTATTTCTAATCGTTCTTCTCTTTGGGAGAGAGATTCAGACTCGCGCGAGAGAGCGTGTCGCTCTCGGTCAGATGACAGACGTGCTTGGCGTTCCTCGATACTCTCTTGAGAACGCAAAGTCGCGGTCCGAGTTCTTTGCGAACTTAAGCGCGACTCCCTTTCTGTGAAAGTCTCTGACTCGCGTGAGAGAGACTGGCGCTCCCGATCAGCAGACAGCCGAACTTCGCGTTCCTGGATATTCTCTTGAGAACGCAAAGTCGCGGTCCGAGTTCTTTGCGAACTTAAGCGCGACTCCCTTTCTGTGAATGTCTCTGACTCACGTGAGAGAGAGTGGCGCTCCCGATCAGCAGACAGCCGAACTTCGCGTTCCTGGATATTCTCTTGAGAACGCAAAGTCGCGGTCCGAGTTCTTTGCGAACTTAAGCGCGACTCCCTTTCTGTGAATGTCTCTGACTCACGTGAGAGAGAGTGGCGCTCCCGATCAGCAGACAGCCGGTCTTCGCGTTCCTGGATACTCTCTTGAGACCGCAAAGTCGCGGTCCGTGTTCTTTGTGAACTTAAACGTGACTCCCTTTCGGTGAACGTTTCCGATTCACGTGAAAGAGCGATGTGCTCTCGGTTAGCAGATAACCGTGCTTCACGATCTTCTTCCGATTCCTGAGACCTACAAAGTCTCATCCTTTTCGCATTTCGGCTACGCAGCGAAAGGTTAGTTTTTTTTCTTTGAGGCATTTTCAAGGAAAATTAAAGCAATAAACAAAACTAACAACACTTATGACTGAATAGCCTACAAACTTAAAAGAACGGTGCGTCGAACAGTCTAGTGTGACAACGTATCGTCTGTTCGTGGTCGTGACTCAACGAATTGGCAACACTAACTTACTGTATAACGATTGGCACTATTGGATTCAAACTACGAAGTAAATCAAATACAATCTTAACTTCGTACTTCAAACCAATGACCAAAGTTGACCAAACGAAACCAATAAGATAAGCAAATACTTTTTTTTCGACCAATTTAGAAAATCGATAAACCAAGCAACCAAAGAACTTTTACGACACACGCAAGAACTTTTAAGACACCTAACGAAACCCAATTTGCCTAGTAAACACGGTGGACGTCATCCTCGCGCGGAAAATCTTAACACCGCGATTCAGAAAATGACGTCATTTGCACAACGCCATCTATCGGATTTAGATTTCAACTATCAACATTAGTTCTATTTTTAGTCTTAAGATGTCGTTGCAAGTACTATACTTAATTGCGTAACGTAATATTTTACTTCTTGAACTCACTAAATTAATCATATCTTTTGATAGAGTGAACCGATTTCGATGAAACAAAAACTAAGTTAAACCTCAAGTTGCGTATAATTTTTGTATATAAACATTGTCAGCATTGAATTCGTAGATTTTACGTGATGTGCGCACAAACAAACAGACAAACAGACAAACAGACAAACAGACAAAAATTTCAAAAATGATGGAAATGGGTTCTGTTACTTATCTTTTCACACGCTGGCTATTTTTTGTTTCAATTTCTTCAATGTACAAAAATGACTTTTCTACAGATTTATTATATGTATAGATTATTCCTTTCTCAGGCTTTAGACTATCTGGGTACAAAATTTCATTTAAATCGGTGCAGTGCTCTTTGAGTTTATCGCGAACAGACAGACAAACTTTATTTTGTTATATGTAGTTATATTAGAATGAAATAATGTTAACAGATAGTCTAAAGCCTAAGCCGCGGTCGAAAGCTGGTCCAAAATAAATGTAACTTACATATAATTTGTATTTGACTGCCTCGTTGGTCTAGTGGTTATCGTATGCGACTGCTGATCAAGAGGTCTGGGGTTCGATTCCCGTGTCGGACAAAATGCCACAAATATTTGTTTCGGAATTTGGGTGTTTTCTATGTATAATATGTATGTATTTACAAAAAAAATATGTTTATGTATTTATATCAGTTGATTAGTTACCCATAATAAAAGCTCTGCTTAGTTTGGGGACTAGATGGCGTTGTGTGTAAATTGACCGAAAATATACAGTGCAACCTCAATATAACAAATCCGATGGGAACTCGTAAATATTCGTTTTATCAAGTAATTCGTTAAACTGAGGTTTGTTATTTTGAGGTAAGGTTGGTCTAAAATTTGTTATAAAGAGGTGAAAAACATTTTTTTATTCTACTGTTTACATTCAACTTTCTTCTTCCGAAAACCTACATTTAAATTTTAAAATTGTAGTCAATGTACTTGCAGGAATCCTGAACTTATTAGCTATGTCTAATTTTTTCGTTGTAGGATTTTTGTCAACATAGTTGTTGATGTTTCGCTTTTCTGATAAGGAACACCTTTTACGTTTCTGAGTCATTGCTACTAGAATCTTCAACAACAGTGCCGAGCAGCACTGTTAACACTACTTTCCATCAAACGACTTAGATTTTTTTACGAAAAAAATGTATTAAAAAAACCTGTTGCGACTGAATCGCATACAAAGGTATTATGGGTCATATTGATGGAAACGTTATATAGAGGTTTTGAGATGACAAAATTCGTTAATTAGAGGTATTTACACTTTTTTTGTTAGTTGAAAATTCGTTACAAAGAGGTTGTTCGTAAAAAAAAATCGTAATATAAAGGTATTATTTACATTGACTCTTATGGACCATTCAAGGGGATTGCGAAAAATTTGTTAAATCGAGGAATTCGTTAAATTAAGGTTCGCTATATTAAGGTTGCACTGTATTTAAAGATTCTATGGAGGAATTCCCAAATACTTCTATATTATTTCAGGTGTTACGGTCCTTAATCAACCAGCTGTCCCCAGCGTCTGTGCCGCACTACACCATAGCACATACCTTGGGTACACTGGCTGCAGTCAACACTTACGGTGTCGTACCACATATTAAGGAGATCTTGAGCAAAATGCTGCCACTACTGCCTATGGTAAAAGCTGATGGATTGAAACAGGCTTTTGCATATGGTATGTAGTATTTTTTCTACATTTTTTATTAAATTTGTGTTTTTTTACCACTTTTTTTTATAAACCAGCTAAGTTTCGAGGTGCTATCCACAGTTATTGTTGTAAATTTTGACTGCCTTGTTGGTCTAGTGGTTAGCGTATGCGGCTGCTGATCAAGAGGTCTCGGGTTCGATTCCCGGGTCATACCAAATATTTGTGTTATCGATAAATATTTGTTTCGGAGTCTGGGTGTTTTTCTATGTATAATATGTATGTATTTACAAAAAAAAAAAGTTTGTTTATGTATTTGTATCAGTTGTTTAGTACCCATAACACAAGCTCTGCTTATTTTGGGACTAGATGACGTTGTGTGTAAGATGTCCAAAATATTTATTTATTTATTTATTAAATAGCGAGTAAGGGCGCGGAGCAAAGCTATTAGGCTAAGTTACTCCTTAAGTCAACTCTCTACCAGTTGAAATCGGTCCAACCGTTCAAGAGATTACCCGGAACAAATAGACAGACAATAATTAAAAAAAAAAAAATTGGTGTAAGTAGTGTTTTTACTTTCATATGCACTTAGTAAAAAACTGATAATTTGATATTACATACAGATATTTCAATTTTATTTAATTGTGATCTGTCCGAATGGGTGAGCCCGAATCGCATATCACTAACTAAAAAAGCAAAGAAGAAGAAATACTGTGGTGATGATGTCAAACGTCATAACACTCATTTTAATAATAATAATTAATTGTTAAAAATCCGTCGGTTGTAACAAAATTCTACGAAACAATTTAAATCTTTTTAAAACTTTCTTACTCACGTTAAAATAATGACGCATCAAAATATATAAATTACAAAACAATGTTGATTTATAGTATGCTGTAATTAACAATGCATTTGATATTAATATCTCAAAGTGACATTAATGGAGTCAATACGCTTTTATCTGTTATTCTTCGAATATTGTAAATTAAGTTGCGCCTCGCGGCGCTGCCCGCGTTTGTTCTTAACCCTTTACAAGCGGCAAGTCGTGACATATTGTCTAGTCAAAGATCATAATGTAGTTTTTTTTTCCATAAACATATGAATGTCCGTCCGTTTGGTGACGGATTAAGAATACAGTATCACCACCCCTATCTACCCCTACGCAAGAAAACATCATTGCAAAGAGCAGGAAAACTTGGAACCAACCCGTCTGGCCAGCGTGGTATAGTAGGCCAAAACCTCCTTTCAAAGGAGAGGCCTATGACCAGCAGTGGACTATTAAAGGCTGTTGATGATGATTGATATATTATCAGCTATCTGCTACTGAAAGTAGAGAGAAAATCAGTCCAGCCGTTCTAGACGCAGACTAACAGACGGACAAAATTCAGTTTTTTTTTATATAAGTACTGTATATACTTTCATATCCATTCAGTGAAAAGGTTTTATTTTTATATCGAATTACAAACAGTCACTTCAATTTATTTATTTGTGTAGATTACTATCTTTTGTCCGCTGCTCCGCCTGCTTAAGGATCTATAATCTAATATATAAAAGCCTATGTGTTATTTTGATATATAACTCGTGCGACTTAAGATGGCACCTGACTCAAATGTCAGACGTTTAAAGTACTGAGTGCAAGAAAAAATATACTTTATTCTAGTTTTATTAAATTTTAACATTTATTTTGCTTCAAGTAGTTTCTCATAACATACTACTTTATCTTAAGTGGTACTTTACTACCTGAGTTAAGAAAATACATATGCATACCAATAGGAGCAGGCCTCATTCATTATTTAGCCGAATGCATTCTTCGTGCAGTGATTTAAATAACATTAGGTGATACCTAATATCATTTTAAATGAAATTAGGAACTGAAATATGGTTATAAAATACAATTTTAAATCGTCATGATAAGCCTTTTAATCGTAGTCTCAAATATCATATGTCTGTCTGTCTGTCTGTCCGTCCGTATGTCACAGCCAATTATTTCCTAAACTATAAGAGCTATACTGTTGAAATTTGGTCAGTCGATGTATTCTGTGAACCGCATTAAGATTTTTACATAAAAATAGATTTTTACATAAATACATAAAAATAAAAAACAATAAATTTTGGGGGTCCCCATACTTGGAACTGAAACTCAAAAATTTTTTTTTCATCAAACCTATACGTGTGGGGTATCTATGGATAGGTGTTCAAAAATAATGTTGAGGTTTCTAATATCATCTTTTTCTAAACTGAATAGTTTGCGCGAGAGACACTTCCAAAGTGGAAAAATGAGTGTCCCCCCCCCCCTCTAACTTCTAAAATAAGAGTGATAAAACTAAAAAAAAATATGTTGTACATTACCATGCAAACTACCAACGAAAATTGGTTTGAACGAGATCTAGTGAGTAGTTTTTTTTTAATACGTCATAAATCGTAATACGCAATTTACCTTACATCCAATCAATACACTAGTATAAAAACATCGATGAAAGTTACAACGAACTACAAGAACTTTTATATGATGTTACTTGCTGATACGGAACCCTTCATGGGCGAGTTCGACTCGCACTTGGTCGCTTTTTATTTATTTTTTCGTGTGACCTTTCTTAAAACAATTGGGTTATCCTAATGTTAATCTAATGATATAAATAAAATTCGTGGAGTGATTTATATGACATTAGGTAATACCTAATAAACTAAAATTATTATGTAAAGATTCGTGCAACGGCAATAGTGATGCTAACGCTACTCGCAAGACGACAGAGGGGTATCATGTTTCGTTTTGAGCCAGGTGCCATCTTAACTCGCACGAGTTATATAAGATACATCACTGTTAAGTTTCATCGAAATTCGGTCAGTGGTTTTTGCGTGAAAGAGTAACAAACATCCATACATCTTCACAAACTTGCATTTATAATATTAGTAGGAAGGGAATTCATCATCATCAACAACCCATAATGTCCAATTGCTATCTCGGTTCTCCTTTTACGAAAGGGTTAAGGCCATTCGTCCCCA
Organism: Phragmatobia fuliginosa; assembly: GCA_932526445.1. NCBI lineage: Eukaryota > Metazoa > Arthropoda > Insecta > Lepidoptera > Erebidae > Phragmatobia > Phragmatobia fuliginosa. The sequence continues at coordinate 3,897,721 of OW052059.1, read as the reverse complement.
CGCTGTTGTTTGTAGGCTACGTAATCTTGCCGTTGGATATTTTTAAACCGCCCGAAGGCCTCCAACTAAGCTTCACGACTGTTATCTTATGATAACAACCGGAAGCGACTGTTTAACGAAATCTCCGAATCATGGAAACGGTCACCCATCTAGATACTGTCCGCGCCATCGTTGCTTACCGTCTGTGATTGTTTCCAATCACCTAAGGCCACTTATGAGCGCTTCCATACCTGTATTATATGCTATGAATATTAACTGATTGTTAACTTGTTATGAAAAAATGTGATCAGCACAACTGATAACAAACCAGATGTGTTGTTATCTGAAATAAAATATTGTCGTCCATATATTATATGTGACTTAATTATACATATGGCTTGGTGACCATTGCTATTAATAGTTTCATTTTATTTATTATATATCTATCAAATAAATAAAATTTAAGTATCTGTGTGTGATATCAAATTAACATTCAACAAAAGTATACACATTCATCAATCATCATCAACAGCCTTCAACAGTCCACTGCTGGACACAGGCCTCTCCTTAGAAAGGAGGTTTTGGCCTACTATACCACGCTGGCCAGACGGGTTGGTATAGGGTTGGTTTCAAGTTTTCCTTCTCTTTGCATTGATGTTGTCTTGCGTAGTATATCCTTTAGTCGCCTTTTACGACACCCGCGGAATGAATACGGGTGGTGACACTCTGTATTCTTGATCCTTCACCACACGGACAGTATACACATTACTTACACCAAAAATGCAAGTTTTAAATTTTTGTCTGTTTGTCTGTTCCGTGTAATCTCTGGAACTGGACTGATTTTGACGGGACTTTCACTGACAGAAAGCTGATGGCCTAAGGAGTAACTTAGGCCAATTTTTTTAGATTAATTTTTAGGCAAAAAAAATCCGAAGGGGAAAAGAAACATGCGCACCCGTGTTTTAGCCACGTAACATAATTATATAAAAAAAACACTAAACAGTCAAGTTATTTAACTATTTGATTTGATACTATGTAAAAATTTGTTTTAAATTACATAATATATGTAATTATTTCAGGTGTTTAAATAGTTTTTTCTTGTTTCACAGCTTTTGGTCACTTTGCCGTAGCCGTCTCCGAACAGATAGGCGACAATGTTGAAAACGACAATATAACATCTATCAAAGACAATTTTGTAACAGAATTCTCCATAATATTTGACGTATTGTACAACCAATGGCTACCATCTTACGAGCCCAAAGTCTCTGAATCTGTTCTTGAAGCCTTAGGACCTATTACTAGGCTTATTTCAGAAAGACAGTTTAACGAAACTGTTAACAAGTTTGTGCTTTCATTGCTGTCTTTGTATCGCAAGCCAGCTATCAATTTCTACTACATAAGTCAATGTATATCGTACATACTTTCGCCATCTTCACTGAACCCGAAATTAAGCTTGAATGATAGCACTATTAACTCGATAAACCATGTGTTATTCAATCTGGTATTATTAGAACCCGATTATGACCAACCTCATACTGTAAAGAATCATTTTGAAGTGCTTCGGTGTTTTGATCACATGGCTGGACAGTTCCCAGACCAAACTATAGAAAGTCTTCTCCACCAGTGTAAGAATAACCAAGAGAAGGATAGAATGAAAGCTGTGATCATTCTAACACACTTAACAACTTCATCACAAGTCTTTATCGACAATTTTGCAGCCAAATTCATTTCAATATTAAAAGTGATGACGAATATGGAACAAGCAATAAAAATGAAGAAGTTGCTTGTGAAGGCCATAGTCGGGCTTGTGTACAGAAATTGTATCACCACTGCAGAAGACTTCACTATGGTAGAGTTTATAATAAAACATTGTGGGTATGAAGGAGGTCCTAATGTGTCAAAATATGAAATTTTAGATCTTCACGATACATGCAAAAGCTCTTTGACATTAATGTGCAATACCGTTACTAGCATTAGATCACAGTTAAGAAACCTTTTACTTATTACTTTAACGAGTGAGGACTTTACTGCTTCCATGACAACCGTCTGTCATTGTCTTACCTCTCTTCTGCAGAATAACTCTGACGTGATAGCAGAAACTGTACAATTAGAAAAAGAAGCTGAATTTAAGTGCTCTCCAGATTTAGTTTTTGTCAGATGTTTAATGCATGTAGTTGAACCACATCAGGTCGAGAGAAACAAAAACATTTTAATCTTCCTTGAAGAATACTCCGGAGATATTCATAAGAATCTTAAAAATTCTTGGACGGTTGAAATCCAAAGATTACTGAAGTTTGTAGATACTTGTGAGTCTCAGGAACATTGGCATGGCATGTTGTTAGATCTTTTGGTTTCAGCTGTTGAGCAAGTGAATAGTAACAAATGGGTTGAATTTATTGCAACTTTAATATCGCAACAAATAATTTCAAAGAAAATGTCTCCGATGATCAAAGGGGTATCTTTACAATATTTGGCTGTCCTATCGTGTCACATGTCCAATGCAGCCGTTGTTGAAAAGATCTTAAAGATAATTCTCCTAGCTTTAAAATCAATACCGATGGAAAGTAGTGATTATGTAAGCAAAGCTGTAGGCATAGCTTCAAGACAACACGGTGAATTCATCCTAAATGAACTTGACGCTATTTATAAAGAAGTTGAGTCGAAACGGAGCAGCAAGATCTTAAATTTTCTCAGTGCAAGAAGTTCTAAACATGATTCGGAACTTGCGGTTGTTCGGTACACAGTCATTATATGTTATGGCAAGGTAGCTGTCGACTGTTTAGATGTTCATGTGTTAGCTAGATTGGGGGATAATGTTACTTCTATTTTATATGATATTTTGAAGTCCAACCCCTCATTTGATCTATGCAAAGCTAGCATTACAACTTTGTATGAAATCAGTAAAGCATTACATCCTGCATCACATCACAATGTAGTCTTAAGGAACCGCTGGCAACTGCTCAATGGAGTTCTTGAACAGATATTTAACTCTAATTTAGAAAAACGTAATGTCGAATTATACCCTATCATAGTGAAAGCTTCAAAAGCTTTGACAAAGTTGCAGAAAGGAATTTTACCAGAAGAAAGAAATACTATACTGAGAGTTCTGTTCAATAGTATTTTTGGCGAACTATCTTCATACAAAAAGAAATATGAGATCGAAGGAAATGGTGACAAAAATGATATATTGGCTAAAACACTAAATGACAGTTTATCGTTACTTCACCAACTTATCAAGGAGCTCATCATCCAGTCTACCTGTTTGAGCACCATTGATGATCTCATAGGATTACTAATGGATTGGGTGCGGCACGAAAATGATGAGATTAGAACGGCATCAGTCATGATCCTTCAAGTAATCTTCGACACTTACATTAGAAACGTGAAATTAAATTATGAAACACCCAGTAAGTTTGGCCAGATGGGATATTTATTGGGACTTATCGTATCTGGAATAGCAGATACAAATTTCCCAGTAAGATTATCAACTGTTGATTGCATCAAATTAATCATTCAAATACAAGATCTATACGAAGGTCATACTATTGAACCTAACGATGAAATCATGTCCTGTTTAGATCAACTTCAGAATAATATTTTGACGAATGATCTGAACATGATCAGTGATTACTGTACAGCTTTGTGTGATACAATATGTCCGAAGATACCACACTATCATAGTATGCAGTTTATTGAAAGTTTACTCGAAGGGTACGATGATCAGGAGTTAAGAAGTGTAGGCATCAGTTCGATATTAGACGCGTATTTCGTGAATAAGGGTCAAGATTTGTATCAAAGCATTGAGAGGATACTGGAAGTGCTTTTAGGGACTATGGATGTAGTCGAAGTGGAATCGAGGTCAAAATTGATGAAGCCTCTGTTGTCTTTGACCCGTCATCACTCGAACGCCGTGACCGCTGTCCTGTTAGCACAGAAGTTGCCGCTGAAGCCGTAAGTAAACAATCAAGACTTAAAATATTTTATATTATACCTTTACTGTCGCAACCATATTTTTCAAAATGAGAAGTCAATGCTAAAGTGATTGCCCACACCTCGACAATCCTCTCTCAAATCTTACTTTATTTACAGACTTTCAGACAGTAAGCAAAGATCGAATGATAATCTACATTGACATACCATTTTCCTACTCTTTATTAATCTTAAGATTATTAGGGGTTAGTTAGTTAGAAAACTTAGATTAAACCAACAAATTGCATTGCAAATATTTTGAATTAAATGATCATTCTTTTATTTCACCAATGTTCACTATTTCAGGAGTGTAGTTTTATGTTGGCGGAGCCTTGCCCGTGACCAAACTCTCGCTGCCACTATAACAGAGAATTTCTTGAGGCTTATGACATCAATAGAACTATATGAGGACCCGTATCATATAACAGAACATCACATAGCTGCTCTCCAGCCCTTAACTGTAAGCATAGCATTTAGAATTATATAATTAGACTTGGTTAGTTCAAAGAATTTAAAGGCTAGTTTGGTCACATATTCGAAAGGATTTATGTAGTTATCGCCTTCGATCATACGATCTTCAAGTTGTAGTGGATTTTGCAATAATTTTGCCTTTTTGATGAATTTATACCTGAGATACACTCGAGTCATAGCTTCGCAAGTATCTGCTTTTATATTTCTAACACCATATTGAAATTAATTCAATATGGTGTTAGAAATATAAAAGCATGAAATAATAGTAAAAAAAATTACTTTCAGCTGATAAGTGCATTAGGAGAGATGCTTCGAGAAGATTCAATGAAATCCTTATGTGCAAACAAATTTTCCGATCTCTTCTCTGTACTTTATACTACATTGGCTTGCTACATTGATGCTGAACCACCTGCATATACACCACCAACTGTTAAGAGCCAAGAGAGATTCGGTTTTATACCGAACAGAGAAGCGATCAAATTGTCACCTGCCAAAATTACTGTGCAGACTTTTAATGCGTTCTTGGAGCAAGCTGATTGTCAAAAAGTAAGTGACGATATATATTATACAAATAATTCAATCCATATAGTATACCAAAGTTGTCTATCATAATCTCCTTAACGGCCTGGCCACGAGTTTTGGTCTTAGCGAAAAGCGGAGCGGCGTCGGTGAGCGGTGCGTTTTGCACGCCACGAACCCTAGTAGCGGTTAGTTGCAGCGGCGACGGTGGACGTGGATTTAGGTAGACGAAACGTGTTAAAAATCATGGCGTTATAAAAATTATCCCCTGTCTGTTTAGAAACAACATTTTTTTTTTAAATATGATAGAATGAGTGCACGAACTAAATAAAGATCGGTATTTAGATGGTGGATTTAGTGACCTATACGAAGGTCCTACCTATAAGAAGTAACTGATGTTTCCAAGTGTTTTGCTAAGTAGGTACTTACAGAGAGAAAAAACTTTAAAAACTTATCAACTACTTACATTGCGTATAAGACATACTAGTAGTTTCGTGTGTAGTTATATCTACAGACAAAACTACTGATATGTAAATTGTTTTGCTAATTAGGTACCTACTGACAGAGAAAAAAATTAACTTTTAAAACTTGTCAACTATCCACCTACATTACGTAAACATACCAGTAGTTTTGTCAACATATCAGTAGCTTCGTTTGGTAGGTACCTAGGTTCTATGTTTTTGTGTTATCAATTTGAATTAAACGTAAGTACCATTATATTCCGGAAAACATTGTTTAATTTCTTCCCACAACTTTTTTATATTTATGTTGGGGATATTTTGACATCCATATAGGCGGTCTATTTAAATTTCTGTTATAAAAGCCTCGGTATCCATTACCGCCATATAATCGTCTAAAATTTTTTGTTTTTATTTAACGCCGCTGAGTCCGTCACTCCTGCACCGCTGTCCACGCCGCTCTGTTTCGTGGCGTCGCACATACTAACTTGTGCCTTTGTTCCTGCCGCTCTCCATACCGCTCGCCGCTGTAGCAATTCGCTCGGCAAAAACCGCTAGCTTTTTCGCTATGAGCGGCGACTCGTGGCGTGCCTCGTACATTTTTATACTTTTGATATTACCGCTCGGCGTTTCGCTCTTAGCTGCCGCTCACAGCGGAAAGGTCGTGAATGGGCCGTAATGCCTTTGACAGTGTCATAAGTTGTAAACATCAACATATCCTTTGATAGTCCTAAATATTCATAATGGTAGGAATTAAAAGTCACGCATAAAAAATATCTAGCTATTTAAATAACTATAATATAGTGAAAAGCTTTAGTAACCTATAAGAAATTTTAGGAGTTCCACAAGGTACCAACGTAGGACCATTATTTTGAATGAGTGTTGCTTGTTATCTAAGGGCCACAGCACACTAGCTACTTTTGGCATCGGCGATTTGGCGACTGCATCGATGCTACCGGCATCGATTTGGCATTTAGCGTTCAGCTGCTTTGTCGCGTTTCTAAAAAGCGGTTCGGTAGCCGTATTTAGCTTCTAAAAAGCGACTAGTTGCCGATCGCCGATGCTAAAAGTAGCTAGTGTGCTGTTGCCTTAATTGGCACTTATCAACCTAGGTGAGTGAAGCGTGCTCATTATGTTTGAGCATTGAACACGGGGATTCGTCAACAACATTACTGGAACTAGCTCCGATACTTAGCGGAGCACTGAGCCGTTCGTGTCCCGCGCAGTTGTCTCGGCTCGTGTCCCGCGTGGCGCAGTACGCGCGCTCTCCGCTACCTCCTCAACGATGTGCAGCTCTCGCTCTCCTGGCTGACCTTCTCAACTATAGGTAGGAAACTGTATTTATGTACTATTCTGTTCATATATATCATTCATATTGAATAGGCATCAATTTCCCTTGGCTGTTATTAATGAATGAATGTATTATTTACACTTACGCGTATATCGCGTATATAAACCATGTGGTGACGGTTCAAGAATACAGAGTGTCACCACCCGTATTCATCCCGCGGGTGTTGTAAAAGACGACTAAGGGATAAACTACGCAAGACAACATCAACCCGTCTGGCCAGCGTAGTATAGTAGGACAAAACCTCCTTTCTAAGGAGAGGCCTATGTCCAGCAGTGGACTGTTAAATGCTGTTGATGATGATGATTGATGACGCGTATATACGAGGATATCCTCGGATGATATTTTGTCAACTATATCTTAGTCAAACTTATAAATTTCAGTTTAAGTGATCGTCACATGGGTATTAAATTTATTAGTAAGAAGGATAAGCTATGTAAAGAGACTTTTAATGATGAGCTTGTAGCTCGAGCGCGTTATGATCGCAAAATTGCAATACTACAGTCTATACAGTCTACTCTAAAATTAAGATAAGTTTACTTTTGATTGTTTCTAGGTGCAACGACAATACTATTCTCATAGAAACAGTCCTAGCAACACTGAACTCCGGTTGGAAGGATCAACACGATCGTGTCCGAGCCACTTGCTTACGTGGAGCTGCCAACATCGCCCAACTGCGTCCTGAACATCGCAACAACGCTCTGCCCGCAGCGTTTGCTGCACTCAGCCAGGGAGTTGATGCACAGAAAACACAGTGAGTTTATCACATAGACGCTATTTTTTATATCTAATCAATTAATAAACGTCTCTCGTATCATACCGTCTATAAGTGCACGCGTTTTCCTCTCGCGATGATCCCGCGTCCTTTTAGCGGGGCATGAAATAGGATCTCACTAAGCCATCGTGGGTCACCATACTGCATTATCCAAATTCGCATTGAGGAACTTAGTCTTCAGAGGTCTCATGCTTTCCATCAGGCAGAGTATTCATTTTGCCAGCTAATAGGTAAAACAAAGTCAATTAATATAATTGTAAATTATGGTTGTATTTTTGGCATACTGGAGTTGGAGTTGGATAAAACAAAAAAGAATTGAGGTGTATTTATATTATGTTTCCTTATTTCATTTAAAAACCACTCAAAGTCCGATTATTTTCACTGAATTTCATAAGTTTAGTAAAGTTTCGTGTAAGCAAGGTAATATGTATTGTATTTGAATTTACAGATCACCAACAGACAACGTACCTCTGGCCGCGATCCAAGGCTTAAGTCGACTTTTAACCGAACTAGATCAACTCGATAAAGAATACGATCGAGAGCTCGTCTCGATATCACAAAAGATACGTCCTTTTATGAACACCGACTGCGCTCAACTGCGAGAAAATTCTATCAAGTTATTTGGTATCATTTCGGGACGAATACAGTCAGATGCTTTAGTGGAACAGGCTGTTAACTCTTTGCCTTGCTTCCTGCTCCATTTGTGTGATAATAATCCTGCTGTAGTTAGGGTAAGTGTCTCTAAAAATTTGTTTCCTTATGTCAGGAGTTGTATGAAATCATTTGTACTGAAATAACGGCTCCATGTTAGTGCCTTTAAAAATCATTCAAACTTACCTTTACGGTTGTTTGTAGAGCTTCACGTAAAAAGTGTAAATCAGCCAATTTACTAAAAAGTCGTAGTAAACAATTTGTATTTTCTCCTTAAAATTTTGAGTGAGTATACTTATAACGCTATAATCCGTCGCCACACGGTTGTGGTGACGGATTAAGAATACAGCGTGTCACCACCCCTATTCAGCCCGCAGGTGTCGTAAAAGGCGACTAAGGGATAAACTACACAAGACAACATCGATGCAAAGAGAAGAAAAACTTGAAACCAACCCTATACCAACCCGTCTGGCCAGCGTGGTATAGTAGGCCAAAACCTCCTTTCTGAGGAGAGGCCTATGTCCAGCAGTAGACTGTTAAAGGCTGTTGATGATACTTATAACGCGATTTATCCAAATGGGACAACGCCCTCTATCGAAACGGAATCTAAATGTAGCACGTTTTGTGTAACGGTTGTTGTATCGAACAGGCGAGCAAATACACTCTGAGGCAAGTGTTCAAGACGTTGAAGGTGAAGAAGTCGAACGACTTCGTGCAGGCGCACCTGGTGGACGAGGGGCGGCTGTACCTGGACGAGTTCCTAGCGGCGCTGCTGCGGCTGCTGGCTGACGAGCGGGCGGCGGCCGTGTCGCACTGTCTGCAGGCCGCCGTCAACTACCTGCACTGCGCCTGCGATGACCTCAAGCCGCACCCGCCGCTGCTACTGGGTAAGCTCCCCCTCATCGACACATTGCACATTTTATAAATATTATAAACTAGCTTTCGCCCGCGGCTCCGCCTGCGTGTATGTCGGTTATCGCGGTAAAAAGTAGCATATGTCCTTTCCCAAGTTCAGTTCTACCTTCATACCAAATTTTATAAAAATCGGTTCAGTGGTTTAGGCGTGAAAGCGTAACAGACAGAGTTACTTTCGCATTTATAATATGAGTAGGGACTAGCTGTTCCCCGCGGTGTTCACCCGCGTATTTTCGGGATAAATTAGCCGTATACAAGCTATCATTATGGTTGCTATGCAAGTGTGTTATGCGTAGAAATCTGTGAAGTTTTGACAGGAGATAAACAGTGATACATTTTGACATTCTCGATTTATTTATTTTCATAATCACCTATTCGCCGTGTATTGCAGTAAATAGTAACCTATGTGTTATTCTTATACATAAGCTATATTACTGTAAAGTTTTATCAAAATCCGTTAGTAGTTTTTGCGTGAAAGAGCAACAAACATACATACACACATACGTACTCACAAACTTTCGCGTTTATAATATTAGTAAGATAATAAAATATTTCGGATATCGTACACACAACGTCATCTAGTCCCAAACTAAGCAGAGCTTGTATTATGGATAACTAGACAACTGATTTAAATACATAAACATACATTTTGTAAATACATACATACAATATTATACATAGAAAACACCCAGACTCCGAAACAAATATTTGTGGATCACATAAACATTTGGTTCGACCGGGTATGGAACCCTACCTTTTGATCAGCAGCCACATACGCTAAACACTCGACCAACAAGGCAGTCAATGTGAATGTAACTCTGTCTGTCTGTTACGTTTTCACACCTAAACCGCTAAACCGATTTTGATGAATTTTGGTATAGAGATAGATGAAACTTTGGGAGCCGCGGTCAAAAGCTAGTTGCAGAATAAAACGAATACGTATTTCACATAGTTTTTTTTTTCATTAGTTACCACCCCCCATTCTTATAATTCTTAGAGATTAGGATTCTTAGAGAGGGCAGCCCACTTATTTGGAGAAAAGCATTAAAAAATAAATTATCATTTTCTTTTGAAGACGTACGTAATTAATCATCTCAGCCGAAGAATGTAAAGTGCTGGACATATACTTCCCTACACCTTTCTACAGCTTTCTACCGCAACCGGTGGAACATTGTCATCATCATCCTATGCAGTCCACTGCTGGACATAGTCCCCTCCTATTGCCAGCCACGAAATTGTAGCATTATAAGTAATTATAATTTATAACGTTACAAAACAGGTCTACTGTACGCCGAACTCCATCGCCTACATTCCAAAGGCGCCGAAGACACAGAGCTAGATCCCGACATCACTCGCACAGCCCGCACCAGACTATTGCAGTTAATTAAAGATCCCAACCCTCAGGTAAGTTTGCCAGACATTGAGTGAAAGACGTAGTCGTCTTTTACGTTAATGTCTTTAATTCAGGCATCCAAAGACCCTAAGTGGCATAGTATGAGTTTATTTTAAATCAACTTCGGCCAATAGTAATGCCGAACTCCCTCACCGTGACCGTGATGATATACTTGTAGAATCTTGAATCCACTGGGAACGTTAGTAGGCCTTATATTTCTAATTGAGGGTAGACGTGAGTTAGCGGGTGAGGAGAATGTTTTCGTACATTCACTTTATTGTAGCACTTGATTACGAAATACAGTTAGGACATTTAATAGCAGCCCATGAATAATAATTTTAATTATGACACTCCACCGAACACGTGGTGCTCACACGAGATGTTCCGCGACAACTCGGCTCGTCAACGATCACGTTCCATTTTTAAAGGAACTCACGAACGAATGAACGAACAATAATCATCTAGGGAAAGGATAAAATCATTGTCACCTGTGATCCTTGTCTATGACTTATGACATGAAAGTAATCGACTAAAATCAAACATTCAATCGCATTATTATTATTTTAAAGTGTCAATGATTCTCATCCATGCGGTCACCGGTCGCACGCGACTGTGTCCGGTGTTGCGTCAGTGTCTTACCTTCAGACACTTAACAGTGCTGCCAGCTGAAATAATCGATAATCGACATACTCGTAAACTCACACTAGACCCACACTTTGACATATGAATACAGATTCAAGGATCGTAAACATTTTTATTGTATTTATTAATGATTTTATTGAAATATGTTGATTCGATTGAGTAAAGCTGTTGTCTATTACAGGTGAGACAAAACGCAGCAATGGCTTTGGCGAACATATGTCTAGTCGAGGCTGACGGATGACCGAAAATCGTGGTCAGTGTTGCTAGTGACAGGTGTGTGCTTATAAAGAGATTCTACCAACCATAGACTATTTTATACCATATCTCATATAACCATAGACTAGAATACAGTCGCTTACGAGGTAATGTTACCAGAAATTAAAAATGTACTATATTATAAGAGTTTATTACGAAGCTTATGATTTATAAGAAAGGTGCGTAATAAGATCTAATTTATCCCAAATCCCGTATTCATGGACCTCTAAATTCACACCCTTAAATTGGTATATAAAACTATAATATCCAATTTTGCCGATAATTAAATAATGCGATTGTCGCGTCGTTGGAAACAATTATTCCCACTGGCCTCATCGGTTTGTTTGCTGGGTATAAATATTCCCAACGCTGGTAAAGACCGAAAAAAGGAACGTTGAGAGATTAAGACACTTCCAGAAATTATTAGATATTCGCGTCAATGAATACGTCTTTCGGTAGTCTTCAAGAAGAAAACATTTTTGAAAATATAAACTTTGGAATTTTCAATATTTTGAAATACTCACTCTCATTATGGGATCAATCTTAATGGTATTGTTATTGATTGATATAACAATCTCAAGACATGCTCAAGCCCTTCAAGTAAAAATTCATTAAGTTTTTTTTGTAGATTCCGAAGACAAGATGTTTGATTGACGTTATTTTTTTTTAAGTTGTGTAAAACTGTTATTAGGAGGTGCTGGTATTTCTGTTTATATTATAACCATTCTATTAAAACTATAATCTTTATATAATCAGCACTGCTTATTTAATTATTTTATTTTTGACGATGCATTCTTACAACCCTTGAAAGCTAAGCTTGTTAAAAGTTGTTTTTTTTATTCTGTGGGTTTCAAACCAGTTTGCAATATTTTTTTTATTAATAATTATATGAATTTATAGTCGATTTGTTTTTTTAATATTTAACGCGAATAATTTATCGCGTCCTTGTTAATTTGTAAGCATGTAATCGGAACTGGTATGAGAGACTGATGAAAAATGAATACTGTTCTAAATTATATTTCAATAAAAAAGTTTGTAGTTAAATATGAAGTAGGAAAAAAATGTTATATGTAAATTTGGCGATTTAGATTTGATTTGTTGTTGTTTTGAATAATATTTGTTTTTTGGTGGAGTTTAAACTACTTAAAACACATAAGATATTAATATATTTTAGTAAAATTACACCGACTAAGCTCATAGCTACTTTGTTTTATCTACAAATAAGGTCTACTTTCGCTTGTCAAAACTTGAAGTACAGTCAGCGACAAATATCTTCAATTGATTAGTAATTGCACGTTTCTAACGAAATGGAAGTGTCAATATCATCGTAGGGTAGAATTAAAAAAAATACATTGGCTATATTTTAAAAGGCGTTTCAGTCGTGAAACGAATCTTAAAATTGCTTTTTTAACGGACTTCAAGAATGGAGGACGTTCTCGATTCGTCGGAACCTTTTTTAAAAAAAGGAGTTTTTATTGTTGAATGTCACTGAAAGTGAGCTTCTATGAACTTTACCCAAGTAAATGATAACTTATTTTGGAACGAGTCTGTGACATAATTATATGCGTATAGTAAGATCTATACTTAAAGTTTAATCTGAAAATTAAATAATTTCTGACAGTCAAAGTTCAACCGATACTAGAGACGTCTATTAAAATATACCATTGATTACGTTGATTTAGACACTTGATTTTTAAATAGAATCCCTAGACTTACATATTTTTTAACATCAATTTTATGGCAACCTATTCAATATTGCAATTGCATCTCACTAATATTCCTTATAGTGTGGGTAACCATACTGTATACTCTGCTATTACAATGAGTATGGTGACCACATCGTTTGAATTCTACTGATACCTTTCCATTAGGCAGAATAGAGTCACTTTGGCAGGCTTATCCATAAAAAAAAACATCTCACAACCACAGATAGAAAATAAAACATTGTCTGGGTTTTGTTTTGCCTATTAGTTCGTTTTCTTTTCTTCTTTCAGTTCATTCTTATATGCAACTTTAAACGTTCATTCATTCGTTCTATGTAACATGAAGTAGTTATGTGCTTTGGGTGTGATTTGATTAAAAAAGATTGACTTTTCATAAATGTGTGTCGTATAATATTTTTGATATTACAAGTTCAGAAAATTTGATTTTAATGTAAGAAAATAATAAAAGCTTGAGATGCAATCATGAATTTTGTTGATTTGATAATAATTAATTTTGAAAAGAGATTTATGAAGTACGGAGTTGGCTGTATGTCAAGGAGTTACTTTAAGTAAGATGTTTGAAATCTTTGTTTTTAAAACGGGTATTGTTTTCGTACACTTACTGCGTTAAAAACAATTGTTCTTATAATCAAATCAGCATTTTACGTGAGCTAGACTTCCCAAAATAGAACATCGGATAAATATAGTCAGTGTTAACTTATGTGATATTGATTTATTTAGTTTTTTTAGTTTTAGTAAGGATAACTGATTAATAAGCTAAGATGACTGTACCTACTTATGCAAAAAGGAATCACAGGTAACTTAAAATCTGCCTTCTGTCTACATTATAAAGTTCAAAGTGGATTTTCAATTTTAACTAAACAAAACATTTTAATGAAGTTTACCAACCCATGTAAAAGGAGTTGAACCATATTAAATAAACAGTTTAAAAGCGTAATAAATCACATAAATGGTTTAATCGACTTCACAAAAAGAAGGGGTTTCTCATCTATTAAATTATTAATATTAAAAAAATTAGGGGTTAAATATAAAAATATCTTTAACCCTTGTAACTCTTTCAATTTTGAACTGATTTTGGATAAATATTTTAATATTTTTAGTCTAAGTAAAGTTTGAAGAAAAAAATTTCACCACAAGGATGAAAAATTCGTAATTTTTGATTAATAATTTTAGTGATTAAAAATATAAATAAAATCCGTTTACTTTCAAAGTTTCAATAATTTTGTTTAGATGTCTTTTTGCCTAAATAGATTTATGTTATGTTTTATGAAATATATTCGACTTACTATTTGTTATTGCTTTTTCTATTATTCTTGATTAAACCTCACGTTTGGAGGAAAATATAAGTGTATAAATAGGAAAAAAAAAACAAAATAAAAAATGCCTTATAAAAATAATAATAAAATACCTTTAAAAATATATTTAGAAATTTGTGCAATTTGTAGTAATTATAACCAGTTGTAATATTCAAACATTAAATTTCTGTATTTTTATAAACCCTGTAGATGTAATTCACTATCTATGTACACATATTAGGGTGTTATAATAATTTAGGGTCATAAAAAATACGTAAAATTGAAGTACGCGCCTACACCATCCAAAACGTTTTAGAAAGAAAAATATCTTTGACGCCTAACGAGCTCAAAATAAAAATCTTAAAATATTACGACACCTTTAATAACACGTTTTTCCTTGTCCCGGTATATGTGTATAGATTGTGTAAGGCATCTCATAAAAAAAACCAAATATTAGATTCATGTATTTTTATCAATTACGCCAACTTTGTTATCCATGCTGTATTCACTTCTGCACTCGTTTGTACTTGCTAATACAATCTATTCAATGTAACATGTATATTATGTTTGACAATAAAGATATGTTGAAATTACCATGGCGTTCATAATTTTTGTTGTACCTTCTTGCTGTTGTGTGTCCCAACTAAACCTACTTATTTTAATAAATATTCTAAGAAACACATACTTTTTAACTTTTTGTTACTCACCGTTGACTGTACTGTTAAAGACCTGTCAAAAATAGGGGTCAAGACGAAGTTTATGATTTTGTCGAAGTTTGTGATATTAGATTTTGGCACCCGAATATCATTATTTAATATCACATTTGGTTTATTAGAGTTTAAATATATTCCTGGGATATTTTTTAAAGTCAGTTAAAGAACTGGTGCCGTGTTTTCTCAGCACGCTGTACATACATAACTCGACCGTGCTAGTTAAGTCATCATTATCTGAAGAGCGGGACTGCTCCGTTCCCGGCGGGACATTTGATTTTTGTTAAACAACCGAGGCTGTCTCGCCAAAATCTGGACGTCCGGCAGCACTGATAAACATGAAAATAAGGATCTGATCCAAAATTTTAGGAGATTTGATGGTTAAGTTTATTTACTAAATTATAGTCAATAAAACTTTTAGCAAAAAATTGAAGCGCCGAAAGAACTGTTCAAAAATAAAAAGTACTAAACTTAGTGGTACAACTAATGATACGAAAACCCTACAATAATATGTCAAATGAAATAAATACTCGCTAGCAATAGCAACCTTAACTCCCAACTCCCTACCGAAGATTACCGATTGCTGCCATTGCCTACTGCGCGGTTTATTTAAAAGTTAGAACATAAAGCCCCGTAAAAAAAAGTTTATTATTATTATTTTACACTTTGATTAGTAATTAGGCGAGTTCATACATGTTCTGCGAGATTTCCAGGGGGGGGGGGGGTCAGTGAGTAATGCAACGTTTCGAAAGTGCCTGAAGTGCCTGAAATGCCATGTCTTTGAAGAGGTTTCTGTTATTTCGAGTCTGTCAAAGTGGCTCTGCCTCATGGAAAGCATGAGTAGAATCTAAGAGGGGGCCACCATACTCTGTGCGAATGAAGACAATGTAATAAAGGCGGCCTTTATCCTTTATAATGGGAGTCCGGGATCATAATGGAGGGAAACACGTTACACATTAACCTCCAAGGTCCTGCTATGCGGTTCTGTAAGTAAGATTTCCAAAATCGTCTTGCTTAAACTTATTTGCATTAGATATCTACTTACAGGACAGCTAAAACATATTACAACAAAACAAATATCGCAAGCAATACCCTAAACAAAAAAGATTAATACTTTATGGCCCGTTTACGACCTTACCGTTGTGAGCGGTAGCTAAGAGCGAAACGCCGAGCGGTAATATCAAAAGTATAAAAATGTACGAGGCACGCCACGAGTCGCCGCTCATAACCAAGCCTTTTGGTTTATGATAAATGGAATACTGGATAATTATAATCAGATAATACATGTATATTTTTCAATGTGTGACGTCGCGGTTTGTGTGGCTTTGTTTTGGTTTGTAAGTGGTTGGTTGATATTGTTGGAAATTATTATATCGGTAGTCATGTCTTGTGGTACCTAATCTGATTATCGAATATCGTTTTTATATCGTTATGCAATCTCTAAGGGAAGCATTTTAATTAATAATGTTTACCAGAAACCAACTAAAATAATATCAAAATAAAAGGCTTGTTTATAAACTTGTATACATAAATTATACAATTGACATAATGTGTCTATTGACGTCAGATAAAGGAAATCATAACTAGGATCTTTTCTACATATTTCAGCTAGGTAGAGGGCTAACAAAAGGTCTTTCGGCAGCGCGGACTTTCTTTTGGACAGCAGGGAATAATAGGGTTCCCACTTCCCACTCCGAAGGGGGTCATTCACAGACCGTAGATGGCCAGAGGTATGTCGGGGTTCCATTGATTTCCTTTCGAGAGTGCACCGGGTTCCTCGGCTTCTAGTACCCGAGATGGCGTGCGGTTTTTAGACGGTTCTAGTCCGACATAACCACCAGCTGGTGGCTGGTGGTATCCGTGGGATTTTCCGCACGAAAAAAAAGGCTAACAAAAAGTGTAAAACATGAGAATGTTTTTTTATTTATAACTTTGACATTACCATCATGCTATAGACACAAAGTATATTTACTTAAACTATTTCCAAATTGGAAAAAAATGTTTTACAAATGCCGATAAACTCATTCGATGAAAGTATCTATTATTATATTAGTGAACTTTACTATAAACATTAAAATCCTGAGTACAACAAGCCCAAAGATAATTTGAAGTCTCAAAATGTATTTCTTTAAATATCCAGTTTCTAAAAACCTACCTAATTATGATCACAGTAAGCCTTACTGTTCAATACTTTTAAATAAAAAACAGATTTTTTAAAAATCAGTAAAAAAGTATGTACCTATCACTACTTTAACGGTATCACATTAAACACATTAATATTTTTATATTTTGTTCACACCTATCCTATCTAACCTATTGATAAATATGTAGTTCTTAGAGTAAAAACGTCAATAATACTGTGAAGTTATCATCAATTTTTTCTTCAACCATCACCAACAACACATTTCTTCTTTGCTTAAGACACAAATTTGAGGTCCCGTTCTCAATTCTACCTAAAATAGGCTCCAATATATTCTCCTCTAAATTCAATGCACCTTTTCCATCGATGTTCTAAACTGACCAGGGCCTTATTTAGAGCAACATTGTGTAGTTTACTTAAAACCTCTTTGACATTAGTAACCACTTCTTCTTTTGAAGATATTTGTAAGCCATTCAAATTAGCTTTCATTTTAGGAAATAAATAGTAATTTGATGGCGATAAGTCAGGTGAATGAGGCGGGTGATCAAATAGTTCAAAGCCGAGTTCAAACAGTTTGGCAATAGCGACAGGAGCGTTTTGGAGGTCTGTGTTAGTCTGTTGTAATATTATCTTTTTATTTTGTAGACCAGGACGTTTCCTCTCCAATGCTCTTGATAAATTGTTCAATGTATTGGCGTACATTTCACCTGTTAGTGCTTGTTCATGGAAATCAACTAAAATGATTCCTTTGGCATCCCAAAAAACTGAAACTAATATTTTATCTGTTGGCAACACATCATTTGATTGTTTTGAGTCGTCACTTTCTTCTTCAGGTTCATTTTCTTCTTCTTTAATGTTAAAATGTATCCAAGTTTGGTCACTTGTGACGAATCTCTCTAAAAACTTCTTGCGGTCGTTCTCGAAATGCACTAGACCTTTCTTAGCAGCTCGCACTCGTGTCAGCTTTTGTTCTCTCGATAGATATTGCGGAACCCATTTTGAATAGAATTCCTTCATTTGTAGTATATTCTCTAAAATATCGTTGACGTTGTCGGCCTTCATTCCCATAGCAGCTGCTATTTCTTGGCATCGCAATCTGTTGTTATCTATAACCATTGAGAAAATCTTGTCAATTTTCTTCTGAAACTGTGCTTGTGATCGATCAGCTTTTTTCTTGTTTTTTTCTTCAATTTCTTTACGTTTTTTAAAGAAACTGACCCATTTTTTTACGGATGACCTGGAAGGTGCATTTGGACCCAAAGTAGCAACCAAATCTTCCATAATCTCGAATGTAAGCATTTTCTTTTTGACAAGGTATTTTATAATTGGTTTTATATCAGCACTATCTACCATTGTATAAATTTAATATTTATATTCACAAAGGAACTGTGGTGAAAGCTTATTGATGGCTTTTAAGCTGGCTAGTAGGTACTACGCATGCGCGATGGGTGCCTATAGCATAAAAATATTGTTCTCATACTGCTATTTCCTGACATAACATTACTCTGTGTATATTTACAGACTAAAATATTTCTTTGAACATTCAAAATGTGCATTATCCCACTATTTATAAAGAGTCAATCGTTTGGAGTATAATTTAACTGTGGTCACAGATACGCAGGCGTTTTCATTTTAGTTATTGTCAACAAACAAAGAAATTATTTCATCATTAATTTGTTATGTATAAAACAATCTATAAACAGTACGTCATAAAATAAATATTAACTTTGAAAGATATAGAAAGTAAAATGAATGCAAACCACATCAGTAAAAACAAAATTTATTAAGAAAATAAATTTACAGTACAGTTTAATTGTATGTATGTAAGTAAATTATAGATATTATTACAACAAAAGATAAATTGAGCGTTTAACGTTAAATATACAGATATAAATTCTTACTCCCCGTAATTTGTAGGAAAATAAACTCTGTTTGAGATAATCAATCAGTGTCTTTGGAGACCTTTGCCAGGCTTTAGCTGACACATTACCTTTCTTTGCTCGTCGATTTTTTTCGTCTGCTCACAAAACGTACACCTATAAAAAGAGGAACGGTTTTGAATTCTCAAAAGTTTAAAATCAGGAGTATCAAGTGTCGGGAATACTTTTACAGTGTAACAGATGAGGCAATTTACTTTTTTAAGCTTGTAATTGTTCAGATGCGATGTTTCACGAGGTTATGATGTTCAGGTTTGGTCTTTTAAAAGATGTTTATATGATAAGTATGTATATAAAATTAATTTGGAACAAAATATGTACATTAGGATTAACTTCTTTATTAGTTGATTACTCATGCATGCATGCTTGATTGCGCGCAATCCAAATCTTTGTTCGAAATTCTGTGTGCAAGAAGTCGTTGAGTGATCATCATCATCTCATTGCAGTCCACTGTTAAATACAGACCTCTCTCAAGGAATAGAGTCCGATCTGCTGCTCATTGTTGCTACTCGCTGCCAGCTCTGATGCAAGTCGTTCCGCAACCTTGCCAGAGGGCGTCCCACTCCTACGCTACACCGTGTCTTGTAAAATATTCTAAGATACACACTCCATATATATGTGACCAGTCCATTGCCACTTCAACTTACCAACTTCCAAAGCGACAAATTTGGTTTCCGAAATAATACTCATTTAACGCCAATACTTACGGACGTAATTCCCTTGAGAGCCAAAAGTTCCTGGTGGTGTCGCAATAAGATCTTAGTTGCTTCTGATCCCACGAAACCGTTTCCATTCGCCACTCGGGGGACACGTAGGGTGCTGAAATCTTCGGAAGCGTTATCTAGAAATGAAACGATTAGTTTTTTATTTATAGTATAACAAAGTGACTCTGCCGTACCTGATGGGAAGCGTGAATAGAATTCAAGAGTAAGGGTCACTATCCTCATTGTGAGTACAGACAATCTAACTTAGTGAGATGCTTCTCATCATAGGACAACACGAATGCTGTCAATTTTAAGTTGGTCTTCTTGTTTCGGTCGAGTCGGCTCATTTGTGCTGCAATCAGCGTGTCTCTACTATCTTTAACTTACCGGGTTAGCGTTAGCAGGCTGGCCTGGTAATGGCGCTTGCACTTTAAAGTACGGTCTGATAGCTTCCCTCAAGCCTCTTGTCATATCACTGGTGTACATGTCCTCAATTAGGAGATTCCGAGCTTTACGGTCTTGGATATCATCCATACTGACTGCTGGAGTCATCACTAATCGTGGCCGTGTCTTTATTGCATTTTCTCTTCCTTCGTCTGGGGGCTTGAACTAATGGCAACGCTCAATTATTAATTGTTTATCAGGTGTTTTTTTTTTTTTTTTTTATGAGAACTCTCTTGTAAAACTACTAATCATACATAAGTTGAAAACCTAATAGAATGACGAATAGAAGGACAGCAGAACAGACATAGCTATGGATGGAAAATTTCTTAAATAGAAGCTTCAAGAGTATATTGTTTTTGTATGAGTGTCAGTTAAGTCTAAATAGTGCACCAACGTGAATTGCTTCGAAAATGTATTTAATAAATAGATATTTCGTACAACTGTATACTATGGGTAACACTGATATAGGTACTTAAATTTACATATACTTATTTTTTAAAATAATTAAAAAATATGTACCTACCTACCTAAGTATTTAAATACGTAGGTAGGTAGGTAGATATTTACCATAGAAAATACACAAACTCTGGAACAAATATTTGCAGATAAATATTTGGTAAGACCCGAGAATCGACTGTACACCGATTAATGATAGATCACAGATTTAATGTTGGAAATACTAACAAAGCTTTGTTGAACATCTCTTGGATTCGTTTGGATAATATCCTTCGGTCTGTGATAAAGGTAAAACGGAACGTATTGACATCGCGTATTCCAATCAGTCAAAGCATGAATGTCTTTCAATGGCGGCGGACGTGTTCTCAAGCAAGGTTCCTTGGGCTTATAAACCGTTGGTGGACCTGGCTCTTTTATGTCGCCAAAACGATAGTCTTCTTTGACAGTTGTCCCTTCGTTAAATAACATAGTCTCATATCTGTATATTTCTCCATTTTTGATCATTTTCAATAAGAAATAGGCAATTAATTAAAAAACAGACACACTATTTATGTCACATAAATGAATTAACGTTAAAATGACAATTGTCATTGCATTTTTTTCGTTTGTACTGAATGAAGGTTGTTATAATAAGGTGGGCAAACAGCAGATCGGTCACCCATAGAGCAACACAGGCCGGCGGACTGAAGAGGAGTAGCTACAGCATCTTGTCCAAAACAGTCTGAGGAGGAAAATCTTCAAACACACATTAAAGACTCGCACACAAAAACAATCGTTTGACACTAAGAACACACATTTTCTGTTCCTGATGATCACATATGACGATTTAAACTAAATCATCCTACTAGCCATTATTCCCAAGTTTATTTGGGGTCGGCTACTAGTTCAACCGGTTGTACCCGAATTTCAGTTTTTCCACGGAGCGACTGGCAACGGACCTCCGCAACCCTAAGGGGTCATCCATAAATTACGTCACACGAATTTCATGATTTTTTTGCCCCCTCCCCCCTCCATGTCACAGCTGGTCACATTTGTGAGACTCCCCCCTCCCTAGTGTGACGTCACATAATTTGCAAATTTAAATTTAGAAATCATTGAATGAAAACAGGTTCCGCAATCAGTTTTATTTCCATTTAAATTATTTTTTAATAAAATTAACACCAAATCAAACAATTAATAAAACAAAAATTGATTAATTATATAAATTAAAGTAAATAATAAAACAAAAATTTTTCAAAGTGCATGTCAGGTTGCGCATAGAATTGGGTTCTGTGATCAGTGTGATCACCCATAATGATAGGTAGATTTAAAATCGTGTCCAATAGATAATTGTTATGTTTACTTAATATTCCTTAATTTTTGTATGAAGTTTTCCAAGTGAGTGCATTTTACAAGTTAGACCTACACAACTCCTGAAATAAATAAAATATCAAAACCGCAATAGTTTTCCTTTAAGTTTTAATATATGGACTACTATCATGAATTTTTTTAGATTTTTTGAGCCATTTGTTTAGCTTTTAGAGGGGGGATGATGCCCTATTTTTACAAAAAAATGCGTTTTAAAGTTGAATAACTCGCAAACGGATAACAAAATCGAAAAATCGTTTTAACAACCTCGCAATGAAAGACCTATCTAATAATACCCCACACGATTGGTAGCCTCAAGAAAAAGAAAACATCACCACTTTACGAATAGGGGACGTACCCCAAATAAAAATAATTTTCATATTTTTATTGTACCACTTTATCGACATAATTACAACACATATTCAAGCAAAATTTCATCTTTCTAGCACCAACCGTTTGGGCGGTAGGTCTAGGACGGACGGAAGGATATGACCAATGTATAAGGGTTCCGAGTTAAGAACTATGGAACCCTGAAAACGATTATATTAATTAAAGAAATTAACAAAATAAAAAAACGAATCCAAGTTTTATTGTTATTAACTATCCAGTTCTCAATGTGACTCAGAGATTAGTCGGTATAGGTTACCCGGGAGTCCCACACACACCCTTCGTTGTCCCCAAGAAGGGTATGGTATGGTGCGAAAAGCATTCCCCGCGTAAGAAAAAGTAAAAATATATATAATATACTCTAGAAAAGTAAATGAATTGGCCCTATCTTCTTGAAATCAATTTCAAATTTGTCACAAATATTAAAAAAAAAAAAAAAAAATTTTTTTTGGACATCTTACACACAACATCATCTAGTCCCAAAGTAAGCAGAGCTTGTGTTATGGGTACTAAACAAATATTTGGTCTGACCCGGGAATCGAACCCGAGACTTATTGATCAGCAACCGCATACGCAAACCACTAGACCAACAAGGCAGTCCAATACAATTTAATTAATTGTTCAACTATATTAGATTAGAATATACTTTATTGTACACCAAATACAGTTTTTACAATTGAAAGTTTCTATAAGATATTTACAATGGGCGGCCTTATTGCTAAAAGCAACCTCTTCCAGGCAACCTTTGGATGGACTATTCGACGGAAGAAAAAGGTGATTTAATCACAAAATAGTAGAACTAAGAACGACGTTGTTTCATCCGCGAAAGACAGTGGTCAAATGAAATAGAAACAAAGAAAAGTATCACCGCTAGTTCCGCTAGGCGCAATCAAAGGGCGCCTGGGCGGTCGGCGCGTAATACTAGTAGAGCGAGTGGTCACAAAAACAATTGGTATCTTATATTTACACAGATATAGTTGTATATGTTTTTGAGGTTTTCGTAAAGTAATAGTTTAAAGTTCGTGTTTTAAGACTTAGACTAAAACAGATTTTGAAATGTGACGTCACATAATTTAGGACCCCTCCCACCCCCTTGTCACACAATGTCACACTTCGTCGACCCCCTCCCTCCCCCTTAAGGTGTGACGTAATTTATGGATGGCCCCTAAGGGAGAACTGAAATTCGAAGATTGAACTAGTTGTCAGTATATTTGAGGGCACTGACTTCCCAATAACTATTGACAGATGTTCATGGCAACCGGGACCGACGGCTTTGCATGCTCTACATGCAAAAATGACGATTAAAACAAAACTTTCTCAATTTTACACACACATAAACAAATTCTGTATCACAACAGTGTAAAGCAGTCCCATTTGGGCCTTTGTTGGCCTGAAGCTTTGACAGAGAGGAACGTGTGAGTATGGCTACTCTCTACCGTAGGTATTGCTCCATGCCGTCACCTGATGGAAAGTACTCATGAAGGCATGCAGCTCAAATTTGAGATTGTTACTTCGGAGTTGTCTTCTAAAATTTCTACTTTTTTAAATTATTTAATTAAAACTTTGATATATCATGTCTAAAAGATCCAAGTTCAACTTCACTCATGTTTTCGAAGATTTCCGATGCATAGCGTAAAAAGTATAGCCTATAGGTATATAGTATAGCCTACGACGCAAGCCTCACATGGAAATAAATTTATATATGTAATAACCTTAATAGGTTGACAGAGCCACGTTGATTTCAACACTAATGGGTCGACTTTGACCGAGGCTGCGAGGCAGTACTACCCAGAAGACCAACCTAAAATTACAGCATTCGTGAAGTCGTCTTTCGTTGAGGAGTGTGAGACCGGAGACCCAATCATTCTGCATCATTCTCTGCAGAAACATCTCTCTAAGCTGCCATGGTGTGACTAGTGACCTACACCACGCTGCATTGTATGCACTCACAATGAGGACGAAGGCCTCCGACTCCTGAATTCTACACGTGATTTCATTTCCATCAGGCAGAGTAGAGTTACTTTGGTATATTAAAATCTAAAAAAAAAATGTTGACTATGTTACTTTTGTGGATAGTTACCTTGTTGATAGATAGACTTGATACATACACTGCCTAGTTGGTCTAGTTTTTATTGTAAGCGGCTGTTGATCAAGAGGTCTTGGGTTCGATTCCCGGGTCAGACCAAATATTTGTGTGATCCACAAATATTTGTTTCGGAGTCTGGGTATTTTCAATGTATAATATGTATGTATTCTTAAAGAAAAAGTAAGTTCTTGTATTTGTATCAGTTGTTACCCATAATACAAGCTCTGTTTAGTGTATGATGTCCGAAATATTTATTTATTATAGTTGACCACAATTATACCCAAAATTTTGTTCATTCTTTTTTTTTGGTATATTTTAATTTAATACATACCGTTAACCGGCTAAATCTCTATTTAAAAGCGTTACTGACGGGTAAACCGTTGAACTAAATTCGGGCACAGGTTTATTTAAAATAAAAAAAAACTTCATAATTTAAATAATTTATTTTAAAATTCATCAATAATTTACACAATATAATATACATTTGTTACTATGCAGAAAACCACCAAAAAAAACATAACCATTTATCACAAAATCGATAACATTTGAACAATTGTGGAATCTCTGAACAATTAATACCATTGTCTATGGACCCTTGAAATACCCAAAAAAAACTTAAAACATCAATTTATGGATTTTTAATATGTATAAACCATAGATAAAAAATAATTTTATTCGTAAAAAAATAGTTTTTATCTCTTCTTTTAGCTAATTTATACGATTCATGCAGGCCATAGGAGCAGAAGAGTAATTAATATATTGAAGTAATATTATTATTTTTTAAGACGAGTTCAAACTCACTTTTTTATAAAAACATTAAGTAGACTTTTATGTACATAATAATATGACCTATATTGAAATGCATTTATAGCATTACAATTTAGCGTAATAATTTTTTAACATTAAAAACTCACTACATAAAAAAACGGATCACAATTTTGTCAGATGCTACATTTCGTTGGCATTTTATCGCGATTTAATAATATGATTTTGGTATAATTATTATGTTATTTTAAAGTTAGATCACAAAGCAGCATACCTTCTGCCTGCCTGCAACTACCTTGCCAGAGGAATACCGCATCAGGTACACAATTCCTGCATTGAATATAGAAGTAAAATTCATTGACAAATATATTCCCTACGGCACATATAAATTTTAGATTTAATAAATTTTGTTTGTATCTACAACCAATTTTTTTTCGCGCAATTCATAATTATTTAAATTCAGAACGCACTAATTATAAATCCCTTGCAAAACATTCGTAAAACTTTATAATTTATGATATATATATTTTATGATATTTTTATTTACTACTATTATTAAAAGCACTCTTTCAGTCTAAGGTCAGATTTAACACTACAATTATCTCCAAAGAGTGCAATATTAGGAGTATTTCTACTCAAAGAATGATTCATAGTTTTCAGAGTATTTTATTTTCAATAAATAATACTTAGTAGTATTGAAAGAGAACTCGAGCTGCTCAACAGTAAGAAGTTAACGTAATTATTCATATTTATATTATATAATTCATCATAATATTAAAATAAAGAAGGAAAAATCTCAAATGCAAAATCTCGTTCCAGCGAGTATTGTTAGACCAAAACGAAACGTTCCTTATTTAAAATCAAATAGGTATATAGACAAACAAAGTTACATAAAACATCAGTTAAAGTACATTTAGAAATCATGTTGGAATACAACTTGGAAGAATAAAGTAAAAATGTGCATCAATACCTTTCATTAAAAACACAAAAGCTTAGCAGTTCCATAGACCGACAGAACACATAATGATTTTTATATATGTATATATGTTTAGAACGTTAAAATGATATTGATAATGAAAATAACTTAAACCATATTCAGCATGCTGTTACAATACCCAATGAGCTACAACTTCCAATAAAAAAATCGTAGGCTTTTAAAAATAGACAACATTTGGTCAACATTTGGACAAGAGACAGATATACATAATATAAAAAAAGGTTTTATGTAAAACTCACTCTGTAAATGTCAAATTAAAAAAAAAGTTAAATGATAGGGAAATCATCATTATGGAACCATGCAATTAGTTATTTTTTATACCTAATTTTAGGAAGAGTTTATAAGATTAATGCAATAAATATATGAAACGAAAGTCTTTTTATAAAATTCGTTTATGAATACATTAACACTTAATAAAATAAATTCCACAGTGCTTATACAGTCATAAAATTAATAAATATCCTTAATGAGAATTGAAACATGACACAATTCTAGGTAATCCGATAATTTCAATGTTATCTTACAATTTAATTGATATAGAACCTCATTTGACTACCTAACGAATTGACAATGATGTTGGCGCCAAGTTTGACGTTTCTTTAAAAATGGCCGATTCTCAATTTAAATAAAATTGCAATAACATCATGAGAAGGCATCGTAGTAAGAGTAAAACAGCCGAATACAGAAGATTAGCTATATTTTTCTTATCACCATGTTGTATGGATTGTTTTTGTCAATCTGGAACTTTAATCTCGGCCCAGATCGGACAGAATGGAGAAGCAGGACCTCCCCAGGACCAGCCTCGGGGTATAGCTAAATGGCTTAATCCTGTCTTGATGGCACCGGAGTGTCCGTTGAAATTAGTACTATCTAACATCCCGGGGCAAAGGATGCTGCTTTGGCCAGTAGCTGTGACGTCAACTGTGGTAAGTATTTCCTCGTTCAATACCGACTGACATGTCTTGAATGCTGAAACAGAAATGAGAATGGTTGGGTTAATTTATAACTTAAAACTGTTGTATTGCTATCAGACTAGTGGTCCCACGCGGACCGGTCTGCGTGAGGTCTTTTTCTTTTGACCTCGTCACTTTTCCCCGTCCGTAGGAACGACAGGATCTTATATAGCTAGTTACATATTATCTTACTTATATTAAATTTTTGGGTATATACCCAATTGTTATTTTAGTCTATTTACAATGTTAAATTTATGTTATATTATTTACACTCCTTAATTAAGATATAGTACAATTTTTTAGAATTCCTTTAGTTAATTTATGTCTATTTACTATTTGTATTCTGAAGCTCTAATGTTATCAGTTTGGAGCTTCTTTAGTTATTTACATCTTTTATTTTGGACTTAATAATTTATGTGCATTGACAAAGTTGTTGGCTTTTATTTGTGTCTTAGTATGAAGCATAAAGTATAAATACAAGTAGAAAAGTGTTTAAAATATATATATAAACGATATGACTAATGATAAGTGTAATATGTGTAAAGTAGTTGTAGATGAGTAGTCTGACTAGCTGGTTTAGTCCTGTTCCTACATCACCAGTGGGTGTGGTTTATTTTTTTTTATTCGTACTGTCTTTTCGCTCTATTGTCTGTCTGTCTGTATTTTATTCGCCGAAACGCCCCACTCCGATGTTATATTCCAACCCGTCATATTCATGGCTAGTGTATTGTGTAATTGTATGTTTAGTCAGTGTTTATGTTGTGTATGTTCATAATCTCCCTATCTTGTCAACAGAGTGTTTGTATTCAAAAATATAAACATCTGTTGACACTTCTGTATGAACTATTTGTATTGTACGTGTTATATGTTGTATGCATGTTTTTTATGTAATCATTTATATAGTTATTATATATTTCATACATAAGTGTCTATGTATGTGTATAGGTGTATGTGTTTCTGTCTTGTGTGTGTGTACTGTGGGTGGGTAGTCATAAATATGACGTGTTGGACCTCGCCAAGTAGTCCCACTTAAGGCGGGTTGGGCATTCGGCGCTATAGGCGTTGTGGCCTATGTTCTCCAACCCGGAGTGTGCGCAGTTGCAGCATCGCGGTCCGGCCCCCGCAGAATACTCGGGGCACTTCGCACGAAGGTGCGGTCCTCCGCAGTGGCTGCAACTGTCCACACTCGCGGTGCAGTACTTTCGGCCGTGGCCGAATGCCAGGCACCTTCTGCATTGGACGACCGGAGACTGGTCCTCCACCCTGACCCTTTGTAGATCAAGGTAGAGAGTTCCGGCC
Source organism: Phragmatobia fuliginosa (assembly GCA_932526445.1). NCBI lineage: Eukaryota > Metazoa > Arthropoda > Insecta > Lepidoptera > Erebidae > Phragmatobia > Phragmatobia fuliginosa. The sequence continues at coordinate 3,869,102 of OW052059.1, read as the reverse complement.
CCGGTCATCCGCTGCCACACTTTCGGCCTCACTTGGAGGATTAAGTGGGACGTCTCGGGATTTCTAGTGCGTTTTTTATATTTTAGCCTAATTTCTTTTTCTTCTTGCGGCAGCCCCACGAAAATATCCGCGTTTTGGGTGTAAAGGGCCCTGATCACGTCCTCGTCGTCCCCATCGACAAAAACGTCCTTGAGGACGACGAGTGGATCCTTATTTTTCATTGGGGCCACCACAAGCCCACTACCACTGTTTTCGAGTTTTGCTCTCACTCGATCGCGTTCCCCCACGGTGTCGCAACCCAGGATGACTGTCCGGTTCTTAGCCTTCCTGGCCTTACTTACCTTTAAGCCGGTACTCCTGGCGTCGACCACCTTTTTCACCTTGGCGAGCACCTCCTCGGCAGTCTCCAGACTGTTCGTGGAGGTGACCGCCACCGAGTGAAGCGCCGGTCGGCGCCCGGGTCCGGCTGCTGCGGCCCTGGCATATGTCATGGGGGGGACCGGGGCCGGGAGGCTCTCGGGCTTTTGGAGCTTGATAGCCTCACCGATTGCCTCGCCGATATGGGACTTGGTTTCAACAACCAAGTCCCGAGCGACAGTCCCGACCAGGTCTTCGATCTGGGACTGCGCTCGCACCACGATCCCCTCCGTTGCCACGTCCATGTCGACTTGGATGGACTCTATCTTCTCGTGGATCTTTTCGACAGCCTCGGCGCTTTGCTCCTCTATTTTTGTTGAGGCGTCGGTGATTTTGTCTCGTAGTTTATAGTACGTCTCATTGAACCACGTGAAGATAGAGTCCTCCATCTCCGCAAGTTTGGCCAGGATCGCGATCTCCGGCAGTTTTGAGGCGGCGGTCTCTGGGTCTGTGTCCTCGATCACCGTCACGCCGGCAGCCTCGGCCACCTTCTCCTCCAGGCTCTTAACACGCCTGCTCAGTTCAAATAAAAGACGGAGACCCTTATCTGATGTTGACTCCAGGAAGGCTTTGATGTCCTTCCGCATTTGCGGATACCCAGCAGTCTTTGAGGGAATCTCCTCAAAGACTATCATCACCTCCTGGAGTAGATGGTCACTCGACAGGCTTGCGTAGTTGGACTGCTGCCTCTTAAATTGTTCCATCTGGTCGAGTGACCTTCTCTTAGTTCCGGGTCTCCGTATAAAAGTTTTTGCTGCGTCTTTAACTACAATAGGCGAGGTGGAGGTACCGGGAGCCACGCGAGATGTTGGGGGGGTTTCGTACATATTAGGCATTATTGCGAGAGTGAGAGAGTGACGGGGAAGTGTATGTGTAAGTGACCCTGTATAGGGGGGTTTGTGTCAAGATATTAAAACAAAATATAATCAAATTAAAAACAAATTAAATTTAAAGATAATACTGTGCCCTGATTGAGCCTGTCTTAATACAGAGAGGTATAAACCTCTGTCAATGAGTTAAATACAAATAAAAATATTTTTTTTTTTTTTTTTAAAACCAATAAATTCAATTTGTAAAATTACAAATTATGTGCAGTTAAAATATCAATTTAAAATAAGGTATATACAGTTAAAATCCTAAAACTAATTGTACCGTCAAGAGACGAAGTACAATGTCAGTATAATCAATAATTAAATTATTAAAATTCTAATATTTACAATTAAAGGAATTAAGATGTCAATTGGTTAAAAACAATATATTTACAAGTTAAAATTTTTAATCTAATTGTGCCGTCAAAAGACAAGCACAATGTCATATAGTCAATAATTTAGTTATTAAAATTCAAATATTTACAATTAAAAATAAAGTTAAAATGTCAATAAGTTAAATACAATTTATTTACAAGTTAAAAGTTACCTAATCTAATTGTGCCGTCAATAGACAAGCACAATGTCACTAATACTAATGGGTGGCAATAGTTAAAAAGGGAATAAAAATTTTCAAAAAATATTTTTGAAATTTTTTATAGTCCTGAAAATCCCTACGTAGAGTCGCGGATATTACTAACTGTATATAAGTTAGAAGCCAAAATTGAGTTTAATAATAATTAATTTAAAAATAAAAGTAAAATAATTTTTTAAAATATCCTAATGACTCTATGTAGAGAGCCTCTCTTACTTCGGGAGGATAGGGCGCTAAGTCCTCTAACAACTCCCGAAAACCCGAACGAAATCGAACCAGCCAATCCTGAGATATCGGCCTGATTGTCGATTGACAAAAGTCCTATCAATCTCGGTTCAGCCGGTCAAAGTCTCAGTTTCGTGAGGTGGCGAGAAGGTGAATGGCAGCCTCCCAATGCCGGACAGCTCAAAACTTTTTCTAATTATAAATTTCTAAAAGGGGGGAAAAATTTTGAAAACTAATATTTAATAATAATAATCCGAGTTTTACTCGTAATGTGCCACTCTTGTAGTACTAGGATAGGCCTCCTAGTCCTTGGTCCTCTCCCGAAAACCCGGTCAAGATCGGACCAGCCAGTCCCGAGATTTTTGGGTATCTATCTATTGATAAATTTCTCATCAATTTCGGTCCAGCCGGTCAAAAAATTTTTGGATCCTGTGTGGGGAAGGGAGGGGGTGACAGTTACGATTAATCTAAAAATTTTAAAAGTTTTGGGCTGTTTGTTTATACTAATTAAAATTTTAAAACTTATTATTTTCAGGAACGACCTGAAATTCAGTCGTCCTGAAGGCACCAGTGTATGGGTATTCTATTGCCCGTAGCGTGATGTTACGCCGCGGAAACAAATCGTCCCCGTAGTGGGAAAATTAAAAAACTCTGATTTTGTGGTTGTGGGTAAAGAATTTTATTTTCTCAAAAAGAGTTCTGGTTCTAAGGTAAACGCGATTTAGTGTTTTGTAAGAAAATTTTTAAGTTGAGATAAAATTCAACAACTCATGTTATTTACATTATTAGACATTTAACTTATCATTGACCACAGTTATTGATATATTTACTGAATTATTTATTTTTCCTTCAAAAAATAGTGTTAGTCTGAATGTATTTATTATTTCATCTGTCCGACAAAAATTAACGGAACACGATAACGGAATACGATACGAAAATGCCTGTAAGGCTCAAATATTCGGCATGTTTTAGTTGTTTTGAAAATAAGGAAAAGTCAATTTCGCCAAAACCGGACTTATTTAATTTTCCCACTACGGGGACGAAATTTGTTCAGCTTTACAGTTAGTTAAATTAGTATGGATATGTAGGATGTCATGTATTTTGTAACATAATTTTAACGTGTACATACGTCAGTTATTCTAGTTTGATGATATAATTGAAATATTTGGACATGTTATCTAACTTTATGGTTCAGTAATAAAATACCTCTAACGCGTTAATAGAACCAGTTCATCAACACTAGTAATTAATTTTATGGTTTCTACAAACATACATAATACGTCTAGGTTACAGATAAATTCCGTTATCGGTCATTTAATTTTGGTTAGTACTTTCCAAATTATTATTTCGTCACAATACTTGGTGACGGATTAAGAATACAGAGTGTCACCACCCCTATTGATCCCGCGGGTGTCGTAAAAGGCGACTAAGGGATAAACTACGCAAGACAACATCGATGCAAAGAGAAGGAAAACTTGAAACCAACCCTATACTATACCAACCCGTCTGGCCAGCGTGGTATAGTAGGCCGATACCTCCTTTCTAAAGAGAGGCCTATGTCCAGCAGTGGACTGTTGAAGGCTGTTGATGATGATGACTAGGGGTCGGAATAAGTAGTTTAATTTTATGTACTTGCAGAAATAAAGTCAACGTAAGCATAACATGGATAAACCATAACATACAATTTGCAAAACTGATTATTCCAAAATGTTCTTCAATAAAGGTTAGATCTTCTGAAGAGTTGTTCCAACTGGTCCCCCCTTCCCCTTTCCTATACAGGACAACACGTGCAGGCCTCGGAAGCCACCGCTTCAGAGTGGTTGACATACGCTCTCGAACTAAACGGTTCGGTTCTTCCTTTCTGTGCCGAGCAGTTAAAACCTGGAACTCTCTACCAGCGCATGTGTTTCCTCCCTTCTATGACCCCGGGTCCTTCAAGCGGGGCGTGAAAAAGCATCTTACTAGGCCGCCATAGTGTGGGTCACCGTACTGCACTGTCCGTTGTGGCAGTGAGGATGGTGGCCTTCACTTCTGGATTCTGTTCATGCTTTCCATCAGGCAGGGCAGAGTCATTTTGGCAGCTAATATAAAAAAAAAAAAAAAAAAAAAAAAAAAAAAAAAAAAAAAAAAAAAAAAAAAAAGATCACGTCGAAGGTTAGGATTTTGCAATACTTCTTTCGCTTTCTTTATAGATTGTACTTCTTCATCATGAAATAAAGAAAGAATATGTGATATTTCATTAAAATATTTTTTATAGTAAAAAGCAGCTTCTAGCCATGTACCCCATCGAGTTATAACTGGCTCTGGAGGCAAGGGCATATAGTTTTTACAATCTCTGAAAATAGTAAGTTCCCCGGGATTTCACAGGCATATCCATACTATTGATGTCACAAAATCGCAAGTACATAAAATTAAACTACCTATTCCGACCTATAATGATGACTTAGATTTTATTATCTATGACTCATATGAAAATATATGAGCGCCATCTAGTGTTTACCCACATAATTAAATAAGTAACACTAGATGGCGCCATATGAATGCTTTCTATTATACATACATAATTCTTATTGATGGAACATGGACAGGGAATAATTAGGTAAATAGAACATAAACTTTAAATAATTTTGAAAAGTAATTATGAAGCGTAAAACGCATTATATGCATTGACGTCATCGTATGTGGTGCGACATCGCATATTAATAATCTGATGCTAGTCATAAAATTTGACTCGATCGAATTCGCTAGGAGAACGATACAACAGCTTAAAACACTATGTTTTTCACTTAGGTACTCTTATTCAGCAGGTAAGATAAAACCTAAAACGGGCCCCTTATTGTATACTGAAAATTTCATGACCGTCATGGCCGACCAACGTCGTTTTTAGTTTTTACTGTTATGGACAATTAAATTAATTTAAGAGGTATAAAAGGTAGATGATGAGATTTTGTGATACCCACATAATAGTCAGGTTCTTTATTTATTCTATTTTTTATATAACAGTGAACGACCTCTCGTGATTATTGAAAAATTGTTATCAAATCACAAGAATTAGTCGATTTAAGATTTGATAGATAACACAAATCGATTGCGCTCCATGTTGTTTATCTATATCCTCCTTGTGTTTATCACTTAACGTTAGTTGCTAAGGACACAAGGGATTAAAATTTTGACATGTCCATACTTTTTACATTTGATATTAGGCTAAATGTTCTTTTAACCTTGAGGTTGTGTTTCCTTATTGATTTTGCTTGAAAAAGATAAAGTTTTCATTAGTAACGAACGAATGCAATATTTTATTGAGTCTGTGTCAATCGGATCGGTCGGATCAATTTTTACCTAACTACGGCAAAGTCAAAGGAGGTGTATTGGTGTTGTAAGTAAATTATCTAGAGTTACGCCTAGCTAAAGATTTTGACTCTTAGATATCACTATAAAGGCGAGAAAATAATATTTTTAATTAAGACTCGCAAAAAAAACTGGTTTAAAGTCGGATACAAGTAAAACGTGATGCTAATCTGAATGAAGCTAAAAAATAACAATTATGAGTGTTTTAAAAAAAGGATAAGCTTTGAAGTAGATCCCAGAGGACAAAAACGGACGTGCCTTTTTAAGTTTTACAGCAGTGACGTGTTTTTGTCGTCACAAGTCCAAATAGCTTTCTTTGTCACCAGTAATTTGAACAGTTTGGTGAAGGCCGCGATCGTCGGCATTAATATTTGATGCAGTTTGGACCGCTGTGAAATCGTACGACCTTTACAGGGCTTGTTATCTTATTAACGTTTTGTGGGAAATGAAAGAAAATTCTAGCTTATTATTACATTTGACAAATACATTTTTGAATATACAATTGTACGTATGAAATGGCTTTGGCAACAATAATGCCCTTCCTATTAACATTAGTAGTTTTCTAAACTAGAGATTGATGATGACGGATTTCTATTCTGATAGATGTAAGATTTGCAAGACTTGAATTACTTGAGACCCGACGCAACAGGTCACTTCATTTCTTTAACGAGCATTTGTGAGGTCCAAATAAAAATAATGTGGAGTATACTTAAACCGTAACCGTAAAGGAGTGGTCGTGGCATCTTTTTCTGATACAAAATAGTCTGGTTTTTTTTCGAGGGGACATCTTCACTCATACAAATTTTAGACTTATATACAAAAACAATCACCTGCCATTATAAAATATTTTTTTATTATTATTATCTTGCACCTCGAAACAAAGCGAGGTTTTCAAGGCTGATGTCCAACCTCCAATAATTGGAGAGGAACAAGAAGAAGAAGTCATTATAAACTTACACAAACTTATATAATTAAAACAAAAGTCATCACAATTACACAAACAAACACATTCAACGTCATCAGTGTAAAGCATAGACCCATTTGGTCTTTTATGCTTTGGTTTAGGCTTTGACACGTTTTAAACTTCTAGTGGAAGTATAAGTGGAGGCGTATAGAAAAAACTTGTTCCCATAAGACATTTTCACAATTTGTCTTAGTTACTTCAACTTTTTCTACTCATTCTTTAATCTTTCATTCTTCATCTTCCGTAAACAAGGCACTTTACGTTATTTTGCTGAGTAATGAACTTTACGTTATTTTTCTTGATTTTTCATTATCTTTGGGCTCAACCCGTATCTTCTATGCTCTTTGTTATACAACCATCAAATCACATCAAGAATGTATAACCAATTATCGTCTAGTAAATATTTTGTCCTTTCATATTCTACACGTAATCGAGTACAAATTGGTTCCTTTCCGCTTTTGCTACTTCAACCGTCTGTTTGTAAACAGTAAATCAAAATTATACTGGAAAAACTTTGGAAGGAAGGTTTTTTCCACTTTGAAACAAGTGGTCGGTTAACGAAGGATCCGCAAACTTCGACATCACTTTACCTATAACTATGAAAACATTCACTTAATTTATTAAATACTTAAGTGTTTTTCCATGGCGATAGGATGTTGTTATATTCAATAACAAAACTACGTTGTCTGTCATTATTGCTGCTATATTTTTGTTACCAATTGTTACCTATATTTTTGTTACCAATTGTTGCCTATATTTTTGTTACCAATTGTTGACTAGATTTTATACCGATTGTTGCCTATATCTTATTTTACAAATTATGATGAAAACTGTGTATACGTCAGCAAACGCTAGGGTTAGTTGGTACCACATGTATTGCTCTTCACTCTCTGTACTTTCCCTACTCTCAGATAATATCCTGAGTGCTTTACAAGAAGGGTAACCGTAAAGAAGCTAGAAGTTTTTTCTGATGATAAATGCTTTTCTACATTAAACCAAATACTGATGTCTGTAAAATCGTCCATAACACTTTTAAGGTTTATATCATATTGTATCTAACTGCTGAAGAAGGAATATTCTTCAGGGTATGTTTCGTTCAGACTTAGCCTAAAACCCACCACTAGGTTAACTTCTATTCAAACCGTAAATCCATTCAATAATGAACCTTTTAGACTATGTTTATTAAATATACTTACATTGCACGTTACTCCTATTCCTAAATTCACCAATAAAAACCAGTTCTATGCGACTGCTCTCTGTTAAATCTGATATTCTCCTCAATAGTGTGGAGTCTTCTGAGTCCAAGGTCTCCTTACACAGCATGTTCACCACAATAAGCGGCCTACTGCACAGGAGGAACGCTGGAAAGAGAAGAAAAATACAGTCAGACAGATATTTTGATTTTGATATTATGCCTTTTTTTTATTATGATAATGGTTCAGAGATTAGAAATTACTTCTTTTTATAAAATGGGGAGAATTCCCCAACGCTTTGCTTTATATTCTTTGCCTATTAAAATGTTCATGTATGTATGAATTTTCTTGGATACAGTTCTCCCCAAATAATAAAACTGTTGATTTTGACTGGCTGTAAGTAAATACTTAAATGCACAAAATGACCTTATCATTCGTAAGGCCAAGGAAAGTTAATACGCTGTACGCGAAAGTGGAACATGCTGAATTAATGTTCCGAGTTTTAGACCTTGAAATACTAACGCATGCGTCGGCGCAGTTTCTATGTTCTTATAAACATACTTTCAGGCAGGCTTTTCAACAACAGGCCGTTCAAATTACAGACCAGGTGACCTTGACCTGCACGAGTTATTATTGACATTCTGGGAATGAATGGAATGGAATCTACCTGTATAAGGAATATCACTTTTCCTCTATGGCCGTCATTTTTCCCATCAACATAATCCCAATTTTCCCCCATCGAATCCAATAGGCTAAAGACGCTCTCCCTATTACATAGAAGGAACTAAAATTACAGTTTACAAAATGTGGGTTTTTAATACGCCTCTATCTATCCCTTCTAGGATACAAACGTGAATACTTGTATGTATTATATACGAGATTTCTGTGTGGTTTCGGATTGAAAAATACCGAGTGTCGTCATCAACATCACTCAGAGTATTCATCCCGTGGCTTGGGTATCGTAACAGCTATTTAGGAAGCAAAAGGCCAAAAAAACTCCTTGCTATGGAGATGTCAAGTCCAGGAGTGGAATGTTAAATTTGTACTTAGTACTCAATATTGATTGTCGACTAATACTGATTGCATTTCTTATCTGCAGTCATTAGAATTAAAATCAAGTAGTTTTTATTTCAAATAGGCCTTTTCATGCACAATCGAAACATTACATTACCGATTCTAGTTGCGCGGTGCCAAAATCTCTCTTTATGATAATAGAGAAATAAATAGAAAATCCATAAGATGTTATAAAATATAACTATCTACAGAGTACTTTAACCCGGCGTCAGCATGGTAGAAAATAGGTACAACAACTGCATGGTGGGTCATAATTACCCAGATTTTAAACCGTAGCTGATTTTTACCATTGCAAAGACATTTAGAGCAAATTTGCGTTTAACTTGAAGAATAGTTCATTAATTATAATATTCTGGAGACAAAATAAAAAAATTAAGTTATATATAGATCTTTTCATGTATTTAAGAAGTCAGTATAAAATTTACAACAAAAAATTCAACTTCTAGAAACTTATTGATAAAAAAATTAAAAAATGACTAATTAACACTTATTTTTCTATATATATAAGATAACAGAGAAATAAATAGAAAATCCGGAAGATGTCATAAAATATAACTATTTATATATTGAGTTATTACTTATATAGAGTACTTTAATAACGTACGTTTAAACGGTAAAAATCCAGGTCGGTCATTACCGTTTGTTTTGCCTTGTTTAAATTAATAAAAAAAATATTAAAATTAAAGAAAACAATATTACTATTAATTTATACTAAAACTGTGTTTATTGTTTCCTATTGTCCTGTAATACCTTCAATAATCATACATACTCAAGGTAATAAAATAAATAGTAAACATTTATAGCTTAAATAATATCAACCATAAAGAAATTATAAAATTAACATGCATAACAGTTTCATCGACACCGTTCACCGAATCGACATATATGGCTGAACTTTAATAATGTTGACATACAAAACTAACTCTTGATGCACTAGCAATAAGGTTGAAGGTAAGTGGTTTAGGTCAGTGTGTAAATGTCGACACCGAGACTACGGCAGTCAATTAGCATTGCTATTTAGCTGCGACGGGGACGAGACGATTATGATTGTGTTGATATGCACTTTATTTTATACGATGTGGGTACTTCCTCTTCCTTTCTTCGTTAAGGTTAAGCATGTATAATTCTGATTTAAATAAGTAAACAGTGTATGGCTATAGTGTAGAATAATACCAGTAGTATCAAAATTGAAACAGGTAATTTACATGTAAAATTAAGATTCATGTTACCACTTCAATGACAGAGGAGGTACACGGATATGTAAACCTGGCCTCTTCGATTCATTACAGGCTCAGTTCCATTTACAAATTCAAAAAATTATGTTATTATTCTTTTATTGATATCAATATACATACTTATTTCGTTTTGAAGTATATGAATACAAAAATTCATTTAAAAATAAAAAAAAAAGTAGACCACCGACTTCGGGTACTGGGACCAAGAAACCGTTGGTGAGGGCTCCAAAGACAGGAACCTCCTCAGTATACGTGCCGTGTCAAGGAGGACTGCCTTCTACATCACTCTTGAGCCAGACGTCTAACGTGAGCCTCTTAGGGTGTTGATCAAGGCTCTTGGCTATCAAATCATGAGCAGATACGACTATCGGAATCATAATAACCGAACCCACATTCCACATATCGACAATCTCGTAAGATAAGTCCAAATTTTTCATGTTTTTATTTTTAACTTTCACGAGATTCTCGTCGTAAGGAACAACGTCATAGACAATCATTGCGCGGCGCTCTAATCAATATATCACCACAATATCAGACTTATTGGTAATAGTTCTGTCTGTGATAATAGATCGATTTCAATATAACGTAGCTCGACCATTCTCGAGAATTGGGTAGGGCACATACATAGAGTATGGCACCTCCAAATTGAGAAGTTGCTATCAAAGGACAAGTTGTTAATGTACGATCCTTGCTACTTGCTTACGGTGAATATTTTCACAGACACAAAATATATGCTAATCTATAAAAATATTCTCCATTGGCAAGATTAGACCAATAAGAAATAGGTAGGGCACATACCTAAAGTATGGCACCTCCAAATTGAGCAGTTGCTATCAAAGGACAAGTTATTAATGTACGATCCTTGCTACTTGCTTACGGTGAATATTTGCACAGACACAAAATCTGTGCTAATCTAGAAAAATATTCTCCATTGGCAAGATCAGACCAACCAGAAATAACATAATATATAATTCTGGCCGATGTCAATGTCTGAAATTCAGGTAAACCGGTTGAACTAGTAGCCAATCTCAAACAATCTTATGAATTATATAGGCTAGGAAGATGGTGATGATGATAATATTAATATTTGCTATCTGACAGGTGAAGCCATCTGTCATTCTAGAAGTAGGAGGCCGGATGGCAGCACGACGCACAAACTGTGAGCATCGAGTTTGACACCGCGTGCGATTTTTGGTCGGTTCTAGTCCGACATAACTGTCGGTAGGTGGGTATCCATAAAAGAAAGATCTTTAGCAGTATTATCCTTGACTGGATTCTGAACATAATTGCAAAAAGGACAGGAAAAAGACGGCGATTAATACATAAGAATAGAAGATTAATAAATGAATAACAGTTATTTAAATTTAGGAATCCTATCCACAGATAACACCGATTTTTCTTAATCTGTTTCATGTAGGGTATAAATGACAGCGATAATATTAAAATAATAAGAAGATTAAAGAATCTATAAGGGGTTCCGTATTTTGTCATTTGGCTATGGAACCCTAAAAATGTACCCCTCTCGTCAATAGAAGAAAATAAATTTAGTTATTTATTCTAGTTAACATCTGGAAAAAGTATTGAGCGTTATTAGATTATAATTTATAACCTAAATCGTTTAGCATAAATGGCGTTAAAACACACATTGGCGCGTGTCTAAGACACAACACGCAGGTAGAGTAATGGACTAGCTGAAATTAGACCAATACAACAACAGGTATTATTGATTCGTTTATTTCAGCCGCTACCAGTTGAGTACTATGGCTTTGTTTTTGTTATGATTTTAATTTTGTATGCATTGTGTACGAGAAAGAGAGAGAGATAGAAAAAAAAAATACTAAAGATATATTTGTATTTCGTTTTGATATTTAGTAAGATATTTATGGTATTTGAAGTATAAGTAACAATAAGCTAGTGAATAGATTGTCTATGATAGATAAACACAAGTCCGAAATTGAATTAAAAAAAAGGTTGCAAGAAAAACTTAGCCCATGGTCGAGTACCCAAACACGTTATAGAAAATAAAAATATTTGCTTTTAATATTATTTTCAGAAAATTTGAGGACGCAAACAATGATCAAAGAAAGTGTTGGTCCCGGAATACACCCCCGCGGCATTCCAATGACTTAAGGAAAAAAATACACCAGAATCTGTCTCCATGCAGCCTCAGTTATCTCTCATCATATTTTATCGTTCGATATTAGTCTGACAATTTTCCTACCTGTCCTCTCGAAGTATAATAACTTAGATAACAGGTTATAACGTCATGTTGATGATAGCATTGAATGTTATCTAGAAATCGTTTTGATACTATCATCGCCAATCCTGCGAAATTTTTGTTAAATTGACTTCGTAACAGTTTTTTTATGGAATTCAAAATAATTAACTTTATAATGATTATCATCAACTGTTCATTGAAAATACGAAAATCAACAATCAGTTAGTAAATCGTAACGATAGTAAATCTTATTTATTAATAAAATGTAAATTCCAGAAACATAAAAAAATATCAATATTTGGTAGAACTTTGATAGAACTAGAAGCCTAAAATTGAGCTGGATACCGCTGGATCGCGGGATCCCACTTTGCTGGATTGCAATCCCTAGCTGTAATAGCTTCCTTGAATAAATTCTATGTTTAATCTTGTTGATATTACATTTATATTGTGGCAACACTGGTGTGAATGTCTATAGGTTATAGGTTATACTCTATGCTCTTTCTCTTTGCCCTGCCGATGTAATGGTGAGAACATATCCGTTTATAAAGTATTGTTTAATAGTTATTAAAAGTGATAAATTAAGCTGAATTCCTCAAGAATTAAGTGTCATTATTAAGATGGTAGCAAGACGTGGTTAAATGAAAAAGAAATTAAACATATTATTTGCGATTTAAATTGGCGTTACAAGAAAGCCTACGTAATGATGGCGGCTAAAGGCAACGATGTTAATATTCCGATATTTGATGGATCGGACTACAGCAACTGGAAAATAAGAATACTGAAATTCCTACAATTTAAAAAATGCAAAGATGTGGCTATACAAGCAAAAACAAAGGCTGAAGATGCAAGCTGGGATGATAGGGATATCCAGGCGACAAATTATATTTACAGTGCAATATCGAATAGACAATTGGAATACATAAGTGATTTAGAGACAGCCTATGAAATAATTCAAAAGTTTGATTAAATGTATTTGAAAAAATCCACTGCTTTACAAATAGTATGCAGACATAACCTAGAAAATGTCAAGTTAAAAAATTATACTGAAGTATCTTTGTTCTTTGATGACTTCGAAAAGGCTATAAACCAACTAAAACAAGCAGGTGCAGTTATAACAGAACAAGAAAAACTTAATTATATGTTGAAAGCTCTGCCAAAGAATTATAGTCACATTGGTGATCTGATTGATGTACTTCCAGAAAAGGACAGGACCGTTGATTATTTAAAAAGTAAAATTCAATTAAAAAGTGTCGAGGAAAGCTCATTTGAAGTGGGTAATGAACATTCAAATGTTTTTAGAGCCGAAGCCAGGCGGTTTACATATACTCAAGGTCGGGGTCAAGGTAATAATTTTAATAATAATAATAGAGGACAGAGACATAATTTTAATTTAAATAGAGGACAATATAATCATTTTAATGGAAATAGAGGACAATATAATAATTATAACAGGCAAAGAAATAATAATTTTGGAAACAGAGGATATTATATAAACAAATCAAAGTTCCAACAAAGGAGTGATCACCAAGGTAACAGTTTTTATACAACCATTGCATACAATAGTAATACAGCATATGAGACGGAGAAGAAACAGAGTGACCAAATAGAATGGTTACTCGACAGCGGTTGTACGGATCATATAATCAATGCCGATGAGTACTTTGAATCATGTGAAATATTAAAGAAACCTGTGAAAGTTAAAATTGGTGATGGAAGAATATTAGAAGCTACAAAAATTGGAAATATTAAAGCCTATTTTCCAGTCTATGGTAAAAAATCTGAAGTGAAACTGACAAATGTTTTTTATGTTAAGGATATGAAAGCAAACCTGTTAAGCTACTCAAGAATCACAGATAAAAACTCAATCAAGTCTAGAGGGAGATTGACTAAAATTTACAACCCATATGGAACAGTTATAGCAATTGCAATTAAAGATGAAAGATTGTATAAGATGAAAAGTTATATATACAAAGAAATGTTACAAGTGAATCTAACTAAAAGCAACATGACTAAAAAGGAGAAACTACACCGTACATTAGGTCATATAAATTTTAATAATTTAAAATTGATGTGTAGAAATGAATCTTTAGAAGGACTGCCTAAAGAGATTGAAACAGAATATTTAAAGTGCGCTACATGTATTGAAAACAAAATGCACAACATACCTTTTGATAACAAGCGAAGACGAGCTGATGATATATTACAAATTGTTCATACAGATGTGAATGGCCCACATAGAACAATGGGTGATCATGGTGAAAAATACTTTTTAAGCTTCATAGATGATTATAGTAAACTGGTCAAAGTGTATTGTATCCGCACAAAAGATGAAGTATATGACTGCTTAGTGCAATATGTAAATGAAGTACAAAACCTCACTGGTAAAATGTTAAAAGAATTGCGTTGTGACAATGGTAAGGAGTACATAAATGCAAGAGTTTTTCAGTTTGCAAAAGAGAAAGGAATAATAATAAAGCCTTGCCCAACTTATGTACATGAACTCAATGGAACTGCAGAAAGGTATAACCGATCATTAATGGATATGGGAAGATGTTTGTTGTCTGAGGCAAAAGTTCAAAGAAAATATTGGCCAGAAGTGATAAAAACAGCTGCTTATCTTAAAAACAGAACCCTAACTAATACTATTGAAAAGAAAACACCATATGAAATATTTTTTAAAAGGAAGCCAACAGTTAAGTATTTGAAAATGTATGGTAGTACAGTTTTTGTAAGAATACCTGAAGAAAAAAGAAAATCTAAATGGGATAAAAAGGCAGAATCTGGAATTTTACTTGGTTATAGTGACACTGGATATAGAGTATTGATTAACAACAAAGTAATAGTAGCTAGACACTGTGATGTAATAGAAAAAGACATGTCATTATGTGGATTTCAAGATGAGGAAGGTGATAACATAGAAGAGAGAGAATTGGACAGTATTACTGAAGATTGTGAGGAAAAGAATACTTTAAACAAACAAATTATTGATGATAAGAATATAACAATTGATAAAGACCAAGAACCTAAGAAAGCAAAGAGACAAGTTAAGCCACCAATCAGATTTGGTGAAGAGTTTGGTTATTACTGTATTAGTGTAAATTACTGTGATGCTATGATTCCAGATAATTTTCAGGAGGCAATGGAATGTGAAGAAGCTGATAAATGGAAGGGAGCGATGGACCGTGAGATGAACAGCTTAGTAAAAAACAAGACATGGACACTCGTTAACAAGCCACCCAAGGACAAGAAGGTGATAGATGTGAAATGGGTTTACAAAAGAAAAAGTGAAAGTGAGTACAAAGCCAGGTTAGTGGTTAGAGGATTCCAACAAACTGATTGTGTTGAGGATACATACTCTCCTGTAGCAAAAATGCCAACTTTAAAATTATTATTGTCATTTTGTTGTCAAAATTCTTTAGAAATAAATCAAATGGATGTAGAGACTGCTTTTTTGAATGGTAAAGTCTTGTCTGAGGTTTATGTTAAACAACCCATTGGCTATGAAGATAATACTGATAAGGTCTACATGTTAAATAAAGCATTGTATGGTTTAAAAGAGAGTCCACGTGCATGGTATGAATGTTTCACTAAATACCTGACTGAACTAGAGTTTCAAAGAAGCAAATATGATTACTGTTTGTATTTTAAAAAGAAAAAGGACTTGACTATTTATATTCTATTATTTGTGGATGATCTGTTGATATGCTGTAAGGACCAAAATGAAATTAATGAAATTAAAATTAAATTATCTATTAAATTTAAAATGAAAGACCTAGGTAAAGTAAAAAACTATATTGGTATAGATATTGAGTATAATTATGAGCAAAACAACATTTTAACTTTGAGCCAGGAACATTATATTGAGTCTTTAGCAAAACGCTATAATATTGTAAATGCTAAACTGTATTAAACACCTATGGAAATTAATTTAAAATTACAAAGTTGTGAATTACATGAAGATATTAAGTATAGAAATTTAATAGGAGCATTGTTGTATATTAGCTCTGGCACTAGACCAGATATTTCCTTTTGTGTAAATTATCTGAGTCGTTTTCAAAATTGTTGTAATGACACACATTTTACATATGCTTTGAGAGTATTGAAATATTTGTATTTAACTAAAAATCTAAAATTAAGATATTACAAAAATGAAAATGCTGATATATTAGATTGCTTTGTTGATTCTGATTGGGCAGGAGATGTAATGGATAGAAAATCAACAACTGGATATGTAATTAGATTATTTGGAAATGTTATTTTGTGGAAATCCAAAAAACAGAACTGTGTAACTAAATCATCAACATTTGCAGAGTATATAGCTCTATCTGAATCTGTGACAGAAATTAATTTCTTAATATGTTTAACAAATGATGTTTTTACTAAGATCTGTAAACCAGTGAAAGTGTATGAAGATAATTCAGGTGCTGTAGCTATAGCTAAATATGGTAATTTTACCAAGAACTCTAAGCACATTGAGGTGCATTATCATTATATTCATGAAAGTGTTAAAGATAAAAGAATTGAAATTGTTAAAATAGAATCTGAAGTAAATGCTGCAGATATACTAACTAAAGCTTTGGGAAATATAAAGTTTTGTAAATTTAGAGAGTTTTTAAATATAAATTAAAAGAAAAGCTTATCTGTTGATAGATATAAGTACCAATGTTTTTATAGTAATATGATATATATGTAAGTTAATTGATTTGTATTTAGCATCTGGAGTTAAGTTATAGTAATAGTTTAGTATTTTAAGATAGAAATTTAAACTTTATGTTACTTAATTGTTGTAAAATATAAATGTAAGGAGGCGTGTTGATATTACATTTATATTGTGGCAACACTGGTGTGAATGTTTATAGGTTATAGGTTATACTCTATGCTCTTTCTCTTTGCCCTGCCGATGTAATGGTGAGAACATATCCGTTTATAAAGTATTGTTTAATAGTTATTAAAAGTGATAAATAAAGCTGAATTCCTCAAGTATTAAGTGTCATTATTAAGAAATCTATTAGATTCAATAATAATAATAATAATAATAATAATAAAGCCATTTATTCCATATTACCATTAAATTTTACAGTTTAGTGTTTAGTGTTTGTGTTAGTATGATTTTTTTCTTATATTAATATTAGTATTTTGTTAATTTTTCTTATTTTGCAATATGGACCCCTTGTTGGGTAAAGGCCTCCTCCATCTTTTTCCATAGCTCTCTGTCTTTGCCGGTGTCTATCCATTTATTGCCTGTTACTTGTATAATGTCATCAGCCCACCTTCTTATTGGTCTACCAACATTCCTCTTCCCTGATGGTCCTTTCCAGCGCGTGGTTTCTATCGTCCATCGATTGTCCGGACATCGGGCGATATGTCCTGCCCACTTCCATTTTTGCGTGAGCGCATAAGTGAGAGCGTCCGTCAGGTTTGTTTTTCTTCTAATAGTTTTGTTTTTTATTTTATGTATTTTTCTTATCTTCAACATGCTCCTTTCCATAGCTGATTGGGTAGTCTTAATTTTGTGTTTTATTTTATTAGTGAAAGTCCAAGTTTGGCACCCGTATAGCAAGCATGGCAAGATACATGTATCAAAAATAATCTTTTTTAAATGTAAACTGTAGTTACCTTTTAAAATTTCTTTAAGTGACCAGAATTTCTTCCAGGTAGCATTAATTCTTCTTTTTACTTCTTCTTCATTACTGGACTTCTTGAATGATAATTGCTTGCCTAGGTAAATATAGTCGCTAACATATTCTATTTTCTTATCTTTTATATAGATTGGTTTCTGATGGCTATTAGTCATGATCCTAGTTTTGCTCGCGTTCATTTCTAAACCAACTTTGGTGCTTTCTTTATCAAGTGATCTCATCATTTCTTCTAGGTCTTTAGATGTTTCAGCTAATAAAACTATATCGTCAGCAAACCTTAAATGGTTTAGGTAGCGACCACCTACTTGCACTCCTTTGTTTGACCAATCTAATTTGCAAAATATATTTTCGAGCACCGCGATAAAAAGCTTTGGCGAGAGTGGGTCTCCCTGCCGGACTCCTCTTTCTATAGGTATTACATCGCCACGTGTTTCTAATTTTACCTTACTTGTGCTGTTACTGTAGATGTATTTTAAAATATTAATATATTTTTGATCCACATTTGAGTATTGCAGCGCATTCCAGATAGCGCAGTGGCTAATGCTGTCGAAAGCTTTGCTGTAATCTATAAATGCTAGATACAGAGGTCTATTAAATTCTCGATACTTTTCTATAGTTTGTTCTAGAGCTTGTATATGGTCTATAGTGCTGAAGCTAGATCGAAAACCTGCTTGTTCTTTGGGTTGTAGTTCATCAATGTTACGTGATATTCTTTTCAGGAGTATTGAAGAAAACAACTTGTATATGCTTGGTAGTAAACTAATAGGTCTGTAATTGCCTATATCTAAGGGATTTCCTTTTTTAAATAATAGAATTATGTCCGATGTGCACCACTGTTTTGGTACAGTCTCTGTCTCTAGTACCATATTGAATAGCTGCGATAGGTGATTAATTAAGATAGGTGAACCTATTTTGAGCACTTCATTGCATATTCCGTCTGGGCCTGGACTTTTCTCACTTTTCAACCTTTTTATGTGTTCGCTAACTTCCTTGTTTTCTATCCGTTCGACGTTATAAGTACCCTTAGAGCTATCAGTTTCAATGTCCTTGTCGTTTCTTCTTCGGTATAAATCTTTGAAAAAGTTTGTTGTATGTTGTATGACGTCTTTCCTAGATTTAGTTACCTCTGACTTATGTTCAAGTTTTTGTATCCAAGTTTTATGCGTGTTTAATTCCTTGTAGGCTTTTTTTGTGCTTCTAAAATTCTGAATACTTCTTGTGATAACGTTTTGCCTATGATTACTATAATCTTTTCTGATAGAGCGATTACTTTCTTTATATACCTTACTAAGTTCCTTTTTCATGTCTTTGGTTTTGTTTCTTGTTTGTATTAACTCAGTACGTCTTTTTATTAGTTCAATAGTGTCTTTGCTAAAAATATTATGTTTATCTGCTGTGTGTACTTTGATCTCTTTTAAACTATTCAATATGCTTTTTTCCAGGTAGTCATAATAATTTTGGATTTCATTTGGTTGTTCTACTTCGTTTTTTAAGTGTGTTTGGAGATTCGCCATGTAGTTTTGAATTTCGTCTTCAGACTTTGGGATAGCCAGTGATGATGCAAAGTTTTTTCTACTCTTTTGTTTTTTGTTTAGAAGTAATGTTGCTCTTACTGGTCTGTGATCAGAAGGAAAATGTATTTGGTTTATAACTTCCATGTTTATAATTAGTTTGGGATTGTTTGTCAGTATAAAGTCAATTTCGTTCTTAATTTTTTGGTCTGGTGATATCCATGTCCATCTGCGATTTTCTTTCTTCTTAAAAAATGTGTTCATGATGGATAATTGATTTTGAAAAGCATAATCTATAAGCTGGGTACCTCTTTCGTTCATTTGTCCAAATCCATAGCGACCTATGACTGGGTATGCTCCTGGTCCTGGACTGCCTATTTTGGCGTTGAAATCACCCATTACTATGACTTTTTCATCAGCTAATGCATGAGCTGTTTCAATATCTTGATAAAATTGAACTATTTCGTCATCTGGTGATCTTTCTGTTGGCGCATAAACTTGAATGATTGATATTGAGAAACATTCAAACTTCAACTGTAGAAGTGCTACTCTTTCTGAAATTCCTGTAAAATTAGTAATGTTATTTTTGTATATTTTCTTAATTAGGAAGCCTACTCCGTATAAACCTTTCGTTTGCCCGATATAGCAAAAGATATAATCTTGGTGCTCTTCAATATTGCATCCCAGTCTTCGGACTTCGGAGACGCCTAAAATATCAAATTTGATGTATTTTAGGGCACAGATTAGTTCAAGATATCTTTCTGGCGAAGAAAGTGATCTTACGTTATAAGTACACACTCTTAAGTTTGTCACATTATCAATGTTTTTACTTTTGAATCTACCTATATTACCTATATTATCTTTTTTGGGTGGAGGGTTTTGGTCTAATTCCCCACGAGGACCAGTCGGGTTGGGGAATGCTGTGTTGTTATAGCTAGTTTGTATCAACTCGATTGTTTTTTGATTCCGGGGGCTGATGGCTGTATCCTATGCTTTATTTTGAGGCGTTAAGTTTTCAGTGGTCAGACTGTTTAAAGAGTTGCTTCTATTTCTCATTACATCAAATGCATTTAATCTATTTGTTTTCATTGTTGGTTGTTGTTTACGAGGTTGTTCCAACGTGTTGGGTGATGTAGGAAAGTCTCTTTTTCGCTTCTCCTTACTTTGTCTTCCCTCTTTGATGACTAATTTGTCATAAACTATATATGCATTGTTACCTTTTGCCCTTGCCTCTTCAAGTTTTGGTTGTAGCTGTTTTCTCTTGTCCATGACCTCTTTCGGATAGTCTTCGCTTACATATACATTTTTTAACTTCTTTTTGTTTTTTGTGATGTCATTCTTAATCCAGTTGTTAACAAATGAAATTAGTATCGGCCTATCTTTATCATGTTTAGAGTTGTACTTGCCAATTCTGTAGATCGAGTTTATGTCTCTGTTTTCAATAGAAATATTCAGGTCTTCTTTGAATTTCATTTTTATATTTTCTATGAGATTTACAGTTGATGTTTCACCTTCTTTTAATCCGTGTAAAATTATGTTATTTGATCTTCTGTGTTTTTCTAAATAAAATATTTTTTTCTTAAGTATTTCGTTTTCACATCTTAAATCTTGTATTTCCTGTGTGAACGGAGCCAATTTCTCATCCAATTGTTCTATAATAAGTTTAGTTTGATTTGACATTTCTGTTTTCATTTGGTCGAATAATTTTTGAAGGTTGTCCATGTTACGTAAGTAAGTGAAACGGAACGCTCACGAGTTTAAACTTCCGAACGGAGCTGTCAGGTCCGTACAGATGATGACTCGTATAGTTGTCACTTGTCACTGCCCTGCCCTCACTCTAAAATTATTTAACGTTCCAATGATAGATACCCTTAACACTTTTCTATTGTTGATTCACTACATTAAACAATTATGATGTTATTAGCACTATTTCACTCAGTTTATTACTTTTTATAGTTCTCACGCATGTGTCGTATAAGTTTTAAGTGTTTGTTTATAGTTAGGAACGGTAAGTACGTCGCTATTAATTATATAAAACGGAGCTCGATACACAACGTCTTCACATAACAACAGCCGGAACCGGAATTCAATATAACACAACATAATTTTAGATAATTGTCAAGCTAAATCAAAATCCTATAGTGATTATTAGTAACTCGTAAATATCCATTTCAATGTCGTAGAGACAGATTGCAGGACATAGACAAACAATAAAAAGAAACGGAATAATAGACGCGGTACTTTTCATATGGAATATTATGGCGTGACCGCACATCTAGCTACAGTCAAGGTTAAAAGTAAATAAAATAAGAAATTGAGATTCCGTAAATTTTGATATAAAATTTAATTAAAAAGATAAAATGATTTATTTCAAATATAGTGATTTAATCTAATCGAATTTTGTAAAGTTACACAGGACAATTTAACTACAAAAAATAAAGAAAAAATTTAAACAAACCGATCTTTTCTTTGTTTCTTTCTTTTAAATACAATTACCGCATTAGGAGTATACATCCTGAGCGGAGGACTTTATAAACATACTTGAAACGAACACAAGTGTTGTCCCATGTGGGATTGGAACCCACAACAATTGGTGCAGTAGTAAGCAGCGTGGCGACCGTTTAAACTACTAGGCCAACTGTACAGTCATCATCGTAGTACCTAATTTATTTAAAGAAGGCAGAATATAAGACGCACTCAAACGGTTTTTTCAAGTTTAAGTATACACAAGTCGAAATGATCACTGGAGTTGTTATTACATTTCCAGTTCATACTATGTTATCTAAAGCAAGATATCTCAGCAATACTTACCGTGTCGGTATTTTAAAGTATACAAACGAAATGCAACGATAATAAAATTTGCACTCAAGTGCGTGCGTAACAAAATCTACGATAAACAGTTGCACGGAAAAACCTTTTGGTTGTTTAGTTTGTTGTTGCTGAAATTTTACTTTTGATTCCTGCGGTGTTATTTGCAGTTATTGTTTTAAATTGCAAGTAACGCCGTGGAGCAAAGCCAGTGTAAAAAAATAGTCTAAGTTATTCCTTATGTCTTCGGCTATCTGTCAGTGAAGAACAAGTTAAAATCGGTACAGCCATTCCAAAAAAAAACCGGAAAAACAAAACGTTGCTTTTTTGACCGTTAAAAGCAGTTCATCGAATAAAGTAATAAAATAAAGTTGTTGTTCTTGATGAACTCGCACGTTTTTAGGGTTCCGGTGCCAAATGGCAAAAAACGGAACCCTTTTAGATATTATAGATATAGATCATGTCTGTCTGTCTGTCTGTCTGTCTGTCCGTCCGTATGTCACAGCCATTTTTTTCCAAAACTACAAGAGGTAAGTACTACTTGGTACTACTTACTACTTGGTAAGTAGATGTAATCTGTGAACCGCATTAAGATTTTCACATAAACATGGATAAAAAACAATACATTTTGGGGGTCCCCATACTTGGAACTGAAACTCAAAAAAATTTTTTTCATCAAACTCATACGTGTTGTATGTTGTTGTTGAATAGGTCTTCAAAAATTATGTTGAGGTTTCTAATATCATTTTTTTCTAAACTGAATAGTTTGCGCGAGACACACTTTCAAAGTGGAAAAATGTGTGTCCCCCCCCCCCTGTAACTTCTAAAATAAGAGAGTGATAAAACTAAAAAAAATATATGTTGTACATTACCATGTAAACTACCAACGAAAATTGGTTTGAACGAGATCTAGTAAGTAGTTTTTTTTAATACGTCATAAAGCGTAAACAGCAATTTACCTTTCATTCAATCAACGAACTACAAGAACTTTTATATAATGTTACTTGTTGATACGGAACCCTTCATGGGCGAGTCCAACTCGCACTTGGCCGCTTTTTGTAAATATGTGTTTTGCTGGCGTGCCCAAGATAAGCAGGTTATCATCGCGCTTAGACGCCTAAGAGCCAGCAAAAGAGACAGAAAAAGTTGTATGGGTTAAGGGTTAGCTAGTAGACTAAGGCCCTTCGTACACGAAATCTCCGATACTCAACGATTTTAGTCTCCAAGCGACTACCGCCATACAAATCCGTTGAGGTTCGTACACGAGTCGCGTCGCCGACAGTTGTCGCGCCAGTCGCGCGCTACCTGCCGGACAAGATCGCCGCTACATAAATCTCGGCGATTTCCAAGATAGCGGAGCAATTTTTTAATATGTATTAAATTTGTTTCCGAATTGAAGAAATATCCTTGTTTATATAATTATATTGTAATTATTTTGCAGCTACAAACAATCTGCACTTTATATTTCTCTCTATGTACAGGTGAACCCAGTATTTTCTGTTACGACAATTTTATTGTTTTCGATAAAGATAGTACAAAATTATAGTTTCATCATCACTTGTGTCAGACATTTTGGCAAAAGTGTGATCTGTTTAGCCGTTACGCCTATTTATTAGTGATGAATAGGCAACTCGCGTCGTGCGATCCCCTGTCGTGTGTACGGACCGTGCGCTACTCGATACTCGCGACATAATACTAATGTTGTATACAAAATTAGTATCGAAGATTTGCGTAGCCTTGTGTACGAAAGGCCTTATAAGCTTGAAAACATTTTTTTGTTGTTGTAGTATTCTGTTAGGGCCACAGCACACTAGCTACTTTTAGCATCGGCGATCGGCGATTTGGCGACTTCATCGATGCTGCATCGCGTTTTAGCGACTTCATGCGTTCGATCGCGGTATCTGAAACGCGCGTTTCAGCGACTGCTCAGATGCCAAATCGATGCTACCGGCATCTGAATGTGTGCGGAGAGTAGCGTTCAGCTGCTGTGTCGCGCTTCTAAAAAGCGACTCATCTCCGCGTTTGGCATTTTTAAGTGTGTGGTGTAGAGCGTTCGGTCACCGTATTTAGCTTCTAAAAAGCGACTAGTTGCCGATCGCCGATGCTAAAAGTAGCTAGTGTGCTATGGCCCTTAATGTTCATACCTAATTTTGAACGTACAATGTCAAACGGTGAAGTAGGTTTCTCTTCAAGGTAACACATTATTTACTCAAATGTGCATAATCTTTAATACTTGGAGGAAAAATTTTGGCTTTCAGACAAGTCTGACTGCAGTTTGTAGTATTTTTGTAGCATCACATGTTATGTTTTTAAACAATTGAAACAATAAATTGATTGACTGCCTCGGTGGCGAAGTGGGAGCGTTTGGGAGTGCTGTTTGAGGTGTCGGGATCGTTTCCCGGCAAATGCAAATGTTTGTGTGAACCGCAAATAGTTGTATCGGAGTTTGGGAATTTCCTATGAATTTTCCCTTATAAAAACAATAAGTTTATGTCTAATACCCATAATACAAGCTTTACTTACTTTTGGACTAGACGGCGTTGTGTGTTAAATGTCCAAAATATTTGTTTATATATTTATTACTAGCTTTCGCCCGCGGCATACATACTCACAAACTTTCGCGCTTATAATAATATAATGAAGGACATTTCATCCTGTACTTTATGATGTTCAATTTAATCAATCAGATAAACGTTTTACTTTTAATAAAGGGTAGGTATTTACCCTATTCGAATTTTGTAATTACGCCGTAGAATTTCAATGCAAGGAGAAAAGAAAATTTGAAGCAAACTCCATTCTAACCCGCCTGGCCAGGGTTGCCAAAACCTCCTGGAGAGGGCTTGTTTGTCTCTTAAGCCATAAAAAATGCCAAGGTCCACAGTTACAAATTGAGTAATTAAGTCATTGAGATATTCTTTTTCTTTTACTAAGCTTAGAAATTATAATTTAATGTTAGACAGGTTACATTATGGGTGAAAGTTTTATAAGCACTAATACATTGATTATCAGTGACGGACAACTTTTGAACTGCATGCGCGCTCCTAGCACAAACAAATCGATGGATACCGAGAGAAAAGATATTACAGAATAAGAAATAGTAAATAAAGGTATAATTCTCAGATTACTCAAATTATTCCTTCGATCAATACTGGTGATCGAATATTTATTCATTTAAACTTACTTCACAATAACATTAAAGCATTATTACGCCCGCGTGTATGCCGGGTATAGCAGTTAAAAGTAGCCTATGTCCTTTCCCAAGGTTCCGTCTAAGTATTTCTATACCAAAATTCATCAAAATCGGTTAAGCGGTTTAGACGTCAAAACGTAACAGACAGACAGGGTTACTTTGGCATTTAAAATATTGGTAGGGATAAAGATCTTGAATAATATATGTAAACTATCGCAAATAATAAAGAATCAATTTAAAATTCATTACATTGAGAATTGAAATATGTAAGCTTAAAAGCCTTTTTAAAAATAACCTTCGATTGGATGTATTAATATTAGAGTGGACTCTGTATTGAGTTTAACCAGAACAATTGGTTCGCCTATTATTTGGAGTTTGCAAAACTATGTCAATATGTAAATACTAATGTCTTAGATAATTCGAACAAATAAACGATGACTTATAAAGCTAGTATGACCAATTTGTCAATCTACATATAAATCTTAATATAACTATTATCTGGTTTTACTAAAGTGAAATATATATAGCAATAGTTGACCCAGCGAACTTCGTACCGCCCAACTTTAAAATTCCAGAACTTGATCGCAGCGCCACCTACCGGTCCAATTGCGAATCTAAACCATTCCCAGATCCCCTTGAACACACACAAAAAATTTCATCAAAATCGGTCCAGTCGTTTGAGAGAAGTTCAGTGACATACACACTCACAGAAGAATTATATATATGAAGATAGGTAGGCTATTTCTAGTAGCCGACCCCAAATACTATTGGGAATAAAGCTAGGAAAAAGAAGATAGGTAGGCTATTTCTAACGATGTGTTATTTTATGTGTGATAAGTCATTAACAAAAAAACAAAGAATTAAATCTTTATATAATTATGTCTTATAGTTCCTACCTTCAATTGTAAACATCTAATAAGACAATTTAGAATCGCTAAAAATAAACACGCACATAGTAAAACTTTATCAATCCAATTCGAACAATACATTTTTTTTTATGTGCATGAGATGACATCATTCGAATCTCCTACAAATACATTTGGCACGTTTTAGTTTATCACAAAATGATCACTTGGTTTCGCTTGCACACATTAAACAAGCGACAAGTAAAAATCGGCCAAGTGCGTGTCAGGCCACGCACAGGAAAGGGTTCCTCAGTCACCTATAATGGTATGTGGATTTAAAATCGTATCCAATAGATAATTGTTATGTTTACGTATTATTACGTTAATTTTGTATGACGTTTTCCAAGTGAGCGCATTTTACCATATAAGCCTTTATAACTCCTGAACTAAGAAAGTCATCTAATCGGTTATAGTTTTCCTTCAAAGTTCATTATATGGACCACCATCACGATTTTTTTCAGATTTTTTGAGCCAGCCGTTTAGCTTTTAGAGGGGGGGGGACGCCCTGTTTTTACAAAAAAGTGCCCTTTAAAGTGAAATATCTCGCAAACGGATACCTAAATCAAAAAATCGTCTAGGAAACCCTTTATTGTTTTTAAAAGACCTATCTAATGATACCCCACACGATGGGGTAGCCTCGAGAAAAAAAAATCATCCCCACTTTACGTGTAGGGGAGGTACCCCAAATAAAATTATATTTCATAATTTTATTGTAGCACTTTGTCGACGTAATTACAACACGTATTCATGCAAACTTTCATCTTTCTAGCACTTACCGTTTGGACGGTAAGTCGAGGACGGACGGACGGACGGACGGACGGACGGACAGACGGACATGACGAATCTATAAGGGTTCCGAGTTATGAACTTCGGAACCCTAAAAATGAGAAAGCATAATATATATTTAAATTTCTCGATCAATGATTGGTCTAATTCGTAGATGCGTACTTAATTTTACGTTCGGTATAGATAAAAACTAATAAAAGTATAGGTAATAGTCCTGCTTATTGAAGGGTATTAATAGCTAGTGAAGTACATCAATTGCTCAATCGGTTAGAACCTGTATAAACAGCCTTCAGCTCATCTTTAAATAGAATCAAAACCCGTATCTTCCGTTCAACAGGAAAATCTAATTATAGAACACTGGTTCTCCTTCCAATTAGCCTTCATCGTACAATAGACAATTAGTATTTATTTAGGTTAAATTGAGTACTACTTTTGAAGCTTTAGAATAAATTTTATACGTGTAGCGACGGGTTAACAATAGTATCAACCTATTGATACTATGGGTGTCGTAGGAGGCGTTGAAGAGAACAAACTTCAAACCTAAAATCATTCGTTCGTGGTCGTTCGGCTCCCTACGATATGGTTGAACTGGACGATGGCTGGTGCATAGGTCATGCTCGTGATACGGGCGCCGCTAGTCGGGGCTGGTCATCTCACAACTTCTATATTATATTATTGTTTAATGATTTTTGGACACTACCTGTGTAAACATCTGCATCGTTACATTGTCCTCACATTCAATAAAATGCCTTAAACAATGTAACCAAAAATTGTAAAAACAATGTTGGAAAAGACTGTCCATGGAGTTTCTTGTCTGTTCTTCTCCATAAGATCTACGAATTGGAACAGACAATTAGCTTCACGACTGACTACTTGACGTTTCAAAAGTGCCGTTGTATTGGTTTATTTGAAATAAAAATGGTTTGATTTGAAAGAAGGAAAACTTGAAACAAACCTCTTTTAAGAGAGCAAAGGAGAGACCTCCAGCAGTAGACTAGCTGTAAGCGTGATGACGTTCTTGGTTTCTTCAGCTTTTTGTATTTAATGGTGTCTGATTGACTGATATCCTAATACCTGTAGCTCAAGAGACACAAGTATTTTAACCCTTTAAGCGTCTTCCCACTAGATTTACTTCACGTTTGACCCTTCACGCCGCTTTCTGCTTTGCCAAGTGCCGTGGGTTTTATCTGCCTTTGCCAAACGTTTCCATTAAAATTGTTTCGAACGGTCTGTAAACATTTCAGAATTTCAATAGCTTTTGTCATTCAACTGTGATTCATAATTACGTCAATTTGCTTGTCCAAGCCCGTGGCAGTTACCTTTGTTAAGTTACTTACTGTTATGGTATTTATCGTTGAACAGCAAACGCTAAATTTATATGGATTTGAATATTGTTTCTGATGATAAAATCTGTTATGAACACACCTAATATTATTTCTCTTAAATTTTCAATTTAAAAACAATGACAGGTTTGTATGGGGTTTTTATTTCGTTTGGCTTATCTCATGGTAGGGATTGTTTTTGTATTTATTTGGCTGTTACTAACTTCGACAATAATATTTTAAATTACCAGATTTTTAGAAGCTTGCGTTAGAAAGTTATTTTAGTTTTTAGATTACAATGAAAAACTGTTCAAAAATGACTTTTCACTATTGTCATCAAAACGACGTAATTTAACATTTTGTAATCAAAATAATTCGTTTACGATTTTCTTGATTCGTCAATAAAATGCTGCTCTTCTATTAAAAACATCAGTGAACTCCTTCATAAATATCGATATTCAAGTATTAACACAAAGCCGCCATCTAGTTTTCAAACAATCTAGACTATAAGCAAATCATGTTTAGATAACGTATATTTGCGTTTTCTTAATGTACTTGTAAAAACTTTTTGAGCAGTAGTTCTTTTAGCATACTTCTAAAAATAACAATATTTGAATACAATAATTAGAATCAATGGTTATGTATCTATTATAAGTGTATGATTCTAATTATTATTTTCTCCATTATATCTTGTCAGCGGTATAGGATCTGCTATTCTCATTTACATATTTTGTTATGTTATTATTATACTAGCTTTTGCCCGCGGCTCCGCCCGCGTGTATGTCAGGTGTCGCGGTAAAAAGTAGCCTATGTCCCTTCCCAAGTTCAGTTCTATCTTCATATCAAATTTCATCAAAATCGGTTCAGTGATTTAAGGATATATGTTCTTTCCGATTAATTTAATGCTTTTGTTTTACACAAACTGCTTTAATACTTGATAATACAAAGAAAAACCGAGAAGAATTTGTATTCGTCTCGTTCTTAGAGTATACATGCTTAAGCATACTCTAAGGTCTCGTTTTTTATTTTATTCGAATGTTTGTACATGGGATGCTTAACACCTGTGTGGAAACGGAATAAATTTGACAAAACGACCCTAAATGCAGTTTTGTTTGAACATCCATTGTCGAGACGAACATAATGATTGCAACAACATATTCAGTGATGAGTGTGATGAATCAGCGAGCGTTATAAACAAAGAAGTGTTTGTAACTACCACCGATTTAGGTTTGCGTTTTATCATCGTTTTGTATAATTAGCGGTCAGCTATTATTGTTTGCAATCAAAACAACACGCATAGTTCAATGTTTATGAAATATTTTGTTTATTACCAGTTCATCGAACAATGTCAAACATCATCTCATCGATCACTTTCTCAAAATTATTTAGGATGTTACAGAATTAAAGAGGTGTTTTTCAAAGGAATGTGAAGGTTTGCTCAACATATTTTAAATAACTAAATAAAATTGACTATTAGCACAATAAGTTCTACATGGCGAGATATTGCCAACAGCCCACAAAGCTAATAGAAACAGCTTACTGAGCTGTGCACTCTATTATCAGTTAAGCATAACATGACAGAATAAAAGGAACTTAAAGGAACAAAATAAGCAGCTAACATCACTGCCAAGAGAGGGAAAACTTGAAACAAACCCTTTACCAACCCGTCTGGCCAGCGTGATATAGTAGGCCAAAACCTCCTTTCAAAGGAGAGGCCTATGTCCAGCAGTGGACTGTTAAAGGCTGTTGATGATGATGATGATGCTTACTTAACTACAAAAAGGAGATCGATGTATTGAAATTCGAGGATAGTCTAGGCTTGTAATATTAATTCATATACGTGTATATTTAGCATTTTTCTAGTGACTTTTCTTTTTCACGGCCTACCCATCTCTACTGCTTTCGGTAGTGTCTCGTTTCGGGTCGTTAATTTTGACTAATACCGTTTACGGACTTAAAAAAAAAGACACTTGTGGTGTGTTTTGTATTTCTTCTCAGAATGAGTCTTAGGAAATGCTGAAGCCTTCTATCCGTAAAGTCTGACGTATAAAAATATATCTAAAAGATTTACTTGCAAAAATAAATATCATTTATCATCATTCACTTCTACATTGTACACTTATCATTCATTTCTAGTTTGAAGAACTAATACGTTAGCAGTGTCATCATTATCAACAGCTTTTAACAGTTCTCGTAGATATAGGCCTCTCCAAAGCAAGGTTTGACCTATTGTAGTTACCACCTCCACCTCTTTGTAGGCATGTTGTCCTACTTATGGGATGAATAGGGGTGGTGACACTCCGTATCCTTAATCCCTCACCGCCACAACGAGCATACAACAGTGTCATACAAAACACGCAATTCATTTTATAGCACTGGATACACAACTGAAGGTATATTAATAAGCACGAATGCTAAATATGTACAGAGGCATTTATGCAGATTCGGTATGAATTATAGCGGTGTGCTCGATGTGTAGAGGTCACGGGAATCGATGCTCAATTAGATGTGGGCGAAGAATCTGTTTTTGTCTTTTATTTAAGCATATTGGACAATTTGAATTGTATAAAATTGTTTATAACGAGTCTCAACACAAAAAGTATTAACTTCACGAATGAGCGATGAATGAAATAGACTATATTATTTAAAAATATGTATATTACATTATGTAGAATGATGTAAGTAAACTAACAAAACGAATCCAGTCGAAAAAAAACTCCAATATATTTAATTTGCATAACCTTGATAGCTTATAATTTAAGCAGTAATTTTGACAGAAAAACTTCAGGCAAATCGCGTAAAATTCGGTCAATGTCAATTTTATATAATTTATAACAAAAAGAAACTGACTTCAAAGATAAACTATTCCGAGTACCCAAATCGCGACAATTGTGCCTATGATATTTGAGGCGTTCCCTCGATGTCCTTGGGATCGCATCATCACAGCCCGATATGGTGACGATGGGACCACCTGTAAGCTATGCCCATTCCAATGTAAAAAGATTTTTTGTAATCGGTTCATAAACGACGAAATTATCACTGAACACACACAAAAAAAAAGATTCCGACGAATTGAGAACCTCCTCCTTTTTTTGAAGTCGGTTATTAACAAATTCAATACAAAAATTGCATTTTACTTAGATGTGACATCGTTCTGCCAAGACGTATTAGGTGCATTACAATAGAACCACGATAATCAAATATTATTATATTTTGAAAAGTATAATAGACTAGTTCACTAACAAACTCAAACAAGGAAATCACGATCAAAACTTAGCATTTATGTTCAATTCCGAAAAAAAAATGCTTCGAAACAGATGCAATATTTTTTGATATGTTATATTTATTCAAATTTAAATTAAAAAGTCCTTGATGAAACAGATGCAAGAATTTGTTAACGTATTTATTGAAATTTAAATTGTTTAATTTTACTGACAATGAACACTGTTTTGAAAATGGACGATCTAGACGTCTGACATAGTTTGACAAATGACGAATTTTGCGAAAACGTAACCTCATTACTGCAATGAAATGCGAAATTTCAATAATATGTCCAAAATTATTGATCAATATCAGTTTAGAATACTAGAAAAGGAATATTTTTTCCCAACTTATTTAATGCGTATGGTTTTTTTTTTTATCAAATAGTACACCGATAAAACCTTTTATTTACGAGAATCGTTACCAAAATTCTGTGATCAGTCCAGAAATACATGCTAATAGATAAAAGTACTGAAATCTAGATTCTTTCTATTTATGAAAACTTAAACATTAAAAAATGGATACAAAATTGACCATGAAGCTACAATGTAATATTGGATTCGGATGAAATTAAACGTTCTCGTATATAATGCAAATGTAGGCAAAGGAAACACGCTTAATACAGCCTTATTAATGTTAAAATCGACTAATTTTAAAAAAACGAAAGTAAATAATGAAATAGATTGAACGCACGCGATGTCTACGTAATCGCATTATGATCGTTTCCGTATATCCGAGATTCATACATATTCGCGCATAGTTTTGTGGTGCGTGTAAGTGGCAGTGTTTACAGCAGTTTTTGTTAAACAATTGCTCGAGAAATGACAAACAAATGTGTTATACCTGGTAACACTGAAAAACAATAGCTTGTGCCATACAATGCGAATCTTGTAACAGTTTAATGCTAAAACATATTCAGTTTTAGTTTGAAACAATTTTTAAAGACGTTGGTTTTAAGAGGTAATTTTGAGAAATTAGATTTAAAAAAATTACGAGATGTATGATTTTATACTCAATGATGTGAGTTTTTACGAAATGGTAGACTCGATTGGATAAAATATTACAGTTTTATTTCATTTGTCCATAATCATATTATAAATTCCAAAGTAACTGTTTATTTATGCTTTCACGACTGAATCGCTGAACAGATTGGGATAGAAATGAATTTCTTTTAAAAAAAAATATTTTTGACATATGGCATACAACGCCATCTCGTCCTAAACTAAGCAAAGTTTGTACTATGGGTGATGGACAACTGATATAAATACATATATTATTATCACTTTAGCACTTGTATCCATATACATGCATATTATTACATAGATTTGACCTGGAGAATGACATAGGCTATTTTGGTCGCGCCCAAAAAGATAGTTTGGAACATGTGAAACAGCTGTTAATTTCAAATTACAAACAAATACTGCAATTTATATAGGTATTTGTACAGGTATGTAGATGTATGTATGTATGTTAATATCTATGGCAGAGTCGATTCGTATGTGTATTTAGGTGATTAATCTGTCTGCAAGATAATTGCTGTTGAATTAATGCCCTATTAATTCTGTTGTGTCATTTATACAAATAAATGAAATTGAAGTGTATGTCTGTAATACGGAATTAAATTTTTTTAGGGTTCCGTAGTTCCTCACTCGGAACCCTTATAGCTTCGTCATGTCCGTCGGTTCGTTTTTCCTCGACTTACCGCCCAAACGATTAGTGCTAGAACGATTAAACTTTGCATGGATATGTGTTTTTATCATGACGACAAAGTGGTAGAATAAAATCAAGAAAATCATTTTGTTATAGCTCCACTTACACGTAAAGTGGGGTCTTTTTTTTCTCGCGTCTACCCCATCGTGTAAAAACTAAAAAAAAAAGTTGTACATGTGCTGAACTTCAAAGGAAAACTATAACGGCTTAGATAGAATAAAAATTGACGTCAAAAGTTTGACAGTAATCGTCATATACACATGTGTAGGTTTGATTCAAGTAATCGGCCTTGATAATGCACGTTATCACAATGTACTTATAGACATCGGATAACAAACAAAGCATTTTGTAGATACGACTTAGCTGGACTTAGGCCCCGATTAAGACGACAAAGATCTTGAACACTTAGTCACGAACACAAGTGTTTAGATAAATATGTTATAATATATAATACTGATGTGGATAAGTGTTGTCATACAGCTGCGTCTAATGTACTGACCGAATGTATCAAACTGAACCTATTCAATATTCCAGAATATAATACCCAAATTAATATAAGGGGACTGCGTTTCGTAACATACTCTTCTTGGGGACAAAGAAGGGTGTGTGTGGGACTCCCGGGCAACCGGTCTACCAACTAAATATAAAAAACATTTTTAATATCAGGTTAATAAGTACAGTTAGAATAAAAAAGTCACGGCTTTCTTCTATAGTTGTCTCGTCATTTAAATTTGCCGACTGAATGTCATTTGATCAAATTCAGTATCATATCTGGGGAAGTTAGGAAAAAGCCGTTTTATAGATAAAATAGTTATTGAATACCAAAAAAACGAAGTAGACAAAAACATGTTTAAAATTCAAATTCATGTTGTACCTATTAGCATTATATATAATACATTTTATTTTTATGAACTATGTGCACTTTATATTTGGGTAGTAATAGTAAACTACATTAAAATATAAATGAGGCACACAAGTGTTAACCTTGGTAAACTTGAAATGGAATCTTACTTTCATATATAATGGCGAGGACACTGCACGACCTAACAACAGTGGTGAAAGCGAAGACCAAAATTAGATCCTTATGAAATTCAATAATACTTACATTAAAAATGTTTACAAATACGCAAAAATAAATAAACATATCTAAAATAAATGTCTGTGACTAAACAATTATGCGGAGGTCGGAGTGTCACAACCTCTATTCATCTGGTGTCTTATGAGTCGAATAGGGGAGCTAACTACTGAGAATAATATGACTGGATGACTGCAAATAGAAGGGCGTACTAATCCGTGTGGTGACGGATTAAGAATACAGAGTGTCACCACTCCTATTCATGCCGCGGGTGTCGTAAAAGGCGACTAAGGGATAAACTACGCAAGACAACTTCAATGCAAAGAGAAAGAAAACTTGAAACCAACTCTATACCAACCCGTCTGGCCAGCGTGGTATAGTAGGCCAAAACCTCCTTTCTAAGAAGAGGCTTATGTCTGTCTGGACTGTTTAAGGCTGTTGATAATGATGATGACTAATCCGTCTGTCCAGTGTGATACAGTAGGTCAAAACCTCTTTTCTAGGGAGAGGCTACGTTCAGCAGAGGACTGATATAGTCTGTTGAACATGAATCGAACTAACTTCTAACCAAGAGTAATAAATAACATTACGCTATCGAGGACAGTTATATTTATTACGCCTAAACTGTTTTATCGAGTGAGACCATGTTTAAATCGAATTATTTACATTTTAATCGTCGCATAATACTTCCACACCTACCTTACTTAGTGAAGTCATTGAAAGCATAAATAACTCATTAGAAATTCTACATATTAATAAGTAAAACTAATACTCTATATTTGTGGTACCACATATCTTCCTAGCCTTATTCCCAAGTTTATTTGGGGTTGGCTACTAGTTCAACCGGTTTTACCTGAATTTCAGTTTTTCCACGGAGCGACTGGCGTCGGACCTCCGCAACCCTAAGGGAGAACTGAAATTCGAAGATTGAACTAGTTGTCAGTATATTTGAGGGTACTGACTTCCCAATAACGATTGCCATACGATGTTCATGACAACCGGGACCGACGGCTTTACGTGCTCTCCGAGGCACGGGCGTGAATCACCGCCAAACTTCCAAACTCCGGGCAGCTATTAGGAATTTCCTAAGAAAATCCCAAAAACACTTTTTGGCCCGACCCGGGATTTGAACCCGAGACCTCTTGATTAGCTGTCGCATACGCTAACCACTAGACCAACGAGGCAGTTGTGGTACCACATATATCAACATAAAATCTGTATCAAAACGTTAGACTAATATCAGGTTTAGCTATAATCAATGGTCATTCTACTACAATAATATTATTGTCAAGAGTTGAGTGATGGGTGGCCAATTCACCCACATCACTAAACGACAATAGCACAAACAAATGTGTCATTAGGCCCACGCTGTCAGCCTACCCCTCCCTCCTTTCCCCCGACCCTTCAGTTAACGACATGCTTTTAGTTTATGATAGAAAATGATATTTATATTTGTCTTCTTCTTCTTCTTTTGATGAAATAGCAACCAGCCGAATATCAGCTATTTCTGGCAATGTCAAGTAATTAAAGTCTTTAATTGTAAAGTCTTCTAGTCTTCAAGTCTTCGTCGTAATGAATTTAATGATAAAAAAAATGTGGATAAGATGAAATGGGGACCGTCTTCCGAAATAAACAAAAAACGATCTCCTTTATATTTGTCATAAATTATTTAGGTATTTCTGTCTTGCCAGTTGTCACTAAAGTTTTTATTTCAAATAATGTTACTGAAGTCCATTTGTAAATGCGCAAATTATGCAATGACTAAACACTATTGTAATTTTTGAAATATATAAATATATTTATAGTTATTACTTTTATACTTTAAACTCATTGTCTTACAGGCCATTTTTCAATATCGCACGCAAAGAACTAACTAAAAGTTCGTCGGAGACACACACTTGTTTATAAGTTTCACCTTTAAAAAACATCTATCGGAGATACACCATTTATCGACATTATAATTTATCTAATTGTGATTTTGATGATAAATCCACAAAAGTAAAAGAATTTCTACATTAAGAATTTAGTAGGCTTGTATTTACTTGACGTCTAATTTTAGTGCGATAAGTCTAGTTTTACGTTACACGCTGCACTCGGCTACACATTTTGACAGTAACAGCTAAGATTTGAGATATCGAAAAATGGACTGTACACCTCACATTAAAATTATATAATCTTAAAACAGATTTTTAGTTTAGGTTGGTTTAGTGATATTAACACGGCCATTGTCTTAAAAGAAAAACACATTCTTACTATTCTCGCAGAAATCTATTTTTCCAGGCAAATAAGCTTAGCAACATAATTTTTCCATAACACAAATTTCCTTGGTTCGGTTAACCTGGCAAATTGAGTGTAAGACACAATCTGAACGTAGCAGCTAGATTTGTACCGTCGTCCGTATAAATAGGTGAATATTGAAGTGAAGAGTTTCTTATTCGAGTGGATTTTTACGCTTCTTGACCTACAATTATTATTAATATCCAACTTATTAACTTATATGATATTGTGAAACAATTAACATCGAACTACGTTTTTTTTTTGCAAGGAACAAAGAAACTAAATATCAGAACAGGAAAAGATATTGAGATTTAATGTCTGAGAAAAAAATGAAGCAAAAAACATGATTACATAATGAGCATTGCAATTGCAGCCAGCGTACTTACCGAATATATTTCTCGTATTTCTATTTGAAATTATATTTCTTGACCAATGTCGTCAGAATGGCACTGAATGATATTTGTCTAACTAACAAAACAACAAAAATTTTGGACTAGTATCCAACTTGAGGAAAGGCTTTGCTCGGTGTTCTCTCAGGGATCGTATCAGAAATGAGGTGATCCGACAAAAAAGTAAGGTATCGATATGACCCACTCAATTAGTAAGCTTGAAGTGGCAGTGAGTTGGCCATATTAGTCGCAGAACTGACAAATGTTGGGGTATAAGAGTTCTGGAGTGGACACCTAGTCTCGGCACACGTGGTGGAAAACGCCCTCAGGCTAGATGGAGTGACGACTTGCGCCAGGTGTTGGCAGGAGCTAGATGCGAGAAGCCTTAAATCGATCTAGAGTGACGTGCAATGGGAGAGGTCTATGTCCAGCAATGGACTGCAATAGGTCGATGATGATGATAATTCAAATAAAAAAAAAAACGAAATGGACAATTCACTCACAGAAGCTTGTCAAATAATATTTTTCACTATTCACTTCACTATTTATTCTTCAATTATATTTTAGAGGTCTTATTTGTATATAGAATTGATACTAAACAAATGTTTATTAATTCTATAACGATAATAGGCAGCAATTCTTAGAATTCTGACTTGAGTACAAGTCAGAATTTGAAGTATCATCAGTTTGAAGTATCAAACTATGGATATTTCATAACTTCAAAAGTCGTGTATACGATGCATTTCTACGTAGTGTGACGGAATGACCCAAATAAGGAATGGGTCACTTTGATTACATCATTTAAATAGTATATCTTCGCTGCATGCGTTAATTAAATCAGGAAAGCAGTAAGATATTTAGTTTAGGGACTTGATAAATATGTAAACAGTACATCGCTTGTTTCATGCAAGACGGACGTCACTTTAGTTTTTGGGCGCTTGGAGGACGAGACTATCAGTTTTTCTTTTATTTTTCATATCCCTTTATGGTTATACCAGTACATATTGTTTATGTATTTTATTTATCAGTCATTGATATATTACACCTAGTTCTACTTAAATTATTTCTTCCCATTTTTCATAAAGACGCATAGTATGAAAACCTCAGCGTACCATGCCCTATGCAATCTACGTATGGAAAAAAGGAATAAAGTAATTGAGAATAAGGAAAATGTATAGGGCTAATGATACCGAAACATAGAGACAAGTTTTTATTGAATGGCGAAAACAGGTCTGAAATTGCAGTTGTTCGAAAACGCCAGAATCACGTATTCGTGTTGCCTCTGTGACTAGAGAGGCCAAGAAATCGCTAGTTGTGGAAACCAGTCTGTAAATACGCATGATAATAAAAAACTAAATACCATATTGTTCAAACGAAACAAATTTTGTTTTAATAACTATCACGTCGTAACAAAGAAACTATAAAAACTCTTACCTTGCGGAGCAGCAATAAATCGTTCACTAGTCAACGACGTCAATTCGCTGATCAGCTGCCGAGCTTCGATCGCTTCGGTTAAAAGGCATACTTGGTCTAAGTCTATGTCTTCGATGACGATGCCTTTGTTTACCGCTTCGTATATGAAGCCTAACTGCTGGCTGTAACAAAAGAAAATACATTTGAATAGGAAAGGGTACAATCGGAAACCAATAATGTGTCTTGACTTTTTGAATAATGATTTACAACAAGCAACTGCCTCGTTGGTTTAGCGGATAGCCTATGCGACTGCTAATCTAGAGGTCTCGGGTTCAAATCCCGGGTCGGACCAAAAAAGTGTTTTTGGGTTTTTCTTATAAAATTCCTAATAGCAGCCCGGAGTTTGGAAGTTCGGCGGTGATTCACGCCCGTGCCTCGGAGAGCACGTATAGCCGTCGGTCCCGGTTGTCATGAACATCTATAGCAATCGTTATTGGGAAATCAGTGCCAACAAATTTACTGACAACTAGTTCAACCTACGAATTTCAGTTCTCCCTTAGGGTTGCGGTGGTCCGATGCCAGTCGCTCCGTGGCAAAACTGATATTCAGGTATAACCGGTTGCACTAGTAGTCGACCCCAAATATTATTGGGAATAAGGCTAGGAAGAAGAAG
Organism: Phragmatobia fuliginosa; assembly: GCA_932526445.1. NCBI lineage: Eukaryota > Metazoa > Arthropoda > Insecta > Lepidoptera > Erebidae > Phragmatobia > Phragmatobia fuliginosa. Next base: position 3,830,008 of record OW052059.1, on the reverse strand, counting down.
ATTTATTCAACAAGCAGTATCCACACTTTTCGATATCTCCAATTCATGAACGTTTGTAACTTTTGATTTTTGTCTATAAAGCAACAGGCCCGCGGACAGGAGTAGCCATAACGTCTTTTTCCCACACACAACAGTATGTCATTTTTTGCGGGGAAAATCTTCGAACAGATTTTATCTGTTGTGTTACTAATCTCACCCTTCACTTTTGATCCCATATTTACTTATAAGGTGGTTATAAGTACACAGAGAAGATACGAAGTAAACATAACATAGTACTTAAATTGTTACCGTCTAACGGCAAACAGACACGGCTGGATCTTGGAAACAATAAGGTTGTTAGTTCAGACGAAAACTGCTTAATCACTCGACCGTGATTTAAGTAAGAAGTTCTACATGTTAGACAATTTCTCTTTCAGTGGATACTTAGCACGTCAGGTACTCGAAGTTTTTAATATAATCATTTCTCATCAGAGCGAGAAAAATAAATCTTAACAGGGATTCGTCCACTTTCTAAGAATTTTTCTTTACAATTACCTTATCATTTCCTAGGTGTTGTTTTTTGTTAAGGTGGTACATTTCCATTTCTTTCAGATGTTTCTGCATCATTCTACCGTCCTCCGGAGGCCGGGAGAATGATGCAAAATGATTCAGCCTCCGACCTCACACTCACCAACGAAATACGACAGCACACATGACGTCACTATTAGGTTGATCTTCTGTGTGAACAGAACACATAATTATTATAGTAGCGTAGAATTTCGATGACTTCGTTGCAGAGCCGGGCTGGGTCGCTAGTTTCTATGGATGGATATAACACAAGTAACCTCTTTTCGATTAAATTGTGAAGATGTGTTACTGACGATGATGTATTCCTGGTTGGTCTAGTGGTTAGCATATGCGGCTGCTGATCAAGAGGTCTCGGGTTCGATTCCCGGGTCGGTCCAAATATTTGTGTGATCCACAAGTATTTGTTTCGGAGTCTGGGTGTTTTCTATGTATAATATGTATGTATATACAAAAAAAAGTATGTTTATGTATTTATATCAGTTGTTTAGTACCCAAAATACAAGCTCTGCTTAGTTTGGGACTAGATGGCGTTGTGTGTAAAATGTCCGAAATATTTATTATATTTATTATTATTTATTCCAAGCCGATGTATGCCACGGCGGGCGGCGGCGTTTCAACGGAGAATAGTCAACTACGAAGAAGCATATTATAATGCAATGTGCATTATGCGTATACATATGTGTGCGCAAACACAGGTGCACTTTCTATCAATCGCTCTCATAACCCGATGGGATCCGCTATCCGATACGAACGGGAAGAGACGCAGTCCAGGACGAACGGCTTTACGTGCTCTCCGAGGCACAGAGCTTAAGAACTCAAAGAAACTCAGAAAGAAGAAATGTATTTCTATAATCAAAAAAAAATAGCACTTTTTTGCACGAGTTTTCTATTTATTACTACTAAGACTACGTATATTTTTGATGATGTGTGTACGTGTAAGTGCATTTACTAAACACAGACATTTATTAAAAAGAAGGTAGCAAAAGCAAGTTTATTTTTAGATATAGTCTAGACACATCTGCAGATTCTCGTTGGCGACGGAGGGGAAATTCAGCATACGTTCTTATTACGGCAAAAAAGTCACATTGAACTCTAGAGATGTGGTGCATTCTTAAGATTACAATTGTATATGGCATGGTGGTTTAGTGGCCAACTATAAATTTTAGTTGAGTGATCTCTACAAGAGACTTAGCACCACTGACTGGTTACAGCCGAAAGTCAAGGGTTCCACTTCCTCCCGGGACAACGTGATCAGTTCTGTGTCTCTGTATATTTATCAATATATATTATACTGTTCCGTTACTGACTGACAGACAACGCACAGCCGAAACTACTTGGCGCAGGAAGTTGTGATTTTGGAAAATTCCACCCTAATGGGGTGGAAAACTAAATCAAAGTTGTACATCAAAATAACACGTGGGCAAAGCCACGGGCAATAGCAAGTGGGTTTTTAATACAGTGATTCATTAGAGAAGCCCTTGAAAGGAACAGCAAAAAAGGTACAATGAGCGAACTTTAGGCCTCAAACGAAAATAAACTCTACTGGATATCCTTAGGATAGATTATGTTGTGAATTAAGTCAAACAATATACATAAGTAATATACATATTACATATACACACCAAAATAGTTACAAATTACTCAATTGTCAGGCAATTAACATTCCAAAACAATCACACAATTCCAGCATATTTGCTAAGAGAGCTATCTTTGGATAGTAACTTTATTCATATTGCTAAAAATTCGTTTATCGTCGGAGTTTTTCTGTTTGCCGTTAGTATAGAATCCTTTATGTTACACCGAGCGACGGTGAAAGAAAAAACAAAAAGTATTGCGGACTGTGAAGTATTTTTAAGGGACTACGGCGAAGCTAACAGCAATGATAATAATTATCCACCAAACAAATCATGTTTTATGTATGAACAAGCTGAATCCCGCGGTGTGAAAATCGGTAAAATTGTTTCAGAAATGTTTATATTCCTTTTTAGATGTAAGTACCAAATGTACTTTAATATACATTTAGTACTGTTCATTTGATATTACAAACATACGCTTTAATTTTATTCATTTGTATAGATATAAATAGAACCTTTAACCCTGTGATTCAGTTATGTTTTCAATTACACACAATTGTCACATCTAATAACTACAACAAATTAACAATAACATTAGCGCTATCATCATAAAGTTTATTTAAAACGACCGCCTCCGGATATTATTGGTGTCAAAGTGCAAAAACATTAATGTTTTCATTGTGTAGTGATTGTTTAAAAGTCGATTAATTGAATAAATACTGACATGCTGTGAGTCCAGTTACAATCTAAATGTCAGTCGTGATATCTAATTCTGACTTTTATACTACTTAATCGGAATGGAGTCTGGAGTACCTAAGTGGTTTGAGTGTAATCATATTGTACAGGTTTGATAAATTAACTGTATACTAAGTTTATTTATATTCTATTAGTATTTAGAGCGATTTTGACAACTGGCATAAGTATAGCTGATGTTATCAGGCGTAATTTAGACCGCCTTTATTTTTCAAAGACTTCAATTAGCGAAAACATCAAAAAAAAAGCAAATAAAATAGCAAACAAAATAACTTCATCTGATAATCTTTTGTATCAAAAGTAACAAAAATTGCCAACGATACAACGGGGCGCAGTTATTAAAATAATATTTCAGAGGTCTATTACTAAGCGAATATTTAAGTCTAGTGTTGGTTGTCAGGAAATATCTCGTGGAAAGAAAGTAAAAAATCCTATGATGACGTAGAGAAGGTCGACACTCAGTAGTGGTACAAAGTCATATGGGCGATATCGATACTTCCAGTACATCATATTACAACATCTACTGCTATTTTTAATTTTATCTTATCTAACGGATATAGTTTTCATAGATAACACTTCAATACATTGTAGGTACACGCATATTATGTAAAATAACTGTATTTTTACAAACTGTTGTCTTTACTGACTAAAGCACAAAATTTTATAATTTTTCTTCTTTCTTTCTGTAAAGCAGGAAATATTTTTTTACAATTCTTTTTATTTGTTTTATGATAAGACTGCTGTCGTACTAAGAACCTATCCTGACTCAAACATTCTGAAATTTTCATTGTGAAGCGGGCAGAAAGAACATTCAGAAATCCTACAATTTGACGACCATTCAAAGGTCTGTTCTTTGATGTAGCTGAGTCTCCTATGCGTATTACTGACGGATGAACCTTAAGCTTGAAAGAAAATATACTACCGCCGAATGTGCCGCTCTCGAAATTGTACAAAAATATGTCTACCTTGGGCAGACATTGCAGTTGGCTAGAAACTATTTCGAGGACGAAGTCAATTGGAGGGTTTAGCTACGTTGGGCAGCATTTCTCAAGTTACGTTAAAACTTCCACAGTGGTAGTGGGTTAGAACCAACAATATTGAGAGCTGTAGGAATCAACGAGGTGACCTTTTGAATATCGTCATCCCTTTATTGTTGTTTTCAGATTTATGTTTTGTATCAGCAACTTTAAAGTTTTTTTCTCCTAAATTTCAAGCCATCGCGACAAGCACCAAAAATAATATATTTTGTGGAAGGTACGTTGTACTTTACAATTGTCATAGCACGGAAGCGTCACGACTCACCAACAAGGTAAGTTTTTTATGTGACCTTATGATATTTGTTTTTAAAGGTTTTTATGTGAAACTAAATATTGTTTACCAAAGGAAATTGTTTTCGACTATATCAAAAACAGAATAAGATGTGAGCCAATTCAACAGTGAATAATGGCGTATGACATAGCTTTTTTAATAGATCTGTTTTTTTTAGTGTGGAAATTTTACTGAAACATCAGGAGACTTCGTTAAATTGAAGTCACGCCAAGTGATCAACCCGTTACCCGAGTAGGTCGGCTCTGATTCAATATGCACTGTCTCATGCACAATTCATTAGGTAAATTCTCTATATTTAAAGAAAAAAAATGGTTCTAACCTTGTGTTAATTTCTTTGAAGTGAACTGAGATGCTGAAGCTGCAACCAACTCAAAAAAAAATGCTTCACTTCTTAAACCCTCCCTCCGTAAGGTATAATGCTTGTCGAGCATCTCCAAAATACACCCTTTAAATAATGATATTCCCAAAAAATCTTCTACCGTAATAGACACACCTTAATAATGTTTTATAAACTCCAGCAATCCGCCCTATACATAAGTTTCATCACCCGTATCATGACCTGTACAACTAAACCGAATAAATACCTTGAAAAGCGACATATTGTCACCTTATCAGTCGGACACGTGCTCGCCGAGTGGCGTGTATCGATAAAATGATTTTAAACAATCTTTCATGGTACGGGGGCCATATAACGCACGCGATCATTTATAATTTCAGGGTTATTGTCAGTGTCGTTTTTCAGTGTTTGGATAGTTTGAAATATTAATTTGTTACGTCACTCCTACACTTGGGTAGAATTAGCTATCAAAAACACTATGTATTAATGACAATACAGTTTCTCATTAATAGATAGTAGATATTTAAGTATACAATAGGGTAAATCGTCAACCCCATTGGTTGTTTGTTTGTATTGGTTATATAAATAAATCATATGAAGCCCAGTCCATAAAGAGAATTGTTGTGATAATCTATCTTTCTTTCTGATAATGAACGCATGTGGAATGTCGTCACTCAACTGCATAACAATATCTAAGGTATATTGATATTAAAGCCACACTGATTTCGGCACGAACAGGCCGGGGTCTTACAATCCTCGCATAGAAAATCAACTTATATGACAACATTTGTGCTATCGCATTGCGTTGGTGAGTGCGAAACCGGAGGGCCAATGACGTAGAAGAAACACACTAGGCCGCCATATGTCACCAAGCTGCATTGTCTGCATTCACAACAAGGATGGTGACCTCTTGAATTCTTCTCATCCATGCATCTCGATCAGGTTATAAACTCACAGTAACTATAAACTGTAAGTACCACCGCCCCTCGGCACATTTAATTCAAGAGCAAAAGATTCGTTGCCAACAATTGAACCCAAAGCATCTCGGTGAAAATCAATGAAAGAAGTGCTGAGTTACATTTAGAAATTGTTTAATTTATTTATGACTATCGGTGTACTTAAATACAGTCGTACACGTACAAATTGAGATTTAAGATGACACTGTGGCAACCCTAGAGAATCTGCAACTGTCAGATTATTTCTCCAACGTGATACGGAACGTGACTAAATCGCATTGCTTTGCCGATTAAATTGTTTAATCGGATTGCAATCTGTAATTATGTTACTCACAGTTTTTCTATACTACTTATAAGCCATTATTATTCCGATGATTACTTGGGGTCAGCTATTAGTTCAATCGGTTTTACCTTAATTTCAGGTTTATTACGGAACGACTGGCATTGGAAATCCGCAACCCTTGGGGTGAACAAAATTCGAACACAGACAATTTTTCTGTACAAATATTTTGAAGAACTAAAAATAGATTGTTTAAAGAAGAAAGCATTTAATTGCTCGATAAGAGTAGAAACAGTTTAGAAAGTTGAGGAAGGACAAAATCAACCTCACTCTATGAGAAGTAGGAGTAGTAGAGCCAAGCTGATTTCAGAACGAATGGGCCGGCTCAACCGGGGCAGTACTACCCTCACACAGAAGACTAACTTATATGAGTGTAAACTTGAGACCAGAGGACCAATGATACAGGAGGATTACACTAAGCCGCTATAGCGTGAGTCACCAGTCACCACCAGCAGTCGGGGCTGGTCATCACACAACTTCTATATTATATTATTGTTTAATTATTTTTGGACACTACCTCTGTATATATCTGCATCGTTACATTGTCCTCTCATTTAATGAAATGCCTTAAACAATGTAATTAAAAATTGTAAAAACAATGTTGGAAAAGAGTGTCCATGGAGTTTCTTGTCTGTTCTTCCTCATAGGATCTACGAATTGGAACAGACAATTAGCTTCACGACTGACTACTGACTGACTACTTGACGTTTCAAAAGTGCCGTTGTATTGGTTTATTTGAATAAAATGGTTTGATTTCATTTGATTCACCTTGCTGAACTATATATATACATAGAAAACATCCAAACTTCGAAACAAGTATTATATAACTAGTCACTGGAAAACATACGGCGCCTCATAAACAACAACCAATTTCAATATTTTCTGTTTTATGCGGCGCCACAAGTGTCAAGTTTCGATCTAATCAGATAATGGATACCGGATCAAAATTGATAGCGTCCACTACGTACTTCGTGTGTATCATACAATCACTTGTCATTTATTATCAATCTATTTAAAACGTTTTCGCAGATGAAATGATTGCAAAGAATGCAAATGGAACCAGCTTTTGCTCGCGTGTATGTCGATTATTGCGGTAAGAGGTCTGTCCTTCCACAATATTAAAAACTCTAAATCAAATAACTTTTCTTTGAAGTAGGCTTTTTCAAGCACTTTCGAAACTTGACATTGATGACTCTAGTAGCTCGGTTCCAAAATCTCATTCTTATAGACAAGAACCTACAAGAAACTCCATAGATATGTAACTCCTTTAAAACGTACAGATTTACAATTGTTGTGTACATGTCATTATTTTTCTTTCTATAAAAAGACAACTCCCCAACAATATTTCTGTGTAGTAGGGTACTTCAGAAACAAAAAGAGCACCTAGGCTCAGAATAAAATTTTGTGGATCACACAAAGTATTTTCCCGTGTAGGATTTGAACCCAACAACACTTAGTGTAGTAGAGAGCGGCGTGGCGACCGCTTATTCCACTAGGCCAACCGTGCAGTCTCTTATACAAAGTATCACCATAATAAATTTTATTGAAATCGCGAGCATTTTGGCCGTAAAAGCATAACAGACAAACAGAGTTAACACTTCTTCTTAAAAAAATTATAAGGTTCGCTCATGACTTACTCTCAGCTTGCCATGACTCACTTCTATAAAAAATAAAAAAAAAACCTACCTTTCTGCTCGTTCAGAGAGGCAGTACTCCCATCGATTACTGTTGCACTTCCACTCTCTCATCCTCCTCAACACGGGGGAGTTCAGCTCGTCGCATATCATCTTCAAGGCAGCCTCTTCTAACACATCCTGCACGGCTATTAATGATAACCTGGTGGAAAAGGAATGATTGTTACTACTGAACTTATATAATTAAAATTAGAATTCTGAAAGGATCAGCAGTGCTATTCTTATTCGTGGAAACTCCCATGGGCAGTCACCTCACTGGGGTCTGCGGAGCGCGGTTTGTCGGAATCGGACGAACTAAAACCACACTGAGTGCCACTCTGCGAATGAGATAGGAGAGGTCCAGGAACAGTTGTTATTACGAAATCTGGTACTAACCTAACCCTCTGGTCACCTTGTAAGTAATACCTTCCTGCTAAGGAAAGGTCTATGATCAGCATTGGACTATTGAAGACTGTCGATGATGATGATGAGTTCTATCCTCTAGGGAAATAGCCTTGTGCTCTCTGTCACGGCATCGAAGCTTGCGAATTTGAAACTCTGGCATCGCTAACTTTTGAACTTTCGCGTTCCATGATAATTAATATTATTTTTACGGGAATTAAAGCGTCAGCCTGTGACCACGGCCGGTGCAACCTGGTCGAAACGTCAGGCAAATCAGAGGTATGTAATACCCTAAATAAGTGATCGCGTTAATTCCCGTACAAATAATATTAATTATCTGGCATCGCTGTACGCAATGATGTTTGCTTCAAGAATAGCGTTGCAGTACCATAACTTTAATCGTGAATTATAAATTATCTATACAAATAAATAAAATTGTCTGTTTGTAATGTTAAAATAACCGCTTTTTACTACATGCATATGTATGTATACACATATGCCAATTTTTTTTTTTTCAATTTCTGTCTGTCTGTCTGTTCCAGGTAATCTCTGGAACGGCTGGACCGATTTCCACGGGACTTTTACTGGCAGATAGCTGATGATATATGGAGTAACTTTACTTAGACTAGCTTCGCCCCGCGGCGTTGCCCGCGGTTACAACAACTAACGCTGGTAACACCGCGGGGCTCAGTTAGTCATGAATTATAAATTTTACTTAACAAAATAGTTTCAGCTTTTCTAAGCCTCGTGACATTCTCTTATAAGAAGTTAACAAAACGAATTTAAACATATACAAAAGAAAAAATGTTTATAATTCTAAGTTCGGATGATGATGCATTTATGATGATTCATCAACTAACCTTTAGTAATCTTGTATAAGTAGTTTGAGAGACTAAGAAATAAGGCCTTATTTTTACTTTGAAGATAAACATTAAGAATGGTTTTAAAAGGACTCTGAATCAGAATATGTGATAGGGTTTTAGAACACACACTTTAATATTTGATGTATTAGAGAAAGAAAACACTAACTGCCTCGTTGATCAAGTGGATAGCGAATACGACTGCTAATCAAGTGATCTCGGATTCAAATCCCGGGTCGGGCCAAAAAGTGTTTATCGGTTTCTCTTAGGAAATTTTTAATAGCAGCCCGGAATTTGGAAGTTTGGCGGTGATTCTCGCCCATGCCTCAGAGAGCACATATAGCCGTCGGTCCCGGTTGTCATGTACATCTATAGGAATTGTTATTGGGAAGTCAGTGCCCTCAAATTTACTGACAACTAGTTCAACCTTTTCAGTTCTCCCTTAGGGTTGCGGAAGTCCGATGCCAGTCGCTCCGTGGAAAAACTGATATTCAGGTAAAATCGGTTGAACTAGTAGCCGACCCCAAATAATGTTGGGAATAAGGCTATAAGAAGAAGAGAAAGAAAACGCCAAGATTCTCTACTCTCTCTGTGATCTAGACTTTGCTGAGTTAATTTCATCAATCATCAACAGCCTTCAACAGTCCACTGCTGGACATAGGCCTCCTCTCCTTAGAAAGGAGGTTTTGGGCTACTATACCATGCTGGCCAGACGGGTTGGTATAGGGTTGGTTTCAACTGAGTCGGTGAGGAGGTGGATCGGCTTCAAGAGGAATACCGTGAGATCCGGCAAACTCTGAAGCTGGCCATCTGCCGCGCCAAAGAGGAGAGCCGCAAGGAGATGCTGGAGAGTCTCGAGCGTGACCCCTGGGGTCGGCCCTATCGTGCGGTGCGCAAAAAGCTCTGCGCGGGGGGCCTGCCCCTCACGGAGACTCTCCAGCCCAGCTTCCTGCAGGAAGTGGTCGAGGGCCTATTCCCACAGCGGGCGGAGCACACGCCCCAGTCGATGGCCGTCATGGCCGGAGGCGACGACGAAGGCGAGGCTGATGTGCCGCCCGTCAGGGAATCAGAGGTAGGGGCGGCTGTTCTAAGGATTCGATCCAAGAACACCGCCCCCGGGCCAGACGGGGTACCTGCCCGAGTGCTGGCCCGAGCCCTCGATCACATGTCGGACCGCCTCAGGGGAGTGCTAGACGCTAGTCTGGCGTCCGGACGCTTCCCTGAGTGTTGGAAAAGCGGGAAGCTGGTTCTGCTCCAGAAGCCAGGTCGGTCTGCCGACTCGGTCGCGGCCTATAGGCCCATCGTGTTGCTGGACGAGGCGGGTAAGCTGTTCGAGAGGGTGCTCCACGCCCGCATCGTCCGGCACCTGCGCGAGGTGGGCCCCGATCTGTCGGACGCCCAATTTGGATTCCGGGAGGGGCGTTCGACGGTCGACGCAATTCTGCGTCTGAAGGCCGCGACCGAACAGGCGGTGGGCTGCGGCGACGTGCTGTTGGCGGTGTCGTTGGACATCGCCAACGCATTCAATAGTCTGCCATTCAGCTGCATCAGAGCCGCACTCCAGTACCATGGAGTGCCGCAATACCTGGGGCGGCTAGTGGCAGACTATCTGACGGAGCGTACTGTCATGTACGAGGACCGAGAAGGAGTCTTGAGACGTCGGGCCATGTCGTGCGGTGTTCCACAGGGGTCTGTCCTCGGACCACTCCTGTGGAACATGGGATACGACTGGGTCCTGCGAGGGCGTCTCCCCCCCGGGGTCGGTGTAATTTGCTACGCCGACGACACTTTAGTGACAGCCCGGGGGGCGACCTTCGAAGAGGCGGCACGCCTGGCCACCACAGGAGTCTCCCTGGTGGTCGGGCGCATTGAGGCGCTGGGTTTGCGGGTGGCCCTAGAAAAGACGGAAGCCCTACTTTTTCATGGGCCCCGTCGTGGTCCACCCGCCGGCGCCTCCATCGAGGTCAACTCGGTCCTCGTACCGGTCCGGGCCCACTTAAAGTATCTGGGTCTGGTCCTAGACGGTAGGTGGCTCTTCGACGAGCACTTCCAACAGCTTGCTCCGAAGCTGATCGGCACTGCCTCCTTCCTTGGGCGTCTTTTGCCCAATCTGGGAGGAGCCAGTGTCGCCACGAGGCAGCTGTACACGGGGGTTGTCCGGTCTATGGCACTCTATGGTGCACCGGTGTGGGCGGCGGCTCTGACCGAGCAGAATAGGGCGCGCCTCAGGCGGCCTCAGAGAACTCTGGCGGTCAGAGCCATACGGGGCTACCGCACCGTATCGACGGAGGCGGCGTGCGCCCTGGCCGGAACACCCCCGTGGGATTTGGAGGCGGAAGTGCTCGCCGACGTTTATCGGCGAGTGGCTAACTACCGGGCGGAGAGTGGTGGAGTTGGACCTCCGCCCGAGGACGTGCGCGAGTGGCGCGAAGCCGCTCACCGAGCCACGATGGATCGCTGGTCGGTCCGGCTGGAGACTCCACGTGCTGGCTTCGCCACCGTAGAGGCGCTTCAGCCGGTCATCGGCGAATGGGCAGTGCGGCAGCACGGGACCCTTACCTTCCGACTGACGCAGGTTCTTTCCGGGCATGGTTGCTTCGGAAAGTACCTGCACTCGGTCGCCAGGAGGGAATTGAGTCCCGCCTGCCACCACTGCGACTGCAGTGAGGATTCGGCTCATCACACGCTGGCGGTCTGCCCCGCATGGGAGACGCAGCGCCGGGTCCTCACTGCAGTCATCGGAGGGGATCTCTCGCTGCCGGCCGTCGTTCGTTCCATGGTCGGCAGCGAGAGCGCATTCACCGCGGTCGCAACCTTCTGCGAGGACGTAATCACGCAGAAGGAGGCGGCGGAGAAGGCCCGGGAGGACGACATCCAATCGGACCAGATTCGCCGCCGGCGACTCGGGCGGAGGAGGCGCGAACATCTGCGCCTCATGCCGCCTTGAGTGTGGCCGCGGGTGGACGGGACGGGTTTTCCCTCCACCCGCATTATGTGGCCAGCCGCGAGGGGGCGGCGTCGGTGTGTGCCGGACGCCGCCTAAGAGAGGGTCGTCAAATAGAGACGGTGCCCGCATCAGGAGCGGGCAGGCGCTGGAGAAGTTCAGAAGGAGATCCCACCCTGGACTTCTCCCCCTCCTAAACGGAGAAGCGCGGAGAGGGCACACTGTGTGTTTTTTAGTCGGTTCAAGTCCGACACACCACCCCGCCGTAACCCCCGGTGGGGTGACGGTCCATGATGATTTTTCACACACTAAAAAAAAAAAAAAATAAAAAAAAAAAAAAAAAAAAAAAAAAAAAAAAAAAAAAAAGGTTGGTTTCAACTTTTCCTTTTCTTTGCATTGATTTTGTCTTGCTTAGTTTATCCCTTAGTCGCCTTTTACGACACCGGGGGATGAATAGGGGTGGTGACACTATCCCCTCCCTGGACTCCTTCCAATACACAGGCGCAGAGAGGTTGTGGTTTTAGTCGGTTCGAGTCCGACACACCACCCCGCCGTAACCCCCGACGGGGTGACGGTCCGCGGGGATTTCCACACGTAAAAAAAAAAAAAAAAAAATAAAAAAAAAAAAAAAAAAAAAAAAGGGGGGTGGTGACACTCTGTATTCTTAATCCGTCACCACACGGATAGTGAGTTAATTTACCGCATAGGAAGTGACGAGTTGTGTTTTTAACCTCGTAACGTGCCAATCATGGGGCATTTAATTGCAAGACTACAACACGTGTAATTATTTGATAAGTAGTTAACTTTTTATCTTCTATCAGTCATCATTCACAATTGTCACGTGTCACACTCTATTTAAAAGATAAATTTTAATCTTTACCTCTTTATTTATTAGTAACAATACACTTTTTAGGCTAGTAATATTATTTTACTACCATTTTTTTAGCATAAATACAATTCCTCAAGTTAGTGGAGTATGCTTGTGGTTAACGTATTAAGAACTAGCTAAATCCCGCGGTGTTACCCGCTGCTATCGTTCAAAATCGCGAGTAACGATGCGGAGCGAAACTTGTTTTAGAAAAATCAGCCTAAGTTACTCCATAAGGGCCACAGCACACTAGCTACTTTTAGCATCGGCGATCGGCAACTAGTCGCTTTTTAGAAGCTAAATATGGCGACCGAACGCTCTACACCGCACTCTTAAAAACGCCAAACGCGGAGATTGAGTCGCTTTTTAGAAGCGCGACACAGCAGCTGAACGCTACTCTCCGCACACATTCGGATGCCGGTAGCATCGATTTAGCATCAGAGCAGTCGCTAAAACGCGCGTTTCCGATACCGCGATCGAACGCAGGAAGTCGCTAAAACGCGATGCAGCATCGATGCAGTCGCCAAATCGCCGATCGCCGATGCTAAAAGTAGCTAGTGTGCTGTGGGCCTAAGTCATTTGTCAGTAAAATTTGCCGTTCCAGCCGTTCCAGAAATTAAAAAACAGTTCTGGAAAAAACAGACAGACAGACAATAAAAATTCGGTACTAACATATAATATTACAACAGACACTTTTTTTTTTATTTGTATGCATACAGAGCGTCACCATATAATTTATCTAAATATACAGGTATCAATTAATTAATTGATAGTCTCATTAACTCTTTAAGAACATAAAGATAAATTTCCTCCTTTTTTACACTAAGAGGTATTTAACGTAACTATGAACACTAATATAGAGAATAAGCCTTAATGTCAACGCTCTATATGAAGTATAATGCCTTGCAAAATCCTATCTAACTTATGACCTTCCACCCCCCCCCCCCCCCCTTTTCGTTTTCTATTCAATTTCTTTATTCTCTTGTTTCATAGGCTAACGTGACTGATCACGTGATCAAAACAAAATGTTAGCCAATCAAGAAATAGAATGGAATATAGAAACGATTTACGTTTGCAACTTCGTTGGCTTGTATTATTCGAGTCCATTAAATAGTAGCTAAGGGTAATCCCCGGTCGATTATATTGCATGCGTCGGAATAACGTGATTGCATTCTGTTGTTTATGGTGAACAAAGTACCTACTATGAAAACGTACCTAGCAATTAGTGTGATTATGTCATGATTGTATGGATAGCTAGAGATTGCGTGGGACGATCTATAAATACAACATAATTTATGAATTTCAAGAGATGTTTACTGTTTTATGTTTCTCTATCTATTTAGTGAAGTTTCACATATTTAATGGCTGAGTCCCGCGGTGTTTGTTATTTGTTGTTGTTGTTGTAAATTGCAAGTAATGGAAAATGGAAAGCATGAGTAGAATCTAAGAATAAGGTTACCATTCTTATTGTGAATGCAGACAAAACAGCATGGGGGTCAAAACTATGGCGGCCAAGCAAATTGCTTCTGCATTATTACGCTTCACCAATAAAATAAGACGTTACAAATACTGTCATGATCTTCTCTACCATCATTTATTTAAAACTTGATGGGCTAAGGCGGACTTAATGCCATGAGGCATTCTCTCCCAGTAAACCTTCACGCGATGTAATAAAATTAAGATGCGGTAGGTGCAAAGGTAAGTGTCACACACACACTCATAAAATGCCAATTTGTATGGCAAATTGTTTGACAATTTTACCAATTGAATAGACTTTAATGAGTGTATTGTGTATGGTATATCTCAAGGTTTCGTACAAAGGAAACAGTTTACGATAAAAACTGTTTTCCTAAATTGGCTCGTTAAGTTCACTAATTGCGAGTCGTTGATAAAAAAAAATTCAGGTTATACCAACGAATGGTTATTTTAGTTCTAACTTAATTAGGTTAGTGAAACCTTAAGAGTGCACTGAATAAGAAATGGACTAATTGTAGTAGGTAACTGTCGAATGTGACGTGAGCACTAGGTTTTGCAATCAATTTTCACCTCATTTTATGAAAACCTATTGGCAATTGGTAAATCCATTCTAAATAAATGCGACCGGACGCCATATTCTCTCTTGAGAATGAGTATAGCCTACATATACATTTTAAGGGTCCGCCCATTAATCACATGATCTTTTTTTGGCATTTTTAAACACCTCCCCCCGCCCTTGTTGATACATGGTGAGGTTTAAGACTAGGAGGGGGGGGGGGCTCCAATCTCACGTGTATTTTTAGTACCTGAAGAAGAGTATATTATGTACTCTCATTTTTTTTAAATATTAATAAAATACAGATAACTATTTTTACTATACAAAATTAAAGACTACATTAATTACGTTCAGAGGTGGAGTAGAAAGGATGCAGGTTGACTGGCATAAAAATAATGAAAGAAATGCGAAAAATTGTAGAAAAACGTGATATATTACAACATCCTCCCTCCTCCTTGTGATATTTCGTGATTTTTTGTGAACCCTTCCCCCCTTTTCGAGCCTCGCGTGATTAATGGACAGCCCCTAATTCTTGTCTTAAATACTTAATGCCTTTGTATGCAAAAACAAATAAATCGATGAATAGCTACACCCGTGTATTAGCATTATAATTACCAGGACACGAATATTAATTGTTTATTGTAATGATGGGAAACGACATATTTAGTTTAGAACAATCACCGTTAAATATACATAGGAGTACATATCTTAACTATTACAATAATAACTATCTGTCCTTGTCGTATCTCTTGAGAACGATACAGTGAATATCTATCGTCTAATTCATAAATAATAGAAGAACTGTCCTTTTTAGGGTTCCGTATTATCGACCACATTCCCGTTCCTTTCGACCCCAAATTATATTAGGAACTAGCTGACAAGGCGAACTTCGCTCCGCCCAATTTAGAAATCCTAGAACTTAATCGCAGCGCTACCTACCGGGTCCAATTGCGAATCCAAACCATTCTCGAACCCACTTGAACACACACAAAAAATCATCAAAATCGGTCCAGCCGTTTAGAAGGACTTCAATTCAAACACACGAACAGGATTTTTTATATTTTCAAATTTGATTATTATAAAGATAATAAAGGGTAGAAAGATGATGTTGTATTCTCATTTATTTGTTAATCTTTAATTCTTTTTGGATTAATTTAAAAATCCGAACGAATGTGTAGTGCACCATCTCACTCATTCCCCAACGATAGGCTGTTTGAGAATGCCTCTGGCATTAAGTTCTTAATTTTACATTTTACTATATGAAGTTAAAAAGCAAATAAATTGCAAGTTGTCTAACTCGACAAATTCGAGACTACATTACGAGCAAATGAGCCTGCCTACAGTGGGGATACCGAACCGGATACAGCGTGGGATAAACCGAAGGCAGTCAATCGTCCAACACAAAGCGGTGCAACATTGCAAATAATAGAAACTGCAATGTAGCTATAGACAAAAAAGATCGCAAACTGAAGGATATTTTAAATCGATTCTAAACATTTTAATGACATTTAGCGAATACGAGAACGTAAACGCTCACAACTTGCTATATTATATATATTATTTTATATATTTTTGGACACTACCAGTGTAAATATCAGCATCGTTACATTGTCCTCACATTTAATAAAATTCCTAAAAGAATGTAACCAAAAATTGTAAAAACTATGTTGGAAAAGAGTGTCCATGGAGTTTCTTGTCTGTTCTTCACCATAGGATCTACGAATTGGAACAGACAATTAGCTTCACGACCGACTACTGACTGACTACTTGACGTTTCAAAAGTGCCGTTGTATTGGTGTATTTGAAATAAAAACGGTTTGATTTGATTTGATTTAAAACTTGGAATGCTTAAAGTTTGTGTACAGAAGTCGAGGATAAAATTAATAGGAAATATGACAAATCTTCTTTTAGAAAACATGTATACGTCAGACAATTCAGACATCTTACACACAACGTCACCTAGTCCCAAACTAAGCAGAACTTGTATTAAAGGTACTAGACAACTGATATAAATACATATAAACCATTCAAGAGGTCTCGGGTTCGATTCCCGGGTCGGACCAAATGTTTGTGTGATCCGCAAATATTTGTTTCGGACTTTGGGTGTTTTCTATGTATAATATGTATGTATTTACAAAAAAAAGTATGTTTATGTATTTATATCAGTTGTCTAGTTACCCATAATACAAGCTCTGCTTAGTTTGGGGACTAGACGGCGTTGTGAGTAAAATGTCCGAAATATTTATTTATTTTTCTCTAATTTGACCTTAGAATTAGTGTATGCAAAAAAAAACTCACTTATTCTCCAAAATAGTCCGGCATACAACTTCTCGTACGCCAGGATTCGTGATCTTCTCTACACTCAGCTGATGCAGGTTCCATGAAGCGAGCCGACAAGACCTCACTCCGTCCCTTTCATACGAAAATACTTCTTCGACTATTGGCCTATGGGAGTACGCAGACAATAGGTCTAGGATATCATTCACTGGCACTGTTGCAAAACCATTTGGCAATGTCATTTGGTATTTAGTATTTGTTGGCATGGACAGACTCTTCCTGTGAGGCGTCTTCAGTGTACTCGAGATCCCATTAGGCGTGGAAGGCGTGTCCACCCATCCATTTACATGTCCGTTCGTCAAAATTTGAACACTCTCACACTTTCTTGGCTCCAAGCTTAAATGAGGTTTAACAGCACTTAGTCTTACAATATCGATACCACGAACTTTTATGAGATCATCTAAGGATTTGAAAGGTCCTCTTTTGTTACGGTAGTCAACTATATTAGCGGCTATTTCTTGGTTAAGGCCCGGTACACACTGTAATTGGAATACACTGGATGAATTCACTGAGCACAGTTTACTTTCAGACGGTACACGAACACTATCCAACGATTGGGAACACGAACTTGCTCTTGATATCTGCTTACGTATATTTGTGCATATTTCTGGTCTAAGTAATTCTAGTTTTTCAGCGCCTATACCTGTAAAAGAAACATTTTTGAATAAATTGTTAGGAACGAGGGACATGAATGTTAGAGAGACATATGAAGGAATGTATTCAATACTGTATTTTGTCAAAAATTGGATTGGACAACGCCAACAGCTTGCCTTTATCCATACTTAATCTATGTGGTGATTCATTTTCAGCATAAACAGTCATTCTGCAGAAACATGTCACTAAGCCACTATGGTGTGTGTCACCACGCTGTATTGTATGCACTCACAGTGTGGAAGACGGTCCCTACTCCTGAATTCTACGCATGCTTTCCATCAGAAAGAGTAGAGTCACTATGGTAGGCTTAAATATAAAAAAAAAGTACTACTACTACTACCGAATACCATAGACGCTTTATTCCTTCTTTCTCGTACGGTCCTTCGCCATGGGAATGACATTATGGAACCGCGAAAATGCCTACATCTAGTAGGTCTTTTCAGGTACAAAAGCTTCTTGATTTCCGAGACGATTGGTGCCTGACGATGATTGATGATTAACACTTAAAGCTCTGATTCAGGTGTCTTGGGTACGTCGTGAAAGATTGGAGGGTTAAGAGAGTCTATCCTAGATATATATATATATATAAGAGGAGTGATACAGTGGAGGCGGATCTTGGAAAACCAAAAGCCGACAACTCGCGACAGTTGGCATTCTCTTATGTCAACGGAGCAGTAGAAGTAATTTTCGAGATAAATATGGAATATGGGTCTACACTTGGGGTTTGGTAGGTACACACTTAAGTTTGGTAGGTAGTAGAGTCACGCTGATTCCAGCATGCTGAGGCCGGGAGAAACAACTGACCAGGCAGCAATAGTATAAGTCATCAAACTACATTGCCTACCCTCACAATGAGGATGGTGACTTCTGCTCCTAGATTCTACTCATGCTTTCTATTAGGCAGAGTAGAGTCACTTTGGTAGGCTTAAATATTGAAAAAAAAAAACTAGAACTTTATCTTGTAAGATGGAATTTTATCCAATAAGAGTAGTATCATTTTAATATACTGAAGAAACATACTGTCCCACACGTCAGTACAGTTTCTTTTACAAATAACAAATATTAATTAAGTCATTGCTGTGTGGTACAAAAACTTATTATATTTGATAGCTTTCAAATAGGTATAAAGATAAGCCTTATCTAATAAAAGAGAGTTCACACAAGAGCAAAAACTTATCAGATTGGAATGAAATTGTATTTTTTTAATTGGGCTAAGGCAAAGCCAAAGCGAAACATAATATTTTTGGTAGCCCACGTATGTTTATAATGTTCGTGACTTTTGAACTAATGAACCAATTTTAATGAATAAAGTGTAAAAATTCAATCATAACAATGTCATGGATGACGGAAGCTATGTAAATTTCCGTAATATATTTTTACTAGCTTTCACCCGTGGCTCTGACCGCATGTATGTCGGTTGTCACAGTAAAAAACAGCCTATGTCGTTAAGCTTAAGCTCTAAACTATTTGTATACCTAATTTAATTTAAATTGGTTCTGTAGGTTTGGTGTGAAACAGACAGAGTTACTTTTGAATTTATAATATTATGTAGTAGGTAAAGGATTACTAAGTATTTGCTGAGGTCATAGTCACAGTAAGACTAAAATATTATAGAAAACATTTAATGAAATCATGGTATCAGACTCTTAAATTAGATTCCTATAAGACTAATTCTTGATGTAGATTCATTTCTCATAAAGTTTCAGTTCATCATCATCCTCAGCATATTTGCATCCACTGCTGGATGTATGCCTCTTGCATGGTTCTCCATTCGCTTCTGGATGCGGCGTGTCTAGTCCAGGTCGGCCCTGCCGTCTTTTTTATATCGTCCGACCACCTGGCAGCTGGTCTACCAACACTTCGACTTCCTGTTCGGGGTCGCCAGAATAAAATTTTATTGCTCCATCTATCATCCTTTCTTCGGCAGACATGTCCAGCCCATTGCCATTTCAGTTGAGCAATTCTTCTAGCTATGTCGAAGACTTTCGTGCGTTGACGAATGTCCTCGTTTCTGACCCTATCTCGCAAAGAGATACCGAGCATTGATCTCTCCATCGCTCTTTGCGCGACTTTCAGACGATGTATTAGCCCTACAGTGAGTGTCCATGTTTCGCAAGAATATGTCATAACTGGAAGAACACATTGGTTGAAGACCCTTGTCTTTAGTGTTTGTGGGATTGTCGACTTGAACACGTCCTTGAGTTTGCCGAAAGCACCCCAGCCTAGCTGTATTCGCCTGTCTATTTCAGCATCCAGTGAACCTTTCTCGATGCTAATTTTGTGTCCTAGGTAGATGTATTCCTTTACATTTTCTATCGTTATGCCATCTATAGTAATTGGTGTGACATTAGTCGAACCCATCCACTTTGTCTTATCCGGGTTCATTTTTAGGCCAACTCTCAGTGAAGCCTGACTTAGTTCTGTGAGCATTTTCCGTAAGTCTTCGGGTGTCTCTGCGAGTAGAACGATGTCGTCTGCAAAGCGTAGGTGACTCAAGTACTTTCCATCGACCTTTAAACCCGTCCTATCCCAGCACACAGTCTTAAAGATGTCTTCCAGTGCGCATGTAAATAATTTTGGTGAAATGACGTCGCCCTGGCGTACACCTCTTCTGATTGGAATAGTTGTTGAGTTGTCTTGTACCTGAATAGATATGGTCGCATCTCGGTAGAGGTTCTTCAGCAACTGGAAGTTAACAATAACAAAAAAATCTTCGTTCCTTCCCCTTCCCACTTTCCAGAACACTCAACTGCCAATGCAGGACAAGCTCGGTATTCTGGGTATGGATATTTGCCAGGATCTCAACCGACAGAAATACATAGGGAGCATAACCAAGGCGGCCTCGCGAAAGCATGGTGTGTGCTAACACCAAAATAATGTATATATTTTATTTTAAAATGTAATTAATATCTTTATGGAGTTTAATAAAGAGAATAATAATAAAACTATATTTACTTCCATCAAAAAGTACACTATTGTACAATGATTCATAGAAAATAGTACAGAGGCAGCGGCAAGGTGTCTTGTTACAACAGTACATTAAGGAAGAAAGAGTTATAAGTTGGTTGCGGATAGATTCAAGTTCTATTAATTCTTTCATAATTAGAATTTGTTTTAAGTTCATGTATTGAATATAGTGAGTTTATAACTTGACTCATACATGTGAGTAAATCCTTATAGTTTCAAATATATGATCATATTACTGTTTATGAACATATGAAGCAAAATTAAAATATAAGTAATGTTTTTACTACTTTTTAATATATTTCTTTTCTTAAATTGAGGTAAATGATTTAGCTCTTTGTATGCCTATGAGTTTTAATTAATTGATTTCATCTCTGAGTATTTTCATACAAAATTCAGGATAAAAAGAAATAATTTCTATATTATTATTCAAAATATACCTAATGAATGATAATGGAGATAGGCATTATGAATTTATATTGGTCACATGGTTTGATGCGATACTAAATTGCATTAATCTTTAAGTTATCGACGCTAATTTACCTGATACGAGTGCAAGGTCGTCCACTCGTTTGAATCGTCCAATCATCTGACGATGCCGCACTATCTCTCGCGCTAGCTGCCTGTTCACTCCTGGCAGGGTCATCAGCTGCTCCTCGGTAGCTGTGTTCACGTTCATCAGTTCAGGATAGTCTTCCGAAGGCGGCAAATTGAATGTGTGACTCAAACTTGATTTATTTAATTTACTCCGTCTCACGAACCGCCGAAACGAATTCCTGCGGCCGCTTTTGCTCCAGACGGAGCTTGGACTTTGCCCCATATCGTCACCCGCCACTTCGAAATTATATATCCATCATTACATCAGTAATTCAAAATTTCACTTCAAAATAAGTTAAGAAAAAAAACTAATAATAGATTGTTACGTTGCTCACTAGCCTTAGCTTTTCACGGAAATTTTTATTAAGTATTGAAATAATTAACTTGAACTTGTTGCACTTACTACCGACAAAGTTTGTTTTTAATTTACACAATTGTTACGGTCATTATTCAGCAAGACAAACAATACATCTCCCCGTCATCAAGTAAATCGCAACAATGAAAATGACAGACAGTACTGAAATTGACATAAAGACTGACTGACCGAAAACAGAACAGAATGAATGTCAAAGATAACGGAGTACGTTTAGTGCGGTCCGATTTAGTAAAATTAGAAATTGTACCTACTTTTCACAAATCGATTTGACTGACGTCACTTTGGCAAATATTAATTGCACATGCTCGTATTTCTTTCATAGCTAAATGTTAACCATGGAATTAATAACTGTGAGAAATGGACAGGTTTTGAGAAGACTTATAGGACTCTTTGGGTTAAAATAACGTTAGCTTTCTCGCTCTACAACTAATTAAATTATTTATAGTAGGTTTGGTGTATGTTACTCGTAAATCTTTATGTTTGATAATGACAGAACGAAACTTCAAAACAATACTTTAAATTGAACTGTCTCGTAGGTACATACGCGTTCTCGAAAACAGCATACACAGTAACATATGTTCAACGATTTTCAATGTTCAAGTTTTGAGGTGAGCTAAAAAAAAAAGCTGCCGAGTCATTCATCATCATCTGAGTCGGAGGACTTTTCCACTGCTGAACAGTGTCCGCCTAAAAGGCTCTCTATAGCAACCGGTCTTACGCTACCTTATCCAACGGCTTCGCGCGATATGAATTTGCGCATATGAACAAAGTAATATGAATGAAATCAAGTAACAAGACCTATATATAGAGTGATAAATATAATAGGTGTACAGGTGGACCAGAAGTTCGTTTGCATTTCAAATGATGATTTAAAGAAATTTGTTATGTGAGATAAATACTCTTTATTTGTTAGTAAATTACACGAATGGGGATTAGATTTTTTAAATTACATCATCCATATGATCCTGGACATTTTGTAAAATTTTCTTATTGGTAATATAAAATTCCT
Source organism: Phragmatobia fuliginosa (assembly GCA_932526445.1). NCBI lineage: Eukaryota > Metazoa > Arthropoda > Insecta > Lepidoptera > Erebidae > Phragmatobia > Phragmatobia fuliginosa. Next base: position 3,807,436 of record OW052059.1, on the reverse strand, counting down.
CTGTAACCATTAGAATTTTGTACGGATGGAAATGTAAATCTTTGTAAAGAATACGAATCAAATTTGTTTTGGGCACGCCTAGGGCGTTACTTCGCTTCCAAGTAGAGTCCAGGATTTTCATGAATAGACGCTCTTACACGCTCGACGTTTTCGGGATCTCTTGATGTTTTAGGTCACGCGGATAGTGGTTGATTCATTGTTAGACCTGTCTCCTCGAACTTCTGTACCCATTTTCTAATTAATTGAATCGATGGAGCTTAATTTTTAAGCCGTATGTTGTAATGAGCGCAACATTTTCGTTGCGCTAGAGTAAAATAATCGTTGTTGCGCTAGTACTTGCGTAAACAGAACGCGCGTTTTTTATCACTATACGACGCCATGGTACTGAATTCCTATTAGCCGCTTTTGCGCTTCGTAGCCCCTCTGCCCCAACCCGCTGTTGCAGCTACCGATTCAAATTCAAACGAACTTTTGGTCCACCTTGTATAATTTGGGTACTAGAAACTAAGAAAAAATATAAGTGAAAACTATTTTAATTGTCTTTTAATGTGTTATCGTAAAAGGAAAAATTCCCTGATACAAATTTCGATGTTTTTTTCGTATCGATTAATATCGATGACGTTTTCGCACACAATTCTCATTCAGACATCCTGTAATCCATTGCTTAATATTTATTTCTTGCATCATTATTTATTACGAGCTGTCTGGTGCCCATTCCATTTGGTGCTAAACATTTTCACGCAAATCCGACTACAGCGAAAATTATTCGGGTTAACATACCTATACATTTAAAGACTATGAAACTCACTTATTATTTGATGTTTTACTTTCTTTTTATTGCTAAAATAATTTTGATAATCAATTCAGTAGTTTCAAAGAATATTCCTTTTAGTCCGTGCGGAAATCCCCTCGGATACCACCAAGTAGTGGTTATGACTGGAACCGACTAAAACCGCACGTCGTCACAGGTACTAGAAACCGAAGCCTAGAAACTAGGTGTACCCTCGCAAGAATATCCCTAGGACCCCGACGTATCTCGGGCCACCTACAGTTTGTAGCCCCTTCCTGTGAGGGAAACCTACTGTTCCTTTCCCGATCAGCAGAAAGGGCGCGCGCTTTTTGTAGCGCTTGCAGCGTCACCCCAGTCTGCTTCTGCTAGGGTGAAAGATGGCCTCATCTGTCACTCCCAGGCCTGCGCTTATGGAGGACAGAGATTGTTAACGATCTCCGGCGCCTGAGTCGTCAGTAGCACCGTTCCCGGGCCTGTAGGATCGGGAGAGTTCTGAACCTCTCCCAGTCTCAAAGATTACCCCTGAAACCTCACAAATTTTACCTGTTTATTAGTATTACGCCTGCCAAGGTGACTTTACTATGCTTGATGGAAAGCATGAGTAAAATCCACAAGTGGGGGTCGCCATACTCACTGCAAATGCAAGCAGTATGGTGAACCACATTATGGCGGCCTAGTGAGATGCTTTTTCACGCCCCGCTTAAAGGACCCGGGATCATAGTAAGAAGGAAAAACTAGAGCTAGTAGTGAGTTCCAGTGTTTAACTGCTCGGCACAAGAAGGAAGACCCGAACCGCTTAGTTCTGGATCGTATATCTTCTTCTCTGAAGGGGTGACTTCCCTGGCCAGATCGTGTTGTTCTGTAAAGGAAGGGAGATATGGGAGTATAGATGCATCTGCAGATATGAGATGGCTCAATCAGGTAATGATGAATCTTTTGTCGAGTTTGATCTTTATAATATTTCTGAAGGCACTAATTAGCCTGGTAAGGTATATAGCTCCTAAAGCTGCGGTCATCACTTAACTTCAGATGACTAATGTGCTCGTTTAAAGGTGTCTAATTATAGTCCTTAGTACAAAATTTATTGTGTTAACAGATATCTGCGAAATTGACAAGGCCTGCTGCATCTGTAGACTACATCAGAGGCAAGAAGCAAACAGCTAAAAAAAGCAGACCCAATTAAAAAAAATATATGACGATGTTGCCAACGTCACGGACAATAAAACACAAGTTTGATCAGAACAGTTCCCGTGCTAATTTATTCAAATTATGTACAGTTATATCGCCTATAAGCTTACACTTAGACAACTGCTGCTACAATAATACGAATATGTATATAATCACTGCATTTGCTCTGTAAAGAAACTCTATTTACAGAGATGAGTGTGCGATATTACAAATGGGAATTTTATGGGCTAATTACCACACAGTTACACAAATAATTTTAAATACTGTTTATTATCATCATAATAGAACTTCATTTGCATTTATTTCATTCGACTTACTGTTCTCCGCATTTTTTTCTTTACTAGGTATATTATTATTTCTTTGGAAGTATGTCGAATTATTTGCCGTTTGAAACATCAGCTAGCAGGCATGAGTCAGATAGTCCACTACTGAATTAATGATTTTAAAATTGCTTATTTAATCTCAAACACATCTCAATACCATAATAATCGTGAAACAGCGTAAGATGTTATATTTCAGCTATTAAATGTTCCTACATATAAATACTCGAAGACATTTTGAAAAATAAGGTTTATTTCTAAGCAAACTCCTCCGTACTGAAAAGCAAATGAAATTTTACCTTGATGATCATATAGAATTAGTATTATTCTGTGATTGCTGCTCTTCATCATCAAAAGTGCATCACTTTAAACATTGTATATGACATATTTATGTCAGTAGCGTTGTATTTACAGTTTATACGCAAATTACGTGAAACTATTGCCTTTTAATAGATAGCGCATCAGTAAAATGAAAAAGCATTGACAAGCATAGGCTTATGTATAAGCTTCGTTACTTACTTTTCTCAGTTTCATTACTTCGATAGTTAAGGCTTTATTTTTATGAAAAACAAACTTCTCTGAAACGTTTAGTAAAATATAAGCACATACAAGGTCCACCATGTTGATAATACGACCTCGAATATCAATTATCTATGTAACTGACCATTTACATTAAAAATAAAAAAGGTTAGATCTAGTAACATTGCTTTGTAGTTAAAATATATAAAAAAGGACTTTATTAATTAGCTCACAAAACTCCAATTTGAATGATGTAATTACACCCAAATAGTGAGATGGAAAACATAACGAAAATGTCACCAGTACATATGGATGTCCACTGTCTGTCTTTTATTACATTTTAAAAATTCCATATTATCATAAATACTTTTATACACTCAATACAATTAAATCGTTCGTACCTGGCCGTGAGACCATCGCGCATCGCTTACAGATTAGTATTTTTTTTTTTCTTTAAATAACATATTTAAACTAAAAAGTTTTCACTATTAAATATTGGAATCTAACCTATTGCGAAGCGTAACAAAAAACTATCTTTTGAGAATCTAACTAATCACTAAGCCTTAGCTTCAACTGTGTTATTACAACCCAAAATGGCATTGTTTTTTTTTTAAACAGCCAACTATTTATAATCTATATTAAATAAATACTTTAAATTTATTACGGAAAAATGGGTAAAAATCTTTAATGTAATGTTTTTTATTTATTATAAACTAAACAAAAATCAACAAAAGAAAAAAAAGGAATTCGTCTTTCTCGTAACAGTTGAGCGTGAAAAAAAAAAAAAAATCTATGCCTATATGAGGATGTTATGTGGCTAATACATTATACACAGGATACAGGGAAATTATTTGTTCTACATACAAAAATATATCACAGAAAGAGATGTAGGTAGTCATTAATCAATAAAAAAAATTCAAATGATGCTTTGACTAGTACATATATGTTAAAATAGAAAAAGTATAAGAGCGAAAAAGATATCTGCATTAGAAAATTCTCAACAAACATGGTAATTACACAAACGATTTAAGGAGTTAGATTCGGTTATGGTTACAATTGAATTATATAAAAATACTTGATTACTATTCATAATAAATATTATATGTTTAAATAGACAACCAATTTAACTAGGCACTTTCCCCTCGTGTCCAGTGCCCGGTCAAGTTGGTAGAAGAAACACCGACACTTCTACAATAAGTCTATGATTATTATAATTATGCATTTTAGCCACCTAACATTTTATCCCCTTTATAAAAATAGACAATAATCCAGCCTTTTTAGCTCCGTCCAACATCCATAACTTGTACAAATATTTCATATCAAAACTTGCCAATACTTCTCCTTTATCATACAAATGAGTTTATTATTATAACATTAAATATATTCCCTTGACAAACTTATCGACATTGCTATTGAAAATTATAATGTCCCAATTGAAGCATAGAGTTTGAATAATTCTTACTACAAATACGTATTCGGATAAATCTCAATATTTGTGTGATGTCATTATAGGGATTTCTATTCAGATATAAAAAAATCTTTTAGGTAAAATAGCTCAACAATTTTTTCTTTATTCCTAGCTGCCAATACCTAGAGATTTTTCACACGTCACAATAAGTTTGTCAAAGAAACGCAGCCAGCTAAAATTAATTAATACCTAAGCTAATCACTTTAATAAGTTATAAGTTTTAGATATTTTTTTGTTTATATGATATAAATACTTATTTAAGTTTGGAAAAAGCTACGCTTTCTGCATCTGTATTTTTTTTTCAATTATTATTTGGAATTGTTAAGTACTCTAAGATATGATTCCGTTATTGTTTTAATATTTCTAGTGTTTTATAAGCTTTAGTGAGATAATAGTGACCTTTAGAGTAATGTAATATAAGAACAGAGAGCTTAGGCAAGACGTTAAATGAAACTCCATCGTAAATAATAATAATTTTACTATTACAATAAGCACCAAACTAGGTTTGGAATGTTCAGTATTGCACCACACGTGAACGTAATCAATCCTGACACAAGTCACAATGTAATTATAAACAATATACGGTTTGGGGTAGTAAAGGGTAGTAAAATTCCAAATAATTATATATTTTTATAATAAATAAATTCAGTTAACCAACACAATAAAGGTCACCATTATGGGGTTGATTTAGAAGCGAATTGAGAATACAAAGTGAGCAAAAAATAAGATATTCAGCGTAATATTATTTTACCCATACAATGTTGTTGGTTTGTACAAATAGTGACTTCATTGTGCATTAAACCATGCGTCGTTGCACCTCCAGTCTTCACAGAAGATCACATATACGGAACTTCCTAATCTCAGATGACAAAACCTTTTCACTAGGGTTATGTTTCTTATTTGACAAGCGCTGGAATACATGAAACTTAAAATTAACACTTGCCCTTAACTGATATCTGTATTATTATGTGAACATGACAAGGTAATTCGGTTCCATTTCTTTCCGACATTCTGTCAAACAATAAACACCTTTATTAAACAATAAAGATAGTTCTGTTTGCTTATTCGACAGTTTTGTCCATTCGCAGAACTGTATAAAACAATAAAATACGTAAACAATGTATGTACCTTTTCCAGGCATCAAGACTTTCTGTTAATGTTCAAAATTAATTTGAAAAGTTACATTGAATAGATTATTTATTAGTTAATGCTTCATGTATTCTAGCAAATATCTCAGATTTATCTAAATAAATACTTATTTTAATATCATAAACAATATTACAAATAAACGTTTGCGTTTTAATAGAAAAGTATTTCAAATTCGCATTTTATTATCGATAGTAATGGAAATGTATTACATATATGTTGTTCCTATCTCTAAGGGCGGGGCATTGCCAGCTTTATATTGTAGACATTTTATTATTTACATGAAACATTTATCTATGGTTATACGTGTATAATCGATTGATTGGTTAGTCGATTTACACAGTGTAGTTGTCTATAGACTTACAAGGAGTAGTGCGTACACCGAATATATATCATAGGCTTTTTTTTACCGATTTTTGTTAAGACAGACTCATTTGAAAGGAAATAATTGCACATAAAAGTGATTGCACATATGATATCGCTTAAAGCGTCTAAGTTACAAACAATGATTACACCCTAAATATTGTAGTTGTCTAATAATCTTTATTATATATTTTTTTAAATAATTTTTAACATCAATATTATGCTTCGAATGCCCCATGTCCCCTTTGAGTTAATTTTATGATTAATTATAAAATCTAAATTGTCGTTTAATAATACAAACACCGTTCGCAAGCGAACTGTGGCGTGTTATAATGCCAGGCTTGCAGACGAGGGAATGTTGTCTATGGAAAATGTCTATGAAAGTGAAATGTCTACATATGATAATTGAGATTTTATTCTGCTTTAATAGATTTAAAGTTATTATAGGATTAAACTGGTAAAGTGTAAAGCATTCCCTCGACTTTCATAAACTTTTTTGAAAGACTGACTATTAGAAGCTGCCGTATATTTAGTGTATTTGTATTAGTGTTAGGTATGTGTGAGTATTACAAACTGGCCGGACCAAAGTCACAAATATTATTTTCACTCCTGGTACAGAAAAGCATTACATAACATCGAGGAACATTCCCTTATAAATTCTTGTGCAAGCTTATACTATTTATTATGAACAGTAAAACACAAATTTCATTAAAACAGCCAATCTTTCAAAGAAGCGCCGGGCGAACTCCTAGTTTCGTCCGCCATAATTTTAAGTATCGACCAAATACAAAGAGCCGCGTATTGGAAGAAATCTCTTGGCGATCGGTCGCGCGGGAGTGTGCGTGCGCGTCAACACAAGTACAAGCCAGCGATGTGTGTGTGAGTGTGTGTGAGAGAGAGAGGAAACGATCGTGTTCGCGCAAGCGTCGTCCCTGAGCGGGCGACTCTGTACGTATGCCCGCCGCATTATATAGTACCTGGAATGGTTTGAAAGACATAGTTATTAGTATATCAATCTTAAACTAAATTATTCACGTGCTTATTGTTAAGAACAAGGACAAAATTCTCAGCAAAAATGGCATGTCTCCGTTAATTTTTCAGATGGTAGCAACATTATTATCAATTTTTGTGCTTAACTTAAGTAAAAGTCACAGATTTTTGCGCTGAAAAATGGTACTGTGCTCAGTAGAATGTAGATGCTCATCTTCTAAGTATACAATACCACTTTTACCAAATTTATATATTTAAGGATATACAACTGAGCTTACCCAAACTTTAGCTAATTAGCTAATTTTATATGATATAGTAAATTGTTGTGAGAGCAATTTGCGCTACTTTCTGAGATTTAGGATAACATTTAATTTGATTGCTGATGCTCCTTTTCGTAATTATGTATAAGAAAACTAATTTGTAAGAATTTTGAGTAAATAAACTGCTACGGATATTGATGTAGAGCATTTCAACAATACATTCGCAAAGTGTTTTTTTAAAGACAGGAATACATATTCTGTGTCGTGGGTATTTCAGAACAACAATTGTGGATCAGTGTGATATAAACCCAATACAATGGCATTTATACAAGAACCACTTAAACTACTTTTTTGTACGTGTGGAAACCCCATTGGACCGTCACTCCACCGGGGTTTGCGGCAGGGCTGTGAGTCGGAATCGAACCAATTAAAACCACACGGTGTACCACTCTGCGCCTGGGATGGTAGAGCTCCAGGTACATTTGTTATTAGGATATCCCAAGGGTTAGAAGCAAGTTTGCTCAACAGCGATATACCAAGATTGCACCTAGATTGTACAATAAATTGAATTTGAAGTACCGTACTAGACATTTATCAAACTATCAAATTAAGAACACAACTAGAACATGGCTTGAGAATTTTGACTACGATGATGTCGAGGGTTTATTGTATGTAACGACTTAATATTTCCAAACCTACACTCACACACACGCACGCACGCATGCATGCATGGACAGACACTGTTTTATTTAATAAGTAATTAATAAGTTTTAATGTAATTTTCACATGCTAAGTGTAACAATTTATTGATTATTGTTTTTATTTTGAGAAGGAACTGATTCCTGATATACAGCTCACGTTTGTTTGGGAATCAGAACTTACACTTGAATTGTATCCATTTTTTGTTACAATAAAGAATTATTATTATTATTATATCGGGACTCCAACCACTTAAACCACTAAGTCAAACGGTTTGGTGACAACTACTTTTGGATTTAGCTCACGCTATTGACCAAGAAGAGAATATTGTCCAGCTGATTGAAACGTTACGTTTACCTGGTTCATGTGTAGTGTTCGGCTAGCACTCGGAGGAGGAGTTGAGGTCGAGGGGGGGCGGCGGTCCAGTCACTCTCGGCTTGGCGCGCGTGAGGCGGTCCAGCTCGGCCGCCGCGTCCGACCGCGCCGCCGCAGCCAGGGGGGACGCGTCAGCTCGCCCCGCTGGTGACCCCGTCTTCTTGTATAGCAGCGAGTTGAAGAAGTTCGCCAGCACACCCTCGTTGCCGGGCGTGCCGGGGCCCATGCTGATCTTTGTGCCGTCCAACTGTATGTAACAATATTTATTTATAAATATAAAAATGAATCCCTATTTCCCTTGGTCACGCCATCACGCATGAACAAATGGAGCGATTTCACTAATTTCACTAATTTTGTAATATTCTTTAAAGTACGAGGATGGTTCTTACGGAGAGATAAATATAAAAAAAAAACTGAAAAAGTCTAAAAGCAACACTTTTCTTTTCAATTTGAACTTTAATACTATAACATAAAGCTTAAGCTTTATTGGAAGGGTTCCGAGAATACAAAACAATCGAGTGACGTTGAATCGACTGTTAGGCGGTACGAAGTTCGCGGGGTCAGCTAGTTTATTTATATAATCGACTGCCTCGTTGGTTTAGTGGTTAACGTATGCGACTGCTGATCAAAAGGTCTCGGATCTGCAAATATTCGTTTCGGAGTCTGCGTGTTTTCTATGTATAATATGTACCTATATATTTGCAAAAAAAGTATGTTTGTGTATTTATATCAGTTGTCTAGTACCATAATACAATCTCTGCTTTGTTTGGGACTAGATGGCGTTGTGTGTCCGAAACATTTATTTATTTATTTACACACTTTATAAGGCAGTAGAGCCACGTTGACTTCAGCCCGAACGGGACTAATTCTACCCTACACAGAAGACTGACCTAAAATGACAGTATTCGTACTGTCGCCTTTTGTTAAGCATCTCCCTAGGCCGCCATAGTATGGGTCACCATGCTGCATTATCTATAATACATTCAGTGAGGATAACGACCCCTACTCCTGCTTTCCATCAGGCAGAGTAGAGTCACTACTTTGATACTATTCTGTTACTATTTCCTTAACGCATCCAATAGCATCAAACAATTTTATTGATAAAAATAGAGCTACAAGTTCCAACACTTTAATCGACGATATATGGACATTAATATTGGGTATTACAATAGGCTGTCTTATCGTTCATGATGATCTCGTTTTCTGACTAGGTCTGTCCAACGTTCCTTTCTCATTGCACTGATGTGGTCCCAAGTAGTTTGCTACCTTAATTTACTCATATGACAATTATAAGATGAAAAGACGTTGTGACACTCCCTATTCTTAATCCGTTACCACACGAAAAAATAATAACAATGAAAATCTAAGAAGAAGCTTTTGCGCCTCAGGAAGGAGCTGAGTCTGCTAAGGTTGGGCTCTCCTAATCCACCCTCAAAACGACGCATAAAGAACCATCCCTGAATATAGCAGGGGCCTTGGAAATATCGCAGCGGTTAATTTGTTCCACAGAATGGTTGTGCGAGGTCAAAAGCGTCTCGAAAAGCGCATAGCAGCAGAGTGTAAGTTATTCAAGTGATGAGTGTAGTGTATGTGTCACTCAGTCATTCATTCACTCGCTCACAGTACTATCTGTGAATGAATGAGAAGGAAGCATTATATCATCTCCAGCTCACGTGTGGTCGTGACACAGTTGAGTAGACTGTTAACGACGATAGCGAGTGGGCGCGTGCGTCTGTGAGCGAGTGAATGAATGGCTGAGTGACACATACACTACAATGAGGATTAAAATGTTGTCTAAAATAGATACTAACGCCGACCTGCGAGGTGGTCCGCTGAGCGGGTCGTAGAGGTGAGTCAGACCTCGGCGCAGGTGCACCTGCTTGAAGGGCGGCCAGCTGACGCTGCAGGAAGGCTTGCTCGTCCTCCGCTTGTACTTCTGCCTCGCGGTTTGCTCCACTCTGTAATTACAACAACCATATCATATTATAAGGGAAGTTGAAATCTTGATCGAAGTTTTCACAGCTTGCCATTTTTCCCTAACTATACTTAAAACGTCTACTTAATAGCCTTAAATTTTAAGAGACAACCTAGGTGTCCCCTAAAAGTCGGTGAAAACGAGGATATCACTAAGAGTTACTCTCTCTTAATGGCCCCTTGAATTTAGGTGACGTTGATAAAAACGGTCATAAGTTTCTAATTAGAAAGGAGAGCTTAACAATTAGTTTACTTATTGCACGCTTATCTAGTATAGAGCTTTGTTTCGAGTGTTCTTTCGCTTTGCAGTGATGTGTCCTACCCCCTTTTTTTATTTATTTTTAGTGCGGAATTCCCCACTTATACCACCACTTGGCCCGTTTCCGGGCCTGACGGACTGGAAGAGTTCTGAACCTCTCCCGGCACCGCTCCGCCATCTCCTTCGCAAGCATAACTTGCTCGCAGAAAGAGACGGCGGAGTTTCACGCACTCTCGCTCCGTATCATGGCCGCAACCATGCTGCCGAGCGAGAGAATACCCACTCCGATGGCGGCCACACACTGTTTGGCCATCGCAGTGGTGGCACTCAGGCGTTGGCTCCTTACGGATCAGACACAGGTAATCACCGAAACATCCTTTTCCAGTGATCACCTGCGTCAGCCGATATGAGAGGCTCCCGTGTCGCCTCTCAAGCCAATCCTCCATAACGGGTCTTACCGCCGCAATAACGGCGTGCCCAAGTCGTTCCCTCCACGAAGGCCTGGCGGAGTTGGGATTTCTGCGCTTCGATTTCTCGAATCTCAGGGCTCTGACCCAGCGCCCGCGCCTCCTTGCGCCACTGGTAAAGTGCTGCAAGGGCTCTCACTTCCAGGTCCCATGGTGGAGTTCCGGCCATGAGACTAGCCGCTTCAAAGGAGACCGTGCGGTACCCTCTTATGATCCTGATGGTCAGATGCAAATGTTTTTCGTTTACCATTTTATTTTCTATTCTTTTTTGTCGCATCGACTAATATCACTCGGTCAAAACAAAAAAACGTTTGCAATTTGGATAGGCTCTTAGTCGGCTCATCATTCATCATCATCAACAGCCTTTAACAGTCCACTGCTGGACATAGGCCTCTCCTTGAAAAGGAGGTATTGGCCTACTATACCACGCTGGCCAGACGGGTTGGTATAGGGTTGGTTTCAAGTTTTCCTTCTCTTTGCATTGATGGTGTCTTGCGTAGTTTATCCCTTAGTCGGCTCACAATTATCAAAATGCCGGATTCTTAATTCGTTATCACATTGACAGATCATCATCACGCCAATGTTGAGGTCATTCAGCTCCGTGAATACAGAATACGGAAACTTAAAAGGATAAAACCCTTTAAGTTAGTTAACTGAAAGTGCAAAGTGAACAAACTATCAATATTAGTGCAGTGTATTAAAGGAACACCAGAACAGAGTGCCTTCAATTAACTAAAGATAATAAGAAAAGTGTTAATGAACACAATCTTATTACAGTTTTGTTTTATTAATTTAAGTTAAAGTAAAATTACTCATTAGTCCGTAGACTAGATCATAATGGCAATGTCCTACTATATTGCTAAGGCATAGATATAAAATATATCATATTTATGCATCTTCACTAGTTTCAATAATATATTAGGGTGGGCATATATTACAAAATGGTTGGTACTCACTTTCCGTACGACTGGCTGTACTATAACATCCCTGTAGTAATCGTCTGGCTTACATGATTGCATATTCTCGTATAATATACTAATTTTCTTCATGCTATCCCAACCAGCTGGTCTGTAGAGAAAAAAAAACGCTAATTAATGTTCTCATAAAAAATTAAAATCTCAATTAGTAGTAAAGGGTAGTCACAAAAAACAGAATTAATTTATTTCAATAAAAATGTCGTAAAATAGCTATATATCAACAATAACTCTCATCTGACATCTAAGAATTGTATAAAACTAAAGATTCTCTTAGTTGCCACGGCTTATTTGAATTAATTATTTTATTTTTCAATTGTATTTTTGTTGTACTATGGATACTTTTAACGTGCACGTCTTGCTACATCGTTCTCACATAATGTACCATCTCAACATGAATGATGTAACCATGATTTTGTAAAAACATTTTGATTTAAAAGAGTGTCCATGGAGTTTCTTGCCCGTTCTTCTCCATTGAGATCTACGCTAGGGAATGGGCAACTACAGTACTTTCACAGTTTTTGTGTCTTGTGACTGGGACTGTAGCTACATTTTTGTTTCGACAATTCAAAAGTGCCTGTAACTGGCCTACTTGAAATAAATGCTTTGATTTTGATTTTTGATTTTTGATTTAATAAGATAATAAACTTGAGTCTTAATTAGACTAAGATGTCAATCATCCTTCCTAATAATTTAAACGCGAAAGTTTGTGAGTATGTATGTGTGTATGTATGTTTGTTGCTCTTTCACGCTAATTTAAAAATACTGAACGGATTTGGATGAAACTTTACAGCAATATAGCTTTATATATCAGAATAACACATAGCCAACTTTTTACTGCAATAATCGAGATACACGCGGGCAGCTTGTTAGTTCTAAATATATTCAGATAATGTGGTATACCGGTTACTTGATGGCTACTTGCAAAAGACACAAAGGCGTTGCCTTCCTTTGGGTCCTTCTCGTCAACATAATCAACCGCATTTAGTAGTCCAGTGCTGGCCTCTTTTTAAACTGGTAGGTAATAGAGCCACGTTGATTTCAGCACGAATTGACCAACTCGACCGGGGCAGTTACTACCCTCACACAGAAGAGTCGTATTTCGTTGGTTACTGTGAGACCGGAGGCCCAATTGTTCATCAGAAACAACAGACCAGGCCGCCATGGTATGGGTCGCCTACTTGCCGACCCTCACAATGAGGATTGTGACCCTTACTCCTGGAATCTGCTCATGCTCTCCATCAGGCAGAGTAGTCACTTTGATAAGCTTAAATCTTTATATATATAATTCTTGTGTGAGTGTGTATGTCACTGAACTTCTCTCAAACGACTGGACCGATTTTGATGAAATTTTTTGTGTGTGTTCAAGGGGATCTGGGAATGGTTTAGATTCGCAATTGGACCCGGTAGGTGGCGCTGCGATCAAGTTCTGGAATTTTAAAGTTAGGCGGTACGAAGTTCGCTGGGTCAACTAGTATATATATAAAAAAGGAGATTCTGGCATACTACACAATCCTAGTCAACAGGTCAGCATACAATGTGTCTGGTCACTTACATCAATACTGCATCTTTCTCGACGATCAACGCGGGCGTCCTAAAAGGCAGCCCATATATCCTGTGAGTGAGATATTTGTAAAGAAGATCACAATTCTTGTCTTCTTTAGCGCTCGTGTAGAAGAGTGCCGCACCGTACTGGAGACAGAACCGTCTGATCCACTGCTGCATGAAGTCGAAGTGCTCGTCGCGGTAATCATGCTCCTTCTCTAGGGTGCTCATGTAGTCGGTCTGAGGAGGAAATTCGGAAGAATCACATGTTAAGTGATGTGACTAAGGGTGTCAGTCATTTCAAGAATCGACTATTCTTTACCTTAAACTGTTTTAATATTGGCGTTATTCTCTATTCGATTTTTAAATGAAAGATATACAATTCTTTTTCTACTTTTAAGGATGCCTGATTTCATAATATTTGTATCCTAAAATAATATTTTCTAATATTATGTACGAATACATTTTTAGTTTTTTATGTTTTAACTGCCTATATACTCTGCCTAATGGAAGGCATGACTAGATTCCAAGACCACCATCCTCGATACCAATTTGGACAAAAAATATTTTTAGCCTACCAAAGTGACTCTACCGTGCCTGAAGGAAAGCATGAGTAGAATCCAAAAGTGGGGGCCACCACACTTGCTGCGAATGCAAATAATGCAGTATGGCCGCCCACACTTCGGTGGCCTAGTGAGATGCTTTTTCACGTCCGTTTAAAGGACCCAAGATCATAGTGAGGAAGGAAACGCGTCAGATAGTAATGATTTCCAGTTTAAGACTAGTTTTATTTTAGTAGCTAACTAGTTTTTGACTAGTTCCAGTTTAGGACAAAGCAGTTTGGTAACTCACACTATAGCGACATTGTAAGATATTCAGGCCCCGCTTGAAGATAAAAGGTTTTACTCATTGCTCACGCATCCTACTACATTAAAAAGTATGGTAAATTTAAAACCCCAATTCAAACCCCTTAACCAGTAGCAAGGGTTAACGGTACGGTTTTGTTATCAAGTGCCTGCGAATTGAAATCTAGGATAAGAATTCTACTTGGAATTTGTTTTCTATGTATAATATGTATGTACCTATTTACAAATAACAAAGTATGTTTATGTATTTATATCAGTTGTCTGTATGATACAAGCTCTGCTTAGTTCGGGACTAGATGGCGTTGTGTGTCAGATGTCCGAAATATTTATTTTATTACTTAGCTGATAATTTAAGATACCAATTGATTATTAGCATTGGTCACTGTAGCAGGTTCACAATAAAAAACCAGTTAATTTTTCCAAAGCATTTTGGCAGCATAAATATTATACAAAAAAAAACTTTAATTAATATTATTCTTTGCTCACCTTAGTTGCAACAACTACAATATCAAGTCCTAGATTAGTAGTAAGTACGGCCTCTGGTAAGGGACAATCATCATCGTCGCCATTCTCCAGATCATCAGATAGATTCCTCGAAGATCTCTTCATAGGAGACGATGCTGTGGGCTCCAGCTCGTCTCCTGGCTCTGTATACCTCTGCCATTTCTGTACTTGTTGCTTTTTACTTTGTAACCTTTGTTCTGTAACAAGAAAATACTTAATGATAATTTTTATTCTATTATTTCATTTTTAGTATTATTAAAGTTTTAAAATAATATTAGAGAAGTATAATGAAGCGAAATGAAGAAAATGATTTATTCTTGGCCCACAATTCATGAAACAGGGACAACAATAACATTTACACAGTACTGAATCTGAATGGGTTACCATCTCAGAAAATTTTTACACGGTGTCCATGTAGCGCTGGTTTTCAGATGGTACCCTTGATATGGCAACATATTCGTGCACACTAAAGTCATTGCAAAAAAAATACGTGTGATTCGCAAATATTTGTTTCGGAGGGTGTTTTCTATGTATAATATTATGTATGTATTTACGTATTTATATCAGTTGTCTAGTACCCATAATACAAGCTCGGCTTAGTTTGGGATTAGATGACGTTGTGTGTTATTAATGTGACGTTATTTATTTATATATTAGCGTCTCCACCCACTCCGTGTAAGCTGGTTATCCCGGTTAAGAGTAGTCTATATCCTTCCTCAAGAATAAAAGTATTTCATTGATTGGTTTAGGCGTGAAAGCGTAACAGACAGAGTACATTTGAAATTTATAATTTAAATAGTATGGATGACAAATTAAGACGTGACTAGAACACACACTAACTTAGTCACCAGTCCTTTGTTTACTATGGATATATCTAAACATAGTGCGGGACGAACCAAATAGACCAAAACTAATATTAGAAAGCGCATTGTTCTGCGCACAACGCGTTTAAAACTTCCTGAAAATCGTTTAAAAATCTATGAACTTAATACAAAAGTAAATAGTCTACAAAGCGCAGCACTACGGCATGAGAATAAAATTAACATTAATTTATAATTAAAACCGTTAAATGTTTTATATAATTAAACGTATTTAGCTAGATTTTATTTACAACTGCAATATATTTAATGACAATGATTGGACAAGATTGTACAATTTTGCTGAGAATGGAATCATTATGAATTCAATACAAACATTTTCGATTAATTAAACAGTTCAGAAACAAACGGGTATTTCGTGCAATTAAAACTACAATGTTTTTTTTTTAAATGCGCGTAAGCAATTGCATTATAAATCTCTTGCTGGGAGCAATGAACCGCCGGAAATATTTTTTTGCTATTTCTTCGGTTTTCTGTAGATCTAGTTTTGGGTTTTGACAGGAAAACAAGAAAAATAGATTAATCTGAACAAGACCACAAAGTGCCAGAAAGAATTTGACACTAAATTTAGGTTTTAAGTTTTTGGCGCATTTCCACGTTTATTTTAAAACCGAACTTCGAAACTACGGTAGTTAGAGTCTTTGTTATTGTCTAATAAACGTCAAACCGTAAAATTTTGTATGAGATACCAAGTATCCGTCGTGTTCCCGAAGGATATCAGAATCAAAAGGCTAAATCTAATCTTATAAAAACACTGAGTAAATGTGTGGGGCATTCTAAACTAGTCTCTTCTAACTTCGCTAATTAAAAATAAAAATGCAGTCATTAAATAACAGACTACTTAAAATCCTAATCCTAATGTGTAATTACTTTAAACGTGAAAGTTAATTTGTTACACTTATACGTCTAACTACTCAACCCATCATCTTATACATATTTTGCATTCACGTAGTTATGGATCTGTACCTATAATATTTTCACGAAAATAAACTAATGAATGATGTAAATACCTTTATTCAATCCTATGCCTATGGTTTGAATTCTTGTTGTTAATACTCTTGTCCTTTAATAAATGAACAGGACATCAAAGGACTAATAATTTTCTTCAAATGTAGTACATACATATCCTCAACCAGTACAACACCTAAGTATGCATTCAGTTTTTTGTACAGTTTGTTATGGGCACTAATAGTAGATTATTAGACAAGGGCTGTAAGGCATCAATTGCAGTCCGAGATATTTACAGCGAGGGCGCCTATAGTTCGAGGGTGCAATTGGTACTTACACCCGAGCTAACTATGCTGCTTTACATCTCGATTGTGAGGTAAATAGAAAAACCGGCATTATAAGAATAAAACATTTTAAAGTAAAAGTTTTCTATTCCCGCCTTTTTTCATTAAAAATATTCAAGTAAAGAACTTTTTAATTATTATTTTTTAAGAACGATGTTGAGCTTCGCCGTTCGATATTTAAAATTGATGACTATTATACTCACACGAAGACAAGGCTGAATGGCAAAGCGAACTCTTTTGTCATTGGGCTGAATGCATGATGTCAATTGCCAGTATGATGGTTAGATGTACGCGATTTTTTTGAAAGAAAGAAGTGTGTTTTTTTAATTACTTACCACCCCAGGGCTTTTCTAGCTACAATATTACCCTAGAGCGCTAATTAGTCACCTACAAGCCCCATTTGGAGGTAATAAAAAAACTACTTATCGAACATGAGAGATATAAATAAAGTTAAATGAATTTTCACCTGACCTGCAGCTTGCTGGTCTCAATTTAAGACTGATATAGCTGTATTATGTACTTATGTTATCTTAGATATTTTGAGTATAGTTCTATGCTTTTTAGTTCTTTTTAAATCTTAGTTCTACCTAAGTCTAGGTTAGGTTGTATATTCACAGTCTCAATAATGCAGTCTGAGTGACGCTCCACTGCATCATACCAAAAATATCATGGATCGATTTAAATTGCAACAGACGTGACGGCTGGAAATTTAGAATTGTGAGACGATTATACCTCTCAGATTAAAGCCTATAATGTTATCTTCATTATTTACTTTTGCAAGGAAGGAAGGAAAAACCTTACTTTTGCATGCATTAAAATTATTTACACTACCTAGCTACTAGCGTTTGCGGTTATGCTATATGCGCTAAAGCCGATTTCGTTAATCGATTTTCAGATATATTCTACTCCAGACTATATGCATATCCAAAACTTCATTCATCTATGCAACTTCTACATTACTAGTATATTCCTATGGATGTGGATAGTAATATAAACGCACTGTTTTTAATCACGTTCGCAAGATCTATTGAAGCAGCAATAAACACTCGTTACCTCGTACTAGAAATAGTTACCCGCGTGTGTCATCAATATGCTAATGCACTATACTCTGTCCATTCCTTTATTATCTTTTTGACAGTTCAACAAATTTCGAAATTAGTGACGCCCTCACACGTCACCGATTCGATTTGAAATCAAAATCAATCGATATAAATTTCTTTAAGTCAGTATTGTAAATTAATAAAATGTGCACTATTACGATATGTAATTGACCCAGAACAAAGAAAACTTCCAAACACAGTCACTTGAAGGTCGGTTTAGTAAGTATTATGTGATTTTTCAAATATACTTTCTCTTAGCTCTGGATTTAAGCGTTATTAACCATGCGTTTCAAAGTTAAATTTTACTAACACGTGCATAGTTACATTTTAAATGAGTGGTCCAATAATTAATTAATTAATGCACAGAGTTATTGTTCTATATTCTAAGATTAAAGTTAAATTCCAAAATTTCGACTTAATTCCTTGCAAATAATCAATCTTGAAGTCATACTATTTTAATTTCCTTTTTATTTTATTAAATTTACAGAAACAACACTTACATTTAGTCAAATTATTTTGATCATAATAATATGATAGATTATTTTAATCGTTTAATCGATTTATCGTATTTCAAGAACTGTTTTATATGTTGTTTTTAGCTATGCACACTGCCCACTTCCCTACCCGTCTATAAAGTACGACATTACTGTAGTACATTATTACGAAAAAAAATACCGGTAATTTATAGGCGTGACCTGTCAAAAAGACAATAAACGAATGGACAAGGTATAACATTACCCCTGCAAAATAGACATCAACTGCATAGTTCTTCAATTGTGCAAGGAGTACTTGATTCCCGTTTTCAGATATGAATGACTTGCCTAGATCGACAATGTAGGTATTCCTAAGCCTAGTTGTAGTTAGGTATAACTGTTAGTTATGGCTTTTTTATATACAGTTTCTTCATTACTTCTTAGTAGCCTATAAGAAGTTACCTCACAACAATTATTTTTTGCCGATTTCATCTATGTATGTTAGCAAGAAATTTATTATAAACCATTATTTTATGTTCTTTAATTTACATACTCAAGGGAGCAATTTTTTTCAAAAAAACGCAAAATAAAAAGAACACTTTAAATCGTTTTATACACGGGCTAACAAAAAATACCGGAAAATCGAAACCGAATCGAAAATGTTTTGTGACTACTTTTTTTTTGGGATAGTTAAAAATTAGAAAGCTTACAAATACGTCATTCTCAACTTATTTTAAGTTATTCAATTTCTAATAAATGTACATAAACACAAGAGAATACCTAATCAATACCGTTTCAAGGAAACCTCGTCGTATAGACGAGTATTGATAAAGTTACAAACACTAGATTAATAAACATATTAAACCTGTTATCATCAGTATGCCGAGAAAATGTTGACAATAAATAAAAGAGATTTAAATATACAATATAAACCTGTATGTTTTTAATGTTATTATGTATTCAATGCGAGTTTACGAGACAACCGTGTGACGTAATGAGTGAGTCACGCTCGAGAATAGAGCTGTGGGGATACCATTTATTGTACAAGATTCTCATCAACACGAACTTGAACTTTTTATCGGTTTTCGATCTTATTTATAAATTAATAAACCGTTATTTTAAAAGTAGGGTATTGTTTATGTTCTATTTGAAAGTACTTTTGTGAATGAGATATAAAATACACAGTAAGGGTTTTTAGATACACCATCCATATTCATCCCGTGGGTTGGATTCCCAACCACCCTGTTAAAATTTTCATAATTTTTTTGCTCATTAAAAGTTTTTTACTGTTCTATAAAAACGGCAAATCATGCAGAACAACAGCATCCCATCTAGCCAGGGCGGAAAGGCAGAAACGTTACTTCCAAGCAGAAGCTTATGTCCAGCAGTGGACCCATAAAGTTTGTATAAGATTACGGTCAGGAATAAGAGGGTGAGGTGAAATCCTTCACGTATTATTAACAATTTTATCATTTTATGGTTAAGTTTCTGACAGAAACTTATCCATAAAATGATCTTAAAATAAGTATCTAATTTAATAAAAAAACGGAATTATTTCTCATAGATCGACAATTAATGTAGAATATATGCAGACATAGACACCTCATGCTATAAATATTTCTATGACAGAGACGAGGTATGCGAGGACAGGTTTATATCCTCTGCAAAACTTCCTAACTTCTAATTAGTATGATATATTCGAATGATTGTTTGTTTCTTTGTTCAAAACTACTAGACAGATGACCACATACCTTGTCAGACATACAGAATAGACATGGTAAAAGAAAATTGTTCAAAGTAGATCGACTCATGGAATCTACCTAAATGAATAAGAGCTAAGTCATAAAAAAAAATGTTTGCGCGGCTCGCACAGATCATTTATGAAAATATTTGGTCTGTCGGTGAGCCTCAAGCTGGGAACGTGTAACATTGGTTGACATTTTATATTCCTCATAAAATATATTCTTAATAATACTCATTTATTTTTTAAATCAACACACTATACATAAATATACACCACCGGACACGGACAGACGACACCGGGCGCAGGCCCTATCGTAATACCAGCGCTGCAGTCACTCTGACTACAGCAATATGCTGAGATAGGCGCCTTTTCTGGCATAGCACAGGGCAGAATATTGCTTTTGTTCCATATCTGTATTTAAACCGTGTATTGCTTTGCCCAGTATATGTCAGAATAAACGTGTTTTCTTTCTTTCTTCTTTCTAAGTCGAAGCTAGTGTGACTATAACATTAGCGAAAGTTGGCAGTTGGCCTAATTGAATGCACTCATCCGGATTTGACTCACAAGCACGGAAGGTATGTTGTTGATGAAGATCATATGATCAATTACGTATCAATTATTATGTATTTACATAGTACGCATGCATGTAGTCTATAGCTTTATCGATACACACATACCTTCAACAGACGCCTACCAGCATGTATATTAACCAACTTATACCTTCTAAAGGGTAACCAGGCGTAGTAATTTTAATCCATCTCACGTTTAAGGCCTATTTATAGGCAATCTTTTGGAATTAGATAGAAAAGTTATGAGTTCAATATGAAAAGGAATAACAGAAAGGAATTTAGGAAAGACATATTATTATGCAGTTGCATAAATTTAAATTTGACTATTGCGGGGAAATAGAAGTCCTTTAGCGAACCCTCAAGTTTTGTGTCAAACTCGCTTTCGGTTATCGCGGTAAACAGTAGACTATGTGTTAATTTAATGTGTAAGCTACATTACTATAAAAATATTGAATTCAGTTCAATAGATTTTGCACACAAATCTTCACAAAGTTTTGTACATATTACATTGAAGTATAGTATTTATATGCTATATTTAAACCAAGATTACATTGATGGCATAAAAAGCAAAAGGATTAGGTCACACATAAAAAAATACTGCGGTACTGCTTAAGTTTCACGGAATTTTCGTAGCTAGTATTTAAAGTAAACGTGAGTTAATTCTTTAGACGTTGTAGTAAGATACCAGCTAAGCAGTCTCCGCGTCACGATCGATTTGTTGTCGCAGTCAAACTTTGGAAGGGGGCGACAGCTGTTTACACATCGAGACCTTAAGCAAGCATTACGACAAGTTACAGTTTCAGTAAGTTTTCTCAGAGTTATTTCTAAGTTCGAGCTAAGTAGCCCCGGATCGGGTTATTGTTGAGTTTTTCTTCTAAGATTTTGTTTAAATCACGTACGAAAGCATGTTAAGCCGGTTGTCATGAACATCTATCTATGAAAATCGTTATTGGAAACTCAGTTCCTTTAAATAAACTAACAACTAGTTTAACTTTCAAATTCAGTTCGCCCTCAGGTTTGGGGAGGTCCGATGCCAGTCGCTCCGTGGAAAAAATGATTTCAGGTAAAACTCGTTGAACCAAGTTTAAGTTGCTTGTAACTTAAACTTGTTTGTTACTTATAAAGTCATAACTTCAATAAGTATTTTTTACTTATCTATGCTCGTGCTTATCTGTTAGTAATTGTTACACAAGACTAAGATTGTAAGTAATTGTTGTAGAGCCAATGAACAAAATAAATAAATAAAAAGTTGTAGTGAAGAAGAAAGAAGTAAGTAATGTCAGTAAATTAATTCGAAAATCAGGTGTCTATAGCGTCTGCCAACAATATCCGTTTCGCTTACATACAAATAACACAAGGTAGCATTTGTAAATAATGAATGAAAACAAAAAATTGACTTTGGTTTTCTTGGTACAGACTTGCCTAAAAAACTGTAATGGACACGATTTCTTTGAACAACTGCCGTAACTAAAATAACCTAACTGGTTGGTAAATCAGAAAATATATATTGATCAAAGTTAAAAGTGTCGTGTCTGTGTATGACTAGAGATGTGAGTCACTGCGGTGATATCATGCAGCATTTGTAGGTTTTAAACTTTAAGCGACTCAAACACTGACTGCACGGTTGGCCTAGTGGTTTAAGCGGTCGCCACGCCGCTTCCTACTGCGCCAAGTGTCGTGGGTTCAAATCCCACGTGGGATAACACTTTGTGTGATTCACAATTTGTTGTTCTGAGTCTGGGTGTTCTTTGTGTCCGTTTCATATGTTTGTAAAGTCCCCCGCGACACAGGAATTTATATTCTTAATGCGGGAGTTGTCTTTAAAAAAAAACAACTTATTGGTAGGTATCTATTTTACTTATTTAGCATTTAAATTTAAGAGGTAAATTAGAAATCACATTCAAATCAAATCCCGGGTCAAGCCCAAACGGTTGTTAGGTTTTTTCTTACAGATTTTTTTTAATAACAACCCGCAGTACGGAAGTTTGGCGGTTATTCACGCCCATGCCTCGGAAAGCACGTTAAGCTGTCGGTCCCGGTTATCATAAACATCTATGGCAATCGTTATTGGGAAGTCAGTGGCCTCAAATATACTATCAACTTGTTCAACCTTCGAATTACAGTTCTCTCTCAGGGTTGTAGAGGTTCGATGTCAGTCGCTCCGTGAAAAAAACTAATATTCAGGTAAAACCGATTGAACTAGTAGCCGACCCCAAATGATCTTGGGAATGGGGACGTCTAAACATTACGTGACTAAAAGCTTTATACCTTCTTGTACGTGAGTGTAATGAAGTCTGGTCAACTTAGGAAGTAATAAACATAACATTAACAGAACGTTTCCGTACTTTTTTGACTTTCTCTTTTTAAAAGACAATCCCGTTTACGATGCTTTTGGACCGATCAACAGCAACAAGGAACCTCTATACAAATGCAAATAATAGCCGAAAAATAATCATAATATCTAGTTTTATAATGCAGTATATTGTTTTCAGGATTTTAGATCAACGGAAAGTGGGAACCTAAAACCCGTAGAGTAATTCTGAGGCTGTTTATTGATTTTATACAGTTTCAAAGGATGTGACTTTACCAACTAACTTTAACTTGATACTTTTAAGAGAAAAACACGTCTTAGATAGAAGAAAGATAAGTAAACAACAAAAAAAAAAAAAAACTAAAACAAGTAATAAAAATGAAAGTGCTACATTGCCACTTAATTAAAGGTGGATAAGTTAATAATCTAATACTATAAAGCTGAAGATGTTACTGATCCGATTCGAGAAATTATTTCAGTGTTAAATAGCCAACAGTGGACTATTAAAGGCTGTTGGTGCGGGTGGTGTATAGGTAGCCAATTTATCGAGTCAGTCTATATATCATCACGTTACGAACCAAAATAGCAAAATTTAAAACAACAATATTGCAAAAACGTGGAAATACTATTGCTTTGGACAGTTTCCATTGCGTGCGCTATGCAAATGCCTACAGCAGTTTCACAAAAACGTTTAAAAGAATTGTTACCCTTGAAATGTTCTAAAAAAGTAACTAGTAGCGGACCCCAAATGAATTTGATTCATAAAGACTGAACAATTTCTTATTTTTATAGAAATAAGAACATATAAAAAGGGTTATAGCCGAATGAACAAATATCAATTTGTTCATTCGGCTATAACATCACGCAATAGAAGATGCAGACGAGGTTGCATTGCATGGGTCAGATATGTTTAGTTTAGATAAATGCTGAAGAAAAAGCTACTAATACCACAGAATACATAATAGTACTCGAAAGCTCTCCATAGTTTAAAGGTTTTGTTTCGTGTGTCGATTGTCCGACAAGATCTCTGCATAAAAAATGACTTAAAGCAATGATAATTTAATTAACATTCAGAATAATTATGTTTGTCAATTAACATACTTAAAAAAAAAATAACTAGCAAGTTCAGTAGTTAAAATCAAGAATTTACAAACGTACTTTTAGTGTAATTAAATTATTTAGCAGTGGCGGCATAAAACATAATTTAGTAGCTTTTTCCCGCGGCTCCGTCTGCGTGAATAATAGATTTCACGTCAATCATTTAGTAGATAGAGAATTAATATATATAGCCTATGATACTCACAAAACAATGTGGTAAAAGTATTTTCAAAATCGGTTCAGTAGATCTAGAAATTACCCATACAACGTCACAAACTCATCATCATCATCTGCCCATCGCGGTCCACTGCTGGACATAGGCCTCTCCCATTGCACACCACTTTGATCGATTTTGGGCTTCTCGCATCCAGCTCCTCCCAGCCATCATGCGAAAAACGTCACTCCACCTGGCCTGTGGTCCTACACTACGCTTGCCGAGTCACGGTCTCCAGAACTTTTCTACCCCAACGGTCATCAGTTCTGCCGCTAATATAGCCAGCCTACTGCCACTTCAGTCCGGTGGGCTATGTCGATGACTTTAGTTCTCTGACGGATTACAACAAACAAACAACCTTCATAAACTCACAAACTTTACCTCCTTAAATATAACATTTACATACAATTATTTCCTAGCAATAATTAATAGGATCACACGTAACATTTGTGATTTTTTTTTACACAGATACAATACAAATACCGAGGTATATCATTATCTTAATGCCGTTCATTTTAAAGTAGCTCAATTAAAAAGCCTCGTTATCACATTCACATCCCGTCATTGTAAAAAAACTTTCATTACCGCCCGAATGTATTACGGCGTTCACAGAGAACCAAATTACGCGTACTAAGTGCAAAAGTACACGTCTTATTTAACTTCGTGTTCACTATCAACTAATAGGATGACTCGTACGAGAAATAGCTTGTTCCACCATTTTATAATACAGTTTCAGATTTTCATTCAGTCATATACCACTATTTAATTAATAAAATTGTTGACATTTATACTTATATAGAAGTGACATTGATGTCTATTCAATATACTGACAACTTTTATTTTTTAGGTGTGGAAAATGATCATGGGCCGTCACCCCACCGGGGGTTACGGCGGGGTGGTGTGTCGGACTTGAACCGACTAAAAACTACACAGTGTGCCCTTTCCGCGCTTCTCCGTTTAGGAGTAGGAGAAGTCCAGGATGGGATCTCCTTCTGAACTTCTCCAGCGCCTGCCCGCTCCTGGTGCGGGCACCGTCTCGGAATATACTGACAACTAGTTCAACCACCGAATTTTGATTCTGCCTTAGGGTTGCGGATGCGGAGGTCCGATTCCAGTCGCATCGTGGAATAACTGATATTCAGGTAAAAACGGTTGAACCAGTAACCGACCCTAAATAATCTTGGGAATAAAGGCTAGGAAGAAGATTTAAGTGGAAACGAAATAAGTATAAATTTTACATATAAGTTTATATAATACTTTAGGAAGTGGATAGCTCTTACAGTAATGTACGAATCCTTCTAAGCCTTACCTTTAACGAGAGGAGCTAAACTAATTAAAACTTCAAAAGTCCATTTGGCGACATTAAGTTTGTTAAATATTACGTCACTCAACAATAGTAATAAGTGCTTAGTATTGTACCCCAATGAAACAAAATTTGAGTTCCTTTTGACCTCACGTAACTCTCTATACCATCGGCGACCTCGTCGTAAGAAGCAAATTATTTCAGATAACCTTAGAATAATAAGAATGCATAGTGGATTGTATAGTCCGTATTGAGGATGGTGATCACTACTTGAGTTCTACACACGCTTTCCGTCATATAGGCAGCTAATACATGAACAATACATATGCTACTGGCTAACTGTTCGAGAACACAAGAGCAAGCGTATGTCTATATGTAATCCCTACTTCCTAGCCATCCTAGACGCAACAGCAAAATAATTTACCGAATGTAAATTTCCAGTCAAAAACTGAACTGTTTCCGCGAGGTCAGTTGGAAATTATTACTTCATGGCAATATAAGGGAGATACTGCGGAGTACCATTATGTAATATTATAAGAACACAACAGTATTCTTTTATTAATCCATAAACTTAACACTGACTTGGTTTAAAATAAAACACTTAATTGGATAAGATTTTGCATAGCTATTACGGATTTACTAGAAACGATTTAACAGTAGTAAGTAGTTGCGTTTTGAAACAAATTTATAGAAAATGCATTTATATTTTTTCATTTAAAATTAAAAAAAACAGGGTTGTCGCAATCGCCGTAGTTTGCAGAAGATGTTAAACATTTAGACCAGATCTAAGCTATTTTTATCTTCGCTATTTATAAACATTTTTTAATTTCTTATTAATATTACATACTTATATATTATAACCCATCGAGTAAGTAAATTTCCATTTTTAATATGCTAATTTTCAGTGAACGTTTGAGACTTGGTACCATAGCGCGTCTGTGTAATTTCAGCTCTGTCATGCACTCATTTCGAATTAGCAGGTCTAATTCTAATCATTTCTGAATTTTTGTGTTGCTGACACTACGACAACACGATAGATACAGATCTTTAACACGGCATTATTGTATACTTGTGTGTAATTTAAGAAAAAGTTAATAACATACGTCGAGCAGATGCATCTTCAGCTAATGAGGTTGCAACTGACTGTGAGTCATTTTACCTAAGGTATCCGTAGTAATAAAGACTTCAAAAACCTTGAGACACTGGCGACGTTAAAAGTAATAAAAAGCCTGCCTAATTTGATTGAGATCTGTAAAGTGTGAATTTTTAAGGGTCTCGTTATCTTCTAAAGTAGAAATCGAATTGGAATTATATGAATGTAATTTTCGTCGTTCGTCGGTAGCATACGAACAAAGAACAGATAAAACTAATAAAAGCGTGTTAAAAAATATTTTTTTCCGTAATATTATAAGCTTCTGAGCATCAGGCTACGTATCTAAGAAGTAAAGCAATGACTATAAACGCCAATGAAAATATATATACGGTATGTCTTTTAAATTGCGAATTAAAGTGTTATAAATGTATTTTTTTTTCGATTATGATTTAAGGTTGAACGGCAGATTACTTATTCGATAACCTTTGGTCAAGACGCAATGTGTATAGATATTAATTCTTTTACTACAATAAAAGTTGCAGCTTAATCCTTTTAAGAGGTTTGCCCAAAAAAATCTAACCAGAGTCATTATTATGAATCTATTGACACCTTATTCATTAAAATGGCTTCAGTAGTTAGGAGCTACGTGACCTGACATACATACACATTCTAGACTGCCAAAAAAAATATCCTTCTCGCTTTGCCGTAGTATGGTAAAAAACAGGGTTTATATTTATTAGGATTTCGATAATCGATAATCGGTAAAAAATTCAGACAAGATGAGACGTCCTCAAGTATGATTTTGTTGTGTGCGTGTGTTTGACATGACTTTGTAGGTATACCTACAGTAATTGAGTACTGTTTGAGTATTTGTTCTTTTTATAGATTCATTTTATCTATCATTGATTCGCTTAATAAAATAGTAATCGACAATTTGGTAGCATTGATCATCAATTGATTGAGCACACAACTCTGTATTACAGTTATCGATTGATATACAGAATATTTCCAGCAATAGAAAACTAATCACCAATAAATATTGCGAAAATATATATTTTTCATTTAAATTTGACGCGGTTTCGTAAGAATAGCAGTATTTATCGATTTGAAAGCGGATTTGAATAATATAGGTAACTATTGCTATCGACCTGGCCCTTTCTGCATTAAGGCATATAAAAAGTTACAATAGATTTCATTTTTTTTTCTCCAGATTCTAAGAATTGGAGATGATCAAAATGATCTTAATCATAAAAAAATACGCGGTTACTACGATATCATTTTTAGGAATATCATCATAACATCTACCGTTAACATAGTTTTGCTTTTTTTTCTAGATAAAAAATTAACCCGCTTTAGGGAGAGTGCGTTCAATTATTTCAAGATTCGAATTACTATCGAAATTATAGGACGATAAACGAATCGAATTGACGGCTCGCACACACGGGAATAAAACTCGATTAACTCAAAATAGACATCTAAGAGCTCGTTCAAAGAGAATAACTTAGGTCGTGAAACATTAATACTATATCTACATTTAAATGACAGACATGTCTGTGAATATATTACAGGTTAACTGCATTTTATGCAGACTTTCACTGGCACGGTAACTATTTGATGCTATTTCGTTTAAAACAATTTATTATCCTTTATTTTATCAGTGACTTTGTATTGTGTATTGGATTTTGATAAATATTTATATTTTTGTAGTATTTACAATGCATGGAATAGGATTTGGACATGATTTTTATCTGAGCTTAACTTAAGCTTAACGATAGGAATCAAACTCCTTGCAGACATCCGTAGCGAAACCTTCGAAGGGAGCATGAGATTCTTACAATTTCTCAGGTTGTTCCCTTTTCTCTACGACACAATAAGGTAAAAATTGACTTTCCCGAAGGCAGTCAATGTCCAAAAACATAAAGCATATGTGACAAATCCAACGAATACATCTTTATTATGTGTTTTTGCATCACTATCCGCACCAATAAAGTAGGATTTATCCAGTAAGATGTTGAATTGAAATGAACATCTTACGAAACATCAATTACCTATCAATTGTTCCGTATGAATGAAAATAATGAATGCATTTTAAGCATAGACTATAAGGTGTTTGAAAAAAATATCAATCAGTTACTAGTCAGTAACGTATCCCTTATGCAATAAATCTTTATATATGTAATTCTTCTGTGAGTGTGTATGTCACTGAACTTCTCTCAAACGACTGGACCGATTTTGATGAAATTTTTTGTGTGTGTTCAAGGGGATCTGGGAATGGTTTAGATTCGCAATTGGACCCGGTAGGTGGCGCTGCGATCAAGTTCTGGAATTTTAAAGTTGGGCGGTACGAAGTTCGCTGGGTCAACTAGTATATTATATTATGGTAGCGAGTGTGCAGATTGGTAGAATCTAGACAGATTCAAAGAAAGCGTTCAATCATGTTAACCATGACATCTTGATTTCAAAACTGTGAAGACTTGGATCCAAGGTAATTTCCTTAGATGAATCAGTTTATATTTGTCTAATCAATTTCAGGTAGTTTTCGGGGTTAATTCAGATTGGTGTTCGTTAAAGTCTCTTTCGGTGTTAGCCAGGGAGCTTTGTTGGGACCCTTTTTTCTGTCTGTTCTTAATTTGAAAATATTTTTGTTATATGCATGTGTGTGTTACATAAAAGAAGTTCTTAAGAGGCCGGCGTACGACACTTGAAACTGCAAGTTGAAATTTGTTCATAAAATATTGCTGTCTCTGTTTGACAAAATACAACGTAGATACGAGTGCACCGCTGTATGTGTGTATGTGGATTGACATTCATTCGTAGTAATTCGGACTCTCTCGTAGAAGGTTCGGTTATCATTATTTGACTGACACGAATCACACACACATTGAAATATTTTTTGATGCGACAGCACTACTAATTGCTTGAAATTTGTGAAAATATGGATGTGTTTCGTACTATCGAAAATTATGAATGAAAACTCAATATTTTTTCGATTTATTTTGTGTAAGTAGTAGCATAATAATATGAGATATGTTATTGATGAAACAATATTAGAAATATTTTTGTTTTTAAGACAGAAAAATACAAAATGAAAACATGACATTTACAATGTAAAATATGTAAAATTTAATTTGATTATATTTTATTCTAGATTAGTTTATTTTTAAAAATAAAGACGTTATAACCTAAATAAATACAGTCTAAGTCCGAATATGAACATATCATTGTGGAAATATGTTTATACTGCAAATGATCTTGGTATACCGTTTGTATGGACAATTCAGCCTCCGGGGGCCCCTTAAGTTTTTTATGTGTCTTCTGCCTATTTTGGCTTAACTATGGAACGGCTAGACCAATTTTAACGGAACCTTCACAGGTAGCT
This sequence comes from Phragmatobia fuliginosa, assembly GCA_932526445.1. Lineage (NCBI taxonomy): Eukaryota > Metazoa > Arthropoda > Insecta > Lepidoptera > Erebidae > Phragmatobia > Phragmatobia fuliginosa. The sequence continues at coordinate 3,777,275 of OW052059.1, read as the reverse complement.
CATGGTTTAAGTAACTTGGTGTACCTTATTTTTGGACTAGCCGTGCCCTACGATATAACCAGGGGTTGATGTTGTAAAGGTTAAAAAAACCACGGGTAAGATAAAGGGTAAGAAGTCATACCGGATTCTTCTTCTTCCTAGCCTTATTCCCAATATTATATGGGGTCAGCTACTGGGGTCATACCGGATTATAAGTAGTAAATAAATAGATAAAATATTATTTTATAGATTTTGGTTTATTTTCTAGTTCTTCAGAGAAAAGAATATTGTGAAACTGTTATTGGCTAAGAATCATTGGAATAATAAATATAGATATTGCCTGTCAACCTTATTGTTGCTTTTTAATGGATTTTAAAAATGGTACTTCCATTGGGCCTACAGAAATTCGTTTGTGAAGTATAAAATACAAGATATTTGCTCTGATGCAAATATATCAAAATATTGCAAGTTCAATGTAGTTTCATAGATGGCGTTAAGTGTCAACTCAGTAATGACTCACTTGTGCATGAGGTCTTAGGTTTAAATCCAAGGTCAATGTTTGTATGATCTTTTTTCGATTTCTATGTACAATATGGATATCTTGAAACTTATCAGTCAATCTAGTTTTCATAGTACAAACTTGAAACTACTGTGTTAAATGTTCTAAACAATTATTTAGTTAACCCTAAACCCACCTACCCTACCCCAAATAATCTTCAAATCAAATCAAACCATTTTTATTTCATCAATACAATGGCACTTTTGAAATGTCAAGTAGTCAGTAGTCAGTCATGAAGCTAATTGTCTGTTCCAATTTGTAGATCTTATGGATAAGAACAGACAAGAAACTCCATGGACACTTTCAAAATTAATTCAATATTAAACATAACATTATTTTTGAAATACGTTTTTTCTCAGGATATTAAAGAAATCTGCAGGGAAAGAGTGTATTGCCAGCCTTGGAGGTAGAAGTATAATTTCCTTCTTAATTGATGGGCCTGTTTGGTCTACTGGTTTGTAATCCTGTATGCCAAGTCAGAGGTCATTAGTTGATTCCCACCGAGGACAAATTGTTGTGTGATGAACATGAACTTCTGTAGTTGAGTGTAACTTATTTATAAATATGTACATATTTATCAACATACACATATGTTTAGCAAATGTAAGTACGTACATAGCACGTATGTTTTGTTTCTTATATTGTAAGGTTGTAAGACTATTTTATTTAATAAAAAACACTTACCAGGAGTGAGTTCTAATTTGTCTATGTGATTGCCGAGCACTGATGCCCAGCTCTGCAACTGGTCGAGTACACCCCATGGCGTCGTCATAGCGACTGTGAGGATGACCAGTGTGTGAGGGAATGTCTCCTCGCTGAGAGCGAACTTGAGCAGGTTTATGTGTCCTGGATCACCATCCAGCACCCATACACTGAGACGTGTTTGATCTGTGTGAAAGAATTACTTTTTATACTAAAATTTAAGTACTTACATAAGGATTTAAGATCTTAAATGTACATATAAAAGTAGGCCTTCGTACATCACTGGATGGCAATGGTTAAGTATTGGTAGTGTGTAGTAGAAGTGATAATAAGTATTGGCAAGTCAATCTTTAATTTTTTTTTATTTTAGACATATTTTACATTAGGGTTCTTATAAGGTAAATAAGGTAACACTCATTCATAAAGATGGTCCTTCAGATGATAAATAGGGTAAAGACATGCAATAGTGCCTGGGACTGACAACCCAAGAGTAGATTAGAGAGTACTGCTTACTGCTAGCTATATCTGACAGGAACCTATCATAATCAGACTTTCACATTTCATAGCAAGACAAAGGCCTCTTATTTTGAGCCCTACTAATAATGCTGCTTTAAATATTAAATAAAGATTTCGGATATCTTACACACAACGTCATCTAGTCCCAAACTAAGCAGAGCTTGTATTAAGGGTACTAAACAACTGATATAAGTACATAAACCTACTTTTTTTTCTAAATACATACATACATATTTTACATAGAAAAACACCCAGACTGAAACAAATATTTGTGGATCACACAAATATTTGCTCTGACCCGGGAATACAACCCGAAACCTCTTGATCAGCAGCCGCATATGCTAACCACTAGACAAACAAGACAGTCTAGACTATTTGTTTATGATAAGTTTAACTGTTATAGACAAACCAAAGCTCTGTTTTTTGGACAATCATGTTTGTAATACACATGCTTTAATTTTTTTTTTGTTTATTTTATACTTAAGCCTAGCAAAGTTATTCTACTATGCCTGATGGAAAGCATAAGAAGAATTCAGGAGTTAGAGACACCATCCTTATAGTGAGTGCATACAATGCAGCATGTTGACTCACACCATGGCGGCTTTGTGAGATGTATCTGAATCATTCTGAAGAGTTTTTTTTTTTCTTTTTTTTAAAAGACAACTCCCGCATTAGGAATATGAATTCCTGTGTCGCGGGGGACTTTACAAACATACATGAAACGGACACAAAGAACACCAAGACTCAGAACAACAATTTGTGAATCACACAAAGTGTTATCCCATGTGGGATTCAAACCCACAACACTTGGCGCAGTAGAGAGCGGCGTGGTGACCGCTTAAACCACTAGGCCAACTGTGCAGTCAAGTTGCAAGAATGATGCAGAATGATTGGGCCTCTGGTCTTACACTCACCAATGTAAGACAATAGCAATAGCAACAAATTTTTCATGAACAGATCTGGATGAAATTTAGCACATAGATATATGATATTCTGGAATAGCACATGAGGCTATTTTTTGTATCAAACATCAAACAATAAACCATAAGCAGGCAACACAGAGGGCTATAGCTGGTAATACTTAATTTCTATATAACATATATAAAAACTTAAATTCTATTCTCATATATTTGCCTGTGTTTGTGTGGTTCGTGATACCTAATGTCTTTTCGGTCAGATTTCTGCAATATATCTACATATAGATATCTATCTAATCTATCTATCCAGAAGCGAATGGAGAACCATGCAAGAGGCATACATGCAACAGTGGATGCAAATATACTGAGGAATATATAAGGCTTTTTCGTCAGTCTGGTTACTGTAGTATGAGCATATATTTGTGACGACTCCAAGTTACCACATCATTCCAATAAATAGGAAATAAAATTCTAAATATACAATTGAATCATTTTCAGATTTTAACGCCTTACTTCAGATTATCACTTCCTGTATGAGTTTATTTCTGTACAACTTTCACATATATGAAATTTATTTGATTTATATAATGTGTGCGGTAAATTGCACATTTTTTTTATAAAAAATATTAGGTTTAAATTAGTCAAAAATTAGGTGATAATTTTAATAAGTAATTGTTTTGTTACTAGTCGATTTATAAAAGATTCTAACAAGAATGTGTTAACAAATTTCTTATATGAAAACATATCATTATTATAATTGTGTTCTTTAGGGATATTAATCTGTATCATCATCATCATAAACAGCCTTTAACAGTCCATTGCTGGACATAGGCCTCTCCTTAATCTGTATATTACTTATCATTTAGTTTAGTCATAACAATTTCATATCAGATATTTATTGTGTTGTGACAATGTAGGTTAGACGGTACACTAAACATGTAGTTTGTTTATTGACAAGTTTATGTAAGATATACAGTAAAGTGTCGTACTCACCATCACGATACTCATCTCTAACGTCTATATACGCATATTCGAGAGCCGACCCCTTCTTAGGGTCCTCAACACCTTGTAATTTCGCTATCAAAGTAGTTTTTCCAGTCTCATTATCACCCAAAACTAAAACATTTTTGTTTGAAGGTAGTTTTGTGTTCCCTTGGTTTTGGACCTCTTCTAATATTGAAGACCTGCAAATTTACGTGCATACAGTATTCGTTGTCGTCGACGATGCGAGGTTGCAACTATGACGGGAAAGTGTACACAAATGTGAAGATTTGTCACCGTGGGAGAATGTATGATGATACTTTACATACAAAGGTAAGACAACGCAGCTAGGTCACATATTTCCCAGCTTCATAGCTTGACATCACGTAGGTGTGACACATTGGATCCCTATATGGGGAGTGCATGTTACCCGTAAAATTAACAGTGAACCGTTACCACAGATTGTCCTTAGCGTCTTCTTTTTCTTTCTTTTTTGATTTAAGCCCATTAGCCTGGCCGTTTGTCTCCATTCTTCAGCTAGGATAGAAGATAACAACGGCACAGAAAGGCTTTTCTTTCGTTTTCGTCTCTTCTGCCGTTCATACGTCACTCTCGCGATGATGTGTGAGTTGCTATGTTTAATAAATTAATTTATACTGTTATTCTATATAAAATTTAACAATATCAATAAAGTGACCCTAAATTATTAAGTTGGTAATTACAAGCAATAACTATCTTTTTAGAATAGATAAATATCAAACCATTTTCAAAAATAATTATTATTCACATTAAAAGAAATAACAGTTATCTGGTTCTGGTTATTGGTAATGGTAATATTGACTTACTTTTTTAAAAATCTAATTGAGGTGTAGTCGTGTAGTGTAGTTGATTTCATCGACTAAATAGAAATGAAGTAATAAACTTTTTGTGGAATATTTTTTCAGAATATTTTATGTAATAAAGTGAAACTCGTATAGTCGCACTGAAGGATTTTACTATTCTACATTTTTCGCTAATATTTTAGTAATACTTTAGCTATCTCTATTTAGTGTTTTCATCAATGACCCTGAGTTGTTCAACTGTCATATCAAAAATTATTTTGTAATCGTTCATGAGATTGTTCGGACCTATTTATTTAGGTATCTAATATTGAAAAGGATAAAGTATTATTCACATGCAGAGTATTAATTTTAATGAAATTTGATTACTTTTAAGTGAAAATGTATAAAAAGCCTAATCCTCCTAAAAAAAACAATTTATCGCAGGTGAGTCATGTTGATCATTATTTGTTCATTATTAGGGTCTCATGCGGATCTAGTTGTGCGGTTAAACTCAGTTTATTTATAGAAACAAGTCATTGTTAATAAACCTCAGCAAATTCTATTTCGAGGTTAGCCTCAAAACTTCTTATCAGCTGTTTGGAAATTTTGTAAACAAAGGATGTACACACTTAAGTTGTTGATTGAAGAGTGTGAGTGCTGAGATCACTCTTTGTTTAATTAAACTTAGGTTTTCGTATCGTTGAAACATTTTATTGTTTAGCATATACCAATAGTACACAGATTTTTAACATAGCAATGTGGTAAAGTGTATTTTTGATTATTTTCTTAGAACTATTGGCATAGACTGCACATTGTTTTTTTTTGACTTTTAAGTTCTAAGGTACATTAACCTACCCTAGAACAATAGTTGCAAAGTCTGGAGCAATCCTTTGTTGACCTGTGTGAATGACCCCACAGTCTACAGGTTATTGATCTTTATATTCTTACTGTGTGACCTTAGACCTAACATCCAATTAGAATTTAGAATAAATGATAGTTTTATGGCTCAAGTTGTCTTGTTGCACAATGTATATAATGCAACAAAGAGCACTGCAATGCTTCAATTAAATAAAATTGCACTAATAAATATTGCACACTGCTAGTATTCTGGTAAACTTTTCCAACTAGAATCTAAATTCTCCACCTATACCTATAGGTGGATTCTGAACATTCCTCTAAAGGATTTCTTAAGGGTGATGATCACTAAGTAATATGTATTAATTTTGGTATTTAAGAAAATATCAGGAGTTGAATGTATGTGCTATATGTGATATGAAAATTTTATAAAAATAAATTAAAAGTAACTTGACTAATAATTACCAATACTTATGAAAGGTAGTAAATTAAATTCTTTAATTCATTCTGTCGGATTTGTTTATATTATTATACAGAGAGGCAGCCAGTTGAAATCCCTGATTAAAGGCCTGCATCTAAATAGTTTCAATCAGTTATTCTTCTTCGCAAGAATGTGTCAATTCAATTCTTAAATTGATACTAAAATTGAAATTAGAGGTGAAATGCCCATGTTCGATGAAGGGTCACAAAAGTAGCATCTAATATTGACATTGACAACTTAAAATTAGTGAGCAGTATTACAGAATAAGAAATTATAAATCTAATATTACATATCTATCTTCACAGTTTGGCCTCATAGACATACCAGATTTGGATGATAATGATGAACCCATGGACTTATCCGACGATGACTTGGACCTTGAAGCGGAGTTGGCAGCTATCAGTGGGGCACCTAAACGCCAAAAGCCTAAAAAACCCGCACCAATGCCTGCAGCTAACCTTGACGCGTTGATTGCAGCTAGCTTGAAGGACATACCTTCCGATGAAGATGTTTCCGGTAAGATCAGACGGCAGATAAATGTAAAATTATGATATTAGTAACGGTGGTTTGTTACTCCCACTTTCAATTTATATTATCAACTCGCATACTTCACTATAATCTACTGGATTGGTTGTAATTTATAGTTGTTAAGGGGAATAATTTTTCTTACCCAGAGGCCAGGAAAAATGCCAAGTTATAAATAAATAAATAAATATTTTGGACATCTTACACACAACATCATTTAGTCCCAAAGTAAGCAGAGTTTGTGTTATGGGTACTAAACAACTGATATTAATACATAAACATACTTTTTTTTTGTAAATACATACATATTATACATAGAAAAACACCCAGACTCCGAAACAAATATTTGTGGATCACACAAATATTTGGTCTGACCCGGGAATCGAACCCGAGACCTCTTAATCAGCAGCCGCATACGCTAACCACTAGACCAACAAGGCAGTCAAATACAGAATATGCTGGTTCGTTTAAGCAGGGTGTGTAAAAATATCTCACTTTTCCATCAACATGGCGACCATTCTATGCTAGTCGCCATGTTGCCCACATTTACAGTGAGTGTGGTCACCCACTCTTGGATTCTACATATGCTTTCCATCAGGCAGACTAGAGTCACTTTAGAAGAAATCATTCATTAAAATATTTTAATAAAACAAGATAACTGGCATTAGCTGGAAGCCCTTAACCAAGTAATGCAGCATGGTGACCCATACCATGGTGGCCTGGTCTGTTGTTTCTGTATCATTCTGAATGATGATGAAAGAATGGTGCAGAATGATTTGGCCGCCGGTCCCACATTCATCAATGAAATACGACAGCAAGAATGTCATTATCAAGATGGTCTATTATTTATTTAATCTCTTTTCATTTGCCAATCATTGTGCCAAACCTTTCTTATCTCAGGTGATGACGAAGATGATCCAGAATTATTGAATGAGTTAAGAGAACTAGCCGTAGATGACGACGAAGCTCCTCCACCACCCGCGCGCGCTGCTCGCCCTGCGCCCCCTCCACCTGGAGCTTCAGCTAGTAACGACAGCAGCATAGTCAGCTTCTTGCAAGACAGGATCACCAATTATACAGTTGCTGAAAAGAATGCTAAGGCGAACGGGGAGAGCAGCAAAGCGAGGAGGTCAATATTTTTTATTTATTTAAATAAAACCTTGGACAGTTTAGATTCTTCTTCTTATTGAAATTAGATTTTTTTGTTGATGTATTCCAATTAGAATATTGCAAAAACATTTTCAAGTAGAGTAGATTAGATTAGATTATTAGATTACTACTTTTTTACGGAACATCTATTAGACATTATTTGCTGTAACACACTTTTATGCAGGCACAACATTTCGTTATTCGCTATTCGTTATGTGTCTACTCCGTATTCGCCCAAATATTAGTTATGCGCGCAAACAACAAACATGCCATCCACACTTCGAACTGGTATGCCAAATAAGCATCAAATAGGGCAAATATGTGTGTTGTAGAGATATGTCATTGTCATTTTTATGGTGAACGAAACGAATATACTCTCCACACTTCGCCGTATGCGCGCGAATAACCCGCATAACGAATAGCGCATAGCGAAGTGTGGTGCCTGCTTAACACACACTTGATTCACATTGAGATTTATACAATATTTACATGCGTATTTTAAATACTGAACTTTTCATGGATTAGATAATTAGAGATAAACAGTTATTTACATTTTCTAGTTACAGAATCAATTGACATGACAGAAGTTAATTCACGCAATTAATCAACCAACCTATTGTAATTCATTGCTGCATATAGGTCTTTCCCTGTGTGCTCACTACCCTCAATTATAATTCAAACCACATAAGGAGCCTTTTTGCTATTTGCTACAGATTCAACCGCGGTTTAAAAACCCTCAACGATCTTCTGAAACAAGCAAGAGCTGGTAAACCAATCAAAGACGAGGATATACCCCCACCAGTGGCCGTGAAAAAGCAGCCTGATGTGCCGCAGCCGCCTTCTGCGCCACCTGAACCTGAACCAGAGGCAGAACAACCTCTGATAGACTTGGGGCCTCCAGAACCTAGCCCGGAACCTGGTCCTCCGGAACCTAAGGAACCTCCTCCTCCACCTCCGGTGGAAACCCTCAGTGATGAGAAACAGAAGGGATTGCAAGTTATATTGAGTAAGTTTGAATAAAATGAGTATTTTGGGGCTTTATCTTTATCTATAGATTATCTATAGATAAGTAGCTTTTGTCTGCGGCTCCGCCCGCGTGTCGGTATATTATTGCGGTAAATAGTGTCCTATGTGTTATTCTGATATGTAAGCTATATTATTGTGATGTTTTTTCGAAATCCGTTTAGTACTTTTTGGGTGAAAGAGCAACAAACATACATACATACATACATACATACTCACAAACTTCCGCGTTTTATAATATTAGTAGCATAGTATATTGTCTTGCTATTAATTTTGGTATTATTTTGTTATTGTGAAGTCTTATATTATTAAGTTATGTATGAACAAAGTGATTAAACATTGACTTATTTATAATACCCCATCAATATCAATAATGTCAATTTGAATTTGGCTGTCATTAAAACATTAATTGTCCCATAGTGATGTATGTACATGTGAATATAGTCACAGCTATATTGATATGTTGGGCAGGTTTAAGACTAAACACAAAGACACATAATCATTGTGATGTGTGAACAAACATCTGACAAAAATTAAAAAACAAAAGTATCTTCTAGAATACCTACCAAATAAATTGAACAATAATTAAGTTTTTAAAATTTAAAAAAAAACCTATATTTTTGTATGTCCAATAAGTGAGAAAAAGTATTCACATTATCTGGTTTAATTATTTAATTAGTTTTTATTATTATTGCCTACACATACTCATTTTCTAAACTGTCTGGATATTATGAATAATGTATTACTGATCACTTGGTTCATGACATATTCACTATTTATTCAGAAGTCACCCATCAGGACGGGTCGATTACAAATGCATACAACAAATATACATAGACCATTATCTATACATTATGTAAAAATCATTAACCCTAGTCTAAGTTGCTAAGTCTAGCATTGCACACATGCTAACACACAGAGAGGATGTCTGCTCAACGTGTGTTGCCCAGAACATGTCCCCGATGTATGTAATATTCATCATATTTTATATATGTACGTATTAGTTACTATAGAATTTGTTTTAGTATTTTCTTGTTGCTTTTATTTAATATATCAGCTTATATCCACTTTACATATGTTTTATTTATCATTTAGAAACATATACCTGTCCTTTATAAGTAAGAAACTACGATTTTTTATAATTCAAGCAGTATTAATGTCAGCAGGAATATTTATACTGTCTCTGGTTCTATTTAGAAATATCATATAGGTATTTTAATAACAGTTTGCAATAATATATGCGATATGTCATGTAAAAAAAACCTATAAATTAAAAATTGATACTCGACAGACATATTATCCCTTGGTTAGTGACTCTGCTAAGATAGAGGTCGTGGTTCGATTCACACCCAGCAAATCACTGTGTGATGAGTGCGATATTGATAGCTATAAATAAATTTTTCCATATCTACTCATATTCAGTGAATAAATTCCATGTTATCATACCACAATTGTTTGAAACCCACGCCTTTATGATATCTTAAATTGAACAAGGTACGTTAAACATGTATTTTGTCATTTAGACTTAGCCGTCGAAGCAAATAAATGGCTCCCTCTAATGGCTCTGAGGGCCTAGTATGAGCCTGCTTCGGATCAAGGTCATCGTTGCTGCATTCGTTCTTTCGCGTTCTAATCATTCATTGCATTTAGCTTTCGAGCACTGAACTGCATCAGAACTGAATCATAATGCCTATCGTGCTCGCCGTTAAGAGTAGTACAATAGTATGTAAAATCAGCCCTAAATAATAACTAATAACGTAAATCCACAATTATCTCTAGGTCCCGATTCCAGAAGCTGTTTCTGTATGTGTTATGAATTACATTAGAATAACCTTCTTTCTCCAATCAACTTCTCTTTTTTAAGGACGCCAGCAAGAGTTCAAAGCTGCAGCTCTATCATCAAAACGCGCAGGAGAAAAGAATTTGGCTTTAGAGTATCTAAAGGTTGTGAAACAATTCGACTTAGTGATCGATGCGTACAAGTCTGGACAAGAAATGGATCTGAATGAATTGCCCTCACCAGAAGTGATAGCTGCCGCTTTCAAGTCGCAGAAAACAGAAGATGTGACACAGAAATCTGCCGGTGAGTTGTTTATTGAAACTTTATAGGTAGAAAGTGCTATGTAACACGTATACTCAATCAAGTTCCTATAAAAATTTTCATTTTAAGTATACAGGGTGTAAAAAGACTGAAATCGAAAACTTCATGGTTGCATTCAGACCATCATACTGAATAGGTTTAGCGAAAAAATCGCGAAATATATGTTAATTTATCTAAGTTCTTTTTTGTATTTTTCTGGTTACATACACATAGTACAACATAATAGGACACTAACAACCTAATTATCTCATTTAGAAAGCCAATAAACAAATAAAATCAATAAAACTGCAATGTATTTCAAAATAAAAACAGATGACCGGAGGTCGGTCGGCACAGTTCGGTCGCGCGCGGTTCAATGACCGCGCTTGCCTACTAATCATAGTAACCTAGAAATCACAGCCTGCTTTAATTTTACAAACAGAACTTCTAAGAAACCTTAGATCTAAACAAAATGCAAAATATTAAAGTACCTATAGGTTCTTTAACTTAATAAAATAATAAAGAACCTATAGGTACTTTAACATTACATTTTAATGTAAAGCCCTAACTTTATGAAGTGTGTACCTGCGTAAACAATTGTCTATGTAGATAAATTTGTATTAGATAGGTACAAAACTTTATTTTCCTACGTTATTGAATTTCATCATTAATTCATCATCATTTACTTGATAACGTTGGACAGAAAACTTTAAACAAAATCAATCACTAATCTGGCTTTTTGATGGGATATCAACCAACGCTAATTAATAATGATATCCTGTGCACTTGTGTTTTTTTCTGCGTTCGTATTTAGCTACATTACTACTATAACATTACGCCAACTTAAGTGGTGCGTACTCGGCAGTTGACGAGGTACCGCCCGCGCCCGCGCAAGTTGTCGCCCGGCCGCCGCCGAGGCGCCGACACCTCGAGCTCGAGCCAGTGAGCCGTACGCTCTCGCCGCGAATCTACGTTGCTTGGCATAATACTTTAACTCCGCGCTTACGCAAAACATTTAAGTGCATAATATTGTCTAAATAATTCTATTTCTCTATTCTTTTGCTTGAACTGTAATTTACTTTGCTTTCTGTGCCGCGCCTTGTGTATTCTCTTCTGTGATTAAATAAGTGTTAGGCCCTGCGCGCACGGGAAACTTTTGTCACTGTGACTGTTTTGTCACTTTCATTATGTCTGTAGAATTATATGGAGATGCGCGCACGTTGCGACGTGACAATCGGATGACAAAACTGTTTTGTGCCTGCGAAGAAGCCTGCGACAAAACTGTCACCGCGCCGCTAGAGTTTGATAGAAGCGCGCGCACGAGTGACGAAACAGTTTCTGCCTGTGCCGTAAGCCAAAAGCGGAAAGCGGAAAGGATTAACTTTTTATTTATATTTTCAGACAACTTGAAATAGCATTGTAATCAAAACAAAAGTGTCTCCTAGCGTTCAATCACCACATTATCATAAAGGGTCTAAGCAGTATGCCTTGAAGTTGTTCTAATAAAATATTCAAGGTTTTTCTTCGAAATTACTAGAGCTTGAATTATTTTTAGAGAAAATGAAATATGATATAATTTGTGTAGGTGAACACTGAATGAAAGATTATTAGATGTTATTTAATTTTGAGAATTACAAAATAATCGAATAATAAATGTTAATTGTTATAATCGAATTCTTGAACTAAAAAATCGATAATTTTACTGATAAGAGATCACACAGATTGTTTAATAAATGTTTTTGTTGTTCATAGAATGGATTTATATTTATATTGTAAATACAGAAAAGATTTAGAAATCGATCTTTTAGAAAATGATTTTTATTAATAATCGATTCTTCATGTTCTATTCTAATCGAATCAAAAATCCCTACAAAAAGTTTATCCTGACGCCATTTTCCGTGCCCCGCTCTCCGCTTACTTTTGATTGCCCGCTGGCGATAAGCAAATATATATAGTATATAGAAGAAGTGGAAAGAAGACCAGTACTATAAGAGAAAAGATTAAAATAATATTCTGAAATATGATAAATACTAGGCATGCCTTTTAAGTTCTGTCGTTTCCATATTTAACGGCAATTTTGAATTTGGAACAGTTCTATATTCGAATGTGTTTAAATTTTGAATCTCAAAACATTTTTAACACCCCAACTTTAAAGTGGAATAAATGTTATAATTAGTGGTTTGAGCGAAGGGAAAAGTGTACTAAACTATGTGGTGAATACTTGGAACATATGCAGTAATTCATTAAAAGTTTCTACACTCATTCGAAAACTTTTACGCCGTATGTATTCGCAAATAATGACTGTCTCTTCCAAATGCATATCGTTAAATGAATCATGGATTTACAAAAATGTTTCGTGACTGTCACTCCCCGTGTGCGCACTCAGATTTTGAGACGCGACGCGACACGACAAAAACTTTTTTGTCACAGCGACAAAAGTCACCCGTCAGCGCACTGCTTTAGTTAAAATCTGTGTAGGTATAATATTTAAGAACAATAATCTTACCTATACGCAGTGATTATAGTGGTAGTAGGACTAAATTTAATAAATTGATAGACATAGCCTTGCGTATTTACCGTGATAGGTAAGTCACCAGAGAGTTTTGAATAATGAGAGGGTTATACCCCAAAGGCATGGAAGAGGCTTAGAAGTTGGTCTTCGAGTGGAAGAACAGTTTAGGACATGTCTTGGTTCTTGTTAAGAGAAAGCCTCGGGTAGGAATCAGTTGTGCTATGACCGAGAAGGAGCTCCATTTGAGCTATTTCGCCGCGATGCGTAGGTAGTTAAATTGAATAGTTATGAAAGGCATTCACCTAGCTACTCGATGCGCGCAGTACATTGCTGGCTACTGAAATCAATAAAAATCTTTACACGTTGTTTTTTCCGGCTACAATTTTTTTTAAGGACAACTGTTTGTTTTTTTCAATAGGTTTTAGGGTGCTGAAGCTGCATCTTTCGTTTTCGATAGTCGTCTGCTTACACCCTGTATATGTTATAACCTTGATATGTCTTAAAAACAATTGTAAAATAAAGAATCAGCCTTGCTCTTGATTTCAATTCCGATCGATCGGTATTGGAATTGTGACGTTTGGTACTCTTGAAATCGACACAATTTTACTATTTTATCGTGACTGGAAATTGGTATTGGATTTGTCTTAGATTGTAATTTGAATTGAATTTAAAACTCGTTGGTCAAAGTAATTTACCTAAAAAATAGCGGTGTAAGTTTTAATAAATAGGTTATTTAACAATAAATAAAATGTCGTTGTCAGAGCCTCCGCCGGAACCAGTGAGTGAGAGTCCCGGCCTCATCACTGCGTCTACCGTGGACGAAGCTTTACGTCAGAGGCTGGCTGCTTTTCAGGTAAATATATATTCACGACAAAAAAGGTATATTAAAGGAATTTCGCATTTGTTGTAGAGTAACTTAAGATATGTTTTGCTTTGTAGTCACAAAGTTTATTGTTTATTCTATCACTTTATATGGCTATCTGTTATTAGGACCGACTTGGTTGGTTTGAAAGTTTTTATGGTAAAACTTAATTATTACAGAAATTTTACTCGCTTAATTTCGTCGTGCGTCTCTGAAATGAAACAAATTACCCCTGTTTTTATTATATATTATACAGTTCTCAGCTAATATGCCTATAGCCTCTATAAGTGGACTATACAACACTAGTGTTTTAAGTTCGTTCAGTGGCTTTGGAGATTAGCGCGTTCTTCCAAACAAAGTTTTCAGCCATATGGGGCCATTTATTTTTATTACGTAATAGGATTTAGGGGTGGAGGGAGTCGGCCATCTTTTTTTTTTTTTACAAGGGAGCCTTGATAATTATAACATAAGATCAAAAAAAAATACGCAAAGCTAAGAACTGTGATTGTTATCGTTCCTGAACATTGTTACTTTGAAAAATAAGCATCAAAACTAACCAAGGTTATATTTTTTTTTTTCTTGCGTCATACATATTGAACAGGGGCGCAGGATCGCCTATTCTGATCGGCGTATTCTTTTTTTTTATTGATCTGAGGGTGCGGTCACAAACTAGTAAAATCGTCTTACGTAATATGTGAATGGCCCTTATGATATCAGTAACTAGACCTTAGGCTGAGTGTATCAGTCGATTCTTTCAACTATCCTATCTGCCTGTAGTTTTTTAAAATGTACTATATTACTACAGCAACAAGAAGCCAAAGCGAAGGAAGAAGGTAACTCTTCAAAGGCGAGAAGAATGGGTAGGATAGTGAAGCAGTATCAGGACGCGATCAAACAGCAAGCGGCCGGCCGTCCCATCGACGCTGATGAACTACCCACACCTGCTGGATTCGCACCCTTACCTACAGATGGGGTGAGTCTTTGTTTCTGAACAACACTGTTCATCATTAACAGCCTTTTACAATCCACTGCTGAACAAATTTATAATTTTTAAGAGAGCTTTATAAGGCCTACTTATAAAGGAGTTTATGGCCTACTGTATCACTGTGACTAGGTAAGGTGTTTTTTTATTTTTAAGCCTACCAAGTGACTACTCTGCCAGATTGAAAGCATGCAATGCTAGAGTTCTCTTAGGAGATGTAAATAAGATTTTACCCATAAAAAAAACTTGCTCGTTTTAGTGAAAGTAATTAACTTGTTTGACAAAACCTTGATGTCCCAGGCCCCAGCAGCACGGCCAGCTGTGGCGCCCTCGCCCTCCCCCTCCCCCTCGGCGCGTCCCTCCCCCGCGCCCGCGCCCCGCCCGCCCGCCTCCCGGCACGACAAGCAGCTTGCCTTCCTGCTGCTGCGACAGAAACAGTTCAGGGAAGCTGCGCTCAAAGCGAAGAAAAATGGTGAGTTACCTATCCATAATTTTGGACACTACATGTGTAAATATGAGAATTGTTATATTGTCCTCACATTTAATAAAATGCCTTAAACAATGTAACCAAAAATTTTAAAAACAATGTTGGAAAAGAGTGTCCATGGAGTTTCTTGTCTGTTCTTCTCCATAGGATCTACGAATTGGAACAGACGATTAGCTTCACGACTGACTGACTACTTGACGTTTCAAAAGTGCCGTTGTGTGGTTTATTTGAAATAAAATGGTTTGATTTGATTTGATTTGATTATAAATAAAATAGTGTCTATTTGTAATATAAAATAAACAGTTCTTTACTAAAAGCGTAAAAGTACTTAATTTTTTGTCTATCTGTCTGTCTATATGTTCCGTATAATCTCTAGAACGGCTGTACCGATTTTGACGGGATTTTCACTGTCAGAATGCTAATGTAACAAGAAGTCACTTTGGCTATAGTTTTAAGGTAGCTTCGCTATTAATCGACGTTAATCCCAATTTATAACAATAAACACGAGTAACTCAGCTGATAAAAAAAAATACAGATAAAAAAGTTGTGTTTTATGTCATTAAAATTCAACAAATATACACAACAAAAAGCAAATACAGTTAAATTGAGAACATCCTCCTTTTTTAAAGTCGGTTAAAAAATAGTTGTTGAAATTTAAATAGAAGGTTGTGGTGTACAGGTGACCTGGACACAGCCCGGGAGTACCTGCGCGCGGCGAAGGGGTTCGATTCCGTGATCGATGCGGCCCGGGGCGGACTTGCCGTCGACCTTAAATCTCTGCCGCTACCTCCCAAGGCCAAAGACGATTTGGAAAATACGTAAGTAAAAACGTTTTTTTTTTATATTTCAGACATCTTACACACAACGCCATCTTGTTCCAAACTAAGCAGAACTTGTATTATGGGTTCTAATTAAAATAAATACATAAACATACTTTTTTTTTGTAAATACATACATATTATACATAGAAAACACCCAAACTCCGAAACAAGTATTTGTGGATCACACAAAAATTTGGTCCGACCCGGGAATCGAACCCGAGACCTCTTGATCAGTAGTCGCATACGCTAACAGTGAAATCAATATGTCTATTACTGAAAAGTGTCGACTTTCAATCGAAGCACGTTCCATATACACCTAAAACTATGTTTTAAATTCGCGAATGTCTAAAAACAATTATTTCATAGGTCTATAATTTCGTTCTAGATTCGACGTAGTATCTACCGAAGACTGCGGCCCATCGGAGGAGAATAACACTCCCATCGACTCTACAGGAGAAGACGAGGATGTACTCTCTCGTCTGCAGCATCAGCTCAACAGCCAGCTAAAGATGTGCCACTTGAATCGTGATCATAACAAAGAAATGGGCAACATAGCTGAAACCAATAGGTTCGAGCATCTCGCTGTCAGGGTGAAGGAAGATTTGGATGTTGTTGTGCTGGCAAAAAGGTGCTTTTGTGTTATTATTTTGTTCACTAGATTTTACATTTGGCTTTGATCGTGTTATTTTAATGTTTAGGGTACCGTAGTTCATGATTTGGAAAACTTATAGATTCGTCATGTCTGTTTGTCCGTGCTCGACTTACTATTTTTATTTTATTTTATTTTATTTTTTTTGGAAAACATACAGTATCTTATGACTAATTAACCTCTAATTAAATTACCATAAACCATTTACACGTTTTCACATTTAAATATAAAGAGCTTGATTTTTAGAAAAAAAAAAAAAAAAAACTAATTGTATAACATTTGACAGAGAAAAGAAATAACAACCCAAAGAATAGTTAGAGAACCGATTCAAACCAGCGCCTAGAACATACACGCCTAAATACAGTTGGACTTGTATTAAATAAGTCCAATTCAGGCAAGTCACTTAACTCGTTAACATAGGTAGCGGATCTTATGCAAAATGACTGACTTCTGTAGTTAGTGGTACTTCGGGCTACATGCAAGGTATAGGGAATTCTAACAGACCTAGTTGGAACTTTTAGGTACAACTTATCAAGTAGGTAAGGAGAATCTATTTCTGACTGTGCTATTTTTACTAGGAGAGTGACGTCAGCAATTTTCCTCCTTACATGCAGTGGTAATAAGTGCTGTCTTATACACCTGGCCTCATAGCTGTCGTCGTAATTACCGCATCTAAACTGCAAATATCTAGTAAATTTTCTTTGTACTGATTCCAATCTGTTTATGTGAACATCATACTGGGGGCTCCAAACCTGTGAGCAATATTCAAGGATGCTGCGAACATATGAACAATATAAAATTTTAAAAGTTTTTATGCTTGAAAATTGAGAGCATGATCTCATTATGAAACCTAGCATTTTATTGGCTTTGTTAGTAATATTATCTATGTGTTTTTCATAGGTTAATTTAGTGTCATGTATTACGCCCAGATCACGGATCTCATCTACTCGCTTAAGTACTACTCCTTTTAGAGTGTATTTGAAGTTATGTATGTTAGGCTTACGAGAAAAAGTTATTGTGTAGCATTTAAGTGTGTTTATATCTAGGTTATTGAGCTGGCAATATTGAGCTGGCAATACTATCGACGGCTTACGGTAGTGCTAGAAAAATGAAACTGCTTAAATATGTTTTTATTACGTCGGCAAAGTGCTAAAATAAAATCACGAAAAATATTTTTATTTGGGGTAGCTCCCCTACACGTAAAATGGGGATGTTTTTTTTTCTCGCTTCGCTTTCATGCTAAGAAGATTTTTCTATTTGGGTATTCGTTAACGAGTTAACTTTAAAGGGCATTTTTTCTTAAACTGGACGTCCCCCCCCCTTAAAGCTAAATGGATGGCTCGAAAGATTTAAAAAAATCCCAGCCATTATTTTCTTTCATATTTATATTTAAGGACATCATAAAAATATTACACAAATGTTTCCATACTTTCCATGTAAACACAGAAAGACTTTACAAAGTTTTTAATCTATAGAATATATTCCAGAAATTTACATATAAAAACATTACCTTCCAGTCTCGGCCAAAGTCCTCCGAAGTTCCACTACGAGACGCGACAATTCGCCGTGGTGCAGTGCAACACCGACCTTAACGAGAACGAGTTAGAGTTGACAATCGTGCGGGGCATCGCTTACAACGTTTCTAACCCCAAGGATGTCGATACTTACGTCAAATTCGATTTTCCATTCCCACAGGTATGTCATAGACTTATTTTTTTTTATTTGATAGGGCTAGTGAATTGGTTAGTGGTCTTGACTGCTAAACCTGCCTCGGTGGCGCAATGGTAGTGTATGAGATGGCTTTGCTTGAGGTCTCGGGTTCGATTCCCGGGTCGGACCAAATGTATGTAATGATCGGCAGATATTTGTTTCGGAGTTTGGGTGTTTTCTATGTATAATGTGTATGTGTTACAACAAAAGTATATATGTATTTATATTAGTTGCCTAGTACCCATAGTACCAGCCCTGCTTAGTTTGGGACTAAATGGCGTTGTGCAAGATGTCAGAAATATTAAAATATCCCAGCCTAGGTCAATAATTGTGTGACGATCTCCATCATTTGTTCTAGATATGCTTAGGACACGGTCATATAGACCTTAGTGATACCACGGTATCACAGAACACTGTTTTTAAGCAAATATTTCATCAATTTGCAACAATGAAAACGGCTTATGAAGGGGAAAACTGGGATAATGTTTAATAAATTAATACACAACCAGATTGATAGATGGCGCTGCACCAACATATTTTATAATTAAATCGCGCTATTAAAGGGTTGCGTTATGCGAAAATCCGAAAGTTATTTGAATGAAATAACTTGCCTGTTATTATTTATCCCAACATGGAAACAAACCCATATTCACGTTTATAATATTATGTTTGTATTAATTGTTCATATTGTACAAACAGGAGGCGCCAGTGTCCGACCGCACGTATCTGGTGAAGGACACGAACAACCCAGAGTACAATGGCGTGTTCCACCTCCCCATACAACGGAACAGAGCCTGCTTCAGGGTCTTCAAGAGACATGGCATTAAATTTGAAGTTTACTCCAGAGGGTCAGTTTGCTTAACACACAAAAATATTGATATAATAAGGATGAAGTCATTAATAATCATAGAAAACATTAGGGGTTCATTTCTTAATAATATGCTTAAATCATTTTTTTTATTTGTTAGTAACAATAATTAATTTTAATAAAAAAAAGGTGCGTGTGCGATTCACACGCGATAGAAGTGAAACTTCAGTAAATGAACAAAAGAATGAGATGAAACAGTGTGCAATATACATACACACCGACATTTTCTCTCTCGCTCTCAATAATTTTGTATTTGTGTCTCTAACCTGTTTTGCTATCTCGCTCTGGCTCACTAATTTTGTATTTGTGTCTCTTACCTGTCGTTTTTCCGTTGCATCCGGTTTGAAATCACAACGATTCTAAAGAAGTTTCACTTCAAAAATAAATACCTTAACCCTCTCCAGAAACGAGACCTTACCCCAATATTGGAACATTATGGGTTTTTGATGAAATACAACTGTAAATAACACTGCTTCCGATGACAGCTAGCGAACATAGCTAACTGTCATCAGAAACAGTGTTCTTCAGTCACTTCAGTTGTTTTTGTTTTATTAAAAAAGTTATTCGTAGTTGATTAAATAGAATAGTAAACGTACTTAGGTAGAATTTGAGTAACGCATTGTGGTATATTAGCAAACTTTAATAGCAGTTTTTAGACACACTCGTTGGTCTAGTGGTTAGCGTATGCGGCTGCTGATCAAGAGGTCTCGGGTTCGATTCCCGGGTCGGACCAAATGTGTGTGTGAGCCGCAAATATTTGTTTCGGAGTTTGAGTGTTTTCTATATATATAAGTATTTACAAAAAAAAGTTTGTTTATGTATTTATATCAGTTGTTTATTACCCATAATACAAACTCTGTTTAGTTTGGGACTAGATGCCATTGTGTGTAAGATGTCCGAAATATTTATTTATTTCTGGATTCTACTCATGCTTTCCATCAGGCAGAGTAGAGACACTTTGGTAGGCTTAAATATATAAAAAAATACGTCTGGTCAATGTGATCTAATAGCTCAAAGATTAAGAGACGTGCAGTGGAATAATAAGCCTGTAGATGATGATGATGATATATTCAATGCAAACAAATATTTATAGTAAATGGTTAAGTTTTAAATTTGCCTATCGATAAAAGCACTATTTTAAAGAGGGAATGAAGTATTCTTGATCTTTTTATTCATTTCCATTGTAATAGGATTAGTCCACTTACTAATGTCTGTGAAACTAAATTCACTTGTCATGGTACTCATGTGTATATATGTATAATAATGCCATCTTCTTATATATATATATATATGCTTTTTCTTTAGCTTTATTTTGCACTAAAACTACACATTATTCGTTTGTAAAAAAAACTTGGTTTTAATCCCTACTAATGTTATAAATACAAAAGTAACCTACGTTTTTACGCCCAAACCGCTTAACCGATTTTGATGAGTTTTGATACAGAGATAGATAGAACCTTGGAAAATGACACAGGCTACTTTTTACCGCGATAACTAACATACACGCGGGCGAAACCGCTGGCAAAAGCTAGTAAATGTAATAATAAATCTATAATTTTTGTTTGTAAATTGGCAAAAAAATGAAAAAAAAAATTCTTACCATAATAAATAATAGTATACACCCCTAAGTTAATTGGAATATGTGCTATACTCCCTATACTATTTTAGATTTATAGATTTCATTTCATCACTAAATAATTTGTATCATTTTCACTTCTTTCACTGCTTGTATCATTATACTAACGGTTCTATACCTACAGCTATATTATCATTGTATTCTCATCCTTATGGTGTGGCCCTTAAGGTTGCATGTCGTGTAGTTTAGCTTGTGTTGGGTGCAGTTGCTGTTTGGCTGACGCCTTCTCGTGTTGCAGCGGCTGGTTCAGGAGTGATTCTCTCATTGGAACAGCTAACGTGAAGCTGGCGCCTCTCGAAAATCAAATCACTCTCCATGAAGCCTTCCCTGTAAGTATATAAATAAATGTTGGCCTAGTGGTTTAAGCGTCGCCACGCAGCTTTCTACTATGCCAATTGTTGTGGGTTCAAATCATGTGATAACACTTTGTGTGATTCTCAAATTGTTAATCTGAGTCTGGGTGTTCTTTGTGTCCGTTTCATGTATGTTTGTAAAGTCCCCCGCGACACAGGAGTATATTCCTAATGCGGGAGTTGTCTTTTTTAAAAGAAAAAAAAAGGTTATATTTTTATATACAAATAAAATTGAAGTATGAAATCATAGTAAAGGAAATCCGAGAATTTCCAGACGAAGGCCGGGTTGCTAGTACAAAATATTTGTAGAATAATACGATGTGCTTGAAGTTTAAAGAAGTTTTTGCTGTAAGTAAAAATTACGTCAGCATTAAATTTACCTATCAAAAGTAATTCAAAATTTATATTATAGTTACTTTTGATAGATATTCTTAGATGATATCTTGAAGCGTACAGCATTGAACGGAATTTACAAAAAGGAAGTTATTTCTACTGTATTTTTGCACGTAACCCATTCCATCAGGATCCAACTTTTGATTTAGATCTTTAAAAAAACTATGGTATATTTATATTTGGTTGTATTTTCTATTGTAATAATAGAATGCTATACATTACTCATTTTCCCCAGCTAATGGACGGTCGTCGTCCTGCGGGCGGGTCGTTGGAGGTGAAACTGCGTGTGCGCACGCCACTGTTGCAGCAACAGATAGAGAACTCGAAGCATCGTTGGCTTGTTGTAGACAACTAACTTCCTATGCTCCTCACCTGATACCTTTTATACTCCTTGGCTATGGACATTGAAAATAGTGCAGCATAATATGCCTTAATAAGAAATTTTAAAAAAAAGCTAAAGAATATTTAAATATAAAAATACTGATAAATGATTTATGATATGATTACTTCTAACAAAACACGTTCCTCCTTAGCCGACCGTGCGAGAGTGCGGAACAAGCGATACAGAGGCAATAAGCGTTCGGCTTGTCATGCACCTATCTCTCTTCTACTCCGTCGGCCGATGCATCCGAGTAGAAGAGATACACCTGTTTTGTCAATTCATCATCAACAGCCTTTAACAGTCCACTGCTGGACATAGGCCTCTCCTTAGAAAGGAGGTTTTGGCCTACTATACTGGTCAGACGGGTTGGTATAGGGTTGGTTTCAAGTTTTCCTACTCTTTGCATTGATGTTGTCTTGCGTAGTTTATCCCTTAGTCGCCTTTTACGACACCCGCGGGATGAATAGGGGTGGTGACACTCTGTATTCTTAATCCGACACCACTCGGACATTTTGTCAATTGTAAATAAAGTAAAATGAAAAGTTAATGTTTTCTTATGACGTTATCACGTAAAATTTTCGTCCGTAAACCGACTTTACAGTTGATGTTTTATGAGTTGTGTTATTCTATGGAAAATTTCACTAAAATAATTCTGACCGCGGCGTTAGTTACGTTGTATCTTAGCATCATTTTTGGTGTCCAATACGCTTATTTAGTTATACTTAGATGAACTGTTGAAAGGTGCTTTACAGATGTCTACAATAACTTGTTCCATAACATTGTATTTAATAGTGAAGGTACAGCGCTCAAGGTTCGAATCCTATTCAGGACATTACCCAGGTGAACCCATTCTTAAGACAAGCCTTAATCTTAGAAGGAGTAAAATTATTATTATTGGGCTTGGTATTTGGGCAAAAAAAAATTTGATATTGTATCAATTAAATTATGTAAAAAAGTGTAGGTAGAATGCTCAGAGCATTGCTTATTACGAAAATAAATTAGTATTAAGCATTTTAATTTAATTGTAAAAAAATCTCTTTAATTTAATTATTAAATACAATTTATTATCAATGTAAATATTTTTATACGAACACAAAAACTATTAAATTATTTTATAACAAAAATACAGTTACAAAAAAATTGTAATTTTGTCTGTGTCAGAAAATTCATTAAAAAAAAATATTATTAAAGTTCAAAATTCAATTTTGAACTATATTTTGAATGCTCCTGAAACTCCTGCTCCTTAACGTGTATTATGTACCTAAATTATCTTCTAAATTGTTTTATTACATACAATTATAGGTTTGGTATGTGTTTTATTAGATCTTTTGTTAATAAGTTTAACATAATAATTACGCTCCATATATTATTGTAAAAACGTTTATATTTGTATGTTATTAAATGTAATTAAATTTGTTTTGTCAATATTCCTGGTATTATTATCTACCTGAATATGTGATTTATTTTCGTCATTACGCGGAAACGCGGGCATTGCCTTGGGGTAATACACCTCGTTCTATGTATAATAAGTATGTATTTAAAAAAAAAGTATGTTTATGTATGTATATCAGTTGTTTATATAAATAAATATTTTCGGACATCAACGCCATCTAGTCCCCAAACTAAGCAGAGCTTGTATTATGGGTAACTAGACAACTGATATAAATAAATAAACATACTTTTTTTTGTAAATACTTAAATATTATACATAGAAAACACCGAAACAAATATTTGCGAATCACACAAACATTTGGTCCGACCCGGGAATCGAACCCGAGACCTCTTGATCAGCAATCGCATACCCTGACCGACGAGGCAGTCAGTCGAGTTTAGTACCCATAATAGTCCAGTCAATAAAAGCTTAACTTTGCCATTTTGGTTGAACAATTGCAACCAACGCCAAAATTTTCGTAAGTCTTCGTAGATTAATATACTAAAATTGCAGGGTGCTGCAATACCGGCAAAGGGTGCAAATACATTGCAAAAGGGTGCAAAAACAACTTTTTCGCCTATATCTCGCGATTGGCTGGAAAAATAAAAAAAAATCCTACTACAAAATTGTAGGAAATTAAATTCCCTACAAAAACTTGCAAACGTATTTTCGCGTATCTCTCATAGTTTTTGCACAAAATGCATTTAAAAATGTAAATAATCCATTATTTCTAGTAAAAAGAAAGAAAGTATTGTAGAACTTTTTAAGGTGTACAATACTGTAGTACATTATTTTGATCTATCTCGTAGGGCAGCCAGCGTTTGCAATGTAAGCGTAAAAATGTGTTTATTTACGACATCACATTAAAAATCTCTAAAATTATCAATGTTTCTCTACTTTTATGCATGTATTATACATTTAAACCTTCCTCTTGAATTATTCTATCTTGTAAAGAAACCGGCGTCAAATTCATTTGCGTAGTTTTAAAGATGGAAGCATTTATACGGACAGATAGAGAGTGGAAGCGACTTTGGCTTAAACTATGTAGTGATAATTTAATTTTTTATTTTTTTATTTATTGGATTCAGAGCAAAATAGCATTTTAAACGTATATTTGCAGTATATATTACCTCTCCATTTACCTGAGCTATTATAAATTTCATTTCAGGGGGACGTTTATAATAATATATCACTGGCGGAGAAAGAGCGTGGTATATTTTATATTATTCTTTCTACTACTATTCTACTCTTTTGCTCCCATTGATTCCAATTTTCAATATAAGAGTCTTCAATATAAGAGTGAATAGGGAGAATAAGACAAATGTGAGACCCTTGCGCTCGACGTAAATAGTCCCATTCAAGATCTATAGGATAGGATCGAAAAATAGGACCCATGTGCTCGAATAAGACCATACGTTTCCTAATAAGAGCGAAAGAGATAGAGATTTAGACAAAAATGAGAACCTTGCGCTCGACGAAAATAGTACTTGTTTGTTTATCTATCTCGCTGAGTGCAATGAGTAAGACTGCAGCAGAAAATGCTCAACTAACTGTTTGTCACTTACTTGTATTTGATTGTAGTGATTAGTATGGTAAGAGTGAGGACCTCAGTGAAATGGCTAAGAAAACAATTATCACTGTATGTGCAGAAATTTTACAGGACAAAATAAAGGAAACTCGTTACGAAACAAAAAGTTATCTACAACCGGACAAATTCCCTGATAACGTTGTATCAGAAATACCTCCACTATTAACTTGCTTCCTACATAAATTATTATTAAATGATGAAAATATCGTGTCAGATGAATGTCCTGTTATCCCAAAAATAGATACTATTGGCTATAGTATTATTTCAGCACTTCGTCCTAAATCCTTTATTCGTTTCTTCAACTAGCTGTTGAGACATACATTTATCGAAAAACAGGATCGATGTTAGTTATCAATATACTAAGCAAACTGGATGTTTGCACATCATACCATAATATTCAGCTTCATGAAGCTTCATCAATAATTTAACCTCAGAAGACTATAATTACTGATGCTTTCCTTCAATATGTCTTTGATAATACTGACCGTAATACAAGGTGGGCCAAAAGAAATCACCTTATTGAAAGATGCTCTTATTTTTGCAAATGGCGGCCAATGTCAAATCTGTTTTGACATTTGTAAACTAGACAGATGTAGAATACAAGTGAACAAGCCATGGAGCGATACACTCCTCACGGAATGCGGAATAATCGTGTCTATTCTTTTGCGTAACAATTCGTCTGTGGTGTTGGCGCAGCGCGAATTCCATCGCCGATTCCCCGGTCGTCCGGCACTAACTGCGCAAACACTGGGCCGTTTATCCAGGGACCACAAGAGACGCTGCCAAGAGTGGCCGGCCCCGGAGCGCCTATACTGCCGAGAATATCGCAACTGTTGCTGAGGATGTCGAGCAGTCGCCTGAAACATCAACCAGACGCCTTACCACGCAATTAGCCATCAGCCGGTCGTCCCTAAGGTGAATTTTGGTCAAAGACCTGCGCATGTCCGTGCATCGGCTGCTGCCTGTCGACCACCAAACGCATGTAGCCTACGCCCATGCGATTCTCAATCTCGAGGACGAAGTAGACGATTTTTCGACCAAAATAATAATGAACGATGAGGCTCATTTCCACCTCAGCGGGTACGTGAACAAGCAAAACTATCGCTTCTGGGGCACCGAAATTTGACGAGTGTAGCACGAGGAAATATTACACCCGCGAAAAGTGACTGCATGGTGCGCTGTTCAAGCTAGGTCCATCGGTCCATTTTTTTTCGAGGACGCCGCTGGTCAAACGACAACAGTGAACGGTGCGCCCTATATGGCCATGTTAACCGAGTTTTTCGGCCACAATTGAACGAATTAGGACTGGAGGACATGTGGTTCCAACAAGACGGAGCAACGGCACACACTGCGCGAGACACAACCGATATTCTGAAGGCGGCGTTCCCGGGTCACCTCATCTCTAGTTTTGGCGATTTGCACTGGCCCGCAAGATCGCCCGATTTAACCGTTCCAGACTTTTTGTGGGGTTTTTTGAAGTCCCGTGTTTATGTAAATAAGCCCGAGACCCTGAAAGCCCTCATGCGAGAATCTGTCGCCCAAAGTTCTCGCTGAAGTGATGAAAAATGCCATAAAACGAGTCCGTATAGCAATCGATTGTGGCTGCGCCCATTTGGCCGATATCATCTTCTCGACTTCACTATTAAAATTCTAAAGGTTCAAATAAACATCAGCAAGTAGTGTTTGATATAAAAGAACTCCAATCAAATGTAAAAAAATCTGCAGAGCAATTAGCATCTACAACAGATATCTCCGATGAGATGTAAGATGAGAGATTGCCTTCTGGATTAAAAAACATCACCTATGCAGATCCTAGTAAACTATATTTAGGCATTTCACCTCTTGTATCACCATCGTATATAACATTTCTATCAGGCATATTACATGCCTCCCGTTCTTTAGATGACCATCCTCCCAAATTTGAAAATTTGCAAATTTGCGCTGAATCCGATTGAATAAAAAAAATATCATTTAATAAATCTTTAAAAGAATGTCTGAAAAATATTAATTAAATCCCAAGGAAACATGTAGGATCGCTTCAAAATGAAAAAAAAGGATTAATAATAATATTTTTACAATTTTGCACCTTTAAATGCACTTTGTGCAAAAACTATGAGAGATACACGAAAATACGTTTACAATTTTTTGTAGGGGATTTAATTTCCTACAATTTTTTAGTAGGATCTTTTTTTATTTTTCCAGCCAATCGCGAGATATAGACGAAAAAGTTGTTTTTGCACCCTTTTGCAATGTATTTGCACCCTTTGCCGGTATTGCAGCACCCTGCAATTTTAGTATATTAATCTACGAAGACTCACGGAAATTTTGGCGTTGGTTGCAGGTGTTCAACCAAAATGGCAAAGTTAAGCTTTAATTGACTGGACTATAATACAAGCCTTGCTTAGTTTGGGACTTTATTATTAATTAGGTTAAGGTGTTCTATCTACATGTTTGACTTGAATAATTTACCTGAATCCATTCATCCCCATCACTTGGATAGTTCAAACATCATTACAAGAACTTATGAAACTTGTCTCTCATGACCGATCCGAACCGACACGAGTCAATGAGAACGAATACAGTAATACGTAAAGAGGAATCAGTTGGCCTCCATAGCGTAGGTCACCACGTTGTTTTTCGAAAGTATCAATAAGCCGAATAGCTGCGATATACTATGATTAATAAAGCTCTCACCTTATGAGTAAACCAAAATAACTACTATAAATCACTAGCACAAAATGTCAGTTGTTGTTTCTAATTCACCGTATTGGTTAAAGGAACAATGTTGACAATTTCTAACAGATAAATTAAAGTATTTTACTTATTAAAGCATACTGAACTTGAATAGATTGTAGTTTCCTTGTTATTTTCAACTAAACTCTAAAGTGCCAATAATTGGCGGAGTATATTTACAAAAAAATATATTGTGTTTATTGGGCTGTCGAATAAATTGGCCAACTAAAACAGTTGTTTTAAACGTCTTCCGTGATATGTCCCTTTTGTTTCACTTGTGCATGTATTTACTGAATCATTCCTAATTTGACATGCAGAAAGTGCGTTATTTCCATATTTGTTTAATGAGTGATAATGAGTTCTAAGTAAATAAAAAATAATAATTACATAAAATAAAAATTCCGACAAAACAAAGTGTGGCCCATGAGGGGATCGAACCCGCGACCTTCGCGTTATTAGCACGACGCTCTAACCAACTGAGCTAATGGGCCAGATACTGAAACGGGTGAAATAATTATTCAGTATACCTTCAAGTAAGCATATGGGCATTGTCACAAAATTTTATAGAATAGGTAGTTATTTTTTTTTATTACGCACACAAACACAAAATTAATTTCTAAAAAGAAAAGGGCATGTGTTCATTTATCAATTAATTAAATGAGGTGAATCTAATCTTCAACATACTCATAAACTTATTGCAATTATTGTTAAACAAACCATTCTGCAAGCTAAGCTTTTTGACTTTATTAGTTGTTGTTTGTCCATCTACATTTATCATTGTTGCTGGGTGTTACATACTCTTTGGGTGCTGGTATCATTGTGGATATACTAATTTTAAAAGTTTCTAACGTTTTTATTATACGTTATTTAACTTTAACGTTATTATTTTAGCGGTCAAGATTCGACCATTTTTTTTTTTTCATTATTATGTTTCTGCATTCAAATTGGAAATAAAAATTAACTCTGACCAATTTTATACTCCTCCGTCCACATACTTTTTTTTAAAGGGTTATAAAGCTTTTGCTTCACGTATATACGATACATTTCGCAGGCACGCTACGCATACGCTAACGAACAACAGATGGCGATACCAAACCTTTAAATTCATAAGGTCAACTTGATGTAGGCTTTTCAGTAAGAGATGGCGCTTGTACTGTATCTTGTACTTTTCAAACTTTTTGATTACTCGCTTCAAACAAAAAACATTGTTCATCTTAAAAGTTCTACAAAAAAGTCCCCAGCAATATGTTTTAAAGTTGGCTCACTATAATCTTTTTAACTATACATGGTGATCACGTTTTTTATCACATCATCACGCTACTGGCAATAGGGGATGCAGACGAAGTTGCGTGGGTCATATAATGTTACAATACTTATAACCTTACCCTTCAAGCGATCATAATTTAACACTATTAATTTATATGTGCCGTGTTAATTGTAAAGGTTAATCATGTGTAAAATGACAATTAAAATAGCCAAACCATTGTTTGTAATAAATAGTTCATAATAAAAAGATAGGCGTTTCTGGTAAAGAGGCGAGATTATTTTGTCAGTTTTATGTAAATAAAGATGTTATTGTTTTGCCTGTGTATTTGAAAATGGTTTTCTTTTTAAAATTACTACGCATGTATGATTTGGTATAAAAAACTCTATAGAGTAAACCCAAAAATTCTTTTCGTTAATCATTTTACTGACTCCAATACTCGAAGACTCCTGAGCAGTAATCATAAAAATAAAAGACTTTTGTTAAACGTCAAACAATGAAATGAAGTGAAAAACAGGACGTAATACATAATCTGTTTACATAAATCTTCTTTGGTCCCCTTCTTTTTGTCATAAGCCATCTCATCTCCGGGTTTGGTAAGTAACGAGACGTACTGTTTTTAATACGATATGTTATGAGCGTTTCCGTGATATGGAGGTCACGTTAAGCAGACGGTCCCAGTTGTTATCATAAGATAGCATTCAGTCGTGAAGCTTGGAGGTCTTCGGTCGGCTTAAAAATATCCAACGGCAAGATTATGTCGTGTCTTGCCAGTCCCCAACCCGCACTCGGCCAGCGTGGGGACGTATGGCCTTAACCCTCTCTTGAGAGGTGACCCGAGCCCTACAGTGGGACATTAAGGGTTGTTGAGACGTACTTTATTTCCATCACATGCATATTCAAGGGTTTGAAGATAAATAACGGTGTGGATCGTAGTTATTTGCTATCTTCGTAGGTCACACATTCACACCAGTACAAGAGTTTTCTTCACAATGTAATGCTTTGTCTTGCTAAACGTGAAAAGACATCTCACTAAGCCGTCATAGTGTAGTTGACTACGTTGCATTGTCAGCATTCGAATCACCACTAGTGAGCACTGCTCTTGGATTTTACTCAATATGCTTTCATTGGGCAGATTGGAGTCATTTTGGTATGCTTTTGTGTAAAAACACAAATCAATCATGGTGACTGTTGACAGAAGTGAAAACTTACATATTCAACAAACAGTTGTAAATTTTAAATTTGAAAAAAATATTATATTTCTGTAACTAATAAACGAGAACGAGATAATTATTATTGTTATTGCAGTATTAAACTCTGTTACGAGTATATATTTACATCTATGTATTATCTAGGTATACATTTACAGTAAGTAAGTATTAAGTAAAGCTCACATCAGCGAAAAAAGTTATACTTAAACTACAGATACAGTGTTAGCGTCCCCTGGTGGCTGAAAATCCAAGTAAATTAATTTTTTAGCTCTCAGCACTTCTCCTCCATACACAGTTGAACTGTACCAAATTTCGCACTACTACACGATTTTCGTACAAAGTTACAAAGGTACAAAGTTTTTGCTTCATGTACTCGTATTATTACATAGATTTAATTCCCTATCTACTATTGCCTAAAGATCTGAGATCAGTTTTGTTTGAGGGATAAGTCCTTATACAATTATTGATTAAATATTTCTGAAGTGAGCAGGTACTTAGTGCGTGCTAGTGTCGTGTCAGAGCCACTCGGTCAGGTTTCGTTTGACGTCATCATGGTCACGTGAAGCAGCTCGACAACTCCACTGATCCATACACTGATTAGTTGATTACCAGCTCATGACTACCTGTACGCTTAGGTACTTTTTGTTTATTTAAAGGCAACGATTTTTTTATTTAGCATACCACCATTATACTAGAGGTTTAAGGTTATTTTTGTTTTTTTTTTTAAATGTATTAACGTAAGAAAACAACATACAATTACAAAGCACAAAACACCCATCAAACCCACATTGTTACCACATTGTTAAAAATACATTAAGTTTTTAGTCCAGTTATTTTATGTTTTTTTTTTAATATTTAGGAAGGAAGGAACATAGAAATTCCTGTGTCGCGGGGGACTTTACAAACATACCTACATGAAACGGACACAAAGAACTCCCAGACTCAGAACAACAAATTGTGAATTACAAAAAGTGTTATCCTACGTGGGATTTGAACCCACGACACTAGACGCAGTAGGAAGCGGTGTGGCGACCGCTTAAGCCACTAGGCCAACCTTGCAGTCAGGAATGTTAAAGGCAGTTAACAAAAGTGTTTGTAAGTGGTGATAAATTATAAATTTGTCTCTGCCTAGGTACCCCTCTGGGAACTAGGCCTAACTCTATGTTTGTATATACTTAGAAATGTATAATTAGTTATATTTATATATATACTTTGGTATACTCTGCTTTGGCCACTGAAGTGTAAGTTTGGCCTGCATTGGAATCTAAAAATATGACAAAAAACTAAAAGGTATTAGGTATTTGTAATAGAATTAAAGATTAGTTTGTTCAAAAAGTACATATACTTCTCGGGAGAGTAGCCTTTAAAAACCAAACAACTGAGATAACTCGAAAGTGTAGGATGTTAACAGGGACTTCCCCTGTTAATGTATTTGGTTTACATAAATTAGTCATTCTCAAAAATATTAACAGTCATGAGTGATTATTTCATATCTACTTTTAATTTATTAGACAGAATAAAAAATATTTACAAGTAGTATTAAAAGTTTATTATTGTGGAATAACAATGCTTCATAGACTGCTTGGAGACCTAGATGTAATGAGTAACGTCTGGGCAGGGCCTTGTGCTTCAACTTGAACTTCAACGCAAAGTCCATTGCGTAGGATTCCCCAAGTCGCACATAATTGACTACAAGGTTGGCCTAGTGGTATAAACAGTTAGTCCAGAAGGAAATCCCCTCCCTGGACTCCTTCCAATACAAAGGCGCAGAGAGGGTCACACCGTGTGGTTTTAGTCGGTTCGAGTCCGACACACCACCCCGCCGTAACCCCCGACGGGGTGACGGTCCGCGGGGATTTCCACACGTAAAAAAAAAAAAAAAAAAGTGGTATAAACAGTTGCGACGCCACTTCCTATTGCGCCAAGTGTCGTGGGTTCAAATCCCACGCGGGATAACACTTTGTGTGATTCACAAATTGCTGTTCTGAGTCTGGGTGTTCTTTGTGTCCGTTTCATATATGTTGTAAAGTACCCCACGACACAGGAATTTATATTCCTAATGCGGGAGTTGTCTTTTATAAAAAGAGAGTGAATTCAAATATGTTTTTAAATTTTTGTCTGTCTGTCCGTTTGTTCCTGCTAATGTCTGAAAATACTAGACAGATTTTGATTGAACCTTTACTGGAAGATAGTAGTTACCATATGGAGTAAAAAGTAGTTACACGAAAATTGAAACACATCCTAAAATAGTAAACAGTAACCGATTCAAAAGCAACTTTATCCGTTGGTAATACCGCGCGGCGAAACTAATATTTAGTTAGAGAAAGATCGTATTTAAACGTTAAAAATACTCTCACAAAGGTCCATTCACTATAACACAATTAATCTTCGTAATTTTGACCTCGTGTCCTCCTTTCGTCATGAATGGAATTGCGTCTTGATAAACCCCCGCGTCTACCCCTCGCCATTTATTCTTTTCTCCCCACACCTACTTACCTGACATCCTTATTCGAGTTCCTCTGGGTGTACAAATCGTAACATTACTCTTCGTTGTACAAAAAATCCTACTTTATAAATCAGGCTGGTAAAAAATATATGTATCAATAAGTCACTGTACAATTTTTATACATTTTTTACATTACCTATTTCACCTTTCTAGCCCTTATTATTCCCTAGTGATTTGGGGTAGGCTACTAGTTCGACTAGTTTTACCAGATTATCAGTCTTTCCACGTAGCTAGTCGCATCAGACCTCAATAATCATTAATCATACTACTTAGTTATTATTTAATATTCTAGAGGGCACTGACTTCCCAAAAACGATTACTATAGATGTTAATGACAACCCGGAACTGATAACTTAACGTGCTCTCCTGTATTCGGCTGTGAAACATCTCCAAACTTTCATACTTCTTGCGGGTATTAAGAATTTGTTATAAAAAACTCAATAACACTTTTAGCCGTATCGGGAATCGCACCAGTGACCTTTTGATCGGCAGTCGCATACGCTAATTACTAACCTAAGAATCAATGTATAAATAAAAGTTTTTTTTTTAATAGTAATAAAGTTTTTATAATTTAGCCTAGAGAGGAATATTTGTTTATTAAATCAATCATAATAAATACTATTAATTGGTGAATTACATACAGATGTATAATGTTACTTAAGTAAATATTTTAATTGTCTTGGCAGTTAGTGGTCAGTTTGCGGTAGGTCATCACACAAGCCGTAATCAATTAGCTAACTGATTCATAGAATTAATTCTTTAAACTTTTAAATAAAATGTGACTATGTGTCACATTTTATTTAAAAGTTTGATGGTTGATGTTCCTAAGAAAAGCCGTTTATTTTATTAGAAAATTATTCTATTTAAAAGTTGTTTAATATCTACAACATGTAGGTACTCATTTACTGATACAAAGCACCAGAAAATTACAATAAATATTAAATTGAACAGGTTTTTATCTTGTCAAAGTTTTTTTACACATATCTCTTGTTTCATTGGCTAATGTCGCTCAGGCACGTGATCAAAACAAAATATTAGCCAATCAAAAAAAAGAATAGAGAAATAATAGAATAGACTTTGCAACTTAGTCATAGACTTTTAGAAGCAGTACTGAGAACACAAACGCTTCATCAATCATCATCAACAGCCTTTAACAGTCCACTGCTGGACATATATCTCCTTTGAAAGGAGGTTTTGGCCTACTATACCACGCTGGCCAGACGGGTTGGTAAAGGGTTTGTTTCAAGTTTTCCTTCTCTTGGCAGTGATGTTAGCTACTTATTTTGTTCCTTTAGTCGCCTCTTACGACACCCATGGAATTAATAGAGGTGGTGACACTTTGTATTCTTAATCCGTAACCACACGGTATACACAAACGCTTGTAAAGTTATAAATGGTTCCTGAATAATAAAGACAACAGAAAAATATTGTTAGAAGGTTATTGACGGAGGTAGGGTGCCTCCTACGTAAAGGCTTTGACGTCACAGCAGGCCACGTGCTTTTGGAAATGAATGAATATTTTAATTACGAGAAATTTATTTTTAACAAAGTGTGGGATGTTCTTTTCTTTTTTTAAAAGGGCTTAGCTAAAAATAAATGGTATGATTTGTGGATAGCGAATTAACGTTTCTCGGAATGTGGGTGAGGTTATCATTATCTATTGTTTAGGAAAAAATATATACACTAGCTTTTACCTACGGATCCGACCGTGTATATGTCGGTTATCGCGATAAATATAGTAGCCATTTAAAGAATCTCCTTGCCAAATTTAATTGAAATTGGTATTGGTTTAGCTGTAAAGCGTCAGTTAGACACATGACAGAATAACTTGAGATTTTGATGTCCAAAATATTTGTCCAAAAATATTTATTATTTCTACATTTCGGTTTCCTTTGTTACTTTTTTAGACGTTTAATTATTATTGCTTAATCATTTACCATTGTTTAGTAAGCACGTGTTATCCTAAGGATAACACGTGCTTACTGTTAATTGCTACTAACTTTATGCTTTTCTGTTAATTGATATATTTTTCTTCATTGTACACTCATCACAATACACACCACTACACCACATAGTGTATGTTTTATGCTTAATTAATACTTTTCTACTTACATACCATGTACACACTTTCGCACATTCTCTGTCACACTCACTCTCACTAAACATACACTCCGCTTCAGACAGAAAACTCACAATATAATCTTAAGGGATGTGTACTGTGCATGAGTACTACACTATTTAAATAGTTAAGAATAATAACTAGATTTAAAAACAAATTAATATATATTACCTACTTGCTTACTGCAACATGTACGACTGCTTAAGAAAACCTGTGTGCTAAAAAAAGTGCTATCAAGAATATTACAGTAAAAAAACATATAAATAAAATGATTAAATACGAGTATGTAGGTTCTACTTTATTACGAATTTATTCTAGGTCATGTCTTAGCTATTTAAAATAATTTGTCACCCGAAATGTCTGATATATATAATCCAATTATTCTAATTGCGTAAACGTAATTTATCACCTGTTGCATTACTCAGATAGTATTTAAATATTTACGTAGGAGGTGCTGTTTTGTAAACAGGGGAATTACCTTATTACCATACATTACAAGTATTTGTTTCATACTTTTTTTGTGCTGTTTTTTTTATTATCATCGACATTTCTCATTTCGATATACGTACATATTAAGGAGATTTATAATTTTGCTCAAAAATATAGAAGGATGTGCACATCTTCAATTGTATGTCAGTCTAAACTTCGAGTTCAAGTTTTTATTAATTAATCGGCCTGATTAATGTTTGATTTGACGGCTGAATGGACAAACGCAAAGTTGAAAATTCTTTTCGTAATTATCACACAACTTTTTTGACATTTATGGTAGTTCAAAAATATATTGAGCGCGCAAAAAAAAGTGTATTGCATTACCAACGGGTCGATGATTGACTGTATTGACTGTAAATAGTATCATACAAGGTGGTATTTTACTATTTATAGTTTGAGTAGTACGTTATACAAGGAAATGTGTCGTTCGCGTCGAACCAAAAATAGTAAGTGATTGATCTTTGTGCGACTGTCTTAATACATATAATTCTAGAAAAAGAAACCATATATTTTCTTTTTCTAGAATTATATTAGTTCTAAGAAACGTTTTTACAAGGTTACTTACACAATTTTTCAAGGTAGTAGAGCCATGTTGTTTTCAGCATGAATGGGTCGGCTCGACGGGGGTGGTATAAACCTCACACAGATGACCAACGAAAACTGACAAAATTCGTGCAATCGTAAAGCGTTGGTGAATGCGAGACCGAAGGAGTAATGATGCTTCTCCAAAAACCACAATAAAATAACCTTGTAAGTTCTAACATGATACTAGTGACAACTATCACAGTGCTATCAAGCTATATTTTAAGGACTAAGGGGGGGGGGGCGGAGGAACTATGCTTAAACCTGGGACATTACAGCCTCTTTGCATCTTAATAGTCAGTGTCACTTAAAACTGTGTTACACTGCATTTGTGCCCCCTGCGGTGACCATGAGTTCCTATAGTCACTACAGGCATCACACTCAGCCACCATGGTGTGGAACACCATTCTGCATTGTCTGTACTTACAATGAGGATGGTGACCCCTACTCCTTGATAACTCTTATGCCTTCCATCAGGCAGAACAGAGTCACTTTATAATGCTTACCTGTGTAAAAAAAAATACATCCATGAGTGATGTATTTGCTTTTAGGAGCTATGTCATTGATGACACTACGAGTAAAAATCTATCGTCGCCACGTTATTCAAATCGTTTTGTTTTATAACAAAAGCTTGAAGGAGCTATGTGGGTTATCGGTTTCATATTGTATATGTACCCTACACATCTCCCCTGAGATATAAGTCTCATTTACATTCGTAATCAACTTTCATAAGCATGAGAAATAGTAGCCGAATATTCTTAAGAGTATTTATATTTAGATTATAATAAATACTTTGTTAAATTATCGTTGTTCGTAAAATCGATGGTATTTCGTAGATTTCATTAAGTAGAAGTAGGTTCTAAACTTGAATAAAAGTTTGATGAAATTAGTTTAAGGCAATAGAGCATTGACTAGCCAGCTATGACAAAATACAAGTATGACTAGACACGTAGGTAAGTAGGCGAGAAGTTTAAATTAACTTTTCAACGGTATATGATAGAAATATCGAGTAACCAAGGTATCACCATACATCGTTCCAAAAGAGCCCTGTAAACGATCAAATTTGTTTGACAAATTTACGTGTTTGTCAAATTATTTGATAGTGTGCAGCTGTGTTTGACGTGTTTGTCAAACAGTCTACGTGTTTGACGTGTTTGATGAAAATCTTGATTGTTGTTGTGTTTGTCAAACATGTTTGATCGTTTAATAACACGTCAGATAAGTCTATAGCTTCACGAGTGTTTTAAGCACTGCGTAGTTACTGTGACCTTATTTTATACTCATTTTGCCCCTCATCACGTTACTTTGGGAAACTTACTCCTTAGAAGGATTATAAATCACCTAAATACTGCAGCATAACCGTGATTCGCTGTTTCGCGGACATTGCTCCCCGGTCGAAGAACTCCAATTTTACGCACAACCATTGAACTAGTAATTAAGAAAATATAGCTAGCTTTATATAAAGTAAGTTTACCAAAATACCAAGTTTTGTGTTGTATATTTATTTATTTACTAGCTGACCCGGCAGGCTTTGTACTGCCTCAATCGATAAATAGAAGACCTAAACTTTTGCATTAAATAAACTTATCCATAATATAACTAATAAAAAAATGCAATTCATTTTTATAAATTCACCTTTTTAAACCTTCTCTGGACTTCCACAAATAATTCAAGACCAAAATTAGCCAAATCGGTCCAATCGTTCTTGAGTTTTAGCGAGAATAACGAACAGCAATTCATTTTTATATATATACTAGTTGACCCAGCGAACTTCGTACCGCCCAACTTTAAAATTCCAGAACTTGATCGCAGCGCCACCTACCGGGTCCAATTGCGAATCTAAACCATTCCCAGATCCCCTTGAACACACACAAAAAATTTCATCAAAATCGGTCCAGTCGTTTGAGAGAAGTTCAGTGACATACACACTCACAGAAGAATTATATATATAAAGATGGATGGATAGATTCAAACAAAATGCACATGTTGTGCCATGAGGCATTCTTCACCAGTCAACCATAAGGTTGTGTAGAAATATGATGCGGTAAGTGCAATCAAATAGTATTAGAATTAGTTATAGTAACTAAAAAAATATATACACACACATATACACAACATAATAATACTATCGTTCAAAATAAGACAAAATAATGTATCTTTATTTCTTATTATAACAAGCTTGATTTCTGTAACAAATGGTTACACTATTGACGAAGTTCTATCACGTATGGTTCATTATTTACTTGCCAGTTTTATCACAAATTAAGTGGGATACTTTTACGAAAATTACGCGGACGGAAGAGCATGAAATTTTAACACTTTATATAGAAATTGAGTTCAGAATGCTATTATATTTTTTAAATTTTGCTTAATACACTAGTGTGTGTAATATTTCATTATTGACTTAAGTGTTTTATTTAGACTTTTGTCATTCTCAAACCGTACTTAAATATTTCCTCATGACCATTTTTTGTATTTTCATATTTTTCTTTCTCACTTCTAATTAAGGTAGGTACGCTGATTTCATTATTGGTCTAATGATAGTCCATGTATTTGACACACATACGCATAGACACTCTTTTGTGAAACTAACATTGTAAGGGAAAAATCCGTGATTATAGAAGTTATAGTCTTTGA
The DNA here is from genome assembly GCA_932526445.1 of Phragmatobia fuliginosa. Classification (NCBI taxonomy): domain Eukaryota; kingdom Metazoa; phylum Arthropoda; class Insecta; order Lepidoptera; family Erebidae; genus Phragmatobia; species Phragmatobia fuliginosa. Next base: position 3,738,471 of record OW052059.1, on the reverse strand, counting down.
CAATAGAACCCATAGAACCTTAATAACGTTGACTCTTATAATTCAAATTAATTATAGTTGAATGTCGAACACGGGTTATAAAAAATACATAAAATATACCTTGTAAGTTCTAACATGACACTAGTGACAACTATCACAGTGATCAAGCTATATTTTAAAGACTATGGCGGGGGGGTTATTTTTAAACCTGGGACATCACAGCCTCATTGCATCTTATTAGTCACTTAAAACTACGTTAGACTGCATTTGTGCCTTCTGAGGTGGCTATGAGTTCCTATAGTCACTAACATAGTAAACGTTTGCAACTTACATAGTAAAAAATCAATACCATCGTCCTAAGCTAACACCCATCAAAGGCTTAAGAAGTGTCCTCAATAAATCCCAATTTATCTTAGTAAATATTGTACACTATACGTACTACAAATGATATATATACCTATAAATAGAATGGGTATATTTCGCTACAAGATACCTCAAATTGAAATACTATTATAAACAGTAAGACCGCCTTAGGTCCATTCACAAAACAGAATGTAAACACGACCGGCCTCGGCATTGCGGAGTTCCCGCGAATCAATACAGCCCACCGAATGTCAAGTTGAAGGGGCTGGGGAGAGGCCGCCGGAGGGGAGTGAGGGAGTTTGCTGACGTCATACGCCCACGCGGCACCCGGTGGAAGAAGGGCGTGGAATTAGGGCCTGTCTATACGGCGAGACGAAAGATATTTTATGCTAGTTAATACTTTTACTGACATACTAGAGAAAGCATTTATTTAATTAAGTAATACCTTCATCAACAACCTATAACAGTTCACTGCTGGCTTCGGATCTCCCCTTAGGAGAGGGTTATGTCCGTATGTCTTCATGCCGGCGGAGTGCGCGAGGAGCACTGGCAAAACAATCATCTACGTCTTGCCTCCAACTAAGCTTTACCGAGACCGACTAGTTAACATGGCAATATGCCACTTATTATACTATACTCTATTCCAATTAAGAAGTTCCGTTTGACACTTCTTAGAACGTAACTCTTCACGTTTCGCATAATTTGAAATAATAATTATAATCATCAATTTGTTCATGGTCGGCAATCATCATTTAAAAAATACAGAATCAATCCAAATCATTTATACAATTAATTCACACACACAATTAACATAACATATCTGTCAAATGGGACTTAATTGGATTAGAGTATAATTACAAGTTAAGTTCAATGTGTTGAATGAAGCCATGTTTAAGTTCTCGTAGCTCTTGTAGAACTTGCTACGAAGTTACAATAATTCATTATTTATAAATAAATTCATTATATAGTTTAATAAAAGTACAAGTGGGTTTAATTTCAAGAATATTTTTACATTCTTTTTATTAGCTTCACCTGTATTGTTGTTTGTTTGTATGTTTGTAACCGACTCCTTTGGGTGCGATTTTGACCCACTTTAAACTTTTAGATTTCGTTAAAATTGTGTTGATTTATCGAGGAACGATGATAATACACTATTTTGAAAAAAAAGCTCAAATAAATGTTTTACCAAATTAGTATTTTTTAGTCTTTTTTCTAAAAAAAATAGTTTCAAAAAACTAAATAAACATGCTTTGAAACTAAAAAATAGAAAATAATTTTAATGTAATAAAGCGTGGGGTGCTTTCTGAACATATTTCAATAACGTCACTACACGCATTTAACATTAAAATTATTTTCTACTTTTTACTTTAAAAGCGTGTTTGTTTAGATTTTTAAAACATTTTTGTTAACAAGTTCTCCCAAGTGTAGAGTATGAGAGAGTTTAAGCTAATAAAAGTATTACGTGTCTTTCAGTACACCACAGACCAAATACGGCCTGTTTATCGTCATAGCTGTGGAGTCATCAGATTGGCCCCTAGACTTTGTATTTAAAACTAACAAGCATTTACCCCTTCTGTTTAAATGTACACGTACGTAATTATTTATATCTATCTACTAATTACGGGATTAATAAAAAAATGCTTGTATGTAGATTTGTAATGTTTAATATTTTTTAATTATTTATATGTCTGTATGTCCATCTATTTATCTGTCTATCACGCTTTCACGGTTAAACCGCTGCACTAATTACAATGAAATTCGGCATTGATGTCCGTGACGGATTAAGAATACAAAGTGTCACCACCCCTATTCATTCCATGGGTGTCGTAAGAGGCGACTAAAGGAACAAAATAAGCAACCAACATCACTGCCAAGAGAAGGAAAACTTGAAACAAACCCTTTACCAACCCGTCTGGCCGACGTGGTATAGTAGGCCAAAACCTCCTTTCTAAGGAGAGTCTATGTTCAGCAGTGGACTGTTAAAGGCTGTTGATGATGATTATACTTTGATTGTTAAGAAAGGCTGCTCTTTACCGCGACTACCAACATACACACGGGCGGAACCAACAAGTTTCGCAAAGAATAACTAATAGCTTGAGACTTAAAACGAACTCGAAGACCATATACCATCACTACGAGTTTACCTTGAAGTACTATGAACAGAACTTAAATATCACTAAACACATTAAGTTCGCATCGCAGTCTGGTGGCCCCCACTCTTGGATTCTATTCATGATTACCATCAGGCAGAGTAGAGTTACATTGGTAGGCACCAAAAAAAAAAGTATGTCATTCTGTTCAATACTGTTCTAAATGTCAAACCATGCTGAAATAGACATCAATGGGATAAACTGGAATATTTCTAACGCCATACAGTGGAACCCGATCGGACTTATACAACGCGAGATACAGATAACTAAAGAAAATCTATTGGAAAAATACTGCCTTGTTGGTCTAGTGGTTAGCGTATGCGGCTGCCAATCAAGACTCTCGGTTTCGATTCCCAGGTCGAACCTAATGTTTGTGTGATCCGCCAATATTTTTTTCGGAGTTTGGGTGTTTTCTATGTATAATATGAATGCATTTACAAAGAAAAGTAGTTCATGTATCTAAATCAGTTGTCTAGTACCCATAGTACAAGCTCTGCTTAGTTTGGGACTAGATGGCTTTGTGTATAAGATGTCCGAAATATTTATTTATTTATTTATAGATTTGCGAATCTTACAAAAATTTGGTCCGGCCCGGGAATCGCACCCGGAACCTCAAGCAGAAAATGTATACCACCACATGTACACTTAGTCAGCAATAAAAAGATATTGATTTGAATCTACGAACACTAAAATTCGCAAACAGTTCTCAGCAAGGAAATCGTAGGAATCGTACAGTGAAACAAATAAACTAGGTACCCATTGATTGTTCTAAGACCTTCACAGAAACGTGACAAGAAATTGAGGCCAATCCGCCTGTAACTACCTACGTCGTAGGATTTCTTCGAAAACTTTCTAGAAAATAGAATTTCTACACGGGTAGTGATTGTTCCTTACTTGCCCACGTCTAATAAGGGATGGGTAAACTTGTTCTATTTAGAATAATATGAGTTATCTGAATAACAAAGTGAAATATAGCTCTTGGCTACAGTTGAGAATGCGTTGGCGTGATCTATGAATAAAAACCAGAATTTATTACGCTTTTGTGTATCATGCATATCTAATTCTCAGTTTCCCGCAGTTTCACATGTTTTTTATTGGTATACTGCGCCGTAGGGTCTGATAAATAAGGCTGAAAATAGCTTAATTTTTTGCAACTCTTCATGCTTTTGAATATGAGGTTTTTTTTTTAACTTGATCTGTAGTTAAGGAGATTCGTGGGTTTATTGAAATAATGCACAGTTCTCAGTTTTATTACGACTTATGACTGCCTTGTTCTCTCTGATCAAGAGGTCTTGGGTTCGATTCCCAGATCGGACGGATTCCCAGATGATCTGCAAATATTTGCTTCGGATTTTGAGTGTTTTCTATGTACAATATATGTATTTATATCAGTTGTCTAGTACCCATAGTATAAACTCTGTTTAGTTTGGGACTAGAGAATGATGTCAAAAAAATGATTAAGACTTCTTATTCTACTAAGTATAGATAAGTAATAAAGAAATAAGTTTTGTATATTTAAATGTTATACTTGCCTGAGTGCTTATACTGGCCAGCACACGAAAATAATGGCTGTAGTAAAAATAAATATATTATTTATTCAATAGGAGGCTTCCGTTATCTGTATCTCGCGTTGTATAAGCCCGATCGGGTTCCACTGAATATCGTTAGAAAGATGAGATTCCGTACTAAAAAACGATTTTGTGATTATTTGACTATGTTTCAGCTTTCAATTTCATGTAATAATTATGGTTCTGTTTTCAAAGGAAGGTGTTGTATGAACTTATGTTAAATACTAAATGTAATCATTTTCCGTTCCGGACCAGAAAAAAAATCATTTAAATCTAAATTATAATTAAAAATTAATAATTTAATAATCAAGTGAAGTACCAGGCGCACATAGCGTGGAAGAAATATGAAAAGGATTGTGTGAAGGAGACACCAACAGGTGAAACGAAGGTAATTGCCTAGTTGCGTCGCTGTCACAGCGTCAAACTGAAGTCATAAATCACGACTTACTACCAAGTCAAACCTTAAACTTCGATACCCGTATAACTATACCTAAACCGTCTCATTACTAGGAACTCACTAACGTAGTGGCCCCTAAAATATTATAACCACCGTGGGATTTAAGCCCACGACACTTGGCACCGTTGAGAGCGGCTTGACGACCGCTTAAACCACTTTTTTTTACATGTGAATATCCCCTCGGACCGTCACCCCGCCGGGGTTTGCGGCGGGGTGGTGTGTCGGACTTGAACCGACTAAAACCACACGGTGTGAGTTCTTTGCACCTCAGTTTTAGGAGGAGTCCAAGGAAGGGATTTAAATCTGAACCGCTTGTACCTCTAGGCCAACTGTACTAGATTTTTTTACAATGCAACATGGCAGTCTACTTTCTTTAGTCTATATTTATAAATCTATTGCTATTTCACTAAACAAATTAATTACCAAGAGTGTAACGCTAGATAACTCAAACTGTATATAAAGTCCTTTTACATCAGTAAATAACCAATGTTATATCAACACCAAAATATTGCTACCTAAAGAGTGACGCAATCTCGCCTTCCCCGGGGAGCTCATTTATCTTGTACAATCTTTGGCAATTTTCTGTCTCTTTCTCACATGCGATGGCCTAGATACCGCTTTTTCATATATCTTTTACTCTTCCAAATTTTATAGTAGCTTTACTTCGCTGACGAGAGAAATATAAATCTATACAAATAAATAATAATATTGAAGTGTGTGTTCGTAATATAAAATGCACAGAATTTCACTTCATCAGAAAGTAAATACGGTACTTACATCAATTTTTATCATTTTTGTCTGTCTGTTTATTCCGGCTAATCTCCGGGTTTGCTGGACCGATTTTGAAGGAACTTTCACTAGTACTGAGTTGAGAATATAAGAAGTAAATTAGAATACTTTTATTTTTGATATATTATTATCTATAAACTTATAGGGCAATAAATAATATGTATAACTTATAGGGCAATAAATGAGATGTCCGAAATATTTATTATTTATCATTATTATTAATGTTATATGAGGGATCTTTTTCAACCACCTACGCTACGCAGTCTTAAAAACCTCAAAGGTTAGATAGATATTCTCTCGAAGCAGACAAGAGCAAAAACTTGATGAATATAAATAGTGGGTCCTTGTGTAGTACAGGTTTGTTTATTTCTTCATAACCTTAAAATATTATGTAAAATATCTATTAAAATTACGTAAAAACATTGATCATAACATTTGAACTTCAAAGGTCTTTTGACAAAAGGTTAATAGCTATGCCTGGTCCCAAGGAATTGTGAAATAAATATGATTTTCCAAAGTATCCAATCTTAGTGAAAAGCAATTTTCCTGGGAGAGAACTAGCACTTACTGTAATTTAATATTTCAAGTGGGTAGCGTGTGGGATATACATTAAAACAGAAAGGTCAACGTACTCCCGACGCTTTACAAATATTCACTTTTTTGCCACAATCCCTGTTAATCTAGATTGTTTAGATTCTTATTCTAATTACTAAGTTGCTAACTTTGTTTTCGACTCATCCATGGTACTTAATTTTATATATTTAAGTCTATGAAAGTGTCTTTACTCTGCCTGATGGAAAGCGTGAGTAGAATCCAGGAGTAGGGTCACCATTGAGTGCAGTCAATGCAATATGACAACCACACTATCACGGCCTAGTGATATTCTTCTGCATCATTTTGCTTCAGGTCTCACACTCACCAACGAAATACGATAGTTCGATGCTTTCACTTTAGGTTAGTCTTGTGAAGGTAGTACCCATTTTTAACATATTCCAATATAAGGACTACGAGTATATTGACTGCCTTGTTGGTCTAGTGGTTAACGTATGCGGCTGCTGATCAAGAGGTCTCGGATTCGATTCCCGGGTTGTACCAAATGTTTGTACGATCTGTAAATATTTGTTTCGGAGTCTGGGTGTTTTCTATGTATCTATTTAAAAAAAAAATATGTTTATTTATTTATATCAGTTACCCATAATACAAGCTCTGCTTAGTGTGGGACTAGATGATGTTGTGTGTAATGCGTCCGAAATATTTACTTATTTATTTATATTGCTTATGTCCTGGAGGGATATCTCGCTAAACTTTAGTCAATACAAAATTATAATGACAATTTTTTTTATACACATGTATTTATAGAAAACCTAGGCAGTCTACCCTTCACTCCTGATCTATGTCACTAAGTAGTGAATATTAATCTTTGAATAACATTTTTACTTAAAGTACTATGAGAACTATTCATTCAGTCGCTAAGATATAGTTACATATTCTATGTATTACCCTCTGAATGAAGTATGTATTACTTGATTCTCAGAACTTGAAGTCCTTTGTCCATTGACTCGAATATTACCATCAGAATATTATACAATTTTCCTGAAACACAGAATTCAAGACCGCGTTTATTTGGCGGCGTAGTTTATCGACCGCAAGTTATGAGTAGTGAGCGATTTAATAGAAAATTTACTGTTCTAGATAAAAATTTTCATTTCCCGCTTTTCTAAGGTTGATGAAATAATTTATAAAAATAATCGTAGATACTAAATATGTCAATAAGGAAAACAATACTTTTACATTAGAACCTATATTCATATCAATTATACCTACCTTTAATTGAGGAGTTGACGGCCTCTGTATTTGAGTTTAAAAGAACACAAGATTGTTCCAATATGAAATGTAATGATGATAGAAAATATTCAGTTGCGAGTTTTTTTTTAATATTCCTTCCTCTCAAAACTTTTATCTTTTTCCTTAATTTTTTCTTAAAAGGTTTCTCCTGTGCCAGGCACTGAAACCGAAGCCGGCAAATTTATCGACCTGCCGTAAGCATGAATGGCGCGTTGACGTCACTGGGTTTGGAGCGAGGGGTGACGCCAGTTCGAGGTGAGGGACGCGAGAGGCAGCGGGGGCTACAGGGTGTGCAGCCTTGAACTTGCTGCATCGATCTAGTAGCCCTGCACTTGAACGGAGTCGGGACTTGGATGTTTGCGTCATGGCTTGTGGCCGTGAATCAGAGGTTGAATAGAAAATGAAAGCTTAAAATTTGTTGTTTTAAAAAACGATACAGTCGTTTATGATATCGTTAGATAAATAAAACATTAATATTAAAATTAAAGTAAGTAAACTTAAAAGTATTTGTCACCTTCTGAAAACAATTTTTTTAGTTATCAATAACAATAAATCCAGAGTGAATTATTCGAAGATCAATATTATCACGTGCGCTTTTTAATTCTGTATACATCCATAGATTCATAGATTAGAGTTGATTATACACCCACATTTTCCCAGCAATGATTTGGTTCCACGCACATTACGGGGGGCAAGCATTGATATATAATGGGGGCAAGGCTACTTGAATTAAGTCATTCAGGAAAATTAAGAGTATATTGAAGTATGAACAAACTAATTTTATTATTGACTTTATAAATCATGGGGTTGAGGACTTCCTATTTCCTTTTTATAAGAGAAGCTAAATCGACATCAATGTACATATATACAAAAAAATTAAATTATGTGTCTGTTTCTAATTTCTAATTGACAGCTCTTTACTAAATGCATATGAAAATATATATACTTACTACTTGTTTACTTCGTTTTCATCTTCCTAGCCTTATTCCCAATATTATTTGGGGTCGGCTACTAGTTCAACCGGTTTTCCCTGAATTTCAGTTTTTCCACGGAGCGACTGGCACTGCCTTCGGAGCTCAGCTAGTTAAGAAATAAACTCATGAAACGCAGTCATGTAAGCTAGAAACTTTAATTAAACTTTATACAATATTATCAATTTGGATTAATAATGCGTAGGATCATACTACGTCTAAGTTTAATTTACATTTTAACTGCACGTTTAACCTAGTGGTTTAAGCGATCGACACGCCCCTTTCTACTTCGCCAAGTGTTGTGGGTTCAAATCCCATGTAGGACACACAAAGTATTGTCCCATGTAGGATTTGAACCTACGACACTTGGCGCAGTGGAGAGCGGCGTAGCGACCGATTAAACTACGAGACGGTCAAAATAATAGTACAGTTATATAATCATATAGGCGCATTTAAGTGGGTGATGTGTTTTTAAAATATGTCCGCCTCGTTGGTTAATCGGTTAGGGTGCAGGTCGAGCCAAAAGTGTTGAGTTTTTCTTACAATAAATTCTTATAATAGCCCGTAGTATTAAAGTTTGGCTTTGGTTCACGCCCCTGCCTCGGAGAGCACAATAAGCCGTGGGTCCAGTTGTCATGAACATCTATAGCAATCGTTGTTTGGAATTCAGTGCCCTCAAATTTGCTGGCAACTAGTTACACCTTCAAATTCAGTTCACTAGTCTCTCAATGAAAAAACTGATTTTCAGGTTGTTGAACTAGTAGCCGACTCCAAATCTTGTGACAATAAATGATGTTTTTAAAATATAACTTCGACCTCTAAATTTCTAATAATTTAGGTAAAGTGGTCGATAGTTAAATAATTATCTTAGCCCTTGGTCTTATTTTATAAGTTGCTCAATGTTAAGTAAACACTCGACTCGCGTAAATAAAGCACTTGATCATGATGATAGAATCTGAAGCATTGAGATTATGGTATTATTTGGCAATGGCATACTAATGCCATCTTACCATCTTGAGAATGGTCAGAAGTTTTTAGTATTTCTTTCATGTGATAATTTTTCCTGGTAATGTTAATTATCAACCACTCTACTGCTTAGAAATTTAGAGGTCGAAATTATCTTTTAAAAACATAATCTTCTGGGCCTTTGTTTTGCCAAGATTACTTACTGCCTCGGTGGCCCAGTGGTAGCGTATGCTACTGCTGTGTGCTTAAGGTATCGTGTTCGGTTCCCAAATCGGACCAAATATGTGTGAGATCCACAAATATTTGTTTCGGAGTTTGAATGTTTTCTATGTATCATCATCAACAACAACCTTTAACAGTCCACTATGTATAATATGTATGTATTTACAGAAAAAGTTGCCTCGTACCCATAGCACAAGCTCGGCTGAGTTTGGGACTAGACGGTGTCGATGTGCCTGTTTTATTTCAATCGGTTGACAAATCAATCAAATCAAATCAAACCATTTTATTTCAAGTAAACCATACAACGGCACTTTTGAAACGTCAAGTAGTCAGTCAGTAGTCAGTCGTGAAGCTAATCGTCTGTTCCAATTCGTAGATCCTATGGAGAAGAACAGACAAGAAACTCACAACCGCCAGTCAACAAACAAACTTATGCTACTTGTGACTACAAAGTGCTCACATGCACAATTCAAAATGTTCGCAGTTGTACAATAATAAAACCATTTATAAATATGCTACTCTCTAAGAGTGCGATAAATATTTGAAACATGTAAATAAAAAGTAATTTGTTATAATAAAATAATGTTAATAATGTTATAAATAAATAATGTTACAATAAAATAATAAAGGTATATCTGTTTGGTTTAAAGAATCACCGCTGTAACTTAACTTCTGTGGCTATGTCGAACATGAAACGACTAAAAACCGTACGCCGTTCACAGGTACTAGTACTCGGGAAACCAGACTCCCTAGCACAATTGTAATAATTTTTCGTTCCGCAATCACTGACACCTCTATTCCCTTATTTGATTGGATAATATTTTGTTTTGATCACGTGACTGAGTGACATTAGCCAATCAAGCAAGAGAATAGAGACGTCAGCGGCTGCAGAGCGAAAAACTTTTGTAACTTGAGTAGGGGGGCAGGTGTACCGTAGAAAAGGAAACCCGACGATGGGGGCTACCTATCCGATAAAATCTTAAACATCAACATCATCATCAACAGCCATTAACAGTCCACTACTGGACATAGGCCTCTCCTTGAAAAGGAGGTATTGGCCTACTATACGACGCTGGAACGACGGGTTAGTATAGAGTTGGTTTCAAGTTTTCCTTCTCTTTGCATCGATGTTGTCTTGCGTAGTTTATCCCTTAGTCGCCTTTTACGACACCCGCGGGATGAATAGGGGTGGTGACACTCTGTATTCTTAATCCGTCATCACTCGGCTGAAATCTGAAACGTTTTAGACTAATACTAAATATGATTACTTGAAAACCACTCTTTCAATAGCTCATCAGAATCAAAATTAACTTTGACTAAGTCACCCCTTAGCTTATACAATGTATGTGTCATGGCGTTGTTAAACTTTTTTATACCTTGACGTGGGAAGTTCACGGGGGTCAGAAAACGGGATAATTTATAGTGTAATTATAAATCTATTAATAAACAATTTTTTTAAAGGCGTGTTTCTAGTACATAAGCTATAACAATTCTTCACCAATTATAATGGTCTTCTCTATTAATAAGCTTCTTTATCTGAAGTAATAAAAACTATATTTTTATAAAATGTATTTACTTCTAGGTAAAATTAAGAAATAAAATATAAATATCTGCTTGTTTTAGGAGTTTATACTTGGAAAAACTATGTATTTTTAAACCATGACTAAATTAATCGCTCACAAAACTTTCAAGCTACTCAGCAGCTTATGGAAAATGATGTCAGATTTATGAGTAATGCCTTTTTTCACCAACTATAATTAACCCATCTCCTAACTAGGGGCTCCCTAATGTAGAGAGAGCTCCCTAAAAGACATCTAAGCACTTAGGTGTCCCCTAAAGGTTGATAAAAATGAAAATATCACCAAGTATTAACAAACTTTCTCTGAATGGCTTCTTAAATTTATGAGACCTTGGTGAAAACGGCCAGGACTTACACAGAATAGAAAAAAACAAATAAACCGAAAAAATATACTTAGATGATCATTAATTTCCAAACTTTAATAAAAATGATGAAATTAGATAGTTACACACTTAAATGTATGCAATAATAATATACTATTAAAAATGATTGAAATTAGATATAAAATTGGTAGTTTTCTGACATACGCAACGCAATTTTACTGAATATATCATTTTCAGAACCAGTTGTGTTGTGAGGTAGTAGGTTTGATTTGCACTCAGGACAAATCTTAGTGAGATGATATAGTTATATGGAAGTTGTTACATTTAAAAAAAATTGTTTGTCTGTTTATTCCAGCTAACCTTTAGAAAACGTCTGAACCAGTTTTGATGGGACTTTCAGTGGCAGATAGCTGATGTTATGTAAGGAGCAACTTAGACTACTTTTATTTTTCAAATCAAAATTAGAACCAATATAATTTTAACAAAAAGGAACCGACTTCAATGAAAATCTATTCCGAGTACCCAAATCGCGACATTTTGCCTATGATATTTTAGGAGTTCCCTCGATTTCCTTGGGATCCCATCATCAGATCCCGATATGGTGACGATGGGACCACCTGTAAGGTACGCCCATTCCAATGCAAAAGAATTTTTGAAATCGGTTCATAAACGACGAAATTATCGCTAAACATACATAAAAAAAAAAAAAAAGATTCCGACGAATTGAGAACCTCCTCCTTTTTTTTGAAGTCGGTTAAAAATAGTGAACAAAATTTAACTTTGGGGTACAGTTAGTTATTACCAAAATATATATTTCAAATCTAGATCTTTCCAGAACATGTGACGTATTTCAAAGAACAGTAGGCGCTTAATACGTGCGTACTTAATCTTATCAGATCAAGCTACCTGACAACGGGGAGTGTTATGGTAATGCGGTATTAGTCACAGGTCAGTCAGTAGCTCTTGATAACAGTTATCACCAAGCATTAGTCTAGTGCGTGATATATTATGCATTTATTGACATGGTTATCATATTTTAGCAGAATGTAAACCTTCTAGAGAAAGCTTCGAAAGTTAAAATAGGGAAACCATAAACAGTTTAGAACTACCTTTGGAATATCATTATGATCAGCCAATATTCAGCAGTCCACTGCAGATCTTCATGGGCTTACCACGCTGTATTTTACAGCTCTCATTGCATATTTCAAAATTTCCTGGAAATAGGATTGAATTAATTCGGTAAGCAACCCTACAATGTTTCTATAGTCGGATTTTTAATTAGACGAAGCTACCTGACAGTAGCTAATGTCACTTAGTAAAATAATGCTGCCATATTTAAAGTAATAGTGATGCGTTCAGTTCTCATTCAATCGGATGAATGAACAATGAGTGTGAATAGTTAATCATTTCAAACTATAAAAGAATATTATATCTATTTAAGAATGAAATTGTATAAAAGTGCTCTGATATAAGATACTAGTAGTATGTAACAACAATCAGTTTTTTGACGGCTCAACGCCGCGCATTATGTTTTTTGACCCAAAAAACAACCATCCTCTTATTATATTTTTATTAAATAGATAAATTAATTTAAAAAGAAAGACGAGAATTCCTGATGTTCAAATGTGCTTTGATCAAAAGTTTTTTTTTTGTAAATATTTAAAAAAAATTTTTTTATTAAAATCTTAGATCCCATATGTTTTTCTGTAAATCTACTAATGTCCTTCTTTGCGGCTTTAACATACACAAATAACACAAAAATATAAACCATAACATGAAAAATACCGGAGAGAAATACAAACAATGTTATTTCAGGATCTAATTTTTTACAGCTATATCTTGTCTTAGTTGGATTCAAAACCTTGATAAATAACTAGCCTGCAATAGTACCAGTAATGCAAAAAAACAAATCCTAATCATCCAGGATCTTTAAGTTACAAGCTTCTCGATTTTTGTACTTTTTTCTTTGGTTTTAGGGTTGATAATAGAGATATTACTCGTCTGTGGGCAAAGCCAAAGTAAACAAGAAGGGTATTGGCAGTATACATGTCAATAAATTTCACTCTAGTGTTTAAATTACTGAACATCAATAGATTTGCTCTATTGTTTTGGTTTGTTTGTTGTACTTTCTTGCACTTGTGTTAAAAATAAACGAATCGAATTCAGTGACAGACAGACAGAAAATTTTTGCCTATTTATACAAATTTTCAAAAAGAATAAATTGTGAAAGTCGGATGTAAAAATTAAATCCTCACAATCTTCAAAGAGATCATTTACATCATCTGGTTCATTTAAATCTGATGTTGGTATTTGATATGGTTGGATCAGTTCTAAAGCCCTCACTGGTAGTGGCTTAAGGTCTAATTTTTGTAGTCTCTTCTTCACTCTTACATCAGAAATGTAGGGGTCAGACGACACAATTGCCCTGTTAAATAGATCTGTCATGTGTTATTCGCGGCCTGACTTTCTAACATGGTGTTCCCGGTCATATCTCTAAAATTTATTTCTAGATTCACTAGTCTGTCCGGATAGCATGCCTATTGGAAGCGCCGAATTTCTTATGATCTCTTTACCTCAAACCAATATTTTATGTAGAGTTACTGTCATCGGATACCAAGGATATTCTGTTACGTATCTGATGGCTGAGGCGCTATGCACAGCTTCATAATTTGCCACTCACATACCAACAAGGAGGTTGGCACCCTCTTGTCCTCCTTGCATTAAGTCAGCTGGTCAGAGCCCAGATTGACATCCCTCAACAGGTTGGGTTAATTCCTGTTGAGGCAAAGTGGCAACATGGTTTTTTTGACGGCTCCATGGAGCTTCACCCCCGTTCCTCCAAAAGAAATGTTTAGGTATGCGGTTTTAACCAAAGTCTTACGAGGGTGGGCCCCTTCTCCATACCACATGTTTTCTTTCATTGGAAAATTCCGGCTTTGATGTATGTCAATGAAAACATGATATATAAGTTTGTATTGATAGAAAATACAAAAGAGTTCATAAGCAACAAAAAATACTATTTTATAATAAATAATTATAAATAAAAAAGTATTTTTTGTTGTTTCTGATCAGAAATGTTTATGTTTTTAGAATAGAGGTTCTAGTGTTGGTAGACTGAGTTATAGCAGACGTTCTTCTTAGGACATGTTTTTCAAAGAGAAGACCATTTTAGTTACCCTTTGTTGTACTCTTTCCAACATTACAATATCTTTTTTTAAATTTGGATTCCATATTTGAAAGGCGAATTCCAGCAAGGGTCTAATGTACGTTAAATAGATGCTGAAAAATAATTCTTTATTGATAACATAGAATGCCTTTCTAATTATATACAATACTGAGTTTGCCTTCTTTGTTATCATTGTAATATGCTCATCCCACTTCAGTTTATGTGTTATGATAACTCCGAGGTCTCTTTGAGAGTCCACTGGTTGTAATGGCACAGAATTAATTGTGTACTTGTGTTTAGGATTGTTTTTTAATTTTATTAATTAATTTTAATTTTATTAATTAATTTTAATTTTATTAATTTTTATTAATTTTATTCATTCAGGAGTTTTTTCAATCATTCACTTTGTCACAACACTATTTTTATTTCATGAAAAACTGACAACACAGTAAACGTCAGTGGATATCGTCTAATTAAAAATCCGACTATAGTTTTTTTATTTATTTTTATTCTTTTTTTCAGGAACTTTTACGCACAGCCAATGTCAGTTCCATCGCATCCTGAACATGTAACTACATAAGTACCTATTTTTAACCTAATCGACATAGATTTGGACAGATCTTTTGCGTCATCACTATTTCGTACCGATAGAATTTTGTGGAATATTCTTACGTCCTCTTCATTTATCTCCAAATCGGCCACTAAACTATTTCTACTACACTCATATCTGACAAACTCCGTCAATAAGTGACACAACTCTTCTCTAAGCAGTTTTTTTCTTCACATAACTAAATTTATTGCATGGGGTTTTTAGTATTATGATAATACTAGAAACTCCCTGCAAAAATTTTACAGTTTGAAGACATGTGTTCGTTAGATAGGTGTCACGTGACTCGGCTTTAGTCGCCGGTTTGTGTACGATATTAGGGAGAAAGAATGTAAACTATGACACGAGAGTTTACAAGGAGTTTATTGATTCTACAACAGTTTACAATTAGATTAGTTAGATTATACAAGGGCTAGTTCGTGAGCACGTTAGGGCGTGGGCCCTTGAAAGCTCGGTCGGTGATGCCTTCAGATAAAAGGCAACACTTATCTTCGGATGCAGCAACGCCCGCAGCCGGACATCGGGCGTTGAATCGGGGGAGTAGCGGGGAGACGCTCGCCTGGTAGCGGGGAACGAGGCAGTGTAGCCACGTTACATAGGTAAAGAGAAAACAAATGGCTTAGATGGCATCTAACGTTCAGCGTATGCAACTGCCGAACAAGAGTCAAGCCGAACAAGGTTGCGCGAAAAAGAGCTATATCACAAAGTGTTTCTAATGGCAGAAGTACTTAATGACAGCCCGAGGTTTGGAAATTGAGGCCAAAATCCCCGTGTCTTGTAGACCACATAAAGCTCCGAACAGCGTCAGACCTCTGTCTGATAGCCTGAGTTTGCGCAGAAACCTGTACACTATAACATCTAATGGATAGTCGGCTGTTCTCCGTACTCCGGATAGGAATAAATCATCAGACATGTGATTAAAAATATTTTATATTTTGTCTAGTCTGAAATTAAACCACTATATATAATTATATACATCTACGTTTACATACCTACATATATATATACATATATATACTTACACGCACCCAAACATACATGCATACATTTAAAACTTTACTGAAGTTTCTACAATATGTAGTTATAATTTTTCATGCCCTATTGGACATAATCTTTACATTACAACCTTTTTAGGGTTCCGAAGTTCATAACTCGGAACCCTTATAGATTCGTCATGTCCGTCTGTCCGTCCGTCCGTCCGTCCGTCCGTCCGTCCGTCCGTCCGTCCGTCCGTCCGTCCTCGACTTACCGTCCAAACGGTAAGTGCTAGAAAGATGAAATTTTGCATGAATACGTGTTGTAATTACGTCGACAAAGTGCTACAATAAAATTATGAAAAATAATTTTATTTGGGGTACCTCCCCTACACGTAAAGTGGGGATGATTTTTTTTTCTCGAGGCTACCCCATCGTGTGGGGTATCATTAGATAGGTCTTTTAAAAACAATAAAGGGTTTCCTAGACGATTTTTTGATTTAGGTATCCGTTTGCGAGATATTTCACTTTAAAGGGCACTTTTTTGTAAAAACAGGGCGTCCCCCCCCCCTCTAAAAGCTAAACGGCTGGCTCAAAAAATCTGAAAAAAATCGTGATGGTGGTCCATATAATGAACTTTGAAGGAAAACTATAACCGACTAGATGACTTTCTTAGTTCAGGAGTTATAAAGGCTTATATGGTAAAATGCGCTCACTTGGAAAACGTCATACAAAATTAACGTAATAATACGTAAACATAACAATTATCTATAGGATACGATTTTAAATCCACATACCATTATAGGTGACTGAGGAACCCTTTCCTGTGCGTGGCCTGACACGCACTTGGCCGATTTTTTTATTCAATTTATATTCAAACGAATTTTTTTTTTTATATATTTTTCTAGAGGCTATTCTTTATCTCCAGTTATAAATTGAAGTGTCATCTGTTCAATTTCAGAACAAAAGCAGGACAGAGCTTTTTCATTTTAGATATTGAAGATCTGAATTAGTTGACTTGGAGAGGTGGAAATATTTTCATTTCTAGAAACGAGTGCTTTCATAAAACTGATATTGTAACAGATAAAATGTACATAAAAGTTTATGACAACTTATTAATATTATGGTCTGAACATGATTGCGGTCCACTGACCGCAATCATGTTCAGACCATAATATTAACCTCTTAGACTAGGCTTTATTTTTATTACACGCATTTTATTAGCCTCACCTGTATGCTTGTTTGTTTGTATGTTTGAAACCGACTTCTTTTGGGTGTGATCCACCTTCAACGGCCAGATTTCGTTCAAGCTTTGTAGATTTATCGAGGACCGATGACAATACACAAATTTGAAAAAAAAATATTTAAACAAATTATTTTAATTTAAATAAACAAACAATAATAGTTAAATGTCATGGAAACAAGATTTAATAGTCTACGTGGTCGCAATTTTACAACCGATGTGGATTAAAAAATGGAAATGGAAAAGTACTGTTGAATTTAATACATGCATTTATATTTATTTTTATTAATTTTACATTGTATTTAATTTTATATTATAATATATATGACGATAATTGGAAACTGCTGTAGGTATACTCTAAAAATATAGGACACTTAAACAAATATCACATGAATAAATAATATAAAGAAAACAATAAAACATAAACAAAAAAAGCAACACAATAAAATAATATAATGAAATAAACCCATAATAACGCAATAGCAATGTCATTTATACTTATTCAATAATGGTTAAACTAATATAAGACGATCTAACTAATACTATGATTAATCACTATAATGATGAACAATGATGCAGAAGCATCCCAAGAAGCCGCCACAGTGTCACCACCATGTCGCATTGTCTGCATAGTTGTGATCCTCAAGATTGTACCATTCTTTCCGTCAGGCAGTCATTTCGGCAGGTTTATATAAAAAAAAATAACAAAATAATTTAGTCTTTTTTAGTCTTTAAAAAAATAGTTTTAAAAAACTAAACAGACACGCTTTTAAACTAAAAAGTAGAAAATAATTTTAATGTAACAATGCGTGGGGTGCTTTTTGAAAATTCGTGTTTGTGTAGTTTTTTAAAACTATTTCTTAGAAAGACTAAAAAAATTTAATGAACAACAAAATTACATATTTTTTTAGTTATTTTTCTGATTAGTGAATTGTCATCGGTCCTTGATAAATCTACAAAGTTTGATCGAAATCTGACCGTTTAAAGTGGGTCAAAATCGCACCCAAAGGAGTCGGTTACAAACATACAAACAAACATACAGGTGAAGCTAATAAAAAGCACACATAATTACTGTTTAAATATAAACAATATAATAACAGTATAAGTCGTAGTTAATGGAAACAATCACCGAGGGTACGCAGCGACGGCGCGGTCAGACCTAGATGGGTGACCGTTTGTGGCATGGTATGTTATGAGCGTTTCCGTGATTCGGAGGTCACGTTAAGCAGCCGGTTTCGGTTGTTATCGTAAGACAACAGTCGTTAAGCTTATTTAGAGGCCTTCGGGCAGCCTTAAAACATCCAACTCATCATCATCATCAACAGCCTTTAACAGTCCACTGCTGGAAATAGGCCTCTCCTATAAAAGGTAAAGGGTTTGTTTCAAGTTTTCGTTCTCTTGGTAGTGATTTTAGCTGCTTATTTTGTTCCTTTAGTCGCCTCTTACGACACCCATGGAATGAATAGGGGTGGTGACACTTTGTATTCTTAATCCGTCACCACACGGCAGAACATCCAACTGCAAGATTACATGTCTTGCCAGTCCCCAACCCGCACTCGGCCAGCGTAGAGACAGCCTTAACCCTCTAGGGAAGACCAGAGTCCAGTGGTGGGACATTATGGGTATTTGATTTAATAGAATTAATAGAAAAAAGTATCAGTTATGTTTAACAGATTGAGTTAAAGATTTTTACGTCAAACATGTGATTGGCATGAGACTGTTTCTACTAAATTCAATCGAAATATTATAACAGTTCTCACGGATGCAATTTTACACATCACACATGAAGAAGACTAACCAACTTAATTATCAATGTTTAGTACGTCTGCCTACTATCTCCTGTTTCATATGATCATAAAATATTATTACATAAACTAAAACTCAAAACACTAAATTTGATCGAAATTTTATAACAATTCTCATAGATGTAAATTTTCACATCACACTCAAAGAAACAACCAACTTTAGTGTCGTTTTTTAGTAAGTATCTGCCTACTGTCTCCTTTTTTATATAAATATTATGAGCAAATGAGCAGACGGCTCACTTGATGGTAGGTGATTGCCACCGCCCATGGACACCCGAAACACCAGAGGAGTCACAGGTGCGTTGTCGGCCTTTAAGGTTTGAAGGTCGTATCGGTCCGGAAACATAGCAGGCGACAGTTCATTCCACAATTTAGATGTGGAATGAACTGTCTTCTTTATATAATCAAAAGTATGAGAAACGCATTATTCAGGGATGGTAAAAATATTGTTACATAAACGAAAACTCAAAACATAAATATTTGATTCCATATTGAAGGTGACAACCCTTGTATAATCTTGAATAGTCACCGTTGCATTGGAGTGTTTTTACCTCCAGCCTAGTCTATATTTAAAATGTGTTTTTGTGTCTGATTATCATATAATCAATGTTCTGATAACGATAACGTTAGCCCACTAAATGACGCAACGCAATCACGTGAAAGGACCGTGATGGAAATCTTACAGATGATTGTTTTGAATAGTGTACTTATCTCAGCGATAGAGCCCACACTGGCACCAATTAGTGGCATTTGGTACTAAGATTGCATCATGACACTTGTTTACTATACTCTGATCATGCTTCGGAATTGTGATAGCCATTTTTTTTATTTTTTTTGACTCGTGTATCATTGTTAATATTTAACTAAGGGTAAATGGCCCATGGCTACTTGCCAATTCAGAAAAACATTAGCGCTGTCTTCTTGTGTACCTTTCAAAATAAGGGATGCTAAGAGAGAATTTGATACTCCAGTTGCTTCACACACTCATTTAAAAAATAAAAATGATTAAACACAGGTGTTCTCTTGGACGTGGTAACACTACATACCAATCGGCTTATTTTTGTCGAAGTATCGCTTTCTTACGTTAAGCATGATCTAAATATAAATATTTCGGACATAAATATTTTACATAAATAATTTTAAAATACTATATTGTTCTATGGTACAAGACAACTGATATAAATACATACTTTTATGTACATACATACTATACACAAAAAAACACCCAAACGCCGAAACAAATATTTTCAGATTATACAAATATTAATTTTTATCGAACGTGAGACTACAAGCACAGCAGTCTGCGCCACCGAGGCAGTCAAAAATGGCCTGAGGTGGTCTTCTTTTGACTTTCTTATTGTATTTATAATATACAGTGGCCGATTAACAAGAAGTACCTGCGTCTCATATACCTAGCTAGTAGTATTAAATTAAAACCAACCAAACTCGGGCAATTAGTACAACTCTCTTCTCTCGGATGTATTTGTATATATAATTTTCACCCGAGAAATATTGAAGTCAGTTTTCATTTCATTGAATCTATATTACTAGTATCATTCAAATATTTAACAAAAAAAAATACTCAAATACATATAAAACTGTACTTCTTTAGAAATAGAAACTATCTCGAGCAAAACTTTCACGGGTGCTACGAACATGCTACGAAGTATAATGTACACTTGTCGTAGACATACGTAGCAAATTCTCTTAGAAACAAGAATTAGATTACAATAATTTGAATTTCTACGTAGTTGCTTGTTTTATGCCTTAGTCATCGCGTGATAGATACGTGATCACTACAGCATGTTTTAAATAATAATATCACTACGACAGATAAATTCTTATCATTTGGGAACGCCCTGTACGACAATGTACGTACATTAAAACCGGATTTGCGAATCATTTTACTTGTTCGTACGGAATTATTGCTTTAATCTTGACGCAGAGCTGTGACTTGTTTGAAGATAATATACATATGACTTTGTTGATAAGATATTTAACAATTTACATGTTGATAAAATGTTCGATTGTAGTTTCGCGATTTTTAAATTCCTTTTCTATATAAGGAAAATCTAAAAACTTTGTTGATCCAATTTCAAAACAGACTTACATACACACAACGATACATGAAACGAACACAAAGAACACCCAAACTCAGAATAACAATTCGTGGATCACACAAAGTGTTATCCCATGTGGGATTTGAACCCACAACACTTGACTTGGTTTGACGAGGTGTGGCGACCGCTTACACCACTAGGCCAACAAAAAAAATAACGCTATGTAATCTTTCACAGAACATTCTACTAAAGTTTTATCACAACCTGATAAACTGAACGCATAAAGGACAAGCATACATACTAACATACATTTTAATTTGTAATGATTAATTAATGTTGTCAAGTGCAACGTTTTTTTGAGTTGTATATATCAATTAATTAAAGTGTAGAATAGTAGGTCGATACTGAATCTCGATGTTAAGGTCTTCAATCGAGTACTTTTTAAGTATCCTATTCTGTTAAGTGCATGTGTCCATTGAACATGCTTAGAGCGTTGCTTGAAGTGGGAATCTAGTCTATTTTTAAACTGCAAAATAAATAACTACAAACTACAAAGAAAAGGAGCAAACAAACGCCTATACCATTACAACAATAAAAAAAAAATCCTACTAATATTTTAAACTCGAAAATTTGTGAGTATAACAGAAATAAAAAAGTTTGAAAAAATAAGTACTTTCACTTATTGCATACTAAACGGCAATTTCATAGGTAAAGACCTATTAGTAGCCTTTCTCTTAACTAAATTTAAAAAACAAAGTTCTCGATTGTCTGGCCCTTAAACTACAAGAAGTATAGATATGTTTATTTTTGTTTTCTTTTGTTTTTATAATTTTAGTAAAAGGTTTTACTTTTTTCACTTTTTGGCGCGAAATGTTAAATTAATATGTGGAAACTGCTTTGGATAATGTATTATTTACTTGTTTGTTATTATTCTATATTTTGTATCTGTTTGTTTCCCTAATAAATCAAAATAAAATAAAATGTGTTATTTCGATATGTAAGCTATATTACTGTGAAGTATCATCCAAATCCGTTGAGTAGTTTTTGCGTGAAAGAGCAACAAACATACACACACACACATACATACATACTCACAAATTTTCACGTTTATAACATTAGTAGGATTGTTATTTTTAATTTAACATAAATTCTTATGTAAGTGACTTGTGAGAATAAATACTTTAAACCTGAAGGCTATTACAACCTATCTTAACCGTCGACGTCATTCTCTTCATACCTATAATTTCATTAGGATTAGTACAAATTTAAAAATATTAGTGTAACCCTACGTTATCTTAAGCTGTAGACATAAATAATTTCGACCTAATCACCTGAGATCAAAATACACAACCACTTTAGTCTAATATCTTTTATTTATCGGCCGTATCTACAAGTGCTATCAATACATGTCATCGTGTAATACGTTACGACAACATAACTTTATAAACACGCCATTGATAAATTTACATGTGTTGTTTCTATCCATCTTAAGTTATTAAATGTAAAGGTAAAAAATACGTAATATAGGTGTGGTTATTAAGCCTTGAAAGATGAAAACTTTGACCGCATGAAAGGCGTAGTGGTGTAAGCGATCACCTGGTCTTTGAGTGTTGAATTCAATTTCCATAGTAGTTTTGTAGTTAGTAAGCCACAAGTCCGTGTGGTGACGGATTAAGAATACAGAGTGTCACCACCCCTTTTCATCCCGCGCGGGTGTCGTAAAAGGCGACGCAGGGATAAACTACGCAAGATAACATCAATGCAAAGAGAAGGAAAACTGGAAACCAACCCTATACCAACCCGTCTGGCCAGGGTGGTATAATAGACCAATACCTCCTTTTCAAGGAAAGGCCTATGTCCAGCAGAGGACTGTTCAAGGCTGTTGATGAAGCCACACCGATTTCAGAACGAATGGACGGGCTCACCGGGTAGGTGCTACCCTCACACAGAAGACCAACCCAAAAATGACAGCATTCGTGATGTCGTATTTCGATGGTGAGTATCAGAGCTGAGGCCGTATCATTCTGCTTCTTCAATAATTGTTAGAGATCTTAATTTAATGACTCAGCAGAAGAGAAGAGAGGAAGTGACAATTTTTTTCATACATAAAACTGACCGCACTAACACAACCACCATAGTCACCATCCTCTTTAAATTATACAGGCTGCCTTGGTTTGGGTCATCATGTTGAATTCCTTACCCACACAATGCAGATGGTGACCCCTACTTCTGGATTCTAAGTCGAAGTCACTTTGGCAGGCTTCAATATAAAGAAAAAGAATGCAGTATGCTGACGCGCCGTGGTAGTAGAGCCAAGCAGAAGATAAATCTCTAAAATGACAGTATTTGTTCTGTCACGTTTCATTGGAGAGTGAAAGACTAGAAGATGGTTCTACTCATGCTTTCCATCAGGCTCAGGGCTCTTTTTGACATTCTCATACATAAAAAAAAACACTATTGTTCCTTTTTGAGAATAGTAGCGTTCTCTTGCTTGATTAACGTTTCAAATATTACCAATTAGGTTTCTGTCTGTCTGTACAGACTGGCTAATTCTGCCTGTGTTATGTTTTGAAATCCAAATACCGACATATTAGTCATTCAGAATTTTAATTCAAGGTGTTAAACGATTTTTCATTTTCTGCGAAGATCTCACACTCTGACTGTCTATTGTAACTATTCCTACATTCTGAAAAAGTATACAGAGTAATAGTTTAGTAGATAAATGAGAAGAGATAAAAGAGAAACCTTGGTATTAATGTCGAGAGTAATTTCTTGAATTTAAATTCATTGCATTAGTTTACAAGAGTTATTTATTTAACCATTTGAGAGCTCTTCAATCAAGCAAATACATTTTGACGTAGAATTAACACAATTCCACACTGAGGTAAAGTTAATGCATTCATTTGTTTTAATATTAGTCATGAACAATAAATGATCTACTTAAATACGTTTTGCACGAGATATTAACACACATTTAAAACCAACATCAAACAATACAATGATGCAGTACCTAATTATGATGATTACATGTGCGTAAGCCGCTTTACCAAGGGCTGAGCGTACGTGACCGAAGCGACGTTCGCTCTCCGATATCTAGCTGCGCACACGCCGTCATATATATTATATTGATAAACAATTTAATAACAAGTCTTTGTTGTGTGTTATGTGTGCGAAAAAACTTGTGGCATATATTATTGATGGATTTTTTTAAGTCCTTTTACGTTTCTCTAAGAGATCGTATTAGAAACGAGGTAATCTGGCAGAGAACTAAAGTTTTAGACATAGCCCACAAAATTAGCAGTTGAAGTCGTAATGGGCTGGCCATATTAGTCGCAGAACTGACAACCGTTGGAAAAAATGTTCTTCAGTGGAGACCGCGTCTCGTCAATCGTAGTATATGACGTCCACAGGCCAAGTGGAGTGATGATTTGTGCAAGACGGCTGACAGGAGCTGGAAGCAAGAGGCCAAGGATCAAATTGCGTGCAATTGGAGAGGCCTATGTCCAGGACTGCGATAGACTGATGATGATGATGAAGTTCTTTTTTTAGTAAAGTCAACGAGAGGAACTGTAAAAGTACCACAATTGTTGATCTATATCTTTCCGCGTTATTTAATTTGTTCATCGACCTCAAAAACCCTTACAAGGTCTTATTTATAGGGTAGTAAAGACCACTTGACTTTTGAGATTAGGGTATACTTACCAAAAGACATTACTTAGCGATCTTTGGACGTGTAAAAAAAAATACATTATTGAAACCACCACCTTCTCAAAGGCTTCTTAATTCCTGCTGATCTAGATATTTTTATACACATTGAGTCTTAAGACTAAAATAATTTTAAATAAATATTTAAAATTATAGTGTAAGGGGTAGTTATAATTACGTTACTTAAAAGAATGTAATGGAAGATTTCTCTTTTACTTGCTTTAAAAGTTTTGTGAAACATTAACCTTCAAATCGACAAAGGTCAACTTTAATTAAACATCCTGATTAGTATTTACATTTACAGTATAGTTATATTAAAGAGGTGCTTAACTTCATTTACATCTATCTAAATTAAAAAAAATTCACAAGCAACTAAATTAAAGTAATAAAATACAAAACAAAGTATTAAAGAACCAAAATGACGCGTAAAATGTTACGAAATAATTTTGTAAGTAATGTTACGACATAATATATATCGAATCCAATAGGAAAATATTAGATAATGTTTATCGTATCGCTGTCTAAATAACAATAATACGAGAAAAACAATAGTATAATTTTCGTTCTATGATACGTTATCGAGTGACGTGTTTTACGTTTTGTCATCGTGAACGGACGTCATTCACGATGACGCGTAGCCTCGGCACAAACTTTGGAGTCAAATGACAATGCTGCAAACTTTCGTCAGGTATCATTTAGTACGTCATTTCTGTATCATGACAACACTGCATGTATTGCAGTTTATTTATTGGTTTTCCTTGTTATTTTTTATTTCAGACATTAAAGTACCATTAAAAGAATTACCGACTAAATTGAGTCTTCATTGCAATAGTTAAGACAATTATTTTGTTTCTTTTATGACTGGCTGCCAGACAACGGCAAATTCTCGTTGGCAATCTTAGTTTTTTATATATTATAGGGGGCAAACGAGCAGACGGATCACTTGATGGTAGGTGATTGCCGCCGCCCATGGACACCCAATACACCAGACGAGTCACAGGTGCGTTGCCGGCCTTTAAAAAAGGAGTACGTTCTTTTTTTGAAGTAATCTTCGTTTGACGGTATTTAAGAAGAAGTGGTAAGATAAAATGAGTCATGGATGAAAAACAGTCACCCTAGGCAAGTTGCAAACGTTTTTCGTTTCCTATTCTATTTCTCTATTCTCTTGATTTATTGGCTAATATATATTTTGTTTTAATCACGTCATCATCATCATCGTCATCAACAGCCTTTAACAGTCCACTGGTGGACATAAGCATCAAATCAAATCAAATAAAACCATTTTATTTCAAATAAACCATACAACGGCACTTTTGAAACGTCAAGTAGTCAGTCAGTAGTCAGTCGTGAAGCTAAGTGTCTGTTCCAATTCGTAGATCCTATGGAGAAGAACAGACAAGAAACTCCATGGACACTCTTTTCCAACATTGTTTTTACAATTTTTGGTTACATTGTTTAAGGCATTTTATTAAATGTGAGGACAATGTAACGATGCTCATATTTACTCAGGTATATTCACACATCTCCTGTGTAATAGAATAGAAAACGAGAAACGTTTGCAACTTGGCTAGGGGGGCAGGATTGAGACTGCATTAGTTAACGGAGGCCTGGTTATTGTAGTTGTATGTCGGTCATTGCCGACTAGATTGCATTAATTTGCTTATTTGCAGTTTAATTAAACTAATATCAGCATGTGCATAACATAAGCATATATTAAAATAATATTCCGTGATTCGGAGTTCACGTTAAGCAGTTGGTCCCGGTTGTTATCATAAGATAGCACTCGTGAAGCTTAGTTGGAGGCCTTCGGGCGGCTTAAAAACATCCAATGGCAATCTGGCTAAACTCTTATTAGTTACTTATTGTAATTATATGGAAATGAAAATGAAAGTTTATGTTAGGTTTATTGTCGCAGATTAGAGAGATACGTCTTCGTTTACCGTCTATGTTGTTCAACAAGTTAGAACTAGTACACGTTACAACATAAATAAAGCGAAGCAGTTGTTTACAGGAAAATGTACTTCGTGTTTATCAACATGTCAGAAACATGGCAATACAACTTGTGTTTATATGTTAACACAATAATATACTAGTTTAGTTCCGTGGTGCCGTCGCTGGTGCTATTCCCACAACCGTAGGTAACGCCGTCAGGCGAAGCTAGTAAAAAGATAGTGACAGACGTTCTACCTTATATATCTGTCAGTAAAAGTCCGTCAAAGTCGGTTCCGCAGTTACAGAGTATAAGCCGAAGCAAACAGACAGATAGACCAAAAAAATATACTTGCATATGGATTAGGTGAAAAACTGGTAATTTGAAATTACAATCAGATACTTTAATTTTGTTTATTTTTTAAATTAATTATTTTTTTAACATAAGTGGAAGTACAGAAAGAAGATGAAAAAATGGCATCACGAATGCTGTCAGTTGTAGGTTAGTCTTATATGTGAGGGTAGTACTGCCCCGGTCAGGTCTTCCCATCGCGCTGATTTTAATACGATGAGAAGACTCGACCGGAGCGGTACTTTCAGCATCGACCGATCTACTTGATGGTAGGTGAGTACCTTAAGTAGAGATGAGAATATACTAAATTTATTAGTACGGTCACATTTATTAGTATTTAACAGTTTTGTTGTACCTATATCTGAACTTCTTCACGATTAAATTATTTAAAAGGTTACGATACCATCTATATCCAGACGTTTCAAACACTTAAGCCGTATTGGTCACTGGTAGACCGTCTACTATGAGTAAAAGACGGGAAAAACTAAAAACAGTACTTTACACAATACTTACTCACTACCTACACCTACTTACTTTACAAATTTACAAAACGTAGTATAGTACCAAATACACCGAATAAACATGTAAGTACTAACGTAAAATATAGCCATGTAGCCACTCGACTTGGCGAGAATCCTACTTGGCCGCAACGTGGTAGGAGGCAAGCCAAATGTCGTTAATTGCACGTGTTCAGATTCCGTGCATTTCCCATTTAAAATCAATAATAATTTCGGCGGACATTGAACTCTGGGTCATAAATGCACGTGTCATAAGTAGGTACATATATGTCCTATTATATATATATATATATATATATATATACATGCTTATTTTTGGTTTGGTTTCATGGAAAAGCAATGTTAAGCATTTCGTTTATATCTTTCCATCAAGCGAGTGAGACATCAACCATCCAGTCAAATCTGGGAAGGGCCTCTTTTGGATATGTGAGGTTTTTGGAAATGTCGGTATAACATTCGAACCTGTTGAGTTGCAGGTAGCTCACAGTAGCTCTGGAGAACTTTCTTCTAGTCTACCTCCTCTACTGTTGTAGTGGTTGGTGATTTTGTGACCGGAGGCCTAAGGATTCAAAAGCATCTCATTAAGTCGCCATAGTGTGGATAACCATGCTGCATGTGTACACACAATGAGGATTTTGACCCTTACTCTTGGATTCTACTCATGCTTTCCATTTGTCAGAGTAGGGCTCTTCAGTGGTCTAATGTGGCGCCGTCTAGCGGTCATAAAGTACTGTGTTAAAAAATAATTTGAGATAAATATGCCGTGTTAGGTATCATTAGACAGGGCGTTACGCGTTTTTTAAGTGTACGTTTCTATGTAACGTGTGACTACGGCTTTTCAGAATTGAATAAGTGTATCTATTTTGTATATGTCTGTGTGTATATTCCCGCTAATATTTAAATATTCAGCCGATTTTGACGAGGCTTTGACTGGCAGATGAAGACATAAGGAGTAAATTAGGATAACTTTTTTAACCTAATTCGCTCCGGCTTCGTTCTCGCGATTTTAAATTAATTAATTATTTTAAATTTACGTTTATAAAGTTTTTTTCACTCACTTAATTAAAGGTGGACTTTATTCAAGTATTCTTCGAGAAAAATTCTGAGAATAACATTACTTATCCTGATTACGAGCTTGTATGTTATCATGTTTATTGAATAATACAAATACTAGTTATCTAACAGAATGGAACAGCAGTGTTCGCTAATTTTAGCATCGAGGACATGCTCTGATAATACCTAAAGTACCATACATGGACTTTGTTAAATAATTATTACGCTTTGTAGAAATTAAATGGCTTTTTATAAACAATATATGTCTATTTGTAATATCAATTCAACAGTTTTTTACTATTTGCAGAAAGTATATATTGGACTTGCAACAAAAATGCATTTTTAAAAATTTTGAATGTCTGTCTGTCTGTTTGTTTCGGGTAATCTGGATTCAAATAAAATCAAAAGCTTTTTATTTCAACTAGGCTTTTTCAGGAATTTTAGAAATGTTACATTAATGACTTTAAGTGCTCGGTTCCAAAATTTCAAGCTTATGGAGAAGATCGGGTAAGGAAAACCATTATTTACTGTTTAAAAAAAAAACAGATTTTCAATTATTGTGTACAGTA
This sequence comes from Phragmatobia fuliginosa, assembly GCA_932526445.1. Classification (NCBI taxonomy): domain Eukaryota; kingdom Metazoa; phylum Arthropoda; class Insecta; order Lepidoptera; family Erebidae; genus Phragmatobia; species Phragmatobia fuliginosa. The sequence goes on along the minus strand of OW052059.1, from coordinate 3,709,278 downwards.
TTATTTGTCTGCAACAACAACATAAAATATAAAAATTAGAACGCAAATTTCAAAAACGAAAACCATTTTTTAATCATTACTTTCAGCTTGACTTACAATAATAAAACTGAACTAGTTGTCAGTATATTAAAGGACATCAACTTCCCAATAACGATTGCCATAGATGTTCATGACAACTTGGACCAATGCCGCGGACGTGAAACTTTGCCCAACTTTCATAATGTTGAAAAAAAACTACGATTGTTATTAATAATTTCTTGAAATGAAATGAAATTAAATCATTTATTCTGCAATTAGGTTACTTGAACACTTCTGCAAGTTAAACTTTTTTTTTTTTGAGCAGATTAGTTCGGCCTTTCCTAGCTGGACTAGCCCTGAGAAGAAAGGAAGAAACAAACTCATGGATCACAGTCTCTTTTAAAGTCCAGACAATATTCTTAATTGCAAAAGACATTATTTCAATAAAAAACGATAATACAATTTGAGTCACAATTATAATAATTAAAGATAATAATTTAAAAAATGTCAACAATAGCAATAATTTAAGATAAATTTGTTTTAAACTAAAAATTATAGTCACATTAAAATAAATTTAAACATTCAAAATAAACAGCATATTCTGCTATGGTATAATACCCCTTTGCGGATAATTTAGATTTAAGACGCTGAGTGCAGCCAATGACCTTGAGCAATGGATACGCCCCTTTTTGTTGCAGCGCCACGTTTGAGACGCGGTTCGTTATCGGTACTACCACAGTCTCCGAGAACTAATATTCGTCTTTGAATTTGCACTCTGCTTTTAACACAGGGCTTTAGAATATTTTAGATAGGGCAAAATAAAAATGCTATCGTAATGGTATGATAAAAAAAGTCATGTGGCACTCGGAGACTGCCTCGGTAAAGCTATTGCATAGCATTTTTTATCAACTTATGCAATTTATTTTTTTATTTATTTTTTATTTATGTAGTATTTTTTTATTTAATATTAATCCAAGTTTACAAAACAATATACACTGTCTTTTTACCAACATACATTCTAACAATATTATTGCCAAACAATACAGTCATAGTATATAATATGAAACTATTCTGAACGCGACGATACCGTCAGAGCTCAGCGAGTATGTGATTTGTGTATGATGCAAAACTACATTCTGCGGTCCATCTCCTTCAGAGCTATTTTCCAATAGCCTTCTTTTGCTGTAAATAAATAGTCCATGAATTGTTAGTTAGATTTGAGTAACATTTCAGGACGTGCAGTATTTTACAGTTTTTACCTTGGAACTTCAGAACATTGAACATTTTGTGAGAATTCCACATTTTGCAACCTGTGATTAAATAATAGTACTTATTTAATTTCATATCTTTATTGCTTAATTATTATGATGATAATATTATGCGGTTAGATACACTATCAAAGATGACTATGCATAAAATGAGGCCATCATATGATGCATTGTGTAACTAAAATGGCAGAGTCTACGACTTTTGTAAGTCTATGTATGTTACGTTCTTCAAGCCTAAAGCTGGAAACACATTATCGAACGCGGCTGACGGACGCGGCTAACAGCCGCGACTGTAAATTGTACATTATTTTATTAAAACACTAATAGAGTGCCTTGGTAATATATTTTTATTCAATGTATTAAAATATTGACTCAGTAATATACATATTTATGATAATAAATTGATTTTAGTGGAAAAATAAGTGTGCACAGTCTCGTCAGTCGGTCTTGTGCCAGATTTCTGTCGGACGTCCGAACGCTCAAGGTCAGTCTGTCCACGACTTACGTCCGATAGTTTGCACAGCTGAGTGTATGTTCATACTCTAGATCACGGCTATCAGCCGCGTCCATTAGCCGCTTCCGATAATGTGTCTCTAGCTTAAGCTTGTTCCACTACACAGTTGACAGTTTTTAGGGTTATGAAACTACATTACGTCTTTGTCTCTCTAGTTAAATAATCTTACATGTCAATCAAATTATAAGTTTATTAATAAAATAAATTATTCTTACCTTATAGCCTCCATCATAATATGATTTTGTTTTGTTTTTTAATAAAGTTTTTTAGATTTATCAGCTAAATATAGAGCGCGAGTCGAGCGACATAGGTCCGTTTAGCAACGCGCCTCAGCGCTCACTGTCGTTCTCCATAGGAGTGACAGAGAAAAAGCGCTTGAAATAGAAGGGCGTAAGTGCCAAACCACAAAATTCGTTATTTTTTGTAAATGTTGCAATTTAAAAAAAAAAAAAATTTAACCATTTCCTTCAGTTACATATGATACACAATTTTACTTAATTTCATTTACATTACTTATAGCACAACTGTGTATAGTCAAAATTTAACTATTTTCAGAGGCTACTTTGATTATTTTTTTTATCGAGTGAAGTTTTTCAAATCGTGTTTTGGAAATAACCACTATGTGAGGAATATGTTCAATTATAAAGACATTGATTTTGGTAATGATATGAGCGATAGGTTTTCATACAAAACGATCTTTATTTACCTCTATTTTGGTTTTCAGCCCCTTAATGGTATTAAAAGAAAAAAACTCTAGAAAGAAAAAACTCAATATTACTTTCGAACCCAAGACCTTTATCAGTAGTCGCATACGCTTTACGTTAGACCAACGAGGACTAAACTTTTTTTTTATATTTTAGACATGGAACAACACAATGTCATCTAGCTTCAAACTAAGCTTAGCAGAGTATTACGAAAGCTAGATTGATTAACAAGACACTTAAATCCTTTTTAGAATTATCGCCACATTCGCCATATCCGTCCGTCCTCGACCTACTGCCTAAAGATGAAACTTTGCATGAATATATAGTGTAATTACGTCGACAATTTGCTATTATAAAATAAAATCGGCCAAGTGCGAGTCGGACTCGCCCATGAAGGGTTCCTTATCAACAAGTAACATTATATAAAAGTTCTTGTAGTTCGTTGATTAAATGAAAGGTAAATTGCTGTTTACGCTTTATGACATATTAAAAAAAAACTACTTACTAGATCTCGTTCAAACCAATTTTCGTTGGTAGTTTACATGGTAATGTATAACATATATTTTTTTTAGTTGTATCACTCTCTTATTTTAGAAGTTAGAGGGGGGGGGACACACATTTTTCCACTTTGGAAGTGTCTCTCGCGCAAACTATTCAGTTTAGAAAAAAATGATATTAGAAACTTCAACATCATTTTTGAACACCTATCCATAGATACCCCACACGTATGAGTTTGATGAAAAAAATTTTTTTGAGTTTCACTTCCAAGTATGGGGACCCCCAAAATGTATTGTTTTTTGTCCATGTTTATGTGAAAATCTTAATGCGGTTCACAGATTACATCTACTTACCAAATTTCAACAGTATAGCTCTTGTAGTTTCGGAAAAAAGTGGCTGTGACATACGGACGGACAGACAGACAGACAGACAGACAGACAGACAGACAGACAGACTTGACGAATCTATAAGGGTTCCGTTTTTTGCCATTTGGCACCGGAACCCTAATTATGGAAAAGATTTTTATTTAGGGTACCTCCCCTACACGTGAAGTGGGATTGTAAATGTGTGTTTGTAAATGCATACATAATTTACATAAAAACTACCAAAACTTCGAAACAAATGTATATAGATCATACTTACATTTGGTCCGACTTAGGATCTCTGAACCCTTGCACTCAAACACAGCAGTCGCATTCATTACCACTGCGCTATCGGGGTAGTACAAATTAATAAATTAAAATGTTAAAAATCACGTTTAAAAAAGTTCGTTTTGATCAGATAACCCCTGCGTTGGGGTCTGTTCCGTCGAACGCCACACAAGTTCGTATACCTACATAATGTGCTAGGTATCAGTGTTTATTCTGCGCGTGGGCAATTAAAGTTCGCGACTCTAGATAGCGAACAGATTCAAACCAGTTCGATGATGTGCAGGCACTCGTCCACGTATGATTTTATTAAACGTTTTGTTTAGTAAATATATCATGAAATTTTGTGAACTTCTCAACATTACATGGGAGACTGTATCAACATTTAAATTTCAAAATATTTTAGGAATAATACTTTTATCAATCATAAAAATGTAGTAAAAAATGAAAGAAAAGTTAATACAAAACAAGTAGATTGCAAAAATATAAAAAATGAATTTGGCCCATGAGGGGATCGAACCCGCGACCTTCGCGTTATTAGCACGACGCTCTAACCAACTGAGCTAATGGGCCAGATGTACAGTGAACTTAAATATGCCGATTGCAAATTTACTTCTAAAGATTTTAAATAAAGAACGTGTCAGAAAAAAAAACAAATACCACACTACATACATAGATTATAAATAAAAAATAAACTTAAAGACTATATTGCTTATTACGCATTTACAATACAAGTGATAAAGTTATTGTCCTTTTAATATTGTATGTGGTGACGTTAAACTGCTGGGTGTGGCATCCATGTTTATAATTTTTTATAAATGTATTCTGTTTTCACAATAACATTAACTGAGATCATCTGTTTCATAATCACGGACGCCATGTTAACCTACCTATAACTGGCACAAATTAGAGCGATTATTTTTTTTGTTCTTTTTTTTATTATAAGAACTGTCAAAACAAATGTCGTTCGATGTGATGACGACATTACATGCTAAATTAACTTTTTTATTACGATTTATTGTAGATACTATGTACCTATTTTCATCATTATTTTATTATAGAGATATAAAAGTTAGCTTTTCTTGTAGGTCTCGAAGTCTCATTTTTAACCACACAACACACCACATATACAAAGGTAAATGAAATAAAAAATAATAATAAATATATTTCGGACATCTTACACACAACGCCATTTAGTCTCAAACTAAGCAGAGCTTTTATTATAATTTTTTCTTTTTTTTTCAAAAGTATTGTGGAGTGCACAAATAGATGACTAAACTACTAAGAAACTGTAACAGTAAGTTTTCAAATGGACACCCATCAAAGAGTATCCAACTATGGGTACTAGACAACTGACATAAATACATAAACGTACTTTTTTTGTAAATACACACAAAGTATACATGGAAAACACACAAACTCCGAAACAAATATTTGCGGTTCACACAAACATTTGGTCCGACACGAGAATCGAACCCGAGACCTCAAGCATAGCACTCGCAATTTTTGAGGCATTTCGCACTCTGACCAAGTTTATTACGCAAGTTTATTTTTATTTCATATTAAACCATGGTATTTGAAAATTAGTTTTTTCCATTAATATCTCACTTTTTTTTACTTACGAAACTAGACTTCGAATTAAATGATACAAAAACATCTCAATAGGCCGCCATACTGCATTCTCTGCATTAGCAATGAAAATCGGTAAATAATCCTGTATTCTACTCATGCGTTTCATCAGAATAGAGCTTAGACTAAGAATTACCATGACATGACACGCCAACAATCTCGATCCCGGTTACATCCTCAGTTTCATCCTTCGTTTTGAGGGCCTACTATTCTAATCTAACCATATTTGACAGATTTGTTAAACGTTTGGAACAGTAAACGGAATAACGATTCTCCCTTATTAAAGAGGAATTGTTTTAAATTGGCAATATTAATATTTGATGTACTTTGTTTCTATCCCTTACGGGTGCACGCATATCACAGGGTAATATATAATACGGGTATATATGGGTATATCATATCAGGTCCCTACGATATGGTTGAACTGGACGATGGCTGGTGCATGGGTCATGCTCGTGATGCGGGCGCCGCCAGTCGGGGCTGGTCATTTCACAACTTCTATTTATTGTTTAATTGTTTTTGGACACTACATGTGTAAATATCAGCATCTTTACATTGTCCTCACATTTAATAAAATACCTTAAACAATGTAACCAAGAATTGTAAAAACAATGTTGGAAAAGAGTGTCCATGGAGTTTCTTGTCTGTTATTCTCCATAGGATCTACGAATTGGAACAGACGATTAGCTTCACGACTGACTACTGACTGACTACTTGACGTTTCAAAAGTGCCGTTGTATGGTTTATTTGAAATAAAATGGTTTGATTTGATTTGATTGATTCTCTATATAAGGAATAGAGTGACTTTGGCAGGCTCACATTCATAAAAAAAATACCCGCATAACTCTACTTAATCGTTTATCGCGTTAAAAAGTAGCCTATGTCCTTTCCCAAGGTTCCATTTATCTCTATAAGAAAATTAATCAAAATCGGTTTAGTAGTTTTGGCGTGAAAGAGCGACAAACAGTTACTTTCGCATTTCTAATATTAGTAGGGATTAGATGATTGTTGAAGGTATCTCAAGTTGCTATTATTATTTATTATTTTTGTTCCTCTCTTTCTGTCGTGTCCATGTGAGTTCAAAGATAAACTCCTTGCCAATTAACACTTTCATACTAAACTTCATAATTAGGTGTCCCTGTGATAACCAAAGGTTATACAAGTTTAACTAGTAACTATTATTTAAACAAAACAATTATAAACATCTATAGTTTCCGTTTATTGTCTGTTATTATTTTTTATCCGTGCAAATTTCAACTAATGATCAAATATAAAGGTTTAACCTTAAAAAAAAAACATAAAAAATTAATCATAAAACTACGCCTGTTTCCCCGAAGGATTTTAGTAAAGGCCTTTAAACGCCAATTTTTCGCCAGTTGATTGATCCCGCGTCATAGGTGGTGGGAACCCTATACACCTATGAACGTTATCTGTTTATTATTATAGTTAAATAATAATAAAATCACTAATCTTAGACAGGACTGTCTGACAAACTGACTAAGCCTGACTATAACCACACTAATTATTTCTAAAAACATACATGTATTATTAACTAGTTTTAGTCCGCGAATGTTGATTATCGCGGAAGTATCCTATGTCCCTCTACTAGTCCGGTCTATTTAAGCCTAAAATCAGGAGGAAGGTTACATAAATTCCCATAAAGCTGAATATTGGCATAGTTGTTCAAAACATCATTATAAAGAAAATCTCAAAAGTCCTCATCGTTCCGAGGTGTGCTAAAAATTTGGCACGGGGTCAAAGGTCAAAAAAATGAGTTTTTTGCGATTTTTAGCGAAACGGTGAGTTTTTTTGCAAAATTACTCCAGTACAAAATTGTAGATCACGAAATTCTCTACAAAAAATATATCCATAATTTTTTTCCTAAAAGCCACCATTTTGGAGATATAACGTTCCGAAAAGTTGGATCAGTCGTAATCCCTCTATTTTGCACACGTACGCCACATATGAAAGTCACTAAAGGTGTAATAGAACTAAAATAAGTTCGCTATTATTTATTGTAACTTGCTTATGTAAAATATAAGTTAAACTACGAGAATCTCAGGTATAATGAAACCCCGTTCCTAAATTTGTACGTCAGTATAACCTTGGGATAACATCTGTCTTTTATTCTATTGTCCGCGTGGCTAGGGTCGTATACCTGCTTTATGTTGGCATGCCCAATATATGAAATACATACCGTTAGTCTTGAGCGCCACTGCGTAGGGAAAACATGTGCTTATCTTAACCTATCTTTTAACCTATTTTGTGCGTTTTAGATTTTTATAAGAAAAATGTCAGAATATTGTTTTATTTGTACTCATCTTTTAACTGAAAGTGAAACTGTAACTGTTGATCGTGGTATGAAGACACTGATTAATGCAAGTGCTGAAAGAGATGATGGATACTCGGAATTTCTTAAAAAACAAAAATCTGTGACAATACATAGCAACTGTCGTAAAATTTATACGCGGAAGTGTTCTATTGCTGCTGCCATCAAAAGAAAACGCGAAGAACAAGAAGCTAACACATCTACAGGATCTACAGTAAGTAGTCCTCCTCGTACTAGATCCCGTTCAAGTGATTCAGCTTTTTGTTTTAAAAAACTATGTTTATTTTGTGGCAATAAATTGAATGAAGAGTTGCAGAGAAAAAAATCCTTAGATCGTCGCAGTAAAATTTGTCAAGTAAGTACACTCCAATTCAAACATTCAATTTTGGAAGTAGCACGAACTCGTTCCGATGCTATATCGAAAGCTGTTGTTGCTCGAATCGAATTTGACTATGATTTAGTTGCTGCTGAAGCAAAGTATCACCAAGAATGTTATACTTCTTTTTTGAAACCGACTACTGGCGGTACAGTTGGTCGTCCTAAAGATGAAGCAACAGATCTGGCAATGCAGAAAATATTTACATACATTGAGAGTAGCAATGACTGTCAGTTTACTTTGGCTGAGTTAAAAGATGTTAGCAAAATTTTAACTTTAGATAACAGGACTATTAAGCTGCGACTTAAACTTAAATATGGCGATAAAATTATTATCACTGAAAAACCGGGAGCGTTAACATTTGTATGTTTGATAAACAGTCACCATGAAATTTTAAATCAATCTTGGTCCGAAAATAAAAAAATTAATAAACAAGAAGAACGATTAAAAACTCTAGAAGCAGCAGCATCTATTATTCGAGAAGATATTCAATCCTTGGTATTTGAAAATTCCTACTACCCTCCACCAGGTCGAATGTTTGAAGATTTAAATAATGACATCCCACAGTCACTGACATTTTTTTTGGAGCAAATGATCTTAAAAAATAAACGATCAAATTTCGATCATTTAAAACTAGTATGCACCAATATTTGTCATAGTATCATGACTGCTATTCGACCAAGATCGTTCAAGTCCAAATTACAGTTAGGTCTTTCAGTTTTTTTTCATCGGAGGTTCGGGTCTAAGCGTCTTATACAAATTTTGTCGTCTTTTGGTTTGTGTGCTTCTTATAATGATACATTGATGTACGAGTCAGCAGCAGTTTTTCATCCTCTTCCTCATGTCCTACCACCTGAAAGTGGCACACTTATTCAATACGTTGCAGATAATGCTGATATAAATGTTAATACGCTAGATGGTAACAATTCACTCCACATAATGGGTATAATTCAAATTGTAACTCCAAAGCACTCTGTTTTACTAGAAGAACCTATGCAACGAATAAAAGAAGTTCTTTCAGCAAAACACTTCAAAGCAAAAGCTCATGTGCCAATACAGATCTATCAGAATAGTGAAGTAGTTGGTTACAGTAAAATATATGTCCAAGATTTTGGATATGGAACTGAAACAGTATCTTTTCATAAAAATTCTGATGTAGTATGGTTTTATGGAAAGTGGAAAAATACATCATTACCTGGTTGGAACGGTTTTATTGAGCGCTTAACAAATTACCATACAAATTATTCAAAATCTCAGATTACATTTTTACCATTCATCCATCAACCAGCTAGTAACTATAATACTGTCTATACGACTTTACTTTGTGCATTAGAGAACGCGAAACGTTACGGCCACACTGTATGCATCGTGACTTTCGACCAACCCTTGTATGCGAAAGCTCGAGAAATTGTATCAGCCGCACCTGACGGCTCTGAAGTATCGAAGATTATTGTCAGACTTGGAGGATTTCATCTACTCATGTCTTATCTCGGAGCAATTGGTTATATTATGCAAGGTAGCGGGATAAAAGAAGTACTCTCAGAAATCTATGCACCAAAGTCATTAGAAAAAATGCTCAATGGTCATGCTTACGCAAGAGCTGTTCGAGCACATACACTACTCCAGCTGGCTTTAGCAATTACAATATTAAAAACAATAGATATTAATGATATCATGGGAGCAGATTTAATCATAAATATTGACCATATATTAGATAGCACTCTTTCATATTCCGATATTGAAAATGATAATGAAGTATCAGGTGCTTTACTTCATAAATTTAATATGAAATTGAAAGATTTTGAGGAACGAGGACCAACAGCGCAACTTTGGATACAATATTTTAATATGGTTTCACTTGCAAAAGAATTTTTGAGAGCTGAGCGTATGGGGGACTGGAAAGCTCATTTAAGTTGTGTAAAAGAAATGTTACCTTATTTCCACTCGTCAGGACATTTTCCATATGCTAAATCTGCACACTTGTATTTACAAGACATGATGCAATTACAGGACTCGATGGATCCTGAAGTTTACGAAAAATTTACCGAAGGATTTTTCACCGTGAGACGCTCAGATAAATTGAGTTGTGGAACTTCTACAGACATGGTTATCGAACAGTCTATGATGAAAGCCATGAAGACAGATGGAGGTATTGCTCGAGGAAGAAGTACAAAACAAAGTGTAATCAGTAAATGGGTTTACAGCATGCATGCAATGAACACAGTTTGTGAGAAATTAGAAGATCTTGCTAATGTTAGGATGGATACGACTGAACAGCATGTTGATGCCAGTGATTCACGTGTAAAAAAAGACGCTAAAGACATACGAATGCTTCTTGAGTGGTTCTCGATTCATGATCCTTTCCCAGAGGTTAACAAAGTCATCTCGATTGCAAGTGGTGTCGTTGGTGATAATACAATTAATTGCTATAAAGCACGTGAACTTGGGCTTATCTCTATTGCTAAAATAACTGGACTGACATTTAAAGATATTAAACTTAAACGCGCTGACAAAGTTGTTCCTCTTTTAGCTATGAGTAGCACCGTAAAAGTTCACGAAGAAAAAGTACCTGTTGACCCAGTGTTATTATTCCAACGTATGAGTGTTACTGCGGCTTTTCAAGATGAAATTGAGAAATATTTCGAGTATGAATTAGCTCCTTATCCGTTAACATTATTTGATGACATTGGAATGCGCAAGACCCAGAAGTCGGCTATTTACGATTGTTTTCAGACTATAAATGTTGATATTAATAACACTAATTCAACGTACATAATTGACGGAGGATTCTTATTACATCGAGTGGTGTGGGATAGCGAGGAAACATTTAACGTTATCTTAGATAAATACGTTCAATATGTACGTCGACATTTTGGTTCCAGAGTTACTGTCGTATTTGACGGATATGATGATTATACGAGAAATATTAAAGCAGCAGAGCAACGCCGTCGAAATGCTGCTTCATCAACTTCTTCTGATATTATATTCGATGAATCAATGACAGTTCCTACCAGTCAACAGAAATTCTTTGCAAATAATCACAATAAATCTAGGTTTATTTCTATGTTGAAAGCAAAATTTACTGCTGAGAATATATCCGTTGAACAAGCTAATGATGATGCAGATGTATTGATTATTGAAACAGCGATAAAGAAATTCAGTGTGACAAATACAACTGTTGTTGTTGGTGAGGATGTTGATTTACTCGTCTTGCTTACTGCTCGAACTCCAACTGAAAAAATTATTTATTTTTTTAAACCCGGAAAAGCCCAAAATCAATCGGAAATATATTCATCAAACAGTTTATCCAATTTTCCTAAATGTCAAAATCATGTATTGTTTCTACACGCAATAACTGGCTGCGATACGACATCTGCTTTTTACAGGAGAGGAAAAACAACAGTTTTCAAAATGTTTGAAAAAAAAGATTTACTACAATGTGCTGAAGTTTTTAAAAATAGTAATTCAACTCAACAACATGTTATCACCAACGGAGTTCAATTTCTTCTTGCTATGTACGGAGCCCCCAAAAAAACCACTTGCTTAGATAAGTTGCGATACACATCTTTCGTGAAAAATACGCGTAATAAAAAACAAGTCAACTTAGCTTCTCTTCCTCCAACCTCAGTAGCTGCTCATCAACATCTGTTTCGGGTATATTACCAAGTTCAAGTGTGGCTTGGTAATCAGCTGGACCCTAAAGACTGGGGTTGGAAGTTGATCGACAATACACTAGAGCCAGTTCAAACTTTACTTCCACCAGCACCTGAGAAACTTCTCAACACAATATTTTGCAACTGCAAGAAAGGGTGTAGTGCAAAATGTGGTTGCAGAAAAGTTGGACTGTTTTGTTCCCTGGCATGCACACACTGTCAAGGCCGATCATGCTCGAATGTTGAGTCACCAACTCTTGAAGATTCGTTTGATACCGATCAGGAATCGCTATTGGGGCAGTTTACGTGTGAAATAGAACAAGAAGAAGAAGAACAACAAGAGGATGAACAGGAAGAAGAAGGAGAAGAAGATCAAGAAGAAGAAGAAACAGAAATCTTGGACAGTTATGAATCAGACGACTAACTTTTTATTTTAAGTACTTTATTTAATTACACCGCCGTTGTTTTTGCCCACTATAATATATTGTAAGATATGTCATAAGTTAGGGTATAAAAGGCGGCGTGCGCCTGTGCATAGCACATTTCTTGTTCGGCGCGCGTCGTGGTAACTCTGAAGGAGTGTTATTGTAATCTTTGCTATATTGCTACATTGTTATTATCAAATGGTTAAGTAAGAGCTGCGAGTATTGTAAGTAATTAACTTGTTAGAGTTGGAAATCTAATGTAACTATTTTTATTCAAATACTAATAAAAGTTAGTTTATTGTGTAAGTACTGTAATGATTATTAATTGTAAAAACAATGTTGGAAAAGAGTGTCCATGGAGTTTCTTGTCTGTTCTTCTCCATAGGATCTACTCCTTGGAACAGACAATTAGCTTATTAAAAACAGTTTGATATAATTTAATTAGATTTTTGTTTCTATTTCACTTTGCGACCCATAAAATCAGAAGTGCGATAAAGAACCAAGCTCATTAGCATTATAAAACTTTGATTTCCAACTCGTTAATTCGTTTTATATTATTTTCTTTTCTACCCACTTTTTTGAATTTGCTTGTATATGGTGTGGTATTTTTGTGTCTTAAGTTTTGCAACTTGCTCCGTAGCAGATCACGACACCGGTCCTGTGCTAGGACACGGCATAGGGCTCGAGATTACTCTCGTAACAGCGTGTCAATAAGTCGTAGTAGTAACCATGATTCTCGTCGCGCTCGACGTTCGCGTTCGCCTAACCACAAGCGTAACGAGCATACTCGGTGTCATGAGTCACGTTCATCTTCCCGTCGTTGTAGCGTATGCGATACCGATGTGCAAAATACATTTCATACGATTTTAATGATGATTTAATGCCATCGAGTCGAATAAATCGACTCCAGGTGGATGATACACTTCAGAATTGTGTAAAACCTACTAGTAGGCAGGTAATAACAAATAATTCCAATACGAATAACACAATTCTTCTTGATTCGATCACGTCTTTGTTTGTTGACCAGAATACTTGTACATCAGAGTTGTAGATACAATTTACAACAAATACACCGGTAAATAACTATATCGAACGACCGACCGTCGGTAGGCGAAGGTAGTTTGACATCGAACCCTAAAGTGTAGTTTGACTAAAGCAACTATTCATAACTGTGATCCTAGATCAGCAAATTTGACTAAAGCTATCCAATCCTTGCATCTAAGTAGGTCAAATAATTATTATGTCTCAGATTTCGATCTTTCTGTTACTGCCATCAATGTTTTATGTTATATGTGTATAGCGAGGGTAGTTGACGCTATGTTGTGTCGGTGTGTTTGTGTGTAACGTTTTCTTTCTAGCTAGATAATATTCTGCTGACAAAAGCTGCACCCGTGCATTATACGGGAACTAGTACAATGTGAAAGGGGTGCAATGCAGTTCATCAGTGCGACCCGGTAATGAGTGAGGTTACCGAAAAGCCTGTAAGTTGCTATTAACGCTTCACTGGTAAGATCAAATCATATTTTCATATCGTGTTTTGATTTATTTTTACATAACTGATGTGTAGTGTACGAAAGTGAACCGTGTGCGTAATTTAAATCGTTAAAACGATCGTAATGATTGATGACGCTTATGAGTAATTGTCCAAAGCTGGTGTAAAGCTGTAGCTTAACAAAAGGGTTAGTAGTAATCGTAGCTGATCAAAAGTTACCAAGTTATTTCATAGTTTGACATAATTTGTTTGAGGTGATGGAAACGAATTTTTGTAACTATACCACCTGTGCATAAACAACTGGGCGTCTTTACTATGGATAATGAATTAATAGCAGTTGCAGCTTTAAAGTGGCTGCCTAATGCAAAGCTAACCACATTTTAATCGATTTACGTAAAATGAAACGAAGTTGCACTAACGTAAGTACGCTGAGAATAATACCCACGCTCGTTGTGATTAATTTATTTATCTTTCTTTATGGAAAAATAGATACTTGTCAGATTATAACAAGGTACAGTGTGTAAACCAAGTTACTAGATATGTTTCTCCGTAAATGTAAAAAATTAAATGACCATTATTAAACAACTAGCTTTAGCCAGCGGCTCCGCCCGCGTGTATGTCGGTTATCGGGGTAAAAAGTAGCCTATGTCCTTTCTCAGGTTCAAAACTATTTGAGTTTCAAAATTCATCAAAATCGGTTAAGCGGTTTAGGCGTGACAACAGACAGACAGACAGTTACTTTTGCATTTATAATAGTAGGGATGATAAAAAAAAATAACAAGAAGAAATAGTTGATGATCAATTACATTTCTAATTTTTATTTTGATAATTCGATGATTGAGCTATTCTTTTATATTGGTGGTTGGTGAGAGCAAATACATCGAGTTTAAATTATTTACTGGTAATTGTATCAGTCAGCTGTTATTGTAAAATCTGTAGTGTTATGACATCGAGTGGCAAACGTTTAGGTTCTAAAGTTATTATGTTAAATTTATTTTATAGTTACGAGTAGGTAGTACGAAAATAACTACAATTGTAATTTATGATTCAAAGAAACTTCTTTAAATTCGTCTTTAGACGGCGTATATATTTAAATACGCAGTTTGGACTCCAAACTGGAACTTCATATTGCAAATGTAATCTTATTGGGTTTACACAACGTCAACAACAAATTTATAGAAAAATTATGATAACGTGTAACATATCGTATGTTTGTTAATTATGTTGTGATATGTTTATCGAAATGCCAAGTATTGATACCGGTAAAGACTAAATGTCTATCGATCTTATTAGTACGTCTACTTAGGCATAACTTTAATAATGGGTTAAAGTTATAGAAGCATTATGAAAGGTTTCAAATACCCTCACTAGTGTCAGGTATTAAGTGTTAGTTTGCGAGACATGTTGTTTGTGAAACTATAATCACTAATGGTCAGGTTAGACCGAGCTAAAACAAGGTTTAATCACTAGTCAATGCGAGAGTACCAAGTAGTGTTACATAAAGATAAGACTAGCTATTTCGGGTTTTAAGTTTTAAGATCTTAAACAAATCATTCTAGCACACTTGATCGTAAAGGTGTGACATTCATATGTGATCACGAGTTCATGTTCATGAGGACATTATAAGCCAGCACAGGCTATTGTGATCTTTCTCTTCCTGACAGAGGTGCATATTGAAACGTCAGCACTAGTGATGGTTTCGACTGCTTCGATGGGCCGACAGTTAGTGTATGCTACTACTGTTCAATATAGGTTCGGTTTTTGGGTTGAACAAACAATAACTAATAATACTGTGTACTTCTATTTATAGACATGCATGTCGCGGCCCGAAGTTTAAAAGTTGTGGTCAAAGCTCCGTGACTCGAATGAGTACAAAGAGTCGACGGTCCTACGCCTGATCTCTTTCGGGTCATGTTGGGTGGCCGTTTCATCGAACCAAAGGCGTACACCTGTGTTAGACAAGTACTTGAGGTGCTGTAGTGTCTACTGTGTTTTTGGTTGGTCACCATTGGAACTGGCCGCCGTAGCAGAAAGGTTTAAATGGTAAGGTTTAACTACAGACTCGAGACTATGGACGATAAGTAGACGGTGGCCTATTACAGTAAGTGATTGAACGACACCTGTCGAACAAGCTCCGGTGCATAAAATGACTTTGAGGGCAATCAGTCTGAACTTTAATTCACTGCGTGGGCATACTTGGACATGCTTCGAAGTTGCTTGACGCCAATCGTCAAGCTGTAGACATAACCCAAAATTGATGACCCGGTATCATATCCTGAGAGCTTTGTGATTATTGGTAACATCCTTAACCGAGTACCGTGAGACTTCTGTAACATTTTCTGGCATCATCCGGGTCTTGCATCCTGAGATATGCGAAAGAGAGTAACATTATTGACGGTATCACTGCGTACATACTGCGGGCACTGTTATTTTTAAATATCCTCAAAGTTTTGCTTGCTAGTATCGCCTTCTAAAAGCTCTGTGATTATTCATGACGATAATGAAGCATATTAGTGACGTTAAAGTAATACCGTATTCAAAACTAATGCAATGTTTTTATGCTTTCCTTAGATGACAACTATGCGTTGAGAGAGCCTCGTCACTGTGCAAGGTGCACTCTACGCTGATGGTGGCTACGAGGTGCGGACTTGCGTCCTGCATGCCGCTCAGTGATAAGCGGTCCTGTTCTCCGTGTGCGCGAGATGCAACCTTCCGCCTGTTCACCGTTTGTACGAGACGCAATCTTCGGCCTGATCCCCGTGTGCGTGAGGTGTGGTGCAATGTATGGCGGATGGTGGAGAGCATGAGGTATGTAATATTGGAATGGACCCATGGACAGGGTAACCAGCCCCAAACTCGTGGTCTTCCTGAGATAATTTTAAGACCCATGGACAGGGTAACCAGCCCCAAACTCGTGGTCTTGTTGAGAGAGGTAAGACCCATGGACAGGGTAACCAGCCCCAAACTCGTGGTCTTGTTGAGAGAGGTAAGACCCATGGACAGGGTAACCAGCCCCAAACTCGTGGTCTTGATGAGAGAGGTTTAAGGCCCATGGACAGGGTAACCAGCCCCAAACTCGTGGTCTTGATGAGAGAGGTTTAAGGCCCATGGACAGGGTAACCAGCCCCAAACTCGTGGTCTTGATGAGAGAGGTTTAAGGCCCATGGACAGGGTAACCAGCCCCAAACTCGTGGTCTTGATGAGAGAGGTTTAAGGCCCATGGACAGGGTAACCAGCCCCAAACTCGTGGTCTTGATGAGAGAGGTTTAAGACCCATGGACAGGGTAACCAGCCCCAAACTCGTGGTCTTGTTAATTTTAAGTTTAAATGTTTAAGACACACACTTATGGTAACTGTTCTTATGGTAACTGTTCTTATGGTAACTGTTCTTATGGTAACTGTTCTTATGGTAACTGTTCTTATGGTAACTGTTCTTATGGTAACTGTTCTTATGGTAACTGTTCTTATGGTAACTGTTCTTATGGTAACTGTTCTTATGATATTATGGTTCTTATGGTAACGGTAGACCTTCATGCTGAAGTCTACTCTTGTATTAGTACTAAGTTTCTAGTTTTATTTTAAATAGCTGTGCCCGCGACTTCGTTCGCGTGGTTGTCGAGAGCAAAACAACGTCGTTTAGATAAGAGTATATCACCTTTTTGATGATTTAGATAAGAGTCCTGACTTTGGTATAGTTGATTACGTTAATGCTTCTCTATATACTATGTTAGCGGTGGAATTACCCGGAGCATATACAAAAAGGTTGTTTGGGTTGCTAACACGTGATAGAGAAACATAGAGTTGGCCGTGTGAAAAACAATCAAAAGTAAGGTCTACACCCGCAACGGATAACGTCTGGCCTTGGGCTTTATTAATAGTCATAGCGTAACAGAGGCTTACAGGAAATTGCACACGTTTGAAAGTAAACGGAAAATTATTGGGGATAATGGGTATCCTGGGAATGAAAACAACATCACCGGAGCCGCAACCTGTTAAGATTTCGGCTTCGATGACATTTCGTTGGAGATTTGTTACTCTCAACCGAGTTCCATTGCATAGTTTTGGTGGGCTTAAATTTCTGAGTAGAATGATTGGTACTCCGACTTTTAAATAAATTTTGTGTGCTGGAAGACCTGGTGTATTTAGAGAGTCTAAAAACTCTACTGGATAGTGGGTGGCATCTCCTTCTTCTAAAACCGTGTTAATAGATAAATATTCCCTACTTTCTCCAGAAACATGTACCAATATTTGAGAATTTATTGCTGCTGCTTGGTCGTTGCGAGGTGCCAAAATAGCTCGTTGGCATAGCCAAGCAGCGTCATGGTTCGAGATCTCTGATGGATCTCCGTATACAGAGGAAATGAGTTCCTGCTGTGAGGCAACAGAAGAACACAGGCTTTCGACTAAAGTTACTTTACCTCCTTCTTGAGTCGGGTATGTGCCGTTACCAATTTGAAGTAGTAAATTTGAGAAAACCTGCGCGTTTGCGTCACCTCCCAAATATGCTCGCATATTAAAGCTCAAATTAGTTAATATGACACTACGCCATAAAATAGAGCTCTTTAAACAGGCACCTATTTCATCGGCCCTCGTTCCTCTGGGTATTATAGGGAGTGTCTGCCTGAAGTCTCCACAGAATAGCACCGTTAAGCCTCCCATCGGTCGGTCATTTTGTCTTATATCTCGCAACGTTCTATCTACAGCTTCCACAGCTTTACGATTTGCCATCGTACACTCGTCCCAAACGATAAGGGCGCAATCGCGTAAAACCCTTGCTTTATCACTATTGCGAGACACGTTGCAAACAGGGTTTTCTGTGCGGTCCAAGTCGATTGGTATTTTAAATGTTGTATGTGCAGTTTTTCCTCCTGGTAATAAAGTGGCAGCTATTCCTGAGGAAGCGACGGCAAGGGCAATTTTGTTTTGGCTCCTTATTTGAGCCAAGATAACTTTAGTGAGGAAAGTTTTACCTGTTCCACCAGGTGCATCTAAAAACAGCATTTCTCCTAATGAATGTTCTACACTACAGCATACTCTATCAAAGATTTGACGTTGTTCTGACGTCAAATTTGAACAGCCATTTCGCAATATTTCTGCTAACTCTTCGGGGTTGTAATTTATTTCAGATGTATACTCCCTATTAATTCGTTCCCCACCAACTGTCGGTGTCGGCAAGCCGTATTGACTGAGGGGGTTCCCTCCTATACTTGTAACTATATCTTGTATAGCCAGCAAAGCCCTATTATGGCAGCTTTCACGTACTTGGTCAGAAGTTTCACTATTTATATTTTGCTGTCTCAAAAAATCTTCGGCAAACGCGTCTTTATATTTTTGCCACAACTGCCCAGCGTCCGATAGGCCACAAAATGTCAACAAAATGGCAAATAAATGGCGCAAACGATGTGGACTATCACTGACGCATGCTTCGGCTAAAGCATCATCCCAATGCTGATCGCCATCTAATAAATGCCGTGCGCGGCAAGCAGCTTGAAATGTGGGATATTCTATATCGTCCACTTTGCGGAGCTCAGCAAAAGAAGTAGGTCCTCGCACTGTGTGAAGAAGAAGGCGTAAATAATAACACTCTGCATTATTTGGGTGCACCGTGTATACTCTTCCAATCACGTGTTCTTTAAAAATGCCGGACTCGCCTTCTACAGCAGTTCCACGTCTCCTGCGATTAAAAACACCTTGCTGCTTGTTATAAGTATAATAATGTGGCACTTCATTGTACAACAGAGACTTAGCGAAATTGTCTCTTTCGCAAAGGCGAAAGAATGCGAGCAAGGTGGTTTGTCTTGGGTTGTTCATTCTTTCTGCCACATTTTCTGGCTGAAAGTAAACTCGCTGCCCGCCTTCCAGGTGCACGTCAAGATGGATGACTGGCGGATACCTTTCATGAATAGGGAAACTCAAAATGCGCCAAACTGCCTCCGAAGAGCTTATGTATCGGCCAGATTGATACCTTGTCACTTCATCAAATTGGTTGTTATTTCTTAGTGCTATCATGGCTTGATCACTACCTTTATTAACATATTTACATATATATTTTATAGATTCGACGCTATTACAAATTTCAACATTAATGTGTGCTTGAAAAGCGTTTGACAAAACTGGAGAATACGGTACCACCCAACTATTATTTAGAATTATTTCTTGTCCACGGAATCTGACAGTAGCTGTGAAACCACCTTGTGACGGTGATCTTCGCCGGTATTGCGGATACCCATTTTCCCCAGCCATAGTTAGTTCTTTCAGTGCTCTGGGGTATTTTTTTGAGCATTGACCATCTTTCATGCACGGTGATTCCCTGTTTAAGAGGCCACATGGCCCGTGAACCATATGTGTTTTTACTATGTCATGCAAAATCGGATCTGCATTATAGTCCGGAAATTCTGCACTTATGACACTGTCTATAGCATCGGGACGAATTTTTTCTTCCAGCCACAGAAGAATGTGCGCGTGGGGTAAACCACGCTTTTGCCACTCGACGCTATACATAAAACAAAGAGTTGAACCGAAAACTTTCTCCTTTGTAAGTAGATTAATCAAGACTTTGAGTTTTAAATGAAAAATCCTAGCAATAATGTCATGTCTGTCGTATGACGCCTGTCCTGTGAGAAGTGCCTGGCAAATCTCCGTCCACTTTGGATTTGTTGTAAATGTTATAAAAAGGTCCGGCCGGCCGTATTTACGGACGTAACAAAAAGCATCTTGCGTTCGTTCGTGCATATACCGCGGACCGCCTGTGAAACTGGATGGCAAAATAACCAATCGACCCAAGTTTTCGACGTTATTATCTGATTGCATGGCGTCCCGCAAGTGCACGTATTCTTCAGCGCGTAACCGTCGCTGGTTAGTGCGAATATACACTAAACGTTCAGTTTCTATTTTTGCGTACATGTCCACAATAAATTGGCTGAACAAACCACGAAATCGTTGCAAATATACGAAACTGTTTTGCCTTATTTGTAAAAGGTAGGAATAGTATTGTTGAGCAGATATTTTTTTTTGATAATTAGTGACTCTCGTAGTAGGGTTCACTTGGTACAGCCCAAAATTGTACCCATCTTCACCATGACAATAGATTAGTGGATATTGCAGGGCGTCGTAAGCTCGGTGGGTTTCCAAAATGCGTTGAAGGCGATCGTCGCGTGTACGCAACACGATATCACGTCTCTCACACTCCTGGTCGACTAAAACAACTGCAACTTCATCTGCGACGGGTGCATTGTGTCTTCCACGGTGTTCACCCACAGGACGTCTATCGGCACTTATAACAATTTTGAAATCATTGCTGCCTTGTGGAATTGACTCCAATGCAGCTTTGAATTCACGAACGTACTGGTTAACGCGATGCAGCAATTCTTGAAGTTGACCCAAAAGCTCAGCATTGAGCTGGGGAAAATTGTGATTTCTAACATTGAGCTGTTGCGTGTAATCGGATACAAAATAAATTTGGAGAAATTTGGGTTCATTTTCTGGCAGCAAAGATCCAATAAGGTGATAAACTTGACCTTGTACTTTGAAGGTTGGCATGAACGGTCCTTCCGTTATTTGTTTTGCCCCAAAGGAAGTCATTTGGAAAGCACTGTTATATAAACGAATATTATCCAAAAAACGGTTCGACTGGGGATGATCGCCATTCAGGAGACTTATAAGTAAGTGTGGTGGATCTTGGAAATTTGGAAGAACAATTTTTCCATTTGAGCAGCACATTCCATCTGTCTCTTTCCTCCATTTCAAAGCATGACAAAAATTACAAATTTCTCTCATGTCACCCACGAAAGTAAAGCCAGCATAATTAATTCTAGACGAATATGTGAACCCTGATTTTTCCCTATTGTCCCAAGGTAATAAAATATTTGCATCGTCATTTTCCATGGACTCATCAGCTCCGCTATTTGTTTCTCTATTCATATGGTATCGAGCTCGTTCTATTTCTAGGCGAGATTGACGTTGTTCTGCTGTTTCTGCTCGTCTTAGTTCATCTATTCTTTCCCTTTCAGATGCAAGATAACTTTCATTGTTTCTTTGTACACCTACATAGTTATGTCTAGCTATTTCTAATCGTTCTTCTCTTTGGGAGAGAGATTCAGACTCGCGCGAGAGAGCGTGTCGCTCTCGGTCAGATGACAGACGTGCTTGGCGTTCCTCGATACTCTCTTGAGAACGCAAAGTCGCGGTCCGAGTTCTTTGCGAACTTAAGCGCGACTCCCTTTCTGTGAAAGTCTCTGACTCGCGTGAGAGAGACTGGCGCTCCCGATCAGCAGACAGCCGAACTTCGCGTTCCTGGATATTCTCTTGAGAACGCAAAGTCGCGGTCCGAGTTCTTTGCGAACTTAAGCGCGACTCCCTTTCTGTGAATGTCTCTGACTCACGTGAGAGAGAGTGGCGCTCCCGATCAGCAGACAGCCGAACTTCGCGTTCCTGGATATTCTCTTGAGAACGCAAAGTCGCGGTCCGAGTTCTTTGCGAACTTAAGCGCGACTCCCTTTCTGTGAATGTCTCTGACTCACGTGAGAGAGAGTGGCGCTCCCGATCAGCAGACAGCCGGTCTTCGCGTTCCTGGATACTCTCTTGAGACCGCAAAGTCGCGGTCCGTGTTCTTTGTGAACTTAAACGTGACTCCCTTTCGGTGAACGTTTCCGATTCACGTGAAAGAGCGATGTGCTCTCGGTTAGCAGATAACCGTGCTTCACGATCTTCTTCCGATTCCTGAGACCTACAAAGTCTCATCCTTTTCGCATTTCGGCTACGCAGCGAAAGGTTAGTTTTTTTTCTTTGAGGCATTTTCAAGGAAAATTAAAGCAATAAACAAAACTAACAACACTTATGACTGAATAGCCTACAAACTTAAAAGAACGGTGCGTCGAACAGTCTAGTGTGACAACGTATCGTCTGTTCGTGGTCGTGACTCAACGAATTGGCAACACTAACTTACTGTATAACGATTGGCACTATTGGATTCAAACTACGAAGTAAATCAAATACAATCTTAACTTCGTACTTCAAACCAATGACCAAAGTTGACCAAACGAAACCAATAAGATAAGCAAATACTTTTTTTTCGACCAATTTAGAAAATCGATAAACCAAGCAACCAAAGAACTTTTACGACACACGCAAGAACTTTTAAGACACCTAACGAAACCCAATTTGCCTAGTAAACACGGTGGACGTCATCCTCGCGCGGAAAATCTTAACACCGCGATTCAGAAAATGACGTCATTTGCACAACGCCATCTATCGGATTTAGATTTCAACTATCAACATTAGTTCTATTTTTAGTCTTAAGATGTCGTTGCAAGTACTATACTTAATTGCGTAACGTAATATTTTACTTCTTGAACTCACTAAATTAATCATATCTTTTGATAGAGTGAACCGATTTCGATGAAACAAAAACTAAGTTAAACCTCAAGTTGCGTATAATTTTTGTATATAAACATTGTCAGCATTGAATTCGTAGATTTTACGTGATGTGCGCACAAACAAACAGACAAACAGACAAACAGACAAACAGACAAAAATTTCAAAAATGATGGAAATGGGTTCTGTTACTTATCTTTTCACACGCTGGCTATTTTTTGTTTCAATTTCTTCAATGTACAAAAATGACTTTTCTACAGATTTATTATATGTATAGATGTATCTAACAGTGACTGTTTGTTTCTAATCTGGCGTGGATTATAAATAATCTTTCACTCTTTTCCTTGGAGGTTCGAACCTTTCCTGTTCGTGTTATCTGTTATTATCATAAACTCTATTCGTTAACTTTAACTGTTTACACTAAATTTGATAACTTTTTTCAGTAACTGATCAATTGGACGATGGTGTACTTACAGAGGTGTCTAATGAACTTTTTGATAGAGGTTCCAGTCACCGCAAATGAGAACAATGAAGAAGTGTGTGGGCACCCGGACCTGCCGAGGACGTCAGGGTGTCAGGAGAAGCCGTGTAAGATATGTCATAAGTTAGGGTATAAAAGGCGGCGTGCGCCTGTGCATAGCACATTTCTTGTTCGGCGCGCGTCGTGGTAACTCTGAAGGAGTGTTATTGTAATCTTTGCTATATTGCTACATTGTTATTATCAAATGGTTAAGTAAGAGCTGCGAGTATTGTAAGTAATTAACTTGTTAGAGTTGGAAATCTAATGTAACTATTTTTATTCAAATACTAATAAAAGTTAGTTTATTGTGTAAGTACTGTAATGATTATTAATTGTAAAAACAATGTTGGAAAAGAGTGTCCATGGAGTTTCTTGTCTGTTCTTCTCCATAGGATCTACTCCTTGGAACAGACAATTAGCTTATTAAAAACAGTTTGATATAATTTAATTAGATTTTTGTTTCTATTTCACTTTGCGACCCATAAAAATATAATATTATTTTGCAATAGTTTTAAAACATATAAAATCTCAGCAGACCCGTGGAATAGGCCTACTGGGGAAACCACGTTAAAAAAAACGCGCTTTGTACACTACCTCATAGGTGGCGTGGAAACGTGTGCAAAATAGAGGGATTACGACTGATCCAACTTTTCGGAACGTTATATCTCCAAAATGGTGGCTTTTAGGAAAAAAATTATTGATATATTTTTTGTAGAAAATTTTGTGATCTACAATTTTGTACTGGGGTAATTTTGCGAAAAAACTCACCGTTTCGCTAAAAATCGCAAAAAACTCATTTTTTTGACCATTGACCCCGTGCCAAATTTTTAGCACACCTCGGAACGATGAGGACTTTTGAGATTTTCTTTATAATGATGTTTTGAACAACTATGCCAATATTCAGCTTTATGGGAATTTATGTAAACTTGAATGTGTAAATAGACCGGACTATACAAAAATCAAAGTATTTCTTGCTTGCCAAATTGAAATCGATGCAACAAAAGACAGACAAAGAGAGAGAGAGAGTTTTGAATTTATAATATCCTTATGGATAAATAAACTACATCTAGATACAGAATAAACGATGACAGGGACTCGTGATTCAATGGTAACCGGCAACCACATTACCTAACATATTACTTACTAAGTGAATTATTAATTAATCTATTATTCGTGTGGTGACGGATTAAGAATACAAAGTGTCACCACCCCTATTCATCGACTAAGGGATAAACTACGCAAGACAACATCAATGCAAAGAGAAGGAAAACTTGAAACAAACCCTTTTCCATCCCGTCTGGCTAGCGTGGTATAGTGAATCAATCCTCTCTTGATCAATCTGTAGATGAGTGATCCGTTTGTTAAACGATCTTCTTCTTCTTCCTAGCCTTTATTGCCACGATTATTTGGGATCGGCTAATATTTTAACCGGTTTTACCTTAATATCAGTTTTTCCACAGAGCAACCCTGAGGGAGAACTGAAATTCCAATCATACGAACAGCAGCAGCAGCAATCATACGAACATCTTTGGAAATCGTTACGGCTAGTTGGAGTCCTAAAAACTCCAAACAGTCGCTTTACTTAAAAAACTCGAAGATCAGCCGTATAATAGATGACCTAAAGTCGACCTTAACCTAGTTTGGGAAAGGGCTCGGAGGGAGAAGATACCAGAAATGATACTCCTCTGACAATATTAATTGTACTTCGTATTTTCTACATCGCTACAGTAATAAATAATACGTATATATTTTTTCCAGTAGTACATATATATCGATGTTTCCCACGACCTAAGACCTTCTTTATTTGAAGTCGGTTAATAATATGCGAATACTATTTAGTCAGATAAGTATAGCAATATAAAAAACAGTGCCGTGACCCCGGCTGGTAGACACGTTATCAGTGTTGACATATTATAATCATCACTTAGGTGGCATTTGCGTAAGC
Organism: Phragmatobia fuliginosa; assembly: GCA_932526445.1. Lineage (NCBI taxonomy): Eukaryota > Metazoa > Arthropoda > Insecta > Lepidoptera > Erebidae > Phragmatobia > Phragmatobia fuliginosa. The sequence continues at coordinate 3,683,888 of OW052059.1, read as the reverse complement.
GCAATATCAATGACAGCGTAACTTGACCCGTGCATTTGCACTAAGTCCGTTCTTTACGTCTGTTTTTGTCATAGCGCGGAGAGGGTGAGAGGTCTACGTATATTGGTTAGCGATATCAGTTTGATAGGTAATGTGGGGGCTTCTTTATTTGAATGTAGCCAGTCGGTGATGGATCGTCGCCGACTACGGACGCCTAAGGGAACTGTTTTCAAATTCTATAAATTTTAATCATGCAAAACATTGAATATAACGCTAGTACGACCGAATTTTATAGTACTAGTATTACTACTGGTTGTACAACTACACAGTGTAGTGATTAGTCACAAAAGTTAATATAATCTGTTCACATAGCAATTAAAAGGTTCACATGTTGTCAAAGATCTCACGATTTAAACTCTTTCTCCAGACTTGAGGGACCTTGGTATTGACAATCTCAGGCAATCTGAGACGTGCTTTAATTATAGTAGGTACTAACAGCTTAGTACTACTCATCAATTAGTAATTAAGTATTCAGATAAATTTATGTTACATACATATATCCGCACTGGACGAGAATCAAACTGACACCCATGCTAATAGTCGCTCACCCATACTACTGTAACTTCGCAGAGGAGACATGCAGTAATTCCTTATCAATATTCATTATCATTTTTAGGTTTTGATTGTGTACTACCAGATATGGTAATTTTAGGAAAAGAGTCGACTAAAGCACAAAGTACATACGACAACATCATGGCATCAATGCAAAGAGAGGGAAGATTTGATACAAACCTATTTCAACATTACCAGCGTGCTGTGGTGTGTGGTAAGAGACCAATGTCCAACAGTGGACCACTAAAATACGGCCAACGGAAACCGATACTAAATATAAACAAAGCAGCGGGGGTGCGTAAACTTTGTATGTTTCTTGCCGGGAGGACAAGACATTAGACAAATATAAAAGATGGAAAGAGATAAATATTAGATGGTCAACTCCGCAGTCGGTTTTAAGGTAAATGAATTTTTGTACCGCTTCTCGTTGGCTGTAATTTAGACGCTGTTGACGGTTATGTATGACCTATAAACATACTCCAGTGAAGTTTTCTAATCGCAATAGAATTCGTTTGTTAAGTAGATGTTATTGTTTATTATTCAGTATAAAGTTGGCTAATAGCTGACGCCATATTATTATCACATTACTTATGTTATTGTAATGTTTGTATTGTAATTGTATCGGTGGGTGATGTCATCAAACTAAATACAATATAAGTTAGAGGTCTAGGACTCTCAAGCGACCAGTTCGGGGTGGCCAACGTGGTCACGGACCGTGACCTGTCAGTATTATTGCCAATATTTCCGTATTGGTGAAATCTTTTTCATTTTATTACTTTTTTATATGAATGTATATAAAAAAAGTTTGGGAACAAAATCCTTTAGGATTATGTGTCCAAAGGGTAAAATGGGAATCTATTAATCAAACTCCGCTGTCCGTCTGTCACCAGGCTGTATTTCATCATCATCATCATCAACAGCCTTTAACAGTCCACTGCTGGACATATGCCTCTCCTTAGTAAGGAGGTTTTGGCCTACTATATCACGCTGGCCAGACGGGTTGATATAGCGTTGCTTTTAAGTTTTCCTTCTTTTTGCATTGTTCTTGTCTTGCGTAGTTTATGCCTTGGTCGCCTTTTACGACACCCGCGGAATGAATAGGGGTGGTGACACTCTGTATTCATAATCCGTCACCACACGGACCTTATTGTACGGCTATATTTACTGAATCGTAATAGTTGGAAAGTCGAAAATTACGCAGTGATATATTTCTATACAACAAACATGATGTTTTTGATCGATATTGATAATGATATCAAGTAGACGCTTTGAAAGTTTAAATGTATAGATAATGGGTACGGAGACCTGTGCGAGGCTGACTCGAACTTTTTTTATTGAACTCTGAACAGATCTACGAGTGATCGCAAAACTCTTGTTGTAAATATTATAGTGTTTCAAATGTCTCTACTTACAACATCAGCGATTTCAGGTGTTACTATTTTTAAATACTCTTCATCCAAAGTCATTAATTTATAATTTGTAATTATCAATGCCTACTTGTATGATCCAAAGAACAAAAAGTCACCTCAATGATACCTGATTACCTAATTAACCCACGGAGAAAACACATTTTTTACGTAAACAGTTTCACTAGTCAGTATAGGTACACTGACGCGATAAGAAGCCGAACAATAACACATACACGATGTAAATATGTGGGCGAAGCGACAAGTTGTAAAGACAGTAGTATTTAATCTCTGAACAAAACAAAGCCACGCGGTGAGCGCGTGGCATTCGCACGAGCGACGCCCCTAAAAATAGATACATGTCCCACCAGTGTAATCTGACACACCACACCCCTCTCCAATTTATTAAAGAGGACGAAAGAGCGAGGTTAGTTCTGACAACAGCAGGTCAATGCTAAACTGGGCGTTGTATGTTAGCGCCTCGTTTCAAAATCTACCAATTTGTCCTGATCTTCCTCACGGCACACTCAAGTAAGACAATCGAATAGTAAATCCCAGGTGTGGACGGTTCAACGGTTAACTGGCCAGTTGCAATACTTAGGCGCCTTGCAAAATCAGAGCTGTGAACCACGCCCTAATGCGCGTGCGACTTCGTGTTGTGTATTCGATGCGTCTCGCGTTCCAAATTTGAATTCTTGGCAATGTTGTTGCGAGGTGGAATTTTGGCGCGATTAATTTTTTTTTCTTTACAGCTGTGCCAATTTGTGTTGCCTGTATTTAATATTACACTAAAGTAGGTTAGCTAAAAATCAAATTAGGTACTCTTGCTGAATCTTGGATCATCATCTCTTTGTCGTCGATACTGATCATGAGACTCTGTAAAGATTTCTCTTCAAGAAGTCTTGTTGCGTCACTACCATCCCAACTTTTATTAAGTCGTCTATATGAAAAAATAATGGATGACTTAAAAGGGTGTGGAATTAATATTATGTAAAATACCTACCAACATCTAGTTGTGTTATATTAAATGTACCAATACTAATTAAAATACATTACTGCGTATATTCTGCGACGCAGATTTAGTTATTGCTAAGTAATACATAAGTTTATACAATTATCGATTAGTTATGAAATACACATACTTAACTGATGTTACATATGAAAATTAAACATCTATCTTTATATGACCTAGGTAGATTAAATATTTAGGTAGGTAGCTTTAACAATGTTCAAAGATAAGAATATGTAATTGTCGTGCAGTAAAGATTATTTATATTCTAAGAATATTATAGTCCTAATGTATTTTTGCAAATTGATCCCTAATCAATTTGCAAAAAAATTATAACTTCATTTATTTTTCAGTTAGAACAAGACATAAAGTAACTAATAGTAAGTCAGTATTTTCGCGCCATTACATTAACATCGATTGACAGCACAGTGTAGTAACTATTCAGTAATCTGTGACAGTGTGACATGACAGCACTTTATTATAAAAATTCAAAACAAGCCACAGATAAAAAAAATCTGATGTAGGATGACAGACTCAAATTCGAAAATGGAACGCGTTTTTAAGATGACAGCGTGTGCGCTCATGATTCCAAACATAATGTTATTATTATTTTAAATAAATAGTACACACGTCTATTTATGAATCATGGACGAGTTGTATAAACTAGATTAAATTGATTTAAAACTAACTACGCGTCACTATTTGTTGCTGTGCCTTTTTTGTTATCGTTCGTCTCGTAATTAATTAATTTATTTTCCTCGTGTTATGTCTATAATTCTATATTATGCAGTTTTGCTTGTTTTGTCTATTTTTATTATGTAGTTTTGATCTAAGTTAGGGCTGCCATCCTTGAAAGTTGGAAACCTTGACAAAAAGTGCTAATTCACCAGTGATTTCAAAATTTCGGACACGTGAACAATTTTTATTTTATTTTACGAAGGACACTTTATTAAAAATAATCCAGGAAAACCTGGACGAATGGCAGCCCTATCAACTTGTAAGTACTTTATGTGTTTTAAGAATACCTTGATAAAATAACACCTTGTCAATGTACCTGTCAATATAAATATAAGGAAGTCTAATTTTTGAGACACTATTCAGACAATCGAAAATGTGTATTGTGTAATAATATTAAGAAAGTTGATGTTATGTTTCACTATCGATGTTTGTCTATAAGGATATAGTAAATAATGTCTTATACAAGAAGTTTCTTGTAAATAAGGTCAGGTTTGATGCTGTGTAACCTGCAATAACCTTTAGTCTTCTTTTATGATTCGTCAATTTTTAGATAAGGAATGCATTTTTTTATGTTTTTTTAAATATTAAATCCTACCAAAGTGACTCTACTCTGCCACCATCCTCATTGTAAATGCAGACAATGCTACATGGTGACCCCACACTATGGCTGTTTAGTGAGATGCATCTGCATCATTGGGCCACGAAATAAAACAACACAAATTCTGTTAATTTCAGGTTGGTCTTCAATGTGAGGGTAGTACTGCCCGAGCCGGCCCTCATGTGCTTAAATCAACGTGGCTCTACTACTACTACGATGTCGAGTCGAGTCGTTTGTCGAGTCGAGTCGTATGTCGAGTCGAGTCGTATGTCGGGTCGAGTCCTTTGTCGAGTCGAGTCGTTTCTCGAGTCGAGTCGTATGTCGAGTCGAGTCGTTTGGTCCAATAAGTTATGGCTAGAGACAGTCTGCATATATAATTATCCACAAAATTTAGGATATACTCAAGACAAGACAACACAGAATATATTATGCAATGTATTTAAAATTCTAATGCTTCTTCAAATATGGTGTGGCTGTTATATCTGTCTTTTAATCATGTAGACATGTTGTCTTTGAGATACCTTTTAAGTTTGCTCACCTTAGAATAATAACACATAGAAACCTAGTCCGCGCGCCCTTTTGAAGCACTTTAAATGGTGCCGTAAGCACCAAACGCCCGCGCCGCAATTGTTTTGTTTCATTGCTCAGTGTTGCCCGAATATAAAAATATTTTTCCCATTTTAACTGACTTTATTGCTCCGACTAATTAACTTTAGAACAGTTATATAGGGTTTTTAATGATATCATATAATACCTATATAAACGAATTTTATTTTCACACTTGTTAAAATGATAACCGACAGAAGTATTACGTGTTGTTGTTAATAAAGAATAAAGAATATACATAAGATTTTTTTTCTTGATTGGATTACTTAAGTTACACAGTAAAATAAATAAATAATTGTATACAATCTTAAAAACCAAAAAATTATTTTTTTTCACGTGTTGTTATTTTCCTTTATTCATTATAAAATTAAACATTCTCGTATTATAACAACTAAATTACCAGACCCATACTTTACCACACATAGCTTTTTATGTATTATTGCAAAAACAAACGATCATTTCCCTACTATCGGGAACTTTACCTTCACTGACAACATTACTCAAGTGTATGTGTGCGTGTCGCCGAGCGTAGGCACGTAAACGTCAAGCTGAGTGAATCAGTTCAGTGCTTCACTTTTGACACAGCGTTTGCATGTAGACTATCTTTCTATGTGTTATTATTCTAAGTTGCTCACCAAAATCTATGATAACGATCAATAATTCATTAAAATATATACAATATTCATAAATATCGGATATATCATTAAAATATGAGATAAATATTTGATACGTCTAAAATAGGTTTATAGGCTAAAGTCTAATCATTAGATTCAATTTCTGAAATTTTGCGATCAGGGTTACACTTCCTTGCAATTGGTCATTATTTTTAAATGCGTCGCATTTCTTAATTATTTTACAACTGGCGACATTAACACAATTAATTCTTGGGATTTCCTGTACATTGAATTGAATTAAAACGGAATAAGGACAATATTACAACTCGACTGTTAACGGAGTAGGTCCTAGATGACGAACAAAGAAAAAATGGAAGAACCTTGTGAAAGAGGACATGGCTAGAAAGAGAGTTATAGTATAACAGCGAACTTTTAAGTGATAGTAGGTAATATAAAAAGAAATTCTCCCATCCCAAATAAAGAAAAGTGGGACGAGCATACCTATAGAAATTATGGTTTTGGCTTTCTTTAAAATATATTCTTTTATTTAATTTTAAATTTAAGCATATCGATTAAAAACTTAAATATGAATATATTCTAGAATGTAAATAGTTGAACAAACAACAAGAGCGGTCATTTTTATCACCTCTGGCCTGTACGTGGCTAACGCGCCGCAACCTTGGATTTCCAGCCATATTTCACTACACAAATGTAAGTAAACAAGTCATTGTTGTGATAACGCTTGGCTGTGAATCATTTGACATAGGATGTAACCGATTGCAACACTCGTACATATTTATTTTCTGAAAATAGCCTTGTTTATATTGTGATAGTTAACTATTGATATTTATGTATACAATGTTAACACTGTATACGTAAATATCATGCCTCAAAGGGATGGGTCAGTGTCTTATAATATCGTAAATAAATAATTACAATTTCATTAATTATTAGGCTCATGAAAAGCTACTGACAAGCTTCAAAAAAAGTATCACCGAATTCCCCTAATTCATAATCCATACTAATATTCAGACTAATATAATTTTAACAAAAAGAACCCTCGATTTTCTTGGGATCCTATCATCAGATCCCGATATGGTGATGATGTTACTACTTGTAAGCTATGCCGAATCGAATGCAGAATGAATTTTTGAAATCGGTTCATAAAGAATGAAATTATCGCTGAACATGCATAAAAAATAAGATTTCGACGAATTGAGAACCTCCTCATTTTTTTTGAAGTCGGTTGATTAAATAGGAAAGTATCTGTCTTTTGCCTGTCTGTTACGCTTTCACGGCTAAATCGCTGATTTGGATTAATTTGGATATAGGGATAGGTTGGACCTTGGAGAAGGACATAGGCTACTTTTTAAACCGCTGCACATATTTCAATGAAATTTTGTACAGGGATACCTACTTTGATTTTTGAAGAAGGATAGACTAGGCAGGCGGAGGCAAGGGTAAAAGCTAGTCAGAAATAGTTTTATTTTTTAAGTCGGTGTACAATCAAAATAGGTTGATAAATACAGCGAAGAAAGTGGAAGTCAAATATTGTCTTTGTTTATCTACAGATAAAATGATTATAAAAATGTGTCAATAATTTCAATTTCAAATCATTGGGTTACATTGAGTATTACCTACTTAACATTACACACAATAAGCGTGAAACAAAGGCCATTCTCGTGACTCAGCCGATTACACGACTTGACACATACTAAAGAGGCGGGTTACTCCTCTTTTGTCTTTGGTATTAATAGCCGGAGGTCTGCTTTCGTAATTTACGTTCCGTTTCATTTTGTTCGTTAATTCTTATTTGTTTGTGGGTCAATATTGGCGTTCTACATTCTGAAATCATTTGGATATGTAATTTGTAATATGTTCTTGGTTTCATATTAAAGTAAACACTAGAAAATACACTCAGAAAAAAAAGGAAATTTTAATAAACTAATTGAGTGAACTAAAACAACTAGTGCTCATAGTAGATAGGCCTGATTGGAAACAATCACCGAGAGCAAACAACGTTGGCGCCGCCGCGCCGGTCAGCCCTTGATGGGTGGATGGATGGGACCCATTGTGGCATGATATGCTATGAGCGTTGCCGCGATTCAGCGGTCACGTTAAGCAGTCGGCCCCGGTTGTAATCATAAGATGGCAGTCGTGAAGTATAGTTGGAATGATTTCAGGCGGTTTAAAAACATCCAACGGCAAAATTACGTAGCCACAACGTGTCTTGCCAGTCTCCAACCCGTACTCGGCCAGCATGGGGACGTACGGCCTTAACTCTCTACTGAGAGGTGAACCGAACCCAGCAGTGGGACATTTTAGGTTGTTTATGAAATTTAAGTTTTTTTTACAGATACGCCATTTGATATGTAATATATAAATAATATATAAAATAATAAAAAAACGGAAGCGTGTAACAGGGAACCAAGAAAACGCGCGCTATTTAATTTGACCAATGAGGGATAGATAAATGATAGATGCGTTCGATGTTACACATCATGTGTAACGCGTTTTTTTATTAAATGTTTTTATTATTAGTTTTGTTTATTTGTTTATGGAGAGAATAATGAAACTATTTTACCTTGACAACGTATGAATGTATCTGGTGACTAATCTAAAGTATAATGGACTAGTCTTTCCCTGTAGTTGAAACTACATTCACGGTCAATTTTTTGTTCCTTATGACTTCGTAGAATCAGTTTCTTGGCTATCAAAATGTGTTTTGTTTTGAACAATTTTATACAGACTTCCAGTGATTTGGCATTCCATCAAAATGTGGTTTCATGTATGTTTTCGTATAAAATATTAAATTAGAAATTTTCCTCGAGAAGCAATATAATAATAAAGTCATACTAATATAACAAATTCGAAAGTAGAGATTGCAATCCCGCACTGTTTCCAATTTTTGCTGGATTGACTTTGTAACAGCGGGATCCAGTGGGATCCCGCTTAGTTTATAGCTTTTTATGGAATTCAAAATAATAAACATGTTAATGGTTATAATCAACTTTTTATCGAAAATACAAAAATCAACAACGCCTTACTTACTAATAATTGACTAATTATTTCACCAGTTCGGCTACTAATAAAAGTCCAGTCTAGAAACATAAAAAATATCAATATTTGGTAGAACTAGTTAACTAAAAATATTAATTGTAATACTATATCTCAGGTAATAGTTTTAATCAGTCTTTTGTAGTCACATGAATTTAATTTACTAATAGTCTTTGAATTTTTCTTACCGAGTAATTCATTGTAATGTTAGAAATATGAAATAATCTAAGTAACAAAGTAGTGAAATAAAATGTTGCCTGAGTAGATTAAAGGCGGCAATTTGAATAAAGCACCGGTTGATTGCGGGATCCCGCAGAGCCTAAAATTGAGCTAGATCCCGCTGGAATGCGGGATCCCACGTTGCTGGATTACAATCCCTATTCGAAAGTTGCCGCTATTACGCTTTCACAGCTGAACCGCTGCCCTGACCCCCTAGCCAAGTTACAAACGTTTTTCGTTTTCTATTATATACTCTATTTTGTTTTGATTACGTGACTGAGTAACATTAGTCAATGAAACAAGAGAATAGAGAAATAGAATAGAGACTAGAATAGAAAACGAAAAACGTTAGTAACTTGGCTAGGGGGGCTGATCTCAATGAAATTTGTCATGGCGTTACTGATTCTTGAGAAAATACATAGGTCCTTTTTACTTAACCGACATACACGTGGGCGGTGTTGAGAGCAAAAGCTTGTCTTAATTGTAAAAGCCGCAAAGCACTTGGTGCTTCTGAAGCTGACGATTTGTCTAGGCGGAGGTTATCACTTAACATCAGGTAAACACCTGCTTATTCTCTCCCAGTATCATAAAAAAAGGAATTTTTGCCTGCCTAACTACTCTGCCTGATGGAAAGCATGAGAAGAATCTGAGAGTAGTAGTTACCATACTCATTGCTAATGCAGAAACTGCAGCATGGTGACCCACACTATGGCGACCTAATGAGATTCTCATTTTGGGCTCTTTAAGAAATCTTTTGTACTTGTGTAGTGTATGTTTCACTAAGTCATTCATTCACTCGCTCACTGAGAATGAATGAAAAAGAAGCATTATGTTACCTCCAGCTTAAGTACGGTCGTGACACAGTTCAGTTTCAGTCGACTGTTAACGACGATTGCGAGTGGGCGCGTGCGTCTGTGAGCCGACAATATAGAATGTTATACTACAACTTATGAGCCAATTGACTAAACAAGTTTTTACTCCATGCAATTAATGAGATCATATATTTTATTATTTTGCATGCATTATTGATGCATAATGCATGTATAATTTCAATCACGTGGACCAGGAGACTAACTTACATTGAATACCTATACGAAACACGTTCCATTACCGTGAATTGTAGCCACCCAGTTCTAACTGGTTCTCTGTTTACACCATTTGTTATTAGCTGGGATGATAATAAGTTGTCACGATGTTTTCACACTTATGTACATAGAAATCGGAATCTAAGTAAGACGATAATTGCTCAATGTGATTTTATTCACCTAATTTGCTTATTTAAACGGTTATTGTGAACTAAAAATGTAGGGTGTTGTGAAAAGATGAAGTTACATTTTTGGAGTGTAATATTGAAAACAATATTGATTTATTTCTAAAATAATTTTAATAAATTATATTGAATATTTGGGACATCAGACACGCAACAACAATTTGAAACTTGACGGTAGTTTCAAATTAATTATGAAAGCTTGACTGACTGATAATTATATTTTTTTTGTTACTTAATGCATGCCATAACATAGAAAACAAATATGCAGAATGAAATATGAGATCGTAGAACATGAATGGACCATGAATTTGAAAAAAATATTTTAGTAAAAGTTCTACCCGCTGTATATATACGTTTAAAGTCAGATATTATTGATTTTCATGAAAATGTATGTTCTTAACCTCGGATAATGCCTCACTTGACTGCATCATCTTTAGTATACAATATCAATACTTATTCTTTCCTTATTTCACAAAATTTTTAAATATAATAATTAACAAAAAGTTCAATTTTTCACGATCAAACCTCCATTTCAGTTTGTCACTAGGAACGAAAGGCTTCTTCACAAACGATCTTTTTTTTTTTCTAAAAATGCACTACCGTACCTTAATGCAACATCCTATATATTTGGTACATATCCGTCAATTACTGAAATCATGACAAATGTATTATGCTTAGCTGTGGTAGCCGCTTGCCGCCAGTGGCAGTGACATTTATGATCACGGCTCCACTGCAATGGGCTTAGGCTAGAAATTACGTAACTCATAACAAGGAATTTAAAATTTTAATACTATATCTATATGTGGAATAGACCTTTTCCACACCTGTCTGGCCAGCTTTGTATAGGAGGCTAAAACGTCTTGTCCAAAGCGAGACCTATGACTATGACCTATATCCAGCAATGGGCTTATTAGGGCTGTTGAAGATGATGACTCTATCTAAACACAAAAATATTTTACAAGGTTTTTTTTCCGAACTTTCCTTTTTAAAAATATAACTCCGCATTACAAATAATTATCCTGTGTCGCGGAAACTTAAAATGGATAAAATGTAAACAGAACAATAATTTGTGCATCACACAAAGTATTATCCCATGTGAGGTTTGAACCCACAACACAAGCGGAGTAGAAAGCGACTTGGTGGCGCTAAAACCACGATTCCTAGAGGTGCAGACGAATTCTTTTTCTGCTCCTCTAGAAATCTATTGCAACGTGTAAACAAGTAAACAAATCAATGCAAATAAATAAAATGGAAGTCTGTTTTTAATATCTAATGAACCGTTTTTTACTGAATGCATATGAAGTATATACGACACTATTTTTGTCTGTCTATCTGTCCGTCTGTCTGTCTGTTTGTTATCTCTGGACCGGCTTGACCGACAGCGACGGGACTTTCACTGGCAGGAGGCTGATGGCGTAAGGAGTAACTTAGGCAATTTTTTACACTAAATTCGCTACTCTGTGTTACTCGGGGTTTACAACAATAAATGCGGGTGAAACCGCGGGAATCGTTTAGTTACTAATATATTTGTGCGAGGTTATAATAGGGCCGAAGGCCATCGCAACAGGTGTCCACTTCTGGTTTCGCCTCTCAAGAGGAAGCAAAACGACCATAGACTTTGGACTTCAGTCGCTCCGCTGTAAAACTAACGGATTTCCCTATTTTTAACCGAAGCTGCGAAGCTACTTTATTGACATTTAAAATTCTTTGTACTATTACTTTTTTTTAACATGATATATCTCAAACTTTTTGCCTTGTACAACCAATGTGAACAAAGTGCTTGTGGTATTATCGTCCACCGTCCGTCCGATCGTTAAAAACCTTCAAGAAAAGAGTCCCACCTCAAAGAGGCTAAACGAGAGAGAAGAAGTCAGTTTTATCAGGTTACTACACCATTAAAAAATAAGAATCTATAATTCCATATTAATATTATAAATTAGAAAATAACTCTGTTTGGCTGTAAAGCTTTCGCGGCTAAAATGCTGAACTGGTGTTGAATGGAATAGAAAGGAAAAACATATGCCCGTTTCTACCAACACTGTCTTTTCACTATGAGCCCTAAGCTAGATAGTCCTTAAATTTTTAACAACCTAACTTTTCTAAGAGATCCCTGGAGAGAATTTAGGGGATGTTTGTGAGTTCCAGGCACTTCCTTTCGAGGGTATACCTGGTTCCTCGACTCATAGTACCGGACTGTGTGACAGTAGACGGCGTGTGGTTTTAGTCGCGAGTCCGACATTGTCACCAACTGGTGGCATCCGTGGGGATTTCCGCACGAAAAAAAAAAGGGAATGTTTGTGAAAACGGTTAATAGACTTCTATTTACTGTAACAACCAACATAGATGCGGACGGCAGCGGCGCCGCGAATAAAAATAGTTTTATACATTTAGAACCATAAACTTTATTACTACTAAGTAAGGAGTACTATAGTATTGTATATCCTGTAGTATACACAATACTATAGTCGGGGAAGTACCTACTACGATATGGAACGGTTTCAATTTGAACCGAAATCTCTGGTTTAACCCCCCTAAATGATAGATAAAACCATGTTCCGCTCCTCAACTTTACACGGTTGAGAGCCCCCAATGCTCATCTGAGTACAGTTTTTTCCCAAGGCCGTCTGTGTATAACAACCATTGTCGTACATAATATAATTAAAAGAATTGTTTTTGTCAATTACAAAACTACTCTTACGCTGAGGGTTCCTTATAAGAATATTATTATAATAGTTTTATAAGAATATAATAAATGATTTACCAAAAATAGGTTTCCAATAAGAATGCTTTGATTGAAATAGTAGAACTCAATACATTTCTTTATATCTCGTTGTTTTGTCTTCTAATAAATATACAGATGAACAGATATTGAATGTTTTGTGATCAGTAAAACCTAAGCATGTTATTGATCACATTAATGTACAACATACAACACATACAAGAATAAATTTACGTATGATATTTGTCACAAGTAAGCGGTGTTAAATTTTTAACACTTAGTAAGTTTAGCCGATCCTTAATAATATTGGAAATAAAGGCTAGGAAGATTTACACATAGTAAGTTTAGGCTGCATGCCAACTTTGAAAGCTCTAGATGATAATAAAACTAATACTTTTCATGCTCACAATCTGAGTCAGTGTCATCACATTCTGAGTAAATATTTTCTAAATTCATTTTAATTCTTAAGATTTTAATAAATTTATATTTAGCGTTTGATGTGAACTTTGAGTTCCTTTGCTATATCTAGCTATTTCTGACAAAAAGGCTTTCCATGCTTGTGCTGGCAAGAATTATTCTGCAAAGTTGCCGTAGTGGTTTGCGACCACCACATGAAGAAAAAGTTCCTTGGACCTTTCATAGAACACCCTCGGACAACGCTTTGTTTGATCAATAAATATGTTATTCTGAATCTGTTTGTCCTTTGTGTCCGTTTTATAAATATGTAAAGTTCTCAGAGAAATAATATGTATTATTAAGTTTACCTATATTAATTAAAGAAATGGAGTTTTTATTGTTTAAGGCATGGAAACACAAAAATCAATCATTTACGAATTGTGTTTTAGATATCGCCAGCATGACAGTAGGTATTCAAGGATTTTCCTGCAATTTGTCTTCGCAACTTCAATTTTTACCACTAAACCTTATATGGTTGGATGGATTGTTCCGAAGACCTCAACGCGTCACGAAATCTTATACAGTGACCTTTGTTACGAAAGGACACACGTATTATTTTGTACTTACAATTGATGAACAAAATTAAACCAATTTAACTTTTAATTCTATAGGAATAAAGATAAATATAGCATTTAGGAATTTGACAGTGGCATTATAGCGAAGCATTTTAGTTAGTTCAAAAGTAGTTTGTAAATCAAACGGATAAGGTTTCAAATTGAATGTCTGATTTTTATAGAATGTAAACACGCACAAACAGTTTAGTTTACAAGAAACTTTACGAAAACTTCCGTATCATATTACTCACCGTATTTAAATACACCAAAAATAGTTTTTCCTATATTTTATGCTAAGATCAAGTTGCCCTAGCTGATTAGAAATATTCACCAATGGTAAGCATCTGGCGTGTTCAGTACCTAGATGGGTAAGGTATGATACCATGAACATCTCCATGATTTCTAAATCACTTTAAGCCGTCGGTCTCGGTTGTTATCATACAGTCGTAAAGCATAATTGGAGGCATTTGACTTGATGATACTCGTACAACAAGCTATTATTTACTGCTTATTGTTTTATGGCAACACTTTTCTACGAAAAAAAATATTAAAATAGTAGCTCACTCGTTTACTTACTGTTTTAAAACTGTTATTCCGAAAAAAACTTAGATATTCGTGCAATAGGTATTACACTCGCGTAATTATAACTCTGGCAATATTTACTTAGGAAGTGGTTTTATTATTTTTCATTATCTGTGATCTGTGAACTTTGATCTGTGGTTCAAAACGTTTTTGACACCAACGCCCTGGCCGATAAAATCTTTTTTTGCCATAAATTCGTTCAAATGTACTAACAAGTGCTTATTTACTTATTACTTTATCGTATTAGTTCGTCTAATTTATACGACTAAATAATATATCCGTTTGTCACTAGTTAAACTTGTGTGACTTATGGCCGTTTTCACCAGGGTCTCCTAAATTTAAGGGGCTACTTACAGATAGTTAACCCTTAGTAATATCTTCGTTTTTACCTTTAAGTCCTTTAAAATTTAGGAACGTAGGTAACGTTAGGGGACTCCTAGTAAGGAAACGATTTAAGTAGGTACATATAATTTGTAAAAACGGCCATTACTATATTATAACACGGACATAAACGAGGACTATTATATTTTTATATATATTTTTTGGACATCTGACACACAACATCATCTAGTCCCAAGCTAAGCAGAGCTTGTGTTATGGGTACTAGACAACTGATATAAATACATAAACATACTTTTTTTTTTTGTAAATACATACATATTATACATAGAAAACACCCAGACTCCGAAACAAACATTTGTGAATCACTCAAATAATATTTGGTCCGACCCGGGAATCGAACCCGAGACCTCTTGATCAGCAGCCGCATACGCTAACCACTAGACCAACGAGGCAGTCAGTTATTATGTAATAATCAATATATTTATAGTCTCATTTGTCCAATAGAAACTTTTGCTCTGGAAAGAAAATCTCATTAGCCGTAGTCAATGATATTATATAGAAAGATAGGTTACCTTCATACTAAACGGCGTTCGATATTGTTGCGGTATGACAAGACGTACTTATTTATAGGTGTATACATACATTACGATTACGAATGCAAAAGATAATACGGAATGCATGGTAAAGAAAGAGATAGCGATCTCTTGCGAGAAGCACTTACACACACTAGTAAAATTATGGACTAACTCGGTAAAATTGATACAGATATGACATTGAATATCGCCATTTGCTAAAAGTACCAATCAGTATCGTAATGAGTGTCGTAAAAATGAATGTAGTAATAATAAAACAAGGAAGAAAATTACTATCGATTTAGTTTCAATAACAATATAAAAACCCAGTAAATTTGTACAGATAAAGAAGGATAAATAGTTATTCAAATTATTCGCTATAGATGTTTTACATCAACATATATTTGTCGGCAAAGGGTTTTTGTTAGGGCCTTTGCCTTCTCCGAAATACATATTGTGTGGGCTGCGTGGTGTTTCTCAAGCAGAAAACGAAAGTAGTTAATTTTAATCAATCAGACGTATGTATCCTTTCGAAGTAGTGTATTTATATTCCTGCTTAAAATGTACGGAACAAATAGTACTACTTTTCGTAGGCATCCAGTCGTACTCACTTCTTTCCGCCTGAACCATTCTAACCCATTTAATTCTCGTAAGATTGTCACTTGGAAATCTGTTAAAATCAAAACAATATACACAGTCTTTTTACCAACATACATTTTAACACTATTATTGCCAAATAATATAATCATCATATTAACTGAAAGACAATGACAACTAAACACATAATAGTAATATGAGCGTATCAATTAGACGGTACTGGAGGACGCGGACGATAGGTATGTATTGTGCCTACGATATCCCTTCTGTTTGATTTAATCTATTACGCATGCCTTGTCATTGTCACACTTCAGTTACAATCTTATCCTCTGTCCTTTTTTAACGCGTCTCTAATAACATTGGATATAATTTAATAATTTCGGTAAATGGGAAACAAAACCGTGACAAAATAAAAATATTACGTAGTTACTTATAAATACTTACCCGTGGTATGTAACTCCTTCCTTTTTATTTATTTTGGAACCATAGTTTTTACACCTTCTTAACACACAGCTCGGCATTTTGGTAATACGGCACTTCACGGAAACGCTCTGAGAACGAGTTTATTCGCTAGCTTCTATTAGCCGACTAAATGAAATCACGACGATTGACTTCATTTGTCCGCAACAATTTTCGCGCGATAGTGCGATATCTACCTTTTTTTATAATATCATTGGCCGTAGTACATAACCGTTTTTTCGAATTCCGCTATGTTTTGCATTGTGTCAAATTCAGCAATTGAGCAATGGGTATCCCAGTGCTATTTATTACATCAAATATTAACAGATAGCATTACTGAAGGTGGAACTACCAAGAGTATTGGTTTCGCCAATGATTTTTATAACGAAGTACAATCTTTCGTTGGCCTAGAAACTCTGTCTTACGTCGAAACAGAATTGTTCCAGTGAACAAACGTAGTTTAAGAGTGAACGTTACAAAACAAAAACGTGCTTTACCTCGTCGATGAAAATAGGTTTGTATCAGAGTCACAGTCAGTGGGCGCGTCAGCCGACGAGCACGCAGTGCTCGCGTGCTGAGTGACGTCACCTCGCGTCACTCACCGTCAAAACAACGCCATTAATCCGGTTCAAGCTATCCTCAACCTTAACTCCTTGAAATAAGAGCATTCCTCTCTTGTCACAAAAAGCCTGTAGTTTTCCGTTCTCTTTGCGTAAGTTCGCGTATTATGTTTGTTGTAAATTTTTTTAGAGAACACCCTCTTTCATGTGTGGTTTTACGTCACAAAACATGTAGTTCCGAGAACATGTATGGGGAAATTTAAGTAATATTTAATCAAACATTGTTTCGCATATAAATACAAACTATTATCGATGCGCGAAGGCACATAAACCAAATATAATATAAGTGTCGATGTTATTATCAGAATGTAAATACGATGTTTTATCGTTGAGCACCGAGGGTATAAAAAGCGACTTCGTGTTCGCTCCGCGCCCAGTGCGGATCGCGCGGGCACACCTAGAACATCATCTAAAAAAGTTACACACTTAACTGACACTTGACACTCTTGACAGTAATGACATTCCAAATTTGAATTCACATATAATCAGTGAAATGACACAAAAAAAAGAAACGTCACTTTGACGATACGTACCTTACGATGAAGTTGTTCATTTATTGTGCAAATAACTAAATAGATCATTGAATTAAATAATACAATTTATTCAATGAGTGGTACTATGAATGAATATGATTAAAGAAATGGAACCCAGACAAAAAACATTAGCAACATAAAATTCTCACGCACATTCTTATCACATATTAGACAAGGTCTTTCATAATAACTCCGGAACTGAATAAATACTGCACTAAGCAACTGATCTGTGACATGTGACAAATAAATTATACATACAAGAACAGGCAGGAAAAGATCGTAGGTCATGGTGACACGTGAATCAGCTTACGAATTTAAATTTCTTATCTTAGCATTGAAAATTGAATGAATTTCGCGATACACATTCATTTAAAAAGAAAAGATAAAAGATAACCTTAAATGCTACTTTTATTTCACACTTGATCTATTGAGACTAATTAAAAAAAAATGTAAACAAAGGTTTTAGAACAATAGAAGAAGTCGATAAACTTACGATTGTTCTTGAAGCGATTGTCCTCGAAAGCAATAAAGTTGCATTTTTAGGGTTCTGTAGTTCATGACTCGAAACTCTTATAGATTCGTCATGTCCGTCCCTCAGTTCGTCCTCGACTTACCGTCCATACGGTTAGTGCTAGAAAGATGAAACTTTGCAGGGATATGTGTTTCTATTACGTCGCGAAAGTGCTACAATAAAATCATGAAAAATATTTTTATTTGGGGTACCTCCCCTACACTTAAAGTGGGGATGACTCTTTTTTCTTGAGTCTACTCCATTGTGTGGGGTATCTTTAGATAGGTTTTTTTAAAAGCTTGAGAGGTTGCTACAATTGGAAATGATTTTAATTGCACTTGGCATTGTATATGACTGCGGAACCCTATTCTTTGCGTGGCCTGACAGGCACTTGCCCGATTTTATTATAAATACATACTTAATAAAAGTAGAAAACATCTTAAATCCGAAATAAATATTGCAGAACATACAAACATTGGGTCCGACTTAGGAACCGAACCCGAAACCGCTTGATCAGCAGCCGCATACGGTAACCATTAGACCAACAAGGCAGTCAATATCTAATGTCTACAATGGAATGCAATGATTCAACGATTTCCTATTTGGAATGATTTAAATTTAATGATTCAAAATCCGTAACCGCAGTAAGTACTTTCCATTAGATCATGACTGTGTCGACATTGTTGTAGTCAGGTAGGGAATGGTTTTTCATTGACAGAGATATTATTTAGTCATATTAATAATGTTAACTTTATTTTTAACGTGTGGAACATGCATCAAGTACCGCTGTTTGCGGCGTGGTTCTGTGGAGGAATCGGACCGACTAAAACACACGATATGCCACTCTACGCCTGAAATGGAGTGGTCCGGGTACTGTTGTTATAAAGACATCTAGACCCCACCCAACGCCTGTCACGAGCACGGCCTGTAAAATATACTAACAAGTAGTTCAAACTTCGAACTCAGTTCGCCCTCAGGGTTGCCAAAGTACGATGCTAGTCGCTTTGTGGAAAAACTGATACTCAGGTGAAATCGTTTGAAACAATAGCCGATCCCAAATAATCTTGTGAATATCACATGTGTTAGATGACTTTATGGCTAAATTGATCTTCGGTTATGTAAACATTTACTGCTTACTATGTACGTTTTAATAAAATATATTAACTCTGTGCTGAATTAAATTTACATTGAAAGTTATTATTACTTTAAACAGATGTTTAAACTTTATGGTTTTATGACCCTTAGCTGTCCTTGTCGCTACTGTTGATCTCATCTCTGAAACTGAAACACTTCCTTGATCTCATCCTTTTCTTTTTAGCTACGTGAGACGTAAGTTATGGATCATCCCCAAGGTAAAAATGTGAACGACATTCTCAATTCGGTTATTATCGTTTATTATCTCCAAATTCTGTCATTTGTCTCCCGATTTTTAATACATTATCTTTATTTGGGCGTCCCCAACCTTAAATACGAAACATTTCAAAGTTATCCAGTTCTTTAACCACTCATGTTAAAATTGCCGTGTGATATCTAACCAATACACCAAACATAATCTATTAGCAAGGTTAGCATTAGTTTCTCACCTCGCCCGTGTTAGCCTGAATGGTAACAAATAATAATGTAAATCGAGCTATTCTCTTCTAAATATGGTAAAGAGAAATAATAGTGATATCATTAATTACATGCCATGTACTAGCTTATGCCTGTGACTCGCTGATTGGTTCAACGGCGTCGCCGTGAAAGTCCAACAGCACGAATTTCGCTTTTATAATATTACCTAGGGATTTGTTTGATAATTAACTATAAATACTATATCAAGGATACTATAATACAAACATATTAAAAATACAGACAAAAAAGAGACAGAGATGGTAACGAGTCATCTTTTTAGGGTTCCGAAGTTCATAACTCGGAACCCTTATAGATTCGTCATGTCCGTCTGTCCGTCCGTCCGTCCGTCCGTCCGTCCGTCCGTCCGTCCGTCCGTCCGTCCGTCCGTCCTCGACTTACCGTCCAAACGGTAAGTGCTAGAAAGATGAAAGTTTGCATGAATACGTGTTGTAATTACGTCGACAAAGTGCTACAATAAAATTATGAAAAATAATTTTATTTGGGGTACCTCCCCTACACGTAAAGTGGGGATGATTTTTTTTTCTCGAGGCTACCCCATCGTGTGGGGTATCATTAGATAGGTCGTTTAAAAACAATAAAGGGTTTCCTAGACGATTTTTTGATTTAGGTATCCGTTTGCGAGATATTTCACTTTAAAGGGCACTTTTTTGTAAAAACAGGGCGTCCCCCCCCCTCTAAAAGCTAAACGGCTGGCTCAAAAAATCTGACAAAAGTCGTGATGGTGGTCCATCTAATGAACTTTGAAGGAAAACTATAACCGATTAGATGACTTTCTTAGTTCAGGAGTTATAAAGGCTTATATGGTAAAATGCGCTCACTTGGAAAACGTCATACAAAATTAACGTATTATTACGTAAACATAACAATTATCAATTGGATGCGATTTTAAATCCACATACCATTATAGGTGACTGAGGAACCCTTTCCTGTGCGTGGCCTGACACGTACTTGGCCGATTTTTTTGTATATAAAGTAGGTATACAATTATTTATATAATTTAGAAACAAAACTTATTTGTTGATACCACACAAAATTACTTAGGACTTACTTCCAACTTTGTGGAATAAATATACTATTTTGCACCCTATATCTAAGATCTTTAAACAGTATTTTTTTACATGTAATAATTCATAATTCTTATACATAAATATTTAAATTTGTGATTTCGGAAACGTTACAAAGCATCTTACTAGGCCGCCATAGTGTGGGGCACCGTTCTGCACTGTACGTTGTGGCAGTGAGGATGGTGGCCTCCACTTCTGGATTCTGTTCATGCTTTCCATCAGGCAGGGCAGAGTCATTTTGGCAGCTAATATTAAAAAAAGACCCTACCGATTTCCCAGAAATTTGATATTTGGGGGTTTCCGGGGTAAAAACTTGTCTAGATTAGTCTTACGTTTTTCTTTCGCATGTATCATTACTCTTAGCATTGCATGCTACATCTATGGTTGGTACTCGAAGCAACACTACAGCTACTTGTGAGAACAGATGGCGTTGTTAAATAATGGATAGTATTAACCGTGCAAAGCTCAGTCGCCCTGCTACTTAGTACTTATGTCACCTTGTATTTGGTGTTTCTCAGAAACGAATCTAAAAATTCTGTTCATGTTTTGTATACATGGAGTTTCCAGAAATGCAAGAACAAGCTTACTGTAGTCCAGTCTCCCAGGTACTTGTAATAATATAAACATGATATAAATTCTTCGCACGAGATAAGATTTGTAGAAAAATATATATTATCTGTCTTGACCTTCGTTTGAAGTATTATCCATGGAAAGTTTGATGCCACACCGTCTAGAAAACCAGTAGCAAGTTTTATGAAATATTGATAAAACGAATAAATATATAAACACTCTGTAATTTATATACCTAATTGACCGATGGCACAGTGTGGTCTCTGGTTGGGTTCCCGGGTCAGACCAGAAGCTTGTCTGATCTGCAAATATTTCTTTCTAAGTTTGGGTCTTTTCTATGTACACATGTATGTTTAAAAAAAACTATCAGGCAACCTAGCTGTCATAGTACAAAGCTCTGATTAATTTGAAACTAGACGGCATCGTGCGTCAGATATACGAAAATATCACAAAAAAACCACCATGTGTATGCTATATTCCGGCAGAAGCGAAATGATACCAAACCCTTACAGAAAAATTACTTTTCTCTTTCTTCTTTCACTGAATTAAAGTTATCGGAGCCTCTTTCTGAGTTTAGGAACTCAGAGGGGAGGGGGAAGACTTAAGAGACGGCAACGCTCTTGTTACCTAATTTGCATATTGTTTCCTATTTAAAATATCCAATGCAGTGTAACTCTCGAAATATAGACATTAGTGAGTCAGTTTTTCGTTGGTAATTGGAAGCCCAATGATGCGAAAACACCTCATCAGGCGGCCATGGCGTGAGTCACCATGCTTCATATTTTGTACTGACAGTAAGTGAGGATGGTGACCACTATGTTCGCTTGTATTCTACTCATGCTTTCCATGAGGCAGAGTAGAGACACTTAGGTAGTTTTAATATGTGCTAGTCAATATCGTAATATGAGACAAATTTGTAATGTAAAAGAAATATATATATCTTCTATATTCTTGTTCTAATTTTTGACTGCTATCTCTTTGATAACAGTTACTACTAGTTACGAGACTAAAAGACATCTATAAAGGTCTAAAAAATAAACCTATACGTATTTTTATGTGTCATCTTTATACACTTCCATTACATTTGACACTGGGGCTTCATACCTTTTTTGTTTCTTGCTCCTATTTTTTTTTTAACTTTTACACAAACATATTTATACACACCTATATTCTAGTCATAAATAGAGTAAGTAGTTTAAAAAAGATACTAAAAACCACCCAATTACTGGTAACAAACTTACTGTTTAAAGTATTAAGAGTATGTTAAAAATTAGAAGTGGCATACAGAGTATTTTCTACTGTTCCCACCTACAGCACAGATTAATAAATAGTTGCCTGCAGTTTGCTTCATACAAACTCAAGAAATACCAGTTCAATTGGTCTTATACTTTAAAAACCCCAAGAAAAGCCACAATACATAAATTAGTCACCAAAACACACACTCCAATCATTAGCAGTCGTCAATCGGTCTGATTGACATTAATCTGACCAACTTAATATAGGTCTCAATGACATTTTGTGGTTGTGTCTCTACTCTCAGAGTGACTAATACTAGATATAGTGAGTTAGTCAGTCCCTAAATTCTCCTTTACCAAGAAAAAACAAAACCCTCTGTAACTAAAAAAACCACCAAAGTATGTTCTATTCATTCAAGACTTACAACAAAACAACTCTGAAGGTAACATTGTAGATAATCTCAAGCGTGTCAGTGTTCGATGTGCGGGCGCGCCGTTGACGTCATCTGCGCACGCGTTGCTCGCGTGGTACTCACACCCACCGGACACTGAGTACGCAATCGAATTTTCTACAACCGTGTCGTGCCAAGTATTGACTTGCAGTCGTGGCCGTCTTTGTTACTCGGTAGACTATCTGCAGACGAATTTGGTTATATCCGATGCATACGAAACTTGGTCAATGGCTTGCCTTGCATAATTGTTACAGTAAAAGTAGATCAAATTTCATTTAAAAAGGAAATAGTCGACCTCTGTTTCTATTTTGCCAATTTCAAATTCTTGAAGAAGCTCCTGCTTAAAAAAAAAACATTTATCATTAAACGGAAACATTAAATTGTAATATTTTTTATCCATATTTGTTTTGATAATGAAGGCAATTTCGAAATATTCCAGAAAGAACGCATGTACAAAAAACATTCTATTTGATCCTATAATATTTATTTCTGTAAGCAAATCTGTTTACAGATATTTTTATACGTCGCGTCGGATCGATAACTAGGCTAATAAATAAATTAAAACTGCATATAAAATGAGTGTAGACATCGATAAATCTACTACATTTAATAATTACGATTTTATTCAAATTAGTTATACCTTGGCCAAAACGACCATCATTATACCTAACATGTCCGATTAAATGACGACTAAGTTCTATTCGAAAAGACCAGTTATTCAAAAACCTTGTCTCGTACGCTTTATTATTCTGACAGTTACAAGACACGCCCACTGTTAACGTGATAATGAAATTAACGTTCCACAAGTTTTTAAGTATACCATGTTAATTAAGAACGGACGTGTTTAGCGAGTTTAGAATGAAAGAATGCATCTAGTTTGGGTGTAGAGGTGTGGTACTGTGAGACGAATCTGTATTTCTCGTGGCGTAAGATCTGTGAAGTAGGTTAAGAATTTGCTAGATGAGATCTTTAAATGAATGTCTTATTTTGACTACTTTTGGCGTCGTAATACCAGAAGTGTTACGGTTTAATTATGTTAGTAATTGTAGTGTCTTTATGTAAAAGTCTTGAAAATAAGTTGTTGCGGTTGTCATGGTTCTTCTTCTCATTTTAATCTATTAATATGTCTCAGTATTCTAAGTTATCATTATAATTAAATTCACGTCATTTTTTAAATATAATTTCTTTCAAAACTATAAATCGCATTGCCTTGCCTTATGAGACGAATTATCAAAAGATATACTCTTTAGAGTTAGGTAAATGTTGTATATATTGTATAATCAAATCCTGTTTTACCTTTTCAGTTTCAATAAATCCTTTACCGTGACAGGTAATTCTTCTACCCGACAATTTTTTTGTGGTTTTTATTACCTCGTCGTTAGCAAACATATTATATATACATTGTATAGGGTTCTACTAAGGGTAAGCTTATTTACTAGCTTATGAACATAATTATGCAAGTTTTATGTGCTTGTCCCTGTTGTCTAAAAGAATTCAGAGGTACCTATTTTCAGGGTCATTTATATTAACATTTTTCTGTTGTGGCACATTTTCTCAAAAAAAAAATATGATTACACGGTATTTTACATTTATTATAAACAGATAAGTTTATACATGATACTAGTGTTTAAAAAACAATAAACAAAAAAGTATATTATCCTAATCTTGAGAGAAACCAACCTCTCTTTAATAAAGGCTTAACGCCTGCATGGAAACAAAAGAATCGGTCGCATACGACCTAAAGGTCAGCTGGAAGTCAATGTCCTATGGCGTAAGTCCATAGCAATGTATTAAATATATCGGACATCTTACATACAACGAAATTTAAAACTAAGCAGAGTTTCTATTATGGTGGTTGTTAATACATACATATTATACAACGTTTAATACAGAAAAAAAAACCCAAACTCAAACAATTATTTACGATCACTCAAACATTTGGTCTGACCCGGGACCTCTTGATCAGCAGCCTCATACACCACCACTGAGGAAGTCATTGAGGCGTCATTGAGGCAGTCAATTACAGAAACCTTCATCATCATCAACAGCCTTTAACAGTCCACTGCTGGACATTGGCCTCTCCTTTGAAAGGAGGTTTTGGCCTACTATCCCACGCTGGCCAGACGGGTTGGTAAAAGGTTTGTTTCAAGTTTTCCTTCTCTTGGCAGTGATGTTAGCTGCTTATTTTGTTCCTTTAGTCGCCGCTTACGACACCCATGGAATGAATAGGGGTGGTGACACTATGTATTCGTAATCCGTCACAACACGGACAGAAAACTTCAATAAATGAATATACACAGTTCTAATTATTTACCTTGTAACGTAGGGATTTCAATAGTATTCTCAACCTTACATAAATATAACCAACGTCTAGTTTGAAACCTACCTCGCAAATACCTTATCAATCACACCTTTGATAAAGTAGGTATACCATCAGTGGGCGGTTCCCAATGACCAACATAACAAGGTCTTGTTATCAAATGGGCTAAGCACGTGTGGTAAGTTATACTCATGTTACGTATCGGTTCTGTGTTTCAATTGTTGTGTTATAAAAACGATAATAAACATTGTGACAGTGCGAACGTATGTAAAAAGTATGTTTACGTATTTATATCTATATGAGTTGTCTAGTACCCATAATACAAGCTCTACTTAGTTTGGAATTAGATGACGTTGTGTGTAAGGTTTCCGACAAAGGTTTCCGAAATATGTATTTATTTATTTATAACACAACAGTAAAAGGTGGCATTCTTATAGTAATTCATAGAGATTTATTATGAATTTATAAGTAAATTGATGATAATTAACAGGAAATGTATTGTGTTTAAATGGAAAAGTTCACAAGGTTGGTCTTTATAATATTATACAACTTTGTAAATCTATACCAATATACTTTATTCTATTCCAATATGTCAACTGTAAGTTTATTTTGTAATACATAATATAAAGTTGTACTATGTAAGAGAAACAATAAATACAGTTATTATACCTATTACAGTTTGTTTGTTTGAACCTACTAATCTCACGAAGTATAAAAACGTAGTAGTAGTGCAAAAACGGGGTAAATTCTTCCTTTTTAGAACTTACGTAAACGGTTAAGGTTTTACTAAAAGAATGTATGAAAGACAACACATGTATATAATTGAAGGTTGCCTCACAATAACCTGTTTCATGGCGGGTACTATTATGTATTCTGTGTTCATGGTAAAGAAAAAAAAAAGTCGTGTGGCTCTCGGGCCTGCCGCGGTAAAGCTATTGCATAGCATTTTCATCCTATTAACATGCCAACTAAACAGAGGACATAATAGTATAATGAGCATATAAAAAAAAACGAAATACAAAAAAGAAGAAGAATCTAGAATGACTGTGTTGTCAAGTCAACGGATAACGGCCGGTGGCGGCAGCACGTGTGCGTACGGAGGCGCCACATCCTTGTCGGACTGCAGTTACATTAATATTCTCTATCCTTTTTTAGGGTGTTAGGTTTTTTCGTTACGGAATTTCTTGATTCGGTCGCCGCGCTCAAAGCCCGCGATAAAAGCTATACAATAGCTTAAAAACATCGCCATAGAAGAAACACACGAAGCTGCTGGGGTCAGCTAGTCTGTCAATATATACCCGTCGATTAACTGCCCTTAGCTTATTGTTAATTAAATACAAATGTTCGTACACGTGATCAAACCGCAACGCTTCACCAACACGTGGTTATTTTCCACTACACAAGTAATTTATTGATCACACCTGTCCACCGCTTCGGTTTCACAGGAAAACACGCCTCGAAATTAACGCTGACAACATACAATCTACTGGAATTAAAAGTAGAAAAAATAACAAGATATTTTCAGAATAAAGAGCTTGAAGTCGAATTATACGGGAAGTAATTTTTAGGGTTCCGTAGTTCATGACCCTTGTAGGTTCCGAAGAAGAGAAGAAGAAGTTGAAGTAAACTAATAATAATCTATTGGACAAAATTTTAAATTCACGTGCCATTCTATGTGACTACGGAATTCATTCTATTCTATGCATGGCCTGACACGCACTTTACCGATTTTTCATAAATAGTTCTCATAAGATTTAGATGGTCACGTACGTATCAACGTTGACTGTTTAGTTTGGGACTAGACGGACGTTGTGTTCTAGACGTTTGATTTGACTGCATGGTCACCCTGCTTTCTATTGCGCCAAGTGTTAAGGGTTTAAATTCCACATGGGATAACACTTTGTGTGACAAAATTGTTGTTTTGAGTCTGGTGTTCTATGTGCCCGTTTCATATATGTTTATAGTCCGCGCCATAGCATGTAAATATTATGAACATATTATGATATTGAACTCGAAGCAACAAAAAAAACTACACACCGTACTTACTAGTAGCAGGTGTAACCTAAAAAGGGAAACCCTGGAACCCCGATGTACCTCGGGTCATGTACCTACTATGTACTTGCAGATGGTTCGTGAGTGGAGCTTCTTTTGACTTTAATCTTATATTTTTGATTGCAGTAGGAAAACTGACTGCACGGTTGGCCTACTGGTTTAAGCGGTCGCCACGCGGCTTTCGACTTCGCCAAGGGTTCAAATCCTACGTGGGACAATACTTTGCGTGCTTCGCAAATTGTTGTTCTGAGTCTGGATGTTCTTTGTGTCCGTTTCATGTATGTTTATAAAGTACCCGCAACACAGGATTTATCTTCCTAAAAACAGAAAAATAGAGGATTGAAATGAAAAGTAGAACTTTTAATACAATAAGACTTATTTATTTTACGTACCTGCCTAAAACACTTATTAAATAATAGTACCTAAATTCAATTCCATTTTTTATATTTTTAGAACCATTTTACGTTAAAGTCACTGAACTCACATACGTCATAAAAGCTCAAGTTTATAGGGAGTAATATAATTTTATATTTTATATTTATCCATCTATAAAAACCAGACATATATATAGTCACCAATATAGTTAATTATAGTTTATATGTAGTAAGCTAACTCGCGGAACTTCGTCTGACAGTCCAATTTTCCCTGCTCTTGCAACATTTTTCATCGATGCTCACTTCCCTTTGAAGTAGTATGGTGTATTATAAGACTTTAGTAGATAATCATTGTATCTAATATTAAAATAATCTCGAGTTGAAACCAATTTTGTCTGATATTAACGCGTTCAATCAAATTGATTAACTTTAAAATAGATGACTTCGTTCTTTTTTTCAGAACATTGTCTATCAAAAGCTTAAAAACACACGAAATAGCCAGTCTAGTATTTTTTACAAGAGATGACTGTAATAAGCCTGGCAACGGGCATTGGAATCCAACCGGTATACCTATACATTACGTCTATTTCGTAACCGTGGGGATCAAAGTGCGCACGCGACGCTTGCGTGTCTCTCACGTTTTGGACTAATGTTTTTGTAGATGACATACAATTTGCTTGTGCTATGTATAATATATGTTACATTAGTATATTAACTTTATATCTAACTAAATATATTCGGAACGAAACGAGAGTTTAGAGATGTAACACATTGTATTAAAAAACACTAGTGGAGATGGACAGTTCACTTGATGAAGAATGAAGGACAAATAGATCAAAGATGCAATTGAGTGGTGTTGTTGATGAAAAAGAAAGAAAGGAGGGCTACGTTTTAAGTTTCAATATGTCATAAAAAGAATATCGGGTATTACATGGAGAAGGAAATCACAAGATCGCATGCTTTAGGGGAAGGAGGCCAATCCTGAAAAGCTAGAGAATCTTCGCGGAACTATGATTTAAATTTGGTTTAGTTAGATTTGGAAGATTGTTGATTATATATAAGGATATTATTAGACTAGCTTTCGCTCGCGGCTGCCCCCGTGTATCTCAGTTTATACGGTAGAAAGTAGCATATGTCCTTTGTCAGAGTCTAGACTATATGTGTACTGAATTTCACTTAAATCGGTCCAATAGTTTTGGCGTGAAAGCCTGATAGACATACAGACAGACGGAGCTACTTACACATATACAATATTAGTGAGGAGTAAGGACTAGTAAGGGTAACATCTATCAAACTATCATTTATGGAAGTGAAAACAGACTTTCGGAAATGAATAACTCAACTCTTCAGCAGTCTATTGAATCTAACTGAAATTATTTTGTTTCATATTTTTGCTAAAATAAATGTATATTATGTTGCCATTTTCCATTATGTGGTTCTATTCATTTCCTACAATGAAATATTCAAAAGTAATTTTGTCCAGTTTTGAAATCAAGTTGGTCCTTGTTTTTTCTGCCTGTTTGTTTCAGTTGATTTCTGGAACAGCTGAACAAATTTCGATTGAACTAGCACTGGCACATAGCTAATGTTAGAAGAAGTAACTTAGACATACTGTTATTTTAGAAAAAAAGCAAAATTAAAACCAACCTTAGAACCGAAATTGAATATACTGTATAATAACTACAAATTCCTTCTATTTTTAACATGGAGTTATGTCCTTACAATGGGAAATATGCTCATAATATGATAAATAACCTTCGCATTCTTCGAAACTTGAGACGATGCATTCCAACTATATACACAAACAATATACATAGCTTTGTTTTGTTAGTATTTTATGTCAATGACTTTGCTCATTGAAGAGCGCAAACAAAACAATTCAGCAAATATTTGTAACACTAAACCAAAATATGTACAAACAGGCTTAGCTATGTCACGTGAGTTCTTGAAGACGAGAAGGCCTAATATTTAATGTCTGAATTTTGGTCTGTCTGTCTTATGGTATACTAGCTCAAACCAGCTGTTACGGCCCATTCACGACCTTTCCGCTGTGAGCGGCAGCGAAAAGCGAAACGCCGAGCGGTCATATCAAAAGTATAGAAATGTACGAGGCACGCCACGAGTCGCCGCTCATAGCGAAAAAGCTAGCGGTTTTTGCCGAGCGAATTGCTACAGTGGCGGGCGGTATGGAGAGCGGCGGGAACAAAGGCACAAGTTCGTATGTGCGACGCCACGAAACAGAGCGGCGTGGACAGCGGTGCAGGAGTGACGGACTCAGCGGCGTTAAATAAAAACAAAAAAATTTAGACGATTTTATGGCGGTAATGGATACGGAGGCTTTTATAACAGAAATTTAAATAGACCGCCTATATGGATGTCAAAATATCCCCAACATAAATATAAAAAGGTTGTGGGAAGAAATTAAACAATGTTTTCCGGAATATAATGGTACTTACGTTTAATTTCAATTGATAACACAAAAACATAGAACCTAGGTACCTACCAAACGAAGCCACTGATATGTTGACAAAACTACTGGTATGTTTACGTAATGTAGGTGGATAGTTGACAAGTTTTAAAAGTTAATTTTTTTCTCTGTCAGTAGGTACCTAATTAGCAAAACAGTTTACATATCAGTAGTTTTGTCTGTAGATATAACTACACACGAAACTACTAGTATGTCTTATACGCAATGTAAGTAGTTGGCAAGTTTTTAAAGTTTTTTCTCTCTGTAAGTACCTACTTAGCAAAACACTTGGAAACATCAGTTACTTCTTATAGGTAGGACCTTCGTATAGGTCACTAAATCCACCATCTAAATACCGATCTTTATTTGGTTCGTGCACTCATTCTATCATATTAAAAAAAAAAAAAATTGTTTCTAAACAGACAGGGGATAATTTTTATAACGCCATGATTTTTAACACGTTTCGACTACCTAAATACGTCCACCGTCGCCGCTGCAACTATTCGCTACTAGGGTTCGTGGCGTGCAAAACGCACCGCTCACCGGCGCCGCTCCGCTTTTCGCTAAGACCAAAACTCGTGGCCAGGCCGTTATGGTTGTCATTAGCGTCGTATAAATATTTCTCCAGCCTGACAAGAGTGATACCTCAATTTCATAAGAAAAGCTAGGCAAGAAATCAACTCCGATGGCCGCTACGAGGTCACGCCTCTGCTCCAACACTGAATCGATCAGGTGACTTTCTCCGATATTTCGGACATCTTACATACAACGTCATCTAATCCCAAACTAAGCAGAGCTTGTATTTTAGGTACTAGACAACTGATATAAATACATAAACATAGTTTTTTTTTGTAAATACATACATATTATACATAGAAAACACCCAGACTCCAAAACAAATGCAGGTTCTGGCTCTCTTGATCAGCAGCCACATACGCCAACCACGAGACCAACAAGGCAGTCAGATAAGGCCTCGGATTTGTGAAGATTACCTGGAGACCCAGTAATAGGTTTCTGTCCACGACTTGGGCACTGGCCGTGGGTCTCAAAACTCTCTTACGATGTATAGTGCCGCATGACGTCACCAGCAAGTCGTTCGCATAATATGTGATGGCGACACCATCTAAGGATGCACCGCGAAGCGCATCATGTTCCAAAGGAGAGGCGGCCTGGCCTAGGCCTTGCCCTTTGTCTAGCCCCATCATCATCATCAGCCTATCGCAGTCCATTGTTGGACATAGGCCTCTCCACTCTGATCGATTTTGGGCTTTTCGCATGCAGCTCCTGCGAGCCATCCTGTGCAGGTCGTCACTCAACTTGTCCTGTGGACTTTCTATACTACGTTTGCCGAGACGCGGTCTCCACTCCAGAACTCATCTACCCCAACGGTCATCAGTTCTGCGGCTTATATGGCCGGCCCACTGCCACTTCAGCCAATTATTTTAGCCCCATAACTCACTGATATGCTGGCAACACTCTTGTGTGATTGGTGAACAAGACATGCCTTCTCTTTCGATGCATGTTTTACAAAATTACGCATTTCACGTTGTTTACACATGTCCTTTATACATACGTATAAAATCGTAACTATGTCCGAGGTATATTATTCCATGTGCACACGTAAATGAGACGGAGCATCTTAGTATTTATTTTATATAAATTTCTGAACATAGATTCTATAATTTTAATACCTAGTAAATGGTTATAGTAAGCCAATCTTAAAATATATGCTGTCGCGGACTTTTTTTAGAACTTTTAAGGGGAGTAATTCCTCCAGAGATTGTTATTATGAAACTCTCAAAAACATTTTTTTTTTCCTTTTTGCAATAAAATGAAATGTACCTATAGGCTTCCTCGATAATGGTGCTATCTAATACTCTAATATTTTTTCAAATCAGACCAGTCATTTCCAAGATTACCGCGTTCAACCAAAAAAGCAAACTCTTCAGCTATATAATCCCTACTAATATTATAAACGCGAAAGTAACTCTGTCTGTCTGTTACGCTTTCACGCCTAAACCACTGAACCGATTTTGATGAAATTTGGTATGAAGATCGATCGCGAAAATAAAGGTAAAAGGGTTTGAAATAGGGGACGAAAGTTTGCGTCGAAGTTCCTTATTATCAAACATAAAATCATGTAAGATTGTTTAATCTACCCTTACCGTGTCGCACGATATAAACGAATTCCACGCGGGCGAAGCCGCGGGCGGAAAGCTAGTATTAGTATAAAGCCTTTTCTTCCATATCTTAACAATTTTCCTTTTTAATTTAAACATTAAATTTCAGGTTCAGTTTTATCTCTATCTCTTTAGGGATTTAGACATCAGTGTATGAATGTGTGCATAATCAAATATAGCCATTACAAAACACAGAATCAAACTTTGTACCGTACAGAACTATCCACCACTGCGTGCCGATACACACACGATCTAAATAAACACGAGCCCAATATAGCGATGTGGGCAGCGGACTTTGTACTCATTTCACGATATTTCAGTTACAAAACATTAACAACACAACTATAAATAACTAATCGTCGACATTTTAAGTATATACTGGCTACGCCCTTCCGTATTGCCCGCGGTTTTTGATGCTTCTGAATCGCATTTTGTTCACTATTCAACCTATTTCAGACGTTTCAGCGATTATCCGGAACACCTAAGCAATCAGGCAAGTACCGTGTAAACCTTCATGCACATTAGTGAAAAGCTGTTACTTTGAAATGAATAGTAGGCCCTCACACTGAAGACCAACCTAAAAAAGACAGAATTCGTGCTGACGTATTTCGTTGGCGAATATGAGACCGGAGGCCCACTGAATCAGAAGCATTTCACGAAGTTGCCATAGTGTGGGTCACTATGCTGCTTTGTCTGTACTCACAATGAGGATGGTGACCCCTGCTCATGCTGAAGAGAGTCACTTTAGGGGGCTAAAATACATACAAAAAAAAGTGTGTGTGAAGTGAAATGATTTTTGTTGCGATTCCTATTGCGAAAACTCTTAATTGGGTCATAATTTTTGTATGTTTTAAAAGGAGGTATAACTTATCATGAGTGATAGGCAACTATATCCGTTGAATACCTGTCACTCATTTAGACACAAGTGCGTTACTGCCTTTAGAGCGCCTGGAGTTAGAGAAGGAAGGAGATGGAGTTTCTAGTAACCTACGTGACTTAATGAAAAATAATGAAAATATTCCAACAACATTCTACAACGGTCCTCTGGTCGATTGGTTATGGAATGAATCGACCAGAGAAAACATAATTATATGACATAGTCAAGAATTCAGGTCTACAGTTATACGGCGTTGAGCTTGAATATGATATACCTTATTACACATCATCGCGGGACATGGGCCTCTCCAATTGCACGCCACTTAGTTCAATCCTCGGCTACTCGCATCCAGCTCCTGTCAGCTATGATAACGATTCAACTGTTTTTCAATCTTCCAATTCAACCTATCAAAGCTCACTGCTGAACGAAGGTCTCAACCAAAGAGCGCTAATATACCAGTCTTAGGCAATCCGTGACCATTCGCCAGCCACTTTCTTTAAATCGAATGTCTGTCGTGCCATCATAATGTCTCCCAGAGAACCGCTGGTCGCTGAAACCAAAATGAGCTAAATTGGAGAAATTACGCAAGCGCAGTGTACGGCGCCCTGAGTCAAGATGAATCAATCTCAAGATTAAAAAAAATATATAATTTGGTTTGTATACGCTTTCAAAACTCAATAAGTTTATATCTATGCCAATTGAGCTCTTTTGTCAGGATATAAAGACAACTTGCTTCAGTTACGGTTTTATCTAATTTTGTGTTTTTGTTCTTCATTTCTCATCAATTCGATCACAATGTTGCAAGAGCCAGCTATTTTAAAAACCTATGATTCAGATTAACAGCGTTAGGTGACCGCTAGGCTTACAGCAATTTAGGATATCGTTGTGCAATACATATTACACAACTTTTTCAATATTTTACACGATGCAACATCTTTAAATTATGACACAATTACTGATAGTATTTAGTATCTACTTATCATTGGTAATACATTGGTTTCTAAGTAACCGTAAAACTAGACCGATTAAAGGGAAAGGAAACTTGATTATCTATAATTTTCTAATATTCAACATCTTTCTTCTCCATTTGCTGCATCCGGTAAGAAGAGTGGAAACAGAACTAAAAGAGAAAAATGTAACAAACGGAAAACTAAAACAGGAAACAAAAGAAGCGTGCCCTAAGTGATTTGGCTACTGAGGTCACTTGATATTTGATTGATGAGAATTTTAATTAACGTAAAGGTGGTTCATTTTTATTTTATTTACGTATACAACTTCATTGAATAGCTCTGTAGTATAAACTTTGTACAGATATGGGATGGAGACATCTACAATGCGTTACAAATAGGAATTGGATTGAAAATCCGCAGAATTACAGATATTTTTATTAAGAAAATCGTCAAACTTAAAAAAATAATTAAATGCTAACATAGAAATCGATTTTCTTAGTAAAAATATCAAAATTTGTTGACAAATGCAGGGCACGATGGCGGATTTCCAATTTTATTCTCATTTAAATCGCATTCCACATTTGGTATTACAATAACCTTTGTACAGATAAAAAGAAAAAACAAAAGAAAGAAATTGGTATTCTAAAAATATTTTTTTGAGTAGTTTGTAATATAGTACACCTGTATATATTTATTAATAGCTGGTTCCCGACCTTGGTGAGGAATCTGTTGTTAAGTCCTGAAACCGTCGAAAACACAAGCAAATATATAAAAAACCCAAAACGGACACCCCAAACGTTAACATTTGACTGCACTATTGGCCCAGTGGTTTAAGTGGTCGCCTCGCAACTGTCTACGCCGCTAAGTATTGTGGGTTTAATTTCCAGATGGAAAAAAATCCCGTGTAATACATTGTGTCCGTTTCATGTGTTTGTAAAGTCCCCTGCGACACAGGATGTATTTTCCCTAAAGCGGAAGATGTCGTTGTCCAGTGGCTAACAGCCAGTTAAAGATCCGGACTGCTAAACCAGAGGTCTTGGCATTAATTCCCACCAACGACAACTTGGACAATGAGAACGATCTTTTGTTCAAAAATTGTTCGGTGTCAGTGTAATTTATCTATACATACCTATTATAAATATATAAATAATCTCTGGATCTACAGAATCGATTTTGAATTTATTTTATCAATAGAAAGTCAAATTATTAGTGAATGTCATAGGCTACATATTAACCCGAAAAATGTTTACCGCAATACTCACGCCTAAAATCTATTCTTAAATATATGTCTTTAAAGAACTATAAGTAGTATATCTCAGCAGTTTAGTTAACCTAGTTTGGGATTTGACAAACGCAAGTGAGATGTTAGATGTAAAGGTTTTTAGGGTATTCTGTACCAGAAGGGTAAAACGGGCAATGTTGAAAAGTTGAAATATTTTATACACGATGTATTTCTGTTGTCGCTATAACAACAAATATCAAAAACAGAATAAAATAGGCCGTTTTTTTATTGCGAACATTTTCTTCAAAGTACTGTCATTCAAATTACATACACATGCGAATTTTCATTTCAATGCGACAATAATTAGAAGTAGGTTAATATTGTCTTCCAAGTTTTGTTTACATAGTCAAAGCCAAGCTAATAAAATTGTGTTAAAAGAGAAATACCTTGAGTCACTTTTATAGCGGATACAAAACTAATCAACACATTGTATACGAAATTTCCACTATCTAATTATCAATTAATAAATTTCAAATATTAATAAACATTTCAGCCATCTTACACACCACGACGTCTAGTCCCAAACTAAATAGAGCTTGTATTATGGATAGTAGACAACTGATATAAATACATAAACATAAATTTTTATTAATACATTCATAGAAAACACCCAAACTCCGAAACAAATATTTGTGGTTCTCACAAACATTTGGTCCGACCCGGGAATCGAACCCGAGACCTCTAGCACAACAGTCGCATAAGCAATAACTGCGCTACCGAGGCAGTCAAACAATATTTAAACTCTACAGTACCGAAAACCAAAACCTTCCTTCGACATAGGAGAAAGAGAGTATATCAAACTCTCTGTATTCGGAAGAGCTCTTCCAACTGGACCTCACTTCTCCCTTCTTCTATAGGACCACAAAGCCACCACTTTAAAGTATGTAGTTGACATTCGTTTGGAAGCAACCGCTTTGGAGTAGTTGACATACACTCTTCAGTTCGGCTCTTCCTTTGTGTGCCAAGAAGTTGAAACCTCTGTACCCCCTGTTTTTATAATCCCCGTTCCTTTATAATCCCTAGATGAGTGACCGTTTGAAGCATGATATGTTATGAGTTTTTTCGTGATTCGAACGAAGGTCACGGGGTTGTTATCATAAGATAGAAGTCGTGGGCGTCGTAGCCTTCGGGCTGCTTAAAAACATCCAACTGTAAGATTCTGTTGCCAGTCCCCAAT
This sequence comes from Phragmatobia fuliginosa, assembly GCA_932526445.1. Taxonomy (NCBI): domain Eukaryota; kingdom Metazoa; phylum Arthropoda; class Insecta; order Lepidoptera; family Erebidae; genus Phragmatobia; species Phragmatobia fuliginosa. The sequence continues at coordinate 3,647,203 of OW052059.1, read as the reverse complement.
CCGCACTCGGCCAGCGTGGAGACGTATGGCCTTACCCCCTCCCCAGTGGGACATTGATTGTTAATTGATGTTCCTGGGTCCTTCAAGTAGTTTGAGCAAGCATCCGACTAGGCCGGCATAGTGTCGCAGTTTTCCATGTCCACATTAACAGTAAAGACCGTAACCACCACTTTTGGATTTTGTTCATTCTTTTCAATAAGCCGACTCCTGTCACTTCGGCATCTAATAAAAAAAAAAAAGTTGGGTAAAATTCATTAGGTACAGGTATGTTGAATACAAATCAGTGAACATTATTTTATTTAATCACTCACCATTCAACTAGAAAAGTTAAAAAAGCGTAACTGAAAAGGGCATGTGTAGAACTAAAAATATGCCCCTAAATCGGGACTGGAATATCCTGGGAGCTGGCGCCTGACAGAAATAGCCTGTTGACGTCATATGACGGTTGGTGGTCATTGAAGAGAGTCATTTATCTGTGTATTTATTGGCCACATGTATTAATATATATATATATAGGTAGTTATTACTATCTGCCTTAACTACCTTGTTAGTCTAGTAGTTAGTATAGCGACTCCTGATCAAGAGGTCTCGCATTGGATTCCTGGGTCGGAACAAATGTTTGTGTGATAGGCTAACATTTATTTCGGAGTTTGGGTGTTTTCTATGTTTTAAATGTTTGTATTTACAAAAAAAAATATGTTTTATGTGTTTATATCAGTTGCCTAGTACCCATAATACAAGCAAAAAAAAAGGGGCCAAGTGCGAGTCGGACTCGCCCATGAAGGGTTTCGTTCGTATCAACAAGTAACATCATATAAAAGTTTTTGTAGAACGTTGTAACTTTGATCGATGTTTTTATAATAGTGTATTGATTGAATGAAAGGTAAATTGCGGTTTACTATTTATGACGTATTACAAAAAAACTACTTTCTAGATCTCGTTCAAACCAATTTTCGTTGGTAGTTTGCATGGTAATGTACAACATAATTTTTTTTTAGTTTTATCACTCTCTTATTTTAGAAGTTACAGGGGGGGACACATGTTTCCACTTTGGAAGTGTCTCTCGCGCAAACTATTCAGTTTAGAAAAAAATGATATTAGAAACCTCAATATCATTTTCGCAGACCTATCCATAGATACAGACACGTATGGGTTTGATGAAAAAAATTTTTTTGGAGTTTCGGTTCCAAGTATGGGGATCCCCTAAAATGTTTTTCTATTTTCATGTAAAAATCTTAATGCGGTTCATAACATCTACTTACCAAGTTTCAACAGTATAGCTCTTATGGTTTCGGAAAAAAGTGGCTGTGACGAACAGACTACGCAAGACAACAAGAGTGTGAAGAAAAGGAAATCATGTCACAAACCCTTTACCGAGCCGTCTGGTAAGCTCGGTATAATAACATAAATAAAATAAATAAAATAAAATAAATAAATATTTCGGACATCTTACACACAACGTCATCGAGTCCCAAACTAAGCAGAGCTTGTATTGTGGGTACTAAACAACTTATATAATAATAATAATAATATTTGTTCTGACCCGGGAATCGAACCCGAGATCTTTTTTTCTTGTTTTTTTTTATAAGCCTACCAAAGTGACTTTACTCGGCCTAGTGGAAAGCATGAGTAGAATCCAGGAGTAGAGGTCACCATCCTTATTATGAGGGTAGGCAATGTAGCATGGTGATTCATCCCATGGCGGCCTGGTTAGATAATTCTGCATTATTCTCCCGTACTCCGAAGGCCTGGGAGAATGATTCAGAATGATTTTACCCCCGGTCTCACACTCACCAATGAAATACGATAGCAAGAATGCTGTCATTATTAGGATGGTCTTATGTGTGAGGGTAGTACTGCCAAGGTCGAGGCGGCCCATTCGTGCTGAAATCAGCGTGGCTCTACTACCTACCTACTACTTCTTGATCGGCAGACCAACAAGGCAGTATTAAATAGGCGAAACCTTTTTTCTAAGGAGGCTCATCATATTTAGTGTCCGCGGTGTCCCTGTTGAAAAGAAGTATCTATCCATCTGCTCTTCTTATATTTAATTTTCCCAGCTTTGCTACTGGAAGGAAGTAGAGATAGAAGGCAGGAAAGTGGACTTAGAACTCTCCTTTCTTCTTATTTAATTTGTGCCGGGTTCCAGGACAGTAGAATTACCTACTGTTAATTTTTCCTGATGTACAGAAGTTAATGCTGTCTACTAGCCTAGTACTGGTGGGCGTATTGGAGGGATTGATTCAGTCAGTCGTTCCACGTCAACATCAGCCTATCGCAGTCCACTGCTGGACATAGGCCTCTCCAATTGCACGCCACTTAGTTCGATCCTCGGCTAATCGCATCCAGCTCCTGCCAGCCGTCTTGCGCAAATCATCACTCCACCTGGCCTGTGGACGTCCTACACTACGTTTGCCGAGACGCGGTCTCCACTCAAGAACACATTTACCCCAACTGTTGTCGTTCCACGTAATTGAGCGATATCATTTCCTAGCTCGAAAAGGCCCTCGAAAAAGAGGGTAGTACCCGATAGATCCGGCCCATCGTTATGTAATCATCGTGGCTCTATTACCTTGCTATGAGTTTGGCTAGCTTTTTTCCCAAAGACAGCTCCTGCGTTACAAATACACATACTATGTCGCGGGACATTTTACAAACATACATGAAACAAACACAAAGGGCTCCCAGACTCAGAACAACAATTTCTAAATCATACTTAATATTGTACTACGTGGGATTTGAACCCACGAAACTTGACGAAATAGATTGCGGCGTGACGACCGCTTAAACCACTAGGCCAAACGTGAAGTCAGATAATGAGTTGACTTTTGTGTTTACTTTTATCAACCTTTGAAACTAAAAACAAACCATACATTGTACATAATGTATTTGTGATAATACATCAATAAAAAATAATTATTACATAAATACAAAAAATAAACCTATAATAATATACAATACTTAAATTAACCCGTGCCCGATCGCATCTGGTGGTGGTGCCCATTATGCTAGCAGCATTCCCGCGTTGTATGGCAATGGCCAACCTTTGCACCAGAAACGAGCAGGAACGAGAGTCCCCGTTTATTTCAGATAGCCTACGACCCAGTTCCCCCACGAAGCCCAAAGTTTCAGCAGCCCAGCTCCCCATTGTCTCCACCGCCACAGTGACGAAGTGATAGTGTAGCTCCAAAGCCGCATATTTCTGCCTCTTCTTATAACAAGCATCCTCCGCCGCGGCCGACGGGGAGCGGACTGTGCGGCTCAGGTGGCTGGCGGCAACAGTGCTGACGCAAGTAGCATCCCAGATCAAACACTTGCCATTCTTCCAGGGCACCAGAGTCATCCCATCCATTTTGTGATAATGTGTTTGTATTATTGTTTATCTCATCCTTTAAAAGTTGTCTCGTGTAAATCCTGAGGACTCCCCCAGAAGCCTATTCATTCATAATTCACAATTTTGTACCTACCTACCTATACCTATGGAAATAATCTATAGGTATAAATATATAAAATTGAATTGTGTGTTTATAATATTATACAGTTTTGAACTAAATACATAATTATGGAAGTACCGTGTAATGACGGATTAAGAATACAGAGTGTCACCACTCATATTCATCCCGCGGATGTCGTAAAGGGCGACTAAGGGAAAAACTACGCAAGACAACATCGATGCAAAGAGAAGGAAAACTTGAAACAAACTCTATACCAACCCGTCTGTCCAGCGTGGTGTAGTAGGCCAATACCTCCTTTCTAAGGAGAGGCCTAATACTATGTCCAGCAGTGGACTGTTGGAGGCTGTTGATGATGATGATGATACGGTACTTGCATCAAAAAAATATTTTTTTGTCTGACTTTCTCTTTGTTAAGGGTAATCTTAACAAACAGACAGACAAAAAATTAAGACTTTTACTCGCAGAAAGCTACTGGTATAAAGAGTAACTTATGCTTTTTTTAGACTAGCTTTGTCCCGCTGCGTTATTCGCGATTTAGAACAATAACCACTTGTAACCCAAAATGAGTCTTTGACTGCACGGTTGGCCTAGTGGTTTAAGCAGTAGCCACGCCGCTTCCTACTGCGCCAAGTGTCGTGGGTTCAAATCCCACGTGGTGGGTTCAAATAACACTTCATGTGTGATTCACAAATTGTTGTTTTAAGCCTTGGTGTTCTTTGTGTCGGTTTCATGTATGTTTGTAAAGTCCCCTGCGACACAGGAATTTATATTACTAATGCAGGAGTTGTCTTTAAAAAAACACATCTAGTCAGACTTGAATCATCTAGTCAGATCATAAAAATAACTTATTTCTATTATCAGAGAGCACGAACTACAGTTACCGCTGCAATAAATATTGTAATACCATTTATACCATGATTTTAATGCGTGAAAATCCCCGCCGTGGTAACGATCAGGTGACAAGTTGACACACTGAAACCACATGGCGTTCCGCCAAGGAATCCTACCTACTGGGAACTCCCCGACTCCGTTAGACTGATGGACGTCTTGACCAACGTCTCATAAAGTTAAAGAGCCACATAGACAGAGTTAGTGATATTTTCGTTTTCACCAACCTTTAGATGACACCTAATTGCTTGAATTTTTAAAGCCATACTTCAATAACAGAAAAAAGTAAATAAAGTAACAAAACTTTGAAACGACCTGCCTGGGTCTATTTTTCCTGATAAGTTGAACTCTGTAGCCTTTAAGAGTTGAGTGAACAGGTTCCTTTTGGATGGGCGTGTGCCGTCTTCGTCTTCATCTACACTTTCCATCAGGTGAGATGGAAGAAAAACGCCTATTACATTACAACAATAAGAAAAACTATCACAAAATATCTATGGACTGTTCTAATTGTAGAAAAAAGTGAAGATTTATTAACAATTGTTAAGATTTTTTTCTTACTAATTGTTTCTTGCATTTACAACCTCATTTATGGACTAACTTTATTATAATAATTTTATATATTTTATTATATTGAGTAATAGAAAAGCTATAGCTACGCCTATGTTCTTTATACTTTGTTTCATAATTTTATATTTTGTTAAATAATGTATTTAAAAGTGATACAATAGTACAGCACAATCATATTTAAATCCCTACCTTCTAGAAATGATATCGAAAAAACCTTGTAAAGAATCCATGCGAATAAAAATATTGTGTTTTGTTTCCGTATAGCGTATAATCCAAGGATATATTGATAAAAGACGACAACATAAGGAATTTTATAGTTTACTTTTATATTCAATGAATACCTTAAAAATCATCATAATAAAATATTCGTTTTATTTGTTTGTAAACTCAAAATAAATTTTATATTTCAATATTTTGTTGTTATTATATCTGTCACAAAAACCCGCACGAAACATGCTGCTTATTATAAAAGCTTTTATAATTAATTCCCAACATTGTTTTGGCTCTGCTGCTAGTTCAACGGGTTTTGCCTGAATATCAGTTTTTCTACGGAGCGGGCCTCGGACCTCCCCAACCCCGAGGGCGAACTGAAGTCGAAGGTCGAACTAGTTGTCAGTATATTTGAGGGCACTGACTTCACAATAACGATTGGCATAGCTGTTCATGACAACTAGACCAAAGGCATAACGTGCTCTCCGAGGCATGAGCGTGAAATACCGCCAAATTCCATAGTTCGGGCTTCTGAAAAATCTAGCTGCAGTCCGACTTGGAAATCAAATCAAACTCTTGATCAGCAGTCACGTACGCTAGGCGCTAGATCAACAAGGCAGTCACAAATCATTAAAAGACGTGCTAATACGTAATTATGATAATTGATGGCCACAGTTGTATCGGAAAACTCATGAAGGTAACACATAAATCATTTGATAAATGTATGGTAAAGGTAATATATAATAAACAAGGGAATATCTCCGTAACACATCATTACAATCATAAAGCAAATAGTCGATTAATAGTACTAAAATTTCTTTGCAACATACAATTGCATATTTTTCTCACGATGCAGCGATGAGTGACGTCATTTCACGTTTCCAATGCGTGGTATAAGCGTGATAATCGTGTGTGCGTGCTACACGAATATCTGAGTTCACACTTAAAGGATTTTTGTCATACGCGTAGCAATTGATAAAGTTATTGTGATATATATATTTATTAGGTTTTTAACAGCTGTGAAGATTACAGTCGACTGTGTTTGTTGTTAGGGCTATGCAACATCCTGTTATCGGTTACAAACAAGTTTTTAGATGAATGTTGTCGATTAGTTTATCAAATTGTTCACGTATTTCACACGTGGTGCTTAGAGTTTGTTTATATTCTATTATTGTTGATGTGATTATGTTATTTCTTATTTTAAGTATAGACACTGGCAGAGCATTATAATTACCTGACTGTCCTCTCACAGAAGGTGAACCTAAATAACAGTATTTGTGTTTCGTTGATGCCGATGCATCTCATCATCACTAGGCCGCTTTAGTGTGGGTTACAAAGTGTCACCACCCCTATTCATTCCATGGGTGTCGTAAGAGGCGACTAAAGGAACAAAATAAGCAGCTAACATCACTGCCAAGAGAAGGAAAACTTGAAACAAACCCTTTACCAACCCGTTTGGTCAGCGTGGTATAGTAGGCCAAAACCTAATTTCAATGGAGAGGCCTATGTCCACCAGTGGACTGTTGAAGGCTGTTGATGATTGTATTGTAACACACACAATGAGGAATGTGATACCACTCATGCTGTTCATCAAGAGTAAAGTCATTTTGGTAGACTTAAATAGGTATAAAAAATACTTCTAAAGAGAGGAGAGTTTTGACTTAGCTTTATATATCTGCATAGGGAACATACATATGCCTAAGACACAACACACGAATAAGACATGACATTTACGGAAAATGTACTACATAGGCTAGACTGCTGATAGATGGACTTTTAGACAATTAAGGGGTCTTGCGTCCGCTTCCTCGGTCTGGTTAAAAGTGTTATTGGGTGTTCCTAACAAAAAATTCTTAATATCAGCCCGAAGTATAGAAATTTGAAGGTGTTACACGAACAAGCCACGTAGAGCATGTTAAACCAGCGGTCCCGGTTGTTATGAATATGTATAATATATTGGTAAGTCAGTACCAGTTGGAACCAAGAATGGTATGGAAAGCAGTACATGGATTTAAAATCGTATCCAATAGATAATTGTTATTTTTACGTACTTAATGCTTTAATTTTGTATGACGTTTTAAAGCGCAAGTAAGCGCATTTTACAAGTTAAGCCTCTATAACTCCTGAACTAACAAAGTTAACTAATCCGTTGTAATTTTCCTTTAAAGTTCATTATATGGAGCACCATCACGAATTTTTCTAAATTTTTTAGCCGTTTAGCTTTTAGAGGGGGGGGGGCTCCTTTTACAAAAAAAGTTCCCTTGGAAAAGAAAATGGAATTTCTCGCAAAAGGACACCTAGATCAAAAAATCGTCTTTGAAACTCTTTATTGTTTTTAACAGACCTACCTAATGATACCCCACGCAATGGGCTACCCCGCGAGAAAAAAATATCATCCCCACTACGTGTAGGGGAGGTACCCCAAACAAAAATATTTCTCATAATTTTATTGTAGCACTTTGTCGACGTTACTTATACTTACCGTTTGGATGGTAAGTCGGACATAGGAATATTAAGATGATGGTTACTAATTAGAAGAAATCAAAGTCTTTATTTAACAAATATTACTTAGAGCGTATAAGAATAAAAATAAATATATTTTTTACCAAACTGACATTGGTAATGTAAACAATGTTAGCGTAAAGTTGGGAAAACAAATAGGAATTTCTAAAGACATTAATGAATATAATTTGTTGTTGTGCTATTGACTCATAGACCACAGTCTTTGTGAGTGTTGGTTTATTTTAATTTGTTCACAATTCTACTAAGGCCATCACGTTTCAAAAACAATTTTCTTGAACTATTTTGCATATTGATGTGTAACTTTTTTGCTGTGTTATGAAGCTTAATATTAATCCTATGGGTGTCGTAAAAGGCAGCTATGAGCGCAAAACACGCAGGACTAGGACAACATCACTGCAAACACAAGGAAAACTTGACACAAACCTTAAGCAGGCACCACACTTCGCTATGCGCTATTCATTATGCGGGTTATTCGCGCGCATACGGCGAAGTGTGGAGAGTATATTCGTTTCGTTCACCATAAAAATGACAATGCCACATCTCTACAACACACATATTATTTGATGCTTATTTGGCATACCAGTTCGAAGTGTGGATGGCATGTTTAATGTTTGCGCGCATAACTAATATTTGGGCGAATACGGCATAGACACATAACGAATAGCGCATAACAAAGTGTGGTGCCTGCATTATATTAACCTAACGGCCAATTCGTGCTGCTTTCCTGCAAATTGGGGAATGATTATTTAATAGGAACGGATGTACAGTAGTACAGTATGTAACAGGAAATTGTAAAAGCTATTTAGTGTAACTTAAAAAACTATATACTAACTAACTATATGTATATAACACAGTTTTAGATTTAAACTTTCTATTCAGTATTATTTTTTGGGGCTATAGACACATTGGTTGATTATGGGGTGTAGAAGCGCTTATGGGTGTGGCCTTAGGTAATTAGAAACTATCACCGAGGGTAAGCAACGAGGGCGCGGTCAGACCTAGATGGGTGACCGTTAGTGGCATGATATGTTATGAACGTTTCCGTGATTCGGAGGTCACGTTATGCAGTCGCGAAGCTTAGTTAGAGGCATCCATAGACAAGATTACGTAGCCACAACGTGTCTTGCCTGTCCCCAACCCGCACTCGGCCAGCGTGGGGACGTATGGCCTTAAACCTTTCTGAGACGAGACCCGAGTAAAACAGTGCGATGTTATGGGTTGTTGATGATGATGACGTGAGTATTGTGTGAGTGAGTTGATGATGATAAAGATTTGTGTTTACTTGAAAGTTAGTGGCGTTGTATTTTTCAGCAGAACTATCAATCTCAGTCCAATCATTGGCGTTTACGTTACAACTCCTGCACGTGCTAGTTATAAGTATAGTTCGTAAATAAAGAAAATCCAATGTAATTTTAACGAGATTGAGCTCAGTGGGCGTGGAGAGAACAACTTAATCAGTTCGGAATGCCGTATGGCGAGAAGTGTTTCGTTTATTTTTTTACAGGTGAACGAATGTCAAGTTGTGTGATTGTGCCATTTCTGAGTCACGTGATCATTAGTTGATAACTTTTCACTTTTTAAATATATATTTAAGCCTTACAAAGTGACTCTACTCTGCCATATGGAAAGCATGAGTAGAATCCAGGAGTAGGGATCACCATTCTAATTGTGAGGGTAGGCAATGCAGCATGGTGACCCATACCATCGCGGCCTGGTCAGATAATTCTACATTATTCTTCCGGCTTCTGGAGGCCGGGAGAATGATGCGGAACGATTGGGCTTCCGATCTCAAACTACGATACTGTCATTATTAGGATGGTCTGGTCTTCTGTGTGAAATCAGCGTGACTCTACTGCCTACGATTATATACGGATTTATATTTATAATATAGTATTACTATAGTAAAATTCGAATCTTTATTATTTTTAAATGATATCGAAGGCAAAAGAGACAAGTCTACAACTACTTGGCTTATGTATCACAAACCATTACACCAAATAAGTGTGACCAATTATTGCAAATATAAATATGTATGTTTGTTAAAATACAGCTTATTATTGGAATGTACATGTTACTTTATTTTCCTCTTTCCTGAAGGGTCTAGTATAATACAATTTACGCGACCAATGAGTAATTGAACATAATTAGCATTATTTTCTGATTGAAATGACGCAACAACAGTGTACAAGACGTAGGAAGATTTTGCGACAGAGTCCTATCTCTAAGGATAAATGTACCGTTGTTCCTTCTACTGTATAAGATCGGCCTATTACCCACCCTAGTTCTTAACCGACTTCAAAAAGGAAGAGGTTCCACTGTATGAGTCTGTATGTATTGTTTTTAAAGACAACTCCCGGATTTTTACACAAATGTCTCTTTGTAATATCAAATGAATAGTATTATTTATTTATTTGTATACGTATATAAATGTATTTTAGGCGTTTTCTTACATCTAATATACATTCATTTGCATTCATGTGCACTTTAATTATTAATATGCATATGTAATTAATAAAAGTATTAGTAGTACTTCCTCCTTCCTGTGTCAAGCTGTCAAAACCTGGAACTCTCTACTCTAAAAAAAGCCACGGCCACACATAAAAAGGGTATTCATTCTTTTTTTTTCTTTTTTTTTTTTTTTTTATGTTTAGGTCTGCCAAAGTGACCCTACTCTGCCTGATGGAAAGCATAAGTAGAATCCAGGAGTAGGGGTCACCATGCTTATTGTGAGGGTAGACAATGTAGCATGGTGACCCTTACCATGGCAGCCTGGTTTGATTATTCTGCATCATTCGCCCGGCCTTCGAAGGGCGGGAGAATGATGCAGAATGATTGGGCCTCCGGTCTCACACTCACCAACGAAATACGATAGCAAGAATGCTGTCATTATTAGGATGGTCTTCTGTGTGAGGGTAGTACTGGCCGGGTCGAGCCGGCCCATTCGTGCTGAAATCAGCGTGGCTCTACTACCTGAAAACGTTGCTCTTACGTTGCTCCTCACATTTTTCACTTATGGCTTTAGGGGATTCCCTATTTATATAAATATTATGTGTTTACTCATTTTTTAGAGCAAATTGTCGAGATTTCCCAGTAAATTTAAGAAATTTGTCTTCCGTGCAAAACATCCGGCTTGTGAAACCAGTTTACATCATTCATTTTAATTGTTATAATGAACTCAAGCAGACGTCAGTAAAGTTTTTTGTTTGTTTCATAATTAACCGACTTCAAAAAGGAGGAGGTTCTTAACATGAATGGTGTTTTTTTTATATATGTACACCGATTACGTTGAGATTTATGATCCGATTCACATGATCCCTTTTCAGTTACATGCGGAATAGTTGCCATTTGTCTCACAAAAATAAACATTGTTAATAAAGATAAATTAACATAGTTTGGCCCAGTACTTTTCTTTTTATGTTTTTTTTTGTTCACATGCTTTTTTTAGTTTCTTACTTCGAATTCGTCTCAAGTTTTTAACCCACATCATAAATGTTCGGTAAGGTGATGGATTAAGAATACGAAGTGTCACAACCCCTATTTTTTTTCATTAACGCCTGCCAATGTGACTTTTCTATGCCTAATGAAAAGCATGAGTAAAATCCACAAGTGGGGGTCGCCATACTCACTGCAAATGCAAGCAGTATGACGACCCACAGTCTGGCTGCCTAGTGAGATGCTTTTACCGCCCCGCTTAAAGGACGCATATCTTTCACTCTGAAGGAATGACTTCCCAGACCAGCACGTGTTGTTCTGTAGAGGAAGAGAGAGGGTGGGATGCGTTGGAAGAGCTCTTCAGAACGCTCACCATGGTAAAGGCGATAGAGGACTGCAATGGAGGCGACATCTCTTCGCAACTGCAAGGGTTCCAGAAACTCGGTGGCTTTAGGGCTGTCTATGATGCGAACTGCTGGCCTTTGCAACCGATCGAGAGCGTCGAGCAAATACTGCGCAGATCCATCGCAAAGGTGAGAACAGTACTCCACGCAGGAGCGAATCTGGGTCTTAAGAGACAATTAAGAGGGCTAATTACGTAAGACAACAGCACTGCTAAGAAGAGGAAAAATCAACACAAACTCCACAAACTAGTACATGTGGTCAGCATGGCGTGGTATTGTAGGCTAAAATTTTCTGTCTAGGGTAGCAGGAGACCTGTGGTTGTTGGTGATTATTAATATATTATTAGATATTTCATAAGTTAGGGTATAAAAGGCAGCGCGCGCCTGTGCATGACACATTTCTTGTTCTGCGCTCGTCGTGGTAACTCTGAAGGAGAGCTAATGTGATCTTTGCTATATTGTTACCTCGTTATTATCAAATTGTAAAGTAAGAACTGCGAGTATTGTAAGTAATTAACTTGTTAGAGTTGGAAATCTAATGTAACTATTTCTATTCAAATACTAATAAAAGTGAGTTTATTGTGTAAGTACTGTAATGATAATTAATGTAAAAACAATGTTGGAAAAGAGTGTCCATGGAGTTTCTTGTCTGTTCTTCTCCATCGGATTTACGCCTTGGAACAGACAATTAGCTTATTAAAAACAGTTTGATATAATTTAATTATATTTTTGTTTCTATTTCACTTTTCGACCCATAAAATCAGAAGTGGGATAAAGAACCAAGCTCATTAGCATTATAAAACTTTGATTTCCAACTCGTTAATTCGTTTTATATTATTTCTTTTCTACCCACTTTTTTCAATTTGCTTGTATATGGTGTGGTATTTTTGTGTCTTAAGTTTTGCAACTTGCTCCGTAGCAGATCACGACACCGGTCCTGTGCTAGGATACGGCATAGGGCTCGAGATTACTCTCGTAACAGCGTGTCAATAAGTCGTAGTAGTAACCATGATTCTCGTCGCGCTCGACGTTCGCGTTCGCCTAACCACAAGCGTAACGAGCATACTCGGTGTCATGAGTCACGTTCATCTTCCCGTCGTTGTAGCGTATGCGATACCGATGTGCAAAATACATTTCATACGATTTTAATGATGATTTAATGCCATCGAGTCGAATAAATCGACTCCAGGTGGATGATACACTTCAGAATTGTGTAAAACCTACTAGTAGGCAGGTAATAACAAATAATTCCAATACGAATAACACAATTCTTCTTGATTCGATCACGTCTTTGTTTGTTGACCAGAATACTTGTACATAAGAGTTGTAGATACAATTTACAACAAATACGCCGGTAAATAACTATATCGAACGACCGACCGTCAGTAGGCGAAGGTAGTTTGACATCGAACCCTAAAGTGTAGTTTGACTAAAGCAACTATTCATAACTGTGATCCCAGATCAGCAAATTTGACTAAAGCTATCCAATCCTTGCATCTAAGTAGGTCAAATAATTATTATGTCTCAGATTTCGATCCTTCTGTTACTGCCATTAATGTTTTATGTTATATGTGTATAGCGCGGGTAGTTGACGCTATGTTGTGTCGGTGTGTTTGTGTGTAACGTTTTCTTTCTAGCTAGATAATATTCTGCTGACAAAAGCTGAACTCGTGCATTATACGGGAACTAGTACAATGTGAAAGGGGTGCAATGCAGTTCATCAGTGCGACCCGGTAATGAGTGAGGTTACTGAAAAGCCTGTAAGTTGCTATTAACGCTTCACTGGTAAGATCAAATCATATTTTCATATCGTGTTTTGATTTATTTTTACATAACTGATGTGTAGTGTACGAAAGTGAACCGTGTGCGTAATTTAAATCGTTAAAACGATCGTAATGATTGATGACGCTTATGAGTAATTGTCCAAAGCTGGTGTAAAGCTGTAGCTTAACAAAAGGGTTAATAGTAATTGTAGCTGATCAAAATTTACCAAGTTATTTCATAGTTTGACATAATTTGTTTGACGTGATGGAAACGAATTTTTGTAACTATACCACCTGTGCATAAACAACTGGGCGTCTTTACTATGGATGATGAATTAATAGCAGTTGCAGTTCTAAAGTGGCTGCCTAATGCAAAGCTAACCACATTCTAATCGATTTACGTAAAATGAAACGAAGTAGCACTAACGTAAGTACGCTGAGAATAATACCCACGCACGTTGTGATTAATTTATTTATCTTTCTTTATGGAAAAATAGATACTTGTCAGATTATAACAATTTACAGTGTGTAAACCAGGTTACTAGATATGTTTCTCCGTAAGTGTAAAAATGGAAATGATCATTATTAAACAACTAGCTTTAGCCAGCGGCTCCGCCCGCGTGTATGTCGGATGTCCTTTCTCAGGTTCTAAACTATTTGAGTTTCAAAATTCATCAAAATCGGTTAAGCGGTTTAGGCGTGAAAACGTAACAGACAGACAGACAGTTACTTTCGCATTTATAATAGTAGGGATGAAAAAAAAAATAACAAGAAATAGTTGATGATCAATTACATTTCTAATTTTTTATTTTGATAATTCGATGATTGAGCTATTCTTTTATATTGGTGGTTGGTGAGAGCAAATACATCGAGTTTAAATTATTTACTGGTAATTGTATCAGTCAGCTGTTATTGTAAAATCTGTAGTGTTATGACATCGAGTGGCAAACGTTTAGGTTCTAAAGTTATTATGTTAAATTTATTTTATAGTTACGAGTAGGTAGTACGAAAATGACTACAATTGTAATTTATGATTCAAAGAAACTTCTTTAAATTCGTCTTTAGACGGCGTATATATTTAAATACGTAGTTTGGACTCCAAACTGGAACTTCATATTGCAAATGTAATCTTATTGGGTTTACACCACGTCAACAACAAATTTATAGAAAAATTATGATAACGTGTAACATATCGTATGTTTGTTAATTATGTTGTGATATGTTTATCGAAATGCCAAGTATTGATACCGGTAAAGACTAAATGTCTATCGATCCTATTAGTACGTCTACTTAGGCATAACTTTAATAATGGGTTAAAGTTATAGAAGCATTATGAAAGGTTTTAAATACCCTCACTAGTGTCAGGTATTAAAAGTGTTAGTTTGCGAGACATTATGTTGTTTGTGAAACTATAATCACTATTGGTCAGGTTAGACCGAGCTAAAACAAGGTTTAATCACTAGTCAATGCGAGAGTACCAAGTAGTGTTACATAAAGATAAGACTAGCTATTTCGGGTTTTAAGTTTTAAGATCTTAAACAAATCATTCTAGCACACTTGATCGTAAAGGTGTGACATTCATATGTGATCACGAGTTCATGTTCATGAGGACATTACAAGCCAGCACAGGCTATTGTGATCTTTCTCTTCCTGACAGAGGTGCATATTGAAACGTCAGCACTAGTGATGGTTTCGACTGCTTCGATGGGCCGACAGTTAGTGTATGCTACTACTGTTCAATATAGGTTCGGTTTTTGGGTTGAACAAACAATAACTAATAATACTGTGTACTTCTATTTATAGACATGCATGTCGCGGCCCGAAGTTTAAAAGTTTTGGTCAAAGCTCCGTGACTCGAATGAGTACAAAGAGTCGACGGTCCTACGCCTGATCTCTTTCGGGTCATGTTGGGTGGCCGTTTCATCGAACCAAAGGCGTACACCTGTGTTAGATAAGTACTTGAGGTGCTGTAGTGTCTACTGTGTTTTTGGTTGGTCACCATTGGAACTGGCCGCCGTAGCAGAAAGGTTTAAATGGTAAGGTTTAACTACAGACTCGAGACTATGGACGATAAGTAGACGGTGGCCTAATACAGTAAGTGATTGAACGACACCTGTCGAACAAGCTCCGGTGAATAAAATGACTTTGAGGGCAATCAGTCTGAACTTGAATTCACTGCGTGGGCATACTTGGACATGCTTCGGAGTTGCTTGACGCCAATCGTCAAGCTGTAGACATAACCCAAAATTGATGACCCGGTATCATATCCTGAGAGCTTTGTGATTATTGGTAACATCCTTAACCGAGTACCGTGAGACTTCTGTAACATTTTCTGGCATCATCCGGGTCTTGCATCCTGAGAGATATGCGAAAGAGAGTAACATTATTGACGGTATCACTGCGTACATACTGCGGGCACTGTTATTTTTAAATATCCTCAAAGTTTTGCTTGCTAGTATCGCCTTCTAAAAGCTCTGTGATTATTCATGACGATAATGAAGCATATTAGTGACGTTAAAGTAATACCGTATTCAAAACTAATGCAATGTTTTTATGCTTTCCTTAGATGACAACTATGCGTTGAGAGAGCCTCGTCACTGTGCAAGGTGCACTCTACGCTGATGGTGGCTACGAGGTGCGGACTTGCGTCCTGCATGCCGCTCAGTGATAAGCGGTCCTGTTCTCCGTGTGCGCGAGATGCAACCTTCCGCCTGTTTACCGTGGGTACGAGACGCAATCTTCGGCCTGATCCCCGTGTGCGTGAGGTGTGGTGCAATGTATGGCGGATGGTGGAGAGCATGAGGTATGTAATATTGGAATGGACCCATGGACAGGGTAACCAGCCCCAAACTCGTGGTCTTCCTGAGATAATTTTAAGACCCATGGACAGGGTAACCAGCCCCAAACTCGTGGTCTTGATGAGAGAGGTTTAAGACCCATGGACAGGGTAACCAGCCCCAAACTCGTGGTCTTGTTGAGAGAGGTTTAAGACCCATGGACAGGGTAACCAGCCCCAAACTCGTGGTCTTGATGAGAGAGGTTTAAGGCCCATGGACAGGGTAACCAGCCCCAAACTCGTGGTCTTGATGAGAGAGGTTTAAGGCCCATGGACAGGGTAACCAGCCCCAAACTCGTGGTCTTGATGAGAGAGGTTTAAGGCCCATGGACAGGGTAACCAGCCCCAAACTCGTGGTCTTGATGAGAGAGGTTTAAGACCCATGGACAGGGTAACCAGCCCCAAACTCGTGGTCTTGTTAATTTTAAGTTTAAATGTTTAAGACACACACTTATGGTAACTGTTCTTATGGTAACTGTTCTTATGGTAACTGTTCTTATGGTAACTGTTCTTATAGTAACTGTTCTTATGGTAACTGTTCTTATGGTAACTGTTCTTATGGTAACTGTTCTTATGGTAACTGTTCTTATGATATTATGGTTCTTATGGTAACGGTAGACCTTCATGCTGAAGTCTACTCTTGTATTAGTACTAAGTTTCTAGTTTTATTTTAAATGTATCTAACAGTGACTGTTTGTTTCTAATCTGGCGTGGATTATAAATATTCTTTCACTCTTTTCCTTGGAGGTTCGAACCTTTCCTATTCGTGTTATCTGTTATTATCATAAACCCTATTCGTTAACTTTAACTGTTTACACTAAATTTGATAACTTTTTTCAGTAACTGACCAATTGGACGATGGTGTACTTACAGAGGTGTCTAATGAACTTTTTGATAGAGGTTCCAGTCACCGCAAATGAGAACAATGAAGAAGTGTGTGGGCACCCGGACCTGCCGAGGACGTCAGGGTGTCAGGAGAGGCCGTATTAGATATTTCATAAGTTAGGGTATAAAAGGCAGCGCGCGCCTGTGCATGACACATTTCTTGTTCTGCGCTCGTCGTGGTAACTCTGAAGGAGAGTTAATGTGATCTTTGCTATATTGTTACCTCGTTATTATCAAATTGTAAAGTAAGAACTGCGAGTATTGTAAGTAATTAACTTGTTAGAGTTGGAAATCTAATGTAACTATTTCTATTCAAATACTAATAAAAGTGAGTTTATTGTGTAAGTACTGTAATGATAATTAATGTAAAAACAATGTTGGAAAAGAGTGTCCATGGAGTTTCTTGTCTGTTCTTCTCCATCGGATTTACGCCTTGGAACAGACAATTAGCTTATTAAAAACAGTTTGATATAATTTAATTATATTTTTGTTTCTATTTCACTTTTCGACCCATAAAAATATTATTACTAATAGGTAAATGAGGTATCTAAAATATATACATTCCTATTACGTGTTAAATCTCGTCATTGCTTCAATGGCGTGACGCGTCAGTGAACATTTCTGCATCATCTAATTGCCCCGACGTTTACCGCTGTGGTAAATATATCCTTAAATACTTGAGTCACATAAATATTTAAACGTTTATGACGATTTCTAAGACGAAAGTATGTTTCTAATGTTACAGAGAAGGTGTAATATAATACAGTACATATTATAAAAACGGATTGACGGATTCACGACTAACTTATTTAAAAATATGTCTCATACGAGTTTCAAAGTTTTTTAATTAGAGATGCTTCTTCAGAAGAATAAGATCCGGATAATGATGTGATCAGGAGCAATTAAAAGGGTCATCTGCAAGCCGTAGGTAGATGGCCCAAGGTACGTCGAGCTTACAGGGATTTCCTTTCTAGAGTACACCTGGTTCCCCGGCATAACCAGCAGTTGGAGCTATTAAAATGGTCAGAAAATGGCAACAAAGCAAATTAGTTAAAAGAAAAAAAAATTACAAGAAAACTTAAACAACTTTCTTATAATTGTTAACAAAGGTTTAGTTGAATCATTAAAAAGAACCTCATTTACTCATCATTTTCTTATCTATCACTGATAGTGGCGATTCCATCTACCATACCCTTTGTATTGAAAATGTTAGTCAATGTGTATAACTTCATAGAAAAATGTAACCTATGTCTTTAAACAAAAGTGCTATTGCACTTTGTGATATCGATATATTTCTTTCGAAATATGAAATGATAATGTTGATTTTTAATTAAATAAAATCCAAGGATAGGGATAAACCAAGCGAGGAAAAGAAGACCAATTGAGACAAGTGCTTTATCGGAACTGAAAAATTAATTAGGCCAAGCCTCCTACTCGTTCTAAACTAAAGCACTTACTGTGCTTTAATGTCAAAGTTTACGAGATCGTTATTTAACATTTTCACTTTTAGTTATAGTTTTATGATGTAGCAGTGCTAGTTAAAAGTTTTGTTCGTGTGTCTAAATTTTGATTATCGTCATTGACTCGTTATTTAGCTTCCATCCTATGATTCATTTTTTCATCCAATTCTCAACACTTCTAAGAATATTGACCGTCTGATCTATGCTGAAATTGAAAACTTCCTAATAACATATTCTACAACCAGATACTGATTAAATATTTCGGATTATGTACTAAATATGTCCGGTTTCGGGGGTTATTACCTTGAGTAACGATGAAGAAAAAAAGGTAGATGTTGTTCAAATGAACTTGGCTAGTTTTTTATTTTGTTGCGACCTTAGAACTTCGCCATGAACTTCGCAACTGATTGGAAAAAATCTTATGTTATTATTTATAAAACAAAATATGGCATTATGATGATGATATTCTTTAAAAGTGAAATGTATTTGGATACCTATGACTTTACGATTTGCATAGTTACAAATATTTGTTTGTGAGGGTCTGTACCTACTGACATGACACCTATTTCAACATTATTATTGTTATTTCCCATGTTGCCATTGCGGTATATGCTCGATAAGTGAAAAGATTTTGTAAGTTCTTTGTTACTTATTTCACTTTTAGTAAATAAAATTAAATCCTGTATGTTTGAATAGCGCTTAATGACGCAAGGGTATATTATTATCAATATTTGTACATATTTCAAAGATGGTAGAACTTTCCAGTTATGGCACGTAGATAACAATCTTACATCAGTTCACAAGCAAGTTAATACCTTTATTTATCATTCCTACTGCCTGGTTCTTACTTGTTCTGCAAACCTATTGTTATCTCTCATTGACGCTCGCTTGTGTCACCGTTACTTGTGATGACATAGCGTAGATATGTTTATACACTCCAGTTGTGTTAATTAGTCTGACTTCTCTATTCGGACTCGTATTTGGTGAGATACGGCGGGTGTGATAAGCGTTATAGCACTGTTTTGTTATCAGTCGCGAGCGGCGTCGTGGCGGCCGGGCGCTGCCAGTCGGCGGGCACCCACGCCGCGACAACACACTCCGTCTGTTTCAAAGTCAGTCATGCGACGGACGAGTGTTATTCGCTTCCAACCACGACCGACGCTCTAACCCAGTTCAGTACGTGTGTGTTAAGTGTAGTGTGGGGTAATCAGTGTTTACGTGCAAAACCAAACAACATACTTGTATAAAACATTCATTTTAATCTTTTGGAAGCTTAACGTCTCTAACGTCTGTAATAACATATCCTTATACAATAGACGCTATTTAAGTAGACATATGCGACAGTCTTAGAGATGAGTACAACTAAAACTAGGTAACGATCTTGAGATCTGAATCAGTCTGTAGTGTGGCGGTGCGTTACAGCGCAGGAGCCACGGCGGTCTGCATCGAGACCGGTATGGCGAGAGGCGGCGACGGGAGCAGCTTCAGCACCGGCGCAGGAGGCACCCTCTCTTTGGCGTGTCTCTTCACATGTTTGGCGAGGTGGTCCGAGCGCATGAAGCGGCGGTTGCACACGCGACACCCGAACTTCTTTTCACCGGTATGGGTACGTTTGTGCCGGGACAGCTCGTCGGAGCGAGAGAATCTTCGCTCGCAGCCGGGCCAGGCACACCTGAAGGGCTTCTCGCCGGTATGTGTTCTCTCGTGTGCTTTCAAGTGTGAAGATTTAAAGTAATTTTTTCCACATCCTGGATGTGGACACTCGTAAAGGCGCCGGCGGGCCGCTGGTGCGGGCGCCACCACCCACAAGGCTGTGGTGGGGAGTAAGGTGCCGGGCACCAAGACTGCAGGCGCGGGTCGCGGAGCCAGGGGCGGCAGACTGCGAGGCGTGCACGGTGCCGCGGCTGGGTACAGAACTTGGGGCACACGCTGTTCGTCATGGCTTTCATTACGTTTAGGTGGACACTTAACGAACATGGATGGACACTCGGGATGGGGCGAGGGCACGCGCGCTTCCTCCACCTTAGCTGGTGGAGGACTCGGTGGATCCTCTGTGATCGGTGGCAAGCTTTGATTTCGCGCCGCCATATATTTGTATTGCGAATAACTTTGGCCACGGTTCATTTTAAATTTTAGTGTTTTCAGGATGTTCATGTCTTGGTTCACATCAAAGGGTGGCGGCGGCGGCAGCGGCTCCGGGCTGCAGGTTCCGTCTTTGTGCGCGCGCATGATGACGGAAGGCCTGCAGCACGGCTCCGGTGGGGGTGTGGTGAGTAGCAAGCGAGCCAGCTCGCATCGCGACCGTTTGCTGAATTCCTCCTCCCCCTCCGAGTCGGAGGGTTGTGGAGTGACCAGCCCGGTCGGCGGCGACGGTGACTCTCGGGCACGCTTCACTGCAGCCTTCTTCAAAGGTAACTCGACCTGCGAAACAAAGACAGATGCTCGGTTAGTGAACGGTCGCAAATGTAAGCACGCGCGGACTGCGTGATCGCGCCGTGCACGATCATAACATACTTTCGATTGCACAAACGGGCGTAAAGTATTTTTTTTTATTTAATTTTTTGGGGGCCCTACAATATTTTTGTAAGTTTTAAAAAGTCTTTAAACTTTAAAAACAAAAGACACTCACTTTATTTTCCATCAACGGCGGCGTTGACGGCGGTGAGAGGGGTCCGCAAACTTCTAGCATCGTCGACATTCTGATCAAATTAATAACATTCAACGAAATAAAACTTTCTTTTAATTCACAAAACTTCTGTTTATATTGCGCGGTTCCGCTGTTGGGAGCCGTGTAGTTCGGATAGCGAGCAACAACCGAATAAACCTTGCAGTGAGCGCTCGAGGTACGAGGCATGCGAAGGTGAGGTGCGAGGGGGGAGGGCGGCCAATGGGAGCTGGTTGTTTGGCGGGCTCGGCCAATGAGCGGCGGGTGATCACGCAGCGAGCGCGTGGTAGCGCGTGGTGTTCACGTGCTCGAGGTGTGAGGGCTCGCGAGGTCGGCGCGTGACGTAAGCGGCGCGCCCCCGCATGACGTCGCCAGCGCCCCTCGCTCCGCACAAGGTCGCGCTGCACACACCGCACCGCTCGCACCGGCACATCAATGACACCACTTTGCATCTAGCTCTATTTTGACAGTTTGGGGTCGATGACCAGCCATCGACGTATATTTGCAACTTTCGACGGCACCTTTCAGCGGTTGATGCAACAGCATTAGATGCAGTTGACCTTGACTGCCTTCAAATGAAACCAATGCTTCCTCACTAAACTCTACTACTCTCAATAAACTTTGTCGCATTACTAATTACCTATTTACATAGCTGTAATGTTACTGTGTGCGCAAATTAAATAATGATAGATGTACTTAGCTAGGTAGTTAAGTAAACAACTGTGAGTCTAGTAGGTATAATATCTTATTATGAACTATGATGTGTCAATGGACTATGAATAATAAACCGCTTTTGTATTATTTTGTTCAGACGAAGCAATTTTCCTACCTAGGTAAATTATAAACAAATTACTAATCACCACATTATCAAAAAATTAACTTTGTGATTGAAAAATAAAGATTCAAAATAATTTTATTTCAATCTAGACTCGTAGGTATTAAAAAAATATACTTTTGAACTATCTACTTTTAAATTCAACGTAGTCTTACGAAAATAATTTTAGGTAGGTAAGTTCCTCTTACCGTTCTGCCAATCCGTTTCATGTCTTTTAATCGCGTAAAAATAACTACTGTTGCATCAGATTATGAAACTTAAAGAGAATAGATACCTAGTCGTACAGATCTAGATCTATTTGCTACGCTTACGAAAATTATTCTTCTATAATCTTAAATGTAAAAATTTCGTGGTCAATTAAAAAAAAACAGAAACCTTTTTTGTTGGGTCTAACAGCTAACACGCCAAATGTATGAGAAATGACAATCGACAATCAAAGTTTTTTTTTTGTTTTGAAGCACGACGAGCAAAAACCAGTGACCATAACCATAAACAGAGGTAATAGCACGGCGCGGGAATTCATCTAGTAAAATTATAAAGTGGTTTATAAAATTCACAATAGATATACCTACCTACTTCTTATTTTGGACAAAGAATTTTGAGAGGTAACTGTCGTTAATATTTATGCTTGTTTATTTGCGATGACTCAGTATTTCATGATTCACGGAAGTATTGAGGTAATATACCATCAATATACAATGGCTGGTTGGTACCTTGTGGACAGGTAGACGCGAAGACTGGTGGTTACCCAGATAATGAAATTACTGTGGTTTTCGGGCCATCGTATTCATCAACTTATGTTGATCGTCAAATCTGTTGTCGTGTGCCTCACATTACGATAAAAACCCTTTGAAAAAAAATCATCATCAACAGCAAAGGCTGTTCTAGTCCACTGCTGGACATAGGCCTCTCCTTGAAAAGGAGGCAAAGGAGGACTACTATACCAAGCATGGCCAGACGGGTTGGTATACGGTTAGTTTCAAGTTTTTCTTCTCTTTGCATTGATGTTGTCTTGCGTAGTTTAACCCTTAGTCGCCTTTAGTGCAGATTAATAGCGACTTTTCTAATTTTAGCAACTGCTCTGCATCAGGGAACTACCTATGTATTTTAATGTAAGTATTTGAAAAAACATAATCCAAAGGTAGCAGGTAGCAGCACAAAGGGGTAGGCTCGACCAGGGCGATACTACCCTCTCACTGAAGGTCGACCTACAATGACAACACGAAGCTGGCGTATTTTGTTGGTGAGAACGAGAATGTGACCCACACATTGGCATATTGCATTGTCTGCATTCACAATAAGGTGACCCTTTAATTATACATAATCAAAGAGGTGACCGTTGGATTTTACTCACGCTTCATTTGGCAGGCTAAGTTTAAAAAATATAAATATGTAAATATGATGTTTTCAACCAATAGTACAGAATACATACTACTAGTATCGGAAAATGTTAATTACGGTTCGTAAGTTTGGGCTTTTAATTCATCGGTTTTTTAAAGGATCTAAAATTCTAAAATATATGCGAAACGTTAGTTAACCGCAATGATGTTACGTCATCAGGTCAGTAAAAAACCTTGTTGTAAATATATTGAATATTTTATTTCTTTTGGTAAATTTTACTCTTTTTTTGCCTGAGTTTTTTTAAGGGGCAACATTGTGTGTTTTGTCTGTTATCAATAATCATTATGATAGCTTTACCGTATCGTTAATCGTCGTTTTCAATAACCTATCTGAAGTTAAAAAGGTCTATTTTTAAAGTTTTTTTTTAACATGATTGATTTTATACTTTTATTGACATGTAGTATCAATTTCTTACTTTTTTTCATAAAGTTTTAGGTGTCAAAAAAAGGGCTATTTAACTAATACTCTAGAAAAAGTAAATTTAATGACCTAGACCAACATGTGTACTTAAAACTGTAAATAAATTTTGAAAACAGCCGTTAGACTTTTCGGATAGTAGGTATTTACCTAAATCAACCACATCTTTACTATTTAAATGACGCACTAACTAATGAGTATTATTGCTAAAAACGTTTTCACTACCTCGCACACGGAAATTAATATTATTGGTTAAATACAAAATGTTATCGAGGTGTCTGATTATTTACTTTAGTCACATGGCAATTATCATACGTCATTATAATTAGGTACTCATTTAGTGTTTTGCCAAAGAGGTTTTCTACTAGACCATGGCCAAGCCCAAAAAGAGAATCATACTATACATACAACACTATTGTATTATGTATTATGTTCATCAATCAATTCAATTACCACATGATTCTGTGATACAACGTAGGGCATGACCTTTGCGTATGATTATGATGTCCTACCTGACAAAGCTGAACCGATTTAAATTAATGAAACGCAAAGTTAATCGTTATTTCGTGAGTGGGCTTATATTTCTACAGCACCCATGTTTGGTATTTAATTAGTAGATTTGTTGTCTTTGTTTGATTTATGGTTATTATTTTAGCCGTCGGTCCCGGTTGTCTTGAACATCTATGACAATCGTTATTGGGAAGTCAGTGCCCTCAAATATACTGACAACTTTTTTTTTTGGGTGTTCAAACCCCCACAGGCCGTCAGCCCACCGTTTTGCCACTCAAACCACACGGTGTGACACTCTGCGCCTGAGGAGGGAGGGGTCCAGGAACTGCTGTTAATATACTGACAATTAGTTCAACCTTTGGATTCAGTTCATCCTCAGGGTTGTGGAGGTTCGATGCCAGGCGCTACGTGGCAAAACTGGCATTCAGTAAAACCGACCCCAAATAATGTCGACGATAATAAAGGCTAGGAAGATTATAATTTACGGGAAATATTTTAATAAGAAATCTCTTTAAACTCCTGCCTAGCCTTCGAATGTAATAGCTGCTATATTATAATGGTCTATTTCGAGAATATTTCTCATTTCTCCTAAAGCATTACTCATAAATGCTAATTTCTTACAACTGGAAGTGTTAACGGTTACGAAGCCAGTGTCTACATCTCTACATAAAGTATGTTTGTGTGTGTGTATGCGCTGACGCATCGTGTCGTGTCGTGAAAGTGAGTCGCATGCGCCGACCGAGTGATCGGGTGTGGTCTGAGTGATAAGAGACAGTGAGGTCACACGTAAATTACATGGGCGTGGCACTTGTCAATGAAACTGCGTAAATTGATAAATAAAACTTTGATTAGTTATAATCTTTTTCTTTAAAGAATTAATTATAATTTACTGTATCTAGTTTCCTTTGACCTGGTTAATTGCGAGAAGAAAAATGTGATAAGAATTAGTGCGCAAAAATTACAAAAAATAAATACAAGTAATACAGTACAACTGTCAGTATGCTGTATAATTCTTGTTCCGCAACTGAAAAATAGGAGAAAAACAAACAAACAACATGATACCTGAAGGGAACTGATGACCGGTACTAGATATAGAGAAGTTTTTTTGGGCAGTATATGTGCTAAAACTTTACTTAATTAAACATTGTTTGAAAAAATTCTACAATCATATCAGCCTTGAACAAAACATAATAATACAACAGACCCTGTTCATCAAAACATTGTTATCGTGAGTCACGAGGCAACACGCTAATCTTTCGTAAGTTGTACCACGCACCAACTGACGTGTGTGATGTAAATAAACACACATGTGTGTGTTGTTGTGTTGTTTGGGGAAACCACTGGCTGTTTCGACGGTCGCGGTGACGTAGTGCGATAAAACGATCATTTGTGAAGTATACAGGTTAGAGGTTCTATTTCAAATACATAATGTTGCTTGATGACGTTAGAATGAGGCGGATAGCATTTTAAACTAGTGCTTTTTATACTACTATAGAAGCAAACAAAAGCTCGGCCATCTGGATTGACGGGTATTTCGTTACGAAAATTGTTAAGCTTAACGGTAACGAAATTCAGATTTTTTGATGTATTGGATTTCCATTGTGCCTTTTCTGCGTTAATATCGATTTTATTAAAGGAATTCCAGACTATTATTTTTCTCTGTGTCAAATTTATTGATACTCGTATCCGTTCAGCCGTTCATGTGTTAGTACAAACCTCATATTACTTCCTCCTCTCAAAAGAGGAAAATACACTTTATCCAAACTATTCTGAGTTGGAATTTTAGTCTACTACAAATACTACATTACGGCGACTACCATCAGACCTCTTTAACCAACGTGCTAGGCGATAATAAAGTTCTTTAAACAGATAGTTATTTAAGATCTCCTAAAATGGACTGTAATCATATGATTTTAAAGTATATAATCTAACAACAGATTTTAGTAAGCCTTAGTTTTGTGATGTCAATAACAGGATTGGCACCAATGATTTTTATTAAGCACATTTATACCAACTATGTGCAACCGATTCCTTGCTAGGAACACCAACCTATCCTAACGCAGGCAACCCCTGAATTTTAAAGGACATTCACTATGAGCTACCTAACTCTCTCTAAGTGGCCCCTTAAATTTAGGGAATGTTGGTGAAAACGGCCACTAACCTTCCTAGTTCGTGTGAGAGGTCTCTAGAGAATGGTGGTGGAGATTTAATTTTTGGTTGCTGAAACTTCTGTAATAGCATGCAAGGAATAGGTAATACTGTAAATATTATTCATAAATCATAGAAATTGGGTCACAGAAGAGTTATTTTAAACAGGAATATGTAGGTAAGTAAAAATAGTAAGTAAAAAAATACTTTTAAATTTTACTAGTAGAACATACACGCAGTAAAAAATATTAATTTTGTAAGCTTTTGATTTTGTTCAGAATTATGAAGACTTATTGTTTTTTAAACCCATAATGATTTCACTTAAGTAGAACTTGAATGAGGTACATATTTTAATTGGTACAACATTTTAGAAATTCTATTTATAATATGGATTCTGGAACGTTCACCTTAAAGATCCGGCTGCAAAACATAATACATACAAGTTTAAAAATAAAACAAGCAAAGCCGTGATGACTTAATGTACTTGATTATGCTTGCGTCGTACACGGCGCTTGCGCACCTTGCGAGTGTTTTACTCAAGTGTGTGTTAACTCATAAAATGGAAGTGTGTGTGTGTGTGTGTTTGCAAGCGCTTCTGTTGGGTGTGTCCGTTGACCTGTCAGGGCTCTTTAAGCAAGAATAATATCGGTTATGAATAAGTTTTTATATTTAACGGTTTTGAATATTAAAATAAATATTACCGGACGTCTGACACACAACATCATCTAGTTTCAAGCTAAAGCAGAGCTTGTATTATGGGTAATAGACATCTGATATTCATATATGTAAATACATACATAATATACATAGAAAAACCCGAACCCCGAAACAAATATTTGAGATGATCATACAAATATTTGGTCCGACCCGGGAATCGGAACCAAGACCTCTTGATCAGACCGCTTATCCACTAGATCAACGAGGCAGTTAGATGTTTACCCGACTACAGCTAAGCCAAAAGGAAAGGTAATAGTTTTGGCTGTCTATGTCAATGTAAGTTTTTATGCTCCACCGTACCGTTTAAACTACTGCAACGATTTTAATGAATGAGTGAATGTGAATTATATTATAAATAAATATAGATGAGTTTTTATAAACGTTTTCTTGTTATTTTAGATGATACAATAAAATTGAATTTATGATATTGTTGATTTTGTACATCGTCAAGAACTAAGTTTTGTTTTAAGTATAACGGATATGAAGTTACTTTAAATTTTGAATACAAACAAAGATCTAGCAGTACAGTGTGTTTTTGGTAGTGCATGTTGGTATAATTATGGATTGGTAGATAATAATCGTGCTCAAACAATGTTAACCCGAGAGGACATAAATTTATACTTACTAATAGTGTAAATTGGAGTTTCTGTATCTAAAATCAAAATAACTAGTAAAGACTTAATTTTTGTACCCGTGTTGTTTTTGACGTCTTATAATTCGATGGAGCCGAAAACATGACTCATGCGGCGTTACCTCGCTCTGAGGCGTTCCATTTAAGGCTTGAAGTGCAAGCGAGAGCGCGGAACGAGCGACAAAGAGGTATTTCAGTACACACACAATCAGTAATTTCTTAAATTTAACGGGACTAACACTTTTTTTTTATTGTTGTAATGGAATAGGCGTTTGTCTTCCATCTCACCTGATGGAAAGTGTAGATGAAGACGAAGATGGTATACGCCCATCCAAAAGAAACCAAGGGTGTGTAGTCTGCTATTCGAGAGCTTTTCATTGTTAATTAACCTACGGGCTCTTCGGTCAACTGAGTCCAAAGGTTCCAGATGATATTTGGCTGCACCGTCCAAGAGGTGACTGCAGTAGTTAATGACAGTGTTTAACAGTGGCAGTAGTTAACACTGGCAGAAAGTTAATGACACAAGGAGTAACTTAGGTATTTTTTTAGGGTTCCGTTGCCTATTGGCAAGAAACGGAACCCTTATAGATTCTGTCTGTCTGTCTGTTCAAGACTGACTTCGCTCCGCGGCGTTACTAGCGATTTGCAACAATAACCGCATGTAACACCGCGGGACACAGCTATTATAATATATAAAAGAGTGAATCAAGGAAGAGAGAACAATATGTTTTTAAAATCATTCAGTAAATCGTTATCGGTGACAAGTTAAAGCATCTCTTGAGAGCGAGAGTACCTATGGTGACTGAGATTGCTATGCCACATAAACTTACTTACAGAAATATCTTTAGAGGTAAGAGAAGGGACGTGTGTGTGTCTTTAAGTTAAGGACGCTATTTCAAACAGATCATTAGAAAATACGAAATGTGATGTCTTGAAAGGGTATAGTAGTGACATCTGTTATAGAATGCAAGAAAACAACTCAAAGATTGAGTGTCACACAAATTATTAAAATTGCTGATAGCGCCATCTGTGACTCATTGTACATTGTCTACTGTCAAGTTTTACCAGTCTCTGTTAATGCTGAACTTAATTACTCTATTGCATACAAGATGGCGCTAAGCCCATTATTTTTTAAAATCGTGGTAAATTTTTCGAAATGAAGGAAAATTATTAGTACATGCATACTCGTTTGCTGTGTGTATTAAAGAAGAAAACAATAAGTATTCTTTTTTTTTAATTTATTACAGGAGAAAAATACTACAATTAATGGTAAACACAACAATTTAAAGAAAGAACTTTCAATGAAAATAATTGGAGGAAATTATTATAAAGAATACCAATATTTACTGACTGCGCGGTTGGCCTAGTGGTTGAAGCGATTGCCCCGCCTCTTTCTACTGCGCCAAGTGTCGTGGATTCAAATACCACGTGGAAACAACCCTTTATGTGATTCACAAATTTTTGTTCTGAGTCTGGGTGTTATTTGTGTCCGTTCCATGTATGTTTGTGAAGTGTAGGTATTTCCAAATCGTTTAGGGATTTTTTAAAAACTGGTTTATTTCGGCGTAAATTTATGTAACCTAAGAAACATGCCATTACTGTTTGCAAATATGTTCTCTATGCTAAGTGACCAAGGATCAATTTTATATGGTGAGATTATACCTTTTCTAAAACAGAAAATAATAATAACGTACCGGTTTAGTTCTCAAAACGTACTTACTAGTCTTACTTTGAGATCCTGCTGTCACGTGTACGTATGTACGTTTAAGTACTCACGTGATCCTAGTAACCATTTAAGTTTGAAAACGCACGTTACGGATAATTTGTTTTTTTTTTTTTTTTTTTTTATATTTAAGCCTGCCAAAGTGACTCTACTCTGCCTGATGGAAAGCATGAGTAGAATCCAGGAGTAGGAGTCACCATGCTGATTGTGAGGGTAGGCAATGTAGCATGGTGACCCCTACCATGGCAGCCTGGTTAGATTATTCTGCATCATTCTCCCGGCCTTCGAAGGGCGGGAGAATGATGCAGAATTATTGGGCCTCCGGTCTCACACTCACCAACGAAACACGACAGCAAGAATGCTGTCATTATTAGGATGGTCTTCTGTGTGAGGGTAGTACTGGCCGGGTCGAGCCGGCCCATTCGTGCTGAAATCAGCGTGGCTCTACTACCTGGACAACCTTGCAACAATAGAAGTAAAGAGCGCAGCATTAAGTACCTAGTTAGATAGTAATAGTAATATCTATAATAATATGCCATCAAAAACATAGCTCGTAAAAGAACCAGGTCGAGCTGACCCAATTCTCAGAAACAGTTACGATTTAATACCAAGGCGGTTAATTTATAGTCCTTACTTAAAATATCTTGTGACTTAAATTACTGCTGCTAACATAACAACACAACTAGCATTAGCATCATCTAATTCATCTTACTTACAGTGACCAACCTTACTTAATCTAATACTAATATTGAAATTATTTACTTCATAATCTAATCGGCATACGGGCATACCGGCATACATACAGGTCGATATTCTATTTCGTATTCCAACATTTCCAATTTATATTACTTTATTTCTTTTATTTCTTTACTTTATAAGCTCTAGTGATGAGTTCGATATATCAAAACGTAACTTATATCGGATATATTTTAGATATCATACCATATCGATTTCTATATAAATGTAGCCGATATCACAAAAACTGTATCGAGCCAAAACTTAAACTAACATGCGAGAACCATTAGGTCAAAACGCAAACTTCATAAACGATATTGAGATATGAACCATATTCGCTACCTCTCGTTCTAAGTATACGTTATTGTATTAGTATGAGAGAGAAGAAGCGAATATGAAATAACTTTAGCCATGTTTGCGTGGTTATTGTATCTTACTGTACTAGCAATAAGGTTCAGTTTCCATTGTATAGTTATCAACATAACTATACAATGGAAACTAAACCTAAATTTGAGTTGTTACATGTTTTTGGTTTTTTATATCAATCGTATGGCCTTAACCCTCTCTTGAGAGGAGACCCGAGCCCAGCAGTGGGACGTTATGGGTTGTTGATGATATCAATGTTATCGTACTACTGAAATCGATATCAGAAAACCGTTTTCGATATCGATATGCGAACTGTATATCGGATACATAACCGTTTGTGGCAAAAACTGAAAACGCCCATATCTAATAAGCTCCACCGAAGTGAAGCATTCAAAAATATCAAAGACTCATTTGAGTGTTCCCCTCCACGGAAATCTTTAGTAAAAGGCGAAAGATTTATACGTTATGAAGGGAAACCAGAGTTACACTATAAATTATTCCACCGAACCTAACCCAACAGTGGAGACTCTTAACACCGTAATTCACACAATGACGTCACACTTTGAGCGACATCTATTGGATACAGTTGGAACTATTTTTCGCTTTTAGGGTTTCGTAGCCAAATAACGCAAATAACGGAACCCTTATAGATTCGTCATGTCTGTCTGTCCGTCCGTATGTCACAGGCACTTCTTTCCGAGACTATAAGAACTATACTGTTGAAATTTGGAAGTGAAAATAGATGTACTTATTCTGTGAACCGCATTATGATTTTCACACAAAAACAGAAAAAAACAATTGGGACTCAACTGAAACTCATTTTTTTTTCTACAAACCCATACGTGTGGGGTGTGGGGTATGGATAGGTCTTCAAAAATATTGAGGTTTCTAATATCATTTTTTTGATCACTGAATAGTATGCGCAAGAGACACTTCCAAAGTGGTAAAATGTGTGTCCCCCCCTGTAACTTCTAAAATAAGAGAGTGATAAATCTAAAAAAAAGATATGATGATTACCATGCAAACTTTCTCCGAAAATTGGTTTGAATGAGATCTAGTAAGTAGTTTTTTTTAATACGTCGTAAATCGTAAACCATAATTTACCTTTCATTCAATCAATACTTTATTATTAAAACATCAAAGTTAAAACGAACTACAAGATCTTTTATATGATGTTACTTACTTCTACGGAACCGTTCATAGGCGAGTCTGACTCGCACTTGGCCGCTTTTTTATATTACGAAATTTACATTCCTGTAATTCTATAGACAAGTTTGGTCTTTGGATGGGGAGTAAATACATGTAAGTCTTAATCAACATGGACACATGACTTGTTAACGTTTGAGCCAGATGTGCTTGATTTTTCACTTCTGTTGGCAGTCCTTTGTAATTTTTTTAGGACAGAATTACATTAGAATAAAATAGGTAATTGAAAGTAAGTATATATAATCTTGTAGCCCGCCCAAGATCGTTGCATGTGCAAAGGTGCTGATGATACTAGCAACATTGGCTCGGTCAATTACAACAGATACTTAACAGGAACGGGACAGAATATGGTCACCATGTTAATCACCAACTCAGAGACCAATCTCAGCAATTAAACTTTTTACTTCCTATTGACTATTTATCTCACAAAGTGTTTCGTTCAAAATGTGACAAGAATTTTGTACCCAACCAGCCTCATCATTATAGTCTCTTTGAATTTTTTAGGTTAAGTTTTTGAGTGCAACGTGGTTATAATGTTTTAGTCCCACTATCATTTAATCAAATACTGTGCATTATAACTCGTGCGACCTAAGATGGCACCTGACTCAAATGTCAGTCGTTTAAAGTACTGAGAGCAAGAAAAATATAATTTATTCTAGTTTTTTAAATTTCAACATTTATTTTGCTTCAATTAGTTTCTCATAACATACTACTTTATCTTAAGTGGTACTTTACTACCTGAGTTAAGAAAATACATATGCATACCAATAGGAAGCAGGCCTCATTCATTATTTACCCGAATGCATTCTTCGTGCAGTGATTTAAATAATATTAGGTAATACCTAATATCATTTTAAATGAAATTAGGAACTGAAATATGGTTATAAAATACAATTTAAAATCGTCATGATAAGCCTTTTAATCGTAGTCTCTAAAAAACATTTGTATTTGGATTTTCTTTATTTTAAACTATTGCGTCTCATAGTCGTCATGCTGGTTTTTTTCGTGTGACCTTTCTTAAAACAATTGGGTTATCCAGACGAATCTAATGATATATTTATAAAATAAATTCGTGGAGTGATTTATGACATTAGGTAATACCTAATAAACTAAAATTATTATTGAAAAATTCTTGCAACGGTAATAGTGTTGCTAACGCTACTCGCAGGACGACAGAGGGGTATCACGCGGGGGAACAGTGTCATGTTTCGTTTTGAGCCAGGTGCCATCTTAGCTCGCACGAGTTATATTTTGTTTTGATCACGTGACTGAGTGACATTAGCCAATGAAACAAGAGAATAGAGAATAGAATAGACAACGAAAAACGTTTAGAACTTGACACGCAGCTCGGGCTTAAGCGGGTCAAAGAAATCTATGCACAAGTCTCTTGGACATGCCATTCAGTATGAAAATAAGGATATAATGCAGAAATGGATCTTAAGGGTACTACTGCCCTGTTTTTGATCAATGTTAACATCACACATTTGGCACATTACTTTTTAATATAACTATGCTGTGCTACGGCCCAGCACTTGTGAACAGGCATATTTATAAAAAACAGGCCTACTTACAAGTTATTTGTACTAGGCAGGTAATTCTGGCCATAGAAAATTGCTGTGTGCACAAACGTCTTAGGTACCATAACATTAAGCAGCACAGTAACGACATCTTGCTTGGGATAGCGAAATGCGGTTGAAAACATGATTGGTTTTATTCAATGCAACTCATTATAGATGACGCTAGGAGTTAAGACTGTTAAGTTAAGGCGATTCTCACACTGCACCGCGCTACGACGCGTAGCGCGGAGCGGCAGATTTTAATATTGTATGCAAGTACATCGATTAGGCGATTCACACACTACACCGCGCTCCGTCGCGTAGCGCGGAGTGGCAGATTTTAATATTGTATGCAAGTACATCGATTAGTATAGAAAACACGCCAGGTCCAACACACCGAACACGCGCCACGGCGCGTGAGCGCGTGCCGCTAGCAGATTCGGGCCGCAGCAGTAAACACATTTATATACGAAATTGAACAATGCCCAGCAATTTGGGATAAGAAATGCAAAGAATACAGACGACGACGACCAAATGGAAAGTAACCTTTACTTTGGTGCGGGCCATGTACAAAGCCGTCAGGCGCGGAGGTGCGGTAAAATCTGCTCGAAGAGGCAGATCTGCTCCGCCGTCGCCGCGTGCGTGATCTGCTGCCACGCGCCTAAGCGCGTGGGCGCGTGGCCAGTGTGTGAATTGCCTTATCATCTCATTTGTGGCAATGAAAGCTTAGAAGTAATTTGTAAACAATCCAATAGATGTCACGTCAGTATGACGTCATTTTGTGAATTACGGTGCTAAGAGTCTCCACTGTTGGGTTAGGCTCGCTCGAATTTTCTTGATTATCCCTATATAATAATGAAATGAAATGAAATGAAATAATATTTTTGAATGCTTCATTACGGTGGAGCTTGAGCTTACTAAGTAGTAAGTAGTTATTTTATTTTTACTTAGAGATAATTTACATTTGGCTCCACAAAACGAAGATTATACAGCTTAATCACTAGTCAATTAGTCATGCGTGACTTTAGATTAGTTAGACTATCCGAAAGGCAGTTCGTTCTTCTCTTTTATTAATCCATTTTAAGATTTGTTGATTTAAGAACTACAGTACTTTCACAGTTTTTATGTCTTGTGACTGGGACTGTAGCTACATTTTTGTTTCGACAATTCAAAAGTGCCTGTAACTGGCCTACTTGAAATAAATGCTTTGATTTTGATTTTTGATTTTGATCAAAGGTGTCATATTATGTCGATCTTCGAAATTGATTCTAATTATTAAAAAAAAAAAACTTAAAATCAATATTTAAACAAAAATAACAATTATTATTGTAAAACCGTTTTCAGTAAAATGTGTATGTACACAGTGTACACTGAAAAGTGTCTGATTAGAGAAATGAAACAATTGCGAAGTACATCTTATCTAACGATACATTTTGCTGGCTACATTTTGGCATCACCGCTCGTACCTGCCGTGTCGGACCTGGAGCGTAAACGCTCCAATGTTCTTCGGAGGTTCGCTTTTTCTCCTTCTTTTCGCTTTTTAGGGTTCCGTAGCCAAATGCCAAATATGCCGGAACCCTTATAGATTCGTCATGTCTGTCTGTCCGTCCGCATGTCACAGCCACTTATTTCCGAAACTATAAGAACTATACTGTTGAAACTTGGTGAGTATGACGAGTGAGTGAGATGTATTCTGTGAACCGCATGAGGAATTTCACACAAAAATAGAAAAAAGAACAATAATTTTTGAGATTTTTGGAAAGCCAAAAATTTTTTTTTCATCAAACTCCTAAGTATTTATGATAAGGTCTTCAAAAATGATATTGAGGTTTCTAATAAAATTTTTAAACTGAATAGTTTGCGCGAGAGACACTTCCAAAGTGGAAAAATGTGTCTCCCTCCCTGTAACTTCTCAAATAAGAGAATGATAAAACAAATAAAAATATATTGCAAACTTCCACCGAAAATTCGTTTGAACGAGATCTAGTAAGTATTTTATTTAATAGGTACGTCATAAATATTAAACCGCAATTTACCTTACATTCAATCAATCATCTTCCGAGCCTTTATTCCCAAGTTTATTTGGGGTCGGCTACTAGTTCAATCGGTTTTACCTGAATTTCAGTTTTTCCACGCCCACCCTGCTGGACCGAACCGCGACTAAATGCCTTCATGGCATCCTCTTTTGCTAGATTATTGACTACTGACGGGAATGCTCTGCAACACCGCCAACGTTTCCAGGGTGCACCACGGGGAGGTTTTCTAGCGTAGCACCCCATTGAAATCTTAACTATCTTAACCGACTCCAATTAAACATAAGTAACTTAATATTTATTTATTTCGAATAAAGGCTGGAGATAAGAAGAAACAAAGTAGTAGCGCCACCTACCACACCTATGAGAACTAGTAACCCAAAGAAAGTTGAGTCCATCAGGTCAACGTTCACTTTTTTATCTCATAGATGGCGTTATTAAGCTTGTTGTCTTTCGGTTTACGGGAAAAAATGTTCGCTCTGAGGTTTTCTTAACTTATTAAATGTTTGTGTCAGCCCGGCTAATTTAATGAAAGGACTTTATAGAAGTGAGAATATTAATTAACAACAGATTACTGCATCTTAATTACAAATTGCAAAATTTGTGCCTGTAGTAGGTTAAAATATTTTGATGGAGTAACTTTTCAAACGGTACTCCAACAAAAACATCTTTTTGAATCGTTTCAGCCCCAATAGACCAGTGCTTTTAGTGTTTGAAAACAAAATAAATTATAGTAGGTTGAAACCCATTGTAAAAGGAGGAGAATATTGCAAAAATTAAAGGAAAAATTAATTACGGGCGATCTGAGGTCGGGAAGGGGGAGAGGGGGGGTTTTTAAGGGAAAAAAATGGCTTATCTCGATTTCCGGCAAAACTACAAGTCCTATGGAAAAAAGTCAAATGGCAAAGTTAAAGGTAATAAAAAGATCTATATCTTTTACATTTACACTTTTTTCACATAACCTCAAATTTATGTGAAAAATTCAAAAAACCAAGTTTTTGGTTTTTTATTTTTATCTTTTACAAATAAAATTATTTTTTAACGAAATTTTGTGGAAACTTAGCTTTTCATGTCCTGAATACACCGTAATTTATTTGATTTGAAATATCTATCTTTTCACCTCATTTTGGCTGAATACCGAAAAAAAACCCTAATTTTCAATCGAAAATTCGTCCGTCAAAATATCAACGTTTTTGACAAAAATTTGGTGTTTTCTATTCGATGAAATGTCTACTTTCCGATGGTGTAAAAATATATATACATTACCATAGTAAATCTTCTCAGAAAATGCAAAAAATGAAAAAACTCAAATTCGATATTTTTTAATCGTTATTGAGATATTTATTAAAATTTACACTTTAATCACTCGAAAAACGTAAGATGCATGTTACAATGATAAACAAAAATATTACAAATCGAAGTATACTACTATAATTAACAAAATAATAAATAATAAAGTTAATATTTAATAAAACATCTACAATATTTTGAGAAAGTTGCAGAATCTTCTTTATATTATATGCTTAAGTGCCTGTTTATTATTATTTTAAGATGATTTAATACCTGAGTGACCTACGAAAACTTTTAGGCCATCAAAAGGTATTTCCCTCCACCCGCATCAGTTGACAAGCCGCGAGGAGGCGGCGTCCTTGTGTACCGGACGCCACGTAAGAGAGGGCCGTCGAACAGAGACGGTGCCCGCACCAGGAGCGGACAGGCGCTGGGAGGAATCCAGAAGGAGATCTCACCCTGGACTCCTCCTCCTCGTAAAAGAGAAGCGCAGAGAGGGCACACCGTGTGGTTTTTAGTCGGTACGAGTCCGACACACCGCCCCGCCGAAGAAAACCAACCAAATAACCATTGCTTTAGGTTTTTACTATTTTTAACTACAGCCCATTAAAGTCTTAGTACATGTGGCTAAAATTTAGAAAATGGGCACTCAATTTAGATTCACACGCTGGGGACACTACGTATTCTTACCGTTGGATGTTTTTTTATGCTGCCCTAAGGCCTCCAACTAAGCTTCACGACTGTTATCTTATGATCACCAGGACCGACTGCTTAACGTGACTTCCGAATCACGGATATGCTTTTAACATATCATGCCACAAACGGTCACCCATCTAGGTACTGACCGCACTGACGTTGCTTACCCTCGGTGATTGTTTCCTATCACCTAAGGCCACTTAACTATGAGCGCTTAGAATACGTATACGCTAAAACAATTTTTTTTGAGACCGAACACGAGAATCCGTATAACGATAGTAGTAAAGTTCAAAGACCTAACGATACAGAAACTTAACGATACAAGTGATCAAAATTGTATTCCAATAGTAAATCAATTTAAAAATTATTTCCCCATTATTTTTACACGCTTTTTATTAGCTTCACCTGTATGTTTGTTTTTAATAGTATATTAAAAAAGTATTTATTACGTATATTTATATAGAAAAATATTTAAATGGTAATGATAAAAAGCAGGCATTTTTTTATTAGCTTCACCTGTATGTTTGTTTGTTTGTAACTAACTCCTTTGGGTGCGATTTTGACCTACTTTAAACGGCCAGATTTCGTTCTAACTTTTTAGATTTATCGAGGACCGATAACAATACACTGATTTGACAAAAAAACTAAAAAAAAAATTTGTCTTTTTTAGTCCTTCTAAAAAATTGTTATAAAAAACTAAACAAACACGTTTTTAAACTAAGAAGTAGAAAATAATTTTAATGGAACAAAGCGTGGGGTGCTTTCTGAAAATATTTCAACAATGTCACCCCACGCTTTATACATTTCAATTATTTTATACTTAGTTTAAAAGCGTATTTGTTTAGTTTTTTTAAACTTTTTTTTTTATTTAATCTTCCCACCAGTGACAACCCTATGTAACAATTCTGTGTCGTGTGACGTGCTCGTCAAATACGAGTACTCCCCGGCAGCCCACCTGTTGTGATCTACCCGTATTGTCGATATAGTTATCTATGTTCGTTCTAAGAACATACTTCATCAACAACCAATAACGTCCCACTGCTGGGCTCAGGTCTCCTCTCAAGAGAGGGTTAAGGCCATACGTCCCCAAGCTGGCCGAGTGCGGGTTGGGGACTGGCAAGACACGTTTCAGCTACGCAATCGTGCTGTTAGATGTTTTTAAGCCGCCCAAAGGCCTCCAACTAAACTTCACGACTGCTATCTTATGATAACAACCGGGACCGACTGCTTTACGTGACCTACGAATCACGGAAACGCTCATTACATATGATGCCACAAATGGTCACCCATCTAGGTCTGACCGCGTCGTCGTCGTCGCCCCTCTCACACCTCCAACTTTATTAACTCGTCCTTCTATGTGCAGTCAGTCCTACTATGGAACGCGCTCCCTACCGAAATCAGAATGTCCACAAATCGTATTAGCTTTAAAATGAAAGTACGCAAAATTTAAGTGTGTATGTATACGTACAGCGAGCGAGCGGTGGGGCTAACCCAGACGGGTGCGATATCCTCGGGAGGACGACATCCAATCGGACCAGATTCGGGCGGCGGAGGCGCGAACATCTGCGCCTCATGCCGCCTTGAGTGTGGCCGCGGGTGGACGGGACGGGTTTTCCCTCCACCCGCCCTATGTGGCCAGCCGCGAGGAGGCGGCGTCGGTGTGTGCCGGACGCCGCCTAAGAGAGGGTCGTCAAACCGAGACGGTGCCCGCATCAGGAGCGGGCAGGCACTGGAGAAGTTCAGAAGGAGATCTCACCCTGAACTTCTCCTCCTCCTAAACGGAGAAGCGCGGAGAGGGCACACTGTGTGGTTTTTAGTCGGTTCAAGTCCGACACACCACTCCGCCGTAACCCCTGGTGGGGTGACGGTCCATGATGATTTTCCACACATAAAAAAAAAAAAAAAGACGGGTGCGATATCACATCCAACCGACCGTTTCCCTTTATTCTTCTTTTATCTATTATAATCATACCTCAACGAGTAAAAAATTAGCATTACTGCCTTTTATTACGTTCGTATGAACCCTGAACACTTTTCCTTCGAGCCGGAACCGCAAGATCAAGGGGCAGTGGTGCTACCCGCGATAGGTGTTGTAAAGGCACAAAGTTGTACTATCAGAACAGTGATGATGTATACGATTAAAATTGTTTCTTTTTGCTTCTTTTTCTTAAAATCAATAAATAAATAAAAGTGTCTATTTGTAATTTTAAATTAATAGCTTTTCATTAAATATATATTATTACTAGTTGACCCAGCGAACTTCGTACTGCCCAACTTTAAAATTCCAGAACTTGATCGCAGCACCACCTACCGGGTCCAATTGCGAATCTAAACCATTCCCAGATCCCCTTGAACACACACAAAAAATTTCATCAAAATCGGTCCAGTCGTTTGAGAGAAGTTCAGTGACATACACACTCACACAAGAATTATATATATAAAGATTCTTCTGTGAGTGTGTATGTCACTGAACTTCTATAAATGCGATAATACTGCGATCAAGTTCTGGAATTTTAAAGTTGGGCGGTACGAAGTTCGCTGGGTCAACTAGTTATATATATAAAGATGAAAGTATACACGGTACTTACATACATCTAGTGATGGGTCGAGGGCGAAAACAAATACGGGCGGAAAGGCATAAACTGGGCAGATTGGGCATAAATAAGTTTACGCCCGAATAAATGCCCGAACACTGGGCAGAAAAAACGAATACCTTTGTTTTGTGAAAAACAAATGTTTTCTTAATGTATTTTTTCTTAATTTAAATGAAAGTCAGTATGTTGTAAATTAAAACTTATAATTAATTATTAATTATACATTTTTGTAATTAAAATCACAAATAATCACAGTTCGTTTCATTATTTTTGTCGAAAATTCGTAAAAAATTAACAAATATAACTCTTTTAAATATGTATAATAATAATAACATTTTTAATTTTTTCATTCGATGTTATTTTTTATATTTTTAAATGTATTTTTTAGATTTAAATATTTAAAAATGTAATGAATAAGTATTTTGATTTTAATAAAGAGAACAATAATAATAATAATAAGTGGCAGCTTGGCAGCGTAGAATAAAACGTATTGCTGAGTCCAGAACACTCATCGCCAAATTAATTGCCTATGAATCTGGTAATACGCGACCGAGAGTCATGCGCTTTATGAAACAGGCATTTTTGGAGACTACCATCAGTCCTCAACAGTATACATATGTCAAGTGTCAATAAAGAGAATAATAATAAATCTTTAATTTCATTATCATCGTCATTTAAGTCGATGTTAGACGTTACATCAAAAAATTCGGTTCGACTGGTTGATTTTGATGGTTGAGCATCATGAGACGTATTAATTTGACTCTTATCATCATCAACATCATCGAAAAATCATCAAATTCTGAATCCGACTCGTTCAAGTTGAATAATGGTAGGTTGAGCAAGATCAAGTCTTAATTTACAACATTTTTTATTTGATGCCTACCATTGTGACTCCACTCTGCCTGATGATAAGCATGAGAGGGGGCCACCACACTGCCTGCGATGGAGGAAGTATGGCGACGCTGACCCAAACTATAGCGGCTTTGTGAGATGCTTTTTCACACCCCTCTTAAAGGACCCGGGTTCATAATGGGAAGGAAAGACGTGGGATGGTAGCAAGTTCCAGTTTTTAACCGCTCGGCACAGGTCTTTCCTAAACCAAGTTTTTTTTCGGTATTAAGTCAAAATGAGGTGAAAAAATAGATATTTCAAATCAAATAAATTACGGTGTATTCAAGACATAGAAAGGTAAGTTTTCACAAAATTTCTTGAAAAAATAATTTTATTTGTAAAAGATAAAAAGAAAAAACCAAAAACTTGGTTTTTTGAATATTTCAGATAAAATTTGAGGCTATGTGAAAAAAGTGCAAATACAAAAGTTGTAGATCTTTTTATTACCTACAACTTTGCCTTTAATTTTTTTTTCATAGGATTTTTAGTTTTGCCGGAAATCGACATAAACCGTTTTTACCCTGAAAACCTCCGCCCTACCCCTTCCCGACCTCAGATCGCTCGTAAATTATTTTTCCTTCCATTTTTATAATATTCACCTCCTTTTCCAATGGGTTTCATCACTTTCATCCTACTACAATTTCTGTTCACTTTTTATTATTTTAAGACGCTTCATCATCATCATCAGCCTATCTCAGTCCACTGCTGGACATAGGCCTCTCCCTTTGCACACCACTTTGATCGATTTTGTGCTTCTCGCATCCAGCTCCTGCCAGCCATCTTACGCAAATCATCACTCCACCTGGCCTGTGGGCGTCCTACACTACGTTTGCCGAGACGCGGTCTCCACTCCAGAACTCTTCTACCCCAACGGTCATCAGTTCTGCGGCTAATATGGCCAGCCCACTGCCACTTCAGCTTGCTAATCCGGTGGGCTATGTCGATGACTTTAGTTCTCTGACGGATAACTTCATTCCTGATACGATCCCTCAGAGAAACGCCGAGCATAGCCCTTTCCATTGCACGCTGAGCAACTTTGAGCTTGTGGACCAACCGCACCGTAAGTGTCCACGTTTCGGCTCCGTATGTCATGACAGGTAGGACGCACTGGTTAAAAACTTTCGTTTTTAGGCACTGTGGGATCGACGATGAGAAGACTCGACGTAACTTTCCAAATGCCGCCCAACCCAGCTGAATTCTTCTATTCACCTCGTCCTCGAGGTTATTCCTACCCAACTGCAATGTCTGCCCAAGTTAGACATATTTTTGAACAACCTCGAGAGCGGTACCGTGTATTGCAATCGGTTCCGGTTGTACATGTTGATTGAACATGACCTTGGTTTTATCCAAGTTCATCCGTAGGCCGATGCGCATAGAAGAATCTGATAGTTTTTTGAATATTTCTCATAAAATTTGAGGTTATGTGAAAAAAGTGCAAAAACCAAAGTTGTAGATCTTTTTATTACCTACAACTTTGCCTTTAATTTTTTTTTATAGGATTTGTAGTTTAGCCGGAAATCGACATAAACCGTTTTTACCCTGAAAACCTCCCCCCTACCCCTTCCCGACCTCAGATCGCCCGTTAGTTATCCTTCCATTTTTATAATATTTACCTCCTTTTCCAATGGGTTTTATCACTTTCATCCTACTACAATTTATGTTCACTTTTTATTATTCTAAGACGCTTCTACCCTGGTCTATTATGTCAGTTTTACATGTAAAAGGTATATACTTATACTATCGACTATTGTTATCGAAACAAAAATACTGTGTTTATGTCACAGATTACTAACTAAGTATAACATATAAAGAACTGCTATCATTATAATACTCAGTTTGTTTTTTTTTATACGCCCATGACCATAGATTTAAAGAAAAAACTAAAATAGTAACATATTTATATCCAGGAATATATCATATTTTTTTGTTAATTAGTCCTTGCTGCATACACATATATTTACACACAATTTAAATTAATAAAATGTAAATTGAAGTTTTTGCCCAGGTAAAGGGCATTTATTCGGCATTTACGGGCATTTATCGGGCGCTTATTCAATGTGCCCAATCCGCCCGGGCAGAAACCCATCTCTACATACATCACAATATCAACTTTTAAAACTTTTGTCCTTGTGTCAGTCTGTTCCGGCTAATCTGCGGAACGTCTTCACCGATTTTGACGGGACTCTGACAAATAATAGTGTGATGAGCACGAACATTTGTAGTGTTTTTGTATTTTTTTTAAATACATCTCTTGCATTAGGAATATAAATCCTGTCACACACAAAGAACACCCAGACTCAGAAGAACAATTTGTGAATCACACAAAGTGTTTTCCCACGAGGAGTTTGAACCCACGATACTTGGCGACCGCTTTAACCAGAACCGTGCAGTCAAAGCAATTGTGTTTGCTTGGATGTTTTCATATAATATTTGGACACAGACCTCTTTACAGAAAAAAGTTTCAGCCTGCTAAATACATCTCTGCCGCTGGCCAAATTTGTTAGTACAGGGTTTTGTTAAGTTTTAAAATAGTAATGTTGTCGTACGTATTTTATCTCTCAGCCGCCTCTCACAACACCCATGGAATAAGTTGGACTGGTGACACGTTAATTCGTCACACAGGGTAAATCCGCTGATGCGTTCCTGGTGTTCCTATCGAGTGCCGAGGTAGGCCGCCGCGGGGTTTAGTGGGTAGACCGGTTGCCCAGGAGCCCTTCCTTTACCCCACAAAGGGTATGGTGCGAAAAGCATTTCTTTTAACGCGGTTAAAAAAAGGGTAAATAATGCCAGTATAGCATATGTATGTTTAGAAATATATAAGTATGTTTCTTAGTAATCTGGTTCATATGGAACAGACTGACAGACAGAAAAAGCACCATTATTCAGAATAGCTATATAAAAAAAATATTAACCTAATAAATATATTTTAAATACATACATATATACATATACGAGATATTTCTAAATACACATATACATACATATATTATATACATACATGAGCGATACTCGCTGCACTCGCTGAGGCGCTGATACTCGCTACAGTTCTCTGTAGATGTCGCTACACCCTCCATACTACTTTCCACGACAAGTCTTTCTAGAGATGTGCCCAAAGAACTTCACTATTCACTACTGCACAATCGACGGTAACCTATGTCTATGTTAAGACCTCTAGCATCACATCTCTAAAGCTTAGATTTTTTTGAGATCTTGTTTTCTTAGTGACCGGGTTTCAGCCCCAGAGGATGCAAGATCATTGGAAAAATTAAAGCATATAGACTCCGGTGACTTGGCCATGTCGAAAGAATGGAAGAAGATCGAGGGGCGAAGAGAGCTTATTTCGATTATTTTTACTCAACTGCTTGAGATGGAGGGTAATGTTTTCGAGCGTATGTATGAATTAATATACGTATATTTCTCTCTCTCTCTCTCTCTCTCTGTCTGTCTATTTCTTTACATATATTATAAGGTTTCGTCAAATTCGTTAGAATTGTGTTAGTGATAATACTTTGTTACAAGCGGGCAAAGAAAGATCGGCCAAAATTACGTTTGTCATCGCATGAGGCACCTTTCCTTTTTCTCTATTCAATTGATTGCTTTTAAGTAGTCGGGTTTAATGTTTCTATGATAATTATTGTTAATCACTCTAACTGAACCGTGTTACTTCCTTTGGATCTGTATAAAATAATTATTTTTCGAAATTTTTGGAACTTTTTC
Source organism: Phragmatobia fuliginosa (assembly GCA_932526445.1). Classification (NCBI taxonomy): domain Eukaryota; kingdom Metazoa; phylum Arthropoda; class Insecta; order Lepidoptera; family Erebidae; genus Phragmatobia; species Phragmatobia fuliginosa. The sequence goes on along the minus strand of OW052059.1, from coordinate 3,602,649 downwards.
ATTGATATTCGGCTTCCATTGATCATTGGGCTGTCTTTTATTGTTAATTTAATAGATCCTGAGGTCAGAACATTCCACCAAACACACAAATAAAATCTTCCCTTTACCATATTATTAGTGTAGATAAGTACATATTCCTGTTCTCTATTTAACGGTATCTTTTAAAAGTAGTATGAGATAAATACGTCTGTTTGTTTGTTAATGATTCGCAAGTAAAAAACCGAGTCGATTGTAATAAGTTGCAGGAAAAAAGAAGTCCTTAGTTTATTTGCAGTGATAATAAGTTTAGTTTAGAAAACTAAAAACCACTCTTAAAAAAGACAGTTGTAAATGAACTAATATACAGGTCAATCTAATAAAAGCGTTAAAAACGACTTGCTTGAATTTATACTCTCGATTGTCGACACTTGGTGCAACTTGTTAAAACACGTTCTTGAAATTAAACACCTTTGAGAATGTCATAGGTCGACATCGGTCAGGTTAAATATAATTTAATTAAGTAGTAGAATAAAGTAAAATTAAGTCTGATTAAGAAATTACCTGCTTGAAGTTACAGATATTCGTATGGTTTTTGAGTTTTCTTTTAAATAATAAAATAATAGATATTTCGGACATTTTACATACAACGCCATCTAATCCCCAAACTAAGCAGAGCTTGTATTATGGGTAACTAGACAACTTATATAAATACATAAACATCCTTTTTTTTGTAAATACATACATATTAAACGTAGAAAACAGCCTAACTCCGAAACAAATATTTGCAGATCACACAAACATTTGGTCCGACCCGGGAATCGAACCCGAGACCTCTTCATCAGCAGTCGCATACGCTAACCGCTAGACCAACGAGGCAGTCAAATATTTCGGATGTCTTTCTCACATCTCACACTACGCCACCTAGCGCCCCACTAAGTAGAGATTGTATTATGGGTACTAGATAACTGATATGAATACATAAACGTACTAGATAACTGTTATAAATACATATAAATACATAAACACTATTTGTGGTTCACGCAAATATTTAGCTCGACCTGGGAATTGAGACCTCGAGAAGTGCATTCGCACACGCTATCACTGCGCTACCGAGGCAGTAAATATACGGTCTTTGAACTCATCAATTTCATGGGCAGTATGGCCACGCCGGTATTTCGGCACGAACGGGCCGGGGCAAAGAAGACGAATCATAAATGACAGCTAACGTGATGTCGTATTTCGTTGGTAGCAAGCAACCCATGAGGTCGCCATAGTGTGGGTCACCATGCTAAATTGTCTGTACTCACAATGAGGATAGTACAATATACCGTGTAGTGACGGATTAAGAATACAGAGTGTCACCACCCCCATTCATCCCACGCGGGTGTCGTATAAGGCGACTCAGGGATAAACTACGCAAGACAACATCAATGCGAAGAGAAGGAAAACTTGAAACCAAACCTATACCAACCCGTCTGGCCAGCGTGGTATAGTAGGCCAATACCTCCTTTTCAAGGAGAGGCCTATGTCCAGCAGTGGACTGTTAAAGGCTGTTGATGATGATGACAATGAGGATGGTGATCACTACTCATGCTCTCTATTAGGTGGAGTAATTTTGACAGGCTTAAATATAAAAACGTCAACAGGTTCTAACAGATACAGCTGGATCCAGGCCTCTCATTTGCGATGAAGTTTTCGCCCACTATACCGTGCTGGCTTGATTGCAGTATTCTGTTTTGTTGTCCGGCGTAGTTTGGTCTATTAGTCGAAACTTACGACGTTCATGGCCGTTTTGCGTCAACGTCCACTAAATTTAAGGGACCACTTAAAGAGAGTTAGGTAACTCTTAGAGATATTTCCGTTTTAGCTAAGATATCTCTTAAAATTTAGGAAATGTAGGATTAGGCTACTTACGTTCAGGGACTCCTTGTAAGCAGACATGCATTAATATCTTGACTCATTCTCCATCCACTGAATGATAGTTGTAGGATGGCTCTTATTCGGGCAAAATTCGGCTCCGCTTTATTTTCTGAAGTCTTTGTGCAATATTATACTGCCTTGTTGGTCTAGTGGTTAGCGTATGCTGCTGATCAAGAGGTCTCGGGTTCGATTCCCGGGTCGGACCAAGCATTTGTGTGATCCACAAATAGTTTTTTCGGGGTCTGGGTATTTTCTATGTATAATATGTATGTATTTACAGAAAAAAAGTATGTTTATGTATTTATAATAGTTGTCTAGTACCCATAATACAAGCTCTGCTTAGTTTGGGACTAGATGACGTTGTGTGTAAGATATTCAAAATATTTATAAAAAAAAAAAAATACATTTAACTCTGAAACAAGAACTGTAATTACCTCTTATTATTTTATGTATTTATGTAAATAGACAGAGATCTCTTGAGATAAGCTTGAGAGACTCTAAAATTTGTGTATAATAAGATTCATATTTGGATTACGCAAATATGATCACGTCTCCGATTAACTGTTTGTGGTTACCCATCCGCCTTTGCCAGAATGCACATATACTTTCTCTTCTCTAACATTTTATTCAATCCTTGTACTCCACTTTAGCTAAAATCCGGGTCACCTTCCTTCTTCTTCTTATCGTGTCAATGGCAACACTTTACACGATTTTGGCCCAGTGCTCGGCGACGCGGATTGCGTTTGGCCTTGCTTGGTGCAGGTCGTCAAGCGTACACGAATCTGGGCTCACGGGCTGTCAATAAATGGCCCTTTATCTGTGGTGACGCGCCACAGTCGCATTTATTTGCGCTTGGGTCTATAAATCATCACCTTCCTGCATAACACACATCCCAAATTGCCGAGATTGAGATTAAAAATGCCTCGACATACTACTACAGTTTTTGACCGGTCCTTCTCTGTCCAAGCATTTCGGTTGTGATTGGCCCTACCAGTCAAAATAACACGTGCGCAAACACTTAGTGTTTTCAAGAGGAGGGAAAGGGAATGGAATATTGCCTGAGAGACGTCAATGACTTGAAACCGAATTTGCTCTCATATATATAGCAATTAATTTCATTTACTTCAATGTGTATACCTACATATGTGTGTATGTATATGTATTTATAAGAATCGCTCTTAACCGAGTAGCCATAGGTGATAGGAAACAATTACCGAGGGTAAGCAACGAGGGCGCGGTCAGTACCTAGATGGGTGACCGTTTGTGGCATGATATATTTTTAGCGTTTCCGTGATTCGGAGGTCACGTTAAGCAGTCGGTCCCGGAGCAGTCATGAAGCTTTGTTGGAGGCCATCGGGCGGCTTAAAAACATTCAACGGCAGGATTATACGTATCCACAACATGTCTTGCCAGCTTAGGCCTTAACCCTCTCCTGAAAGGAGACTCGAGCAGTGGGTCATTATGGGTTTTTGATGATATGATAGGTATCGTATAATTTTCCTATCTATTTATAATACACCAGGCAATACCCCACACTTTCCGTCTCATGTTTTTCTTTCCATCCCATGGTTTGTATGATAAGGCTAAGGACGCCACTTGTACATCCAAGCTTTAGGATTTTGTTGCTATTGATCCGGTGTACAATAAAGCGATACATTATTATTATTATAATAATCATCATACTTTATTGGTAGGGATCTAGTGGTTATAGATGAATGAATATATTTTTGAATAAGGAATGCATCCTTCCCTTGTTGGTATATATTTTAAGATATCTATCCTATTTACTTACCAAGAAATACTGGAGGTTAGGTATGACATGGTATATAATCTTATTTGTAATCACGTTGATATACAATAAATGTTAATTACCACATTTTAAGAAGGTCCCTATCACAAAACAAATTAACCTTTGTTAACAACTGATAAACAAAAATATAAATAAAAAACTAATAAATATCTTAGAACTACACCGACAAGGTACACACATCAATATAACATTCCACCCAAAACCTACACACATTAAAATTATCTAATCCTTAAAAATAAAAAAAAAGTTGGAAAACCACAAAGTCTACGCGGCTACGGGCTACGCGCTACGGAGGGGCGGAGGGGAGAGCGGGATAAAGGAGGCGGTGCTAAACCCAGCCCTCAGAGAGTCTCGCGAATTGGCACCTCCGCGGCTCGCCGTGTCTCGTCGTGCCAGACAACGCCTCCATGCCAGTCGCGTTCCGACCTCCGACGGAGCACGTCGCGTGTGATTGAAAACAAACTCGTATCGTGTTTAGTGTTTGTGTGTGTCATGTTGGGAATAGCTGGAGCCTCGTGCTAGGTCATGTCACGAAGGAAGCAGAGCAACCCCAAACCACTGAAACGTAAGTTACCGGCACTTTGTAAACTTTAGACAACTTTTTTTCACGTTTAAGATTGGAACTCAAAAGTTGTTACCGTATTTAAAAAAAAGTTGTTCTAAAGTTTAGTTTTAAATTTTAAATTAATTTTGACGTATTGTCATTCTATTTGTTTATATGAAATATTTGTCATCAAAACTTTTTGGTTATTAATTAGGTTTTTAGCGGTAATATGTATTTATTTACCACATATTATAATTTGTTAAAACTATAACTAACTTACTAACTATACAATTTTTACCACTTGTATCAACTTTAAATACTGGCGTGAAATTAATAAATTGCGCGTCTTAAAAATTAAAAAGTACATATCATTTTAAAAACCTAAGAAACCTAGATAGCCATATAAGTTAGTGTATTGTATTTGATTTCAGAAAAGTAATTAAATCAAATTTTAATCTAAAGGTTCAAACTCTATCTCCTTATCAGTGTTACCTATTTGAGCGCTTAGTTAGGTACCTATTATGTACCGAACATTGACATACTATTAGTACTTAAGAATGCGATAATATGTGGTTAAGGGGAGTTTAAAAATATTGAATTTAATAGCATCCTGTACATATATATAAATATTTGACTGCCTTGTTGGTCTAGTGGTTAGTGTATGCGGCTGCTGATCAAGAGGTCTCGGGTTCGATTCCCGGGTCAGACCAAATATTTGTGTGATCCACAAATATTTGTTTCGAAGTCTGGGTGTGGTTTTCTATGTATAATATGTATGTATTGACAAAAAAAAAGTATCTTTATGTATTTATATCAGTTATTTAGTACCCATAACACAAGCTCTGCTTATTTGGGACTAGATGGATGACGTTGTGTGTAAGATGTCCAAAATATTTATTTATTTATTCGTGTTTTTTTTATATTTCTTTAAATTTTAATAAAGTCATTGATAGATAATATCTACATAGGCATAGGTTAATTGTGATCATGGCAATCGTGTCCAAATGTCTGGGAACTCATGGGTTTGTAATGAGTATGTGCGCATAAATTTTTGCGGAACCAGAAATTTTAAAAAAAATACACCCATCCTCTAAATATTAACACTTGAACTTAAACTTAAACCAAGCAACTAAGCAGAATTCGATAAGAACGGAACGGAAGAATTAAATAAAACAAATTTTTACAAAGTTTATGAAATCATGAATAAAATATGTAGAAATGGATACATTAAACTATGAAGGTCTGGTATAAACTTTTCTATTAAAATAATGATAACATGTTGTTAAATCTCAGCCACGGATTTTTTTTTAGGCGGTAACTTAATTCTGATTGCGTACACGTTTTACATGAATTAAATTCGTTTTTATAACTAATAACAATAACACTTTTATTGCAAACTTAAATATAAAAGAAATATTCGTGATTTGTGGGAAATCGAACCCAAGCCACAATTTAGCAGTAACTACAAGACTTCTGAAAGTTTCTTATAGCATTTAAGTGCACACGACGGCACTTCAAGATATACTATGCAAATCAAAAATTAAAATTGATCGTAATCTGACCAGTCGTCAGTCGAAAAATTGCATACTACGGAAAAAAGAACAAAAATTCTATTAATTAATAATTTAAATCTAAGTGGTGATAAAATCTTAATAGTGTTTATATTTAGAATACTAATAAACTAAAAAGAAACTACTTTATAATACGAATAAACGTTAAAAAGGCGTTCAAAAAACTATTTTCTATTTAAGTTACAAGTTTAAATTTAAATATTAGTTTTTTAAATTGAAACGATTTTAATTAATTAGATCCCAAATCACTATTTTTCATATCAATCATTATTTTGATCAGAAAAATATTAGTGATGTTGTTATTTTAATAATAATCATTTTTATTACTTTTGTATAGTCTGTGGTTTACCATCTTGCTCATTCTTGACTTATGATGTCACGACACACCTGCTCCCAACAGTCACTTCGTGCGGTTATAAAATTGTCAATTAAGTCTCAGTAGTAAACACATAATATTGACAACATTACAATCGTATTAACAAATTCAAATTATTCAACAACAATTGTTGTTATAAAATTTGATCATCATCAAAGGTCATCAACAGATTTTATTAGTTAATAGCTGGGCATAGGCTTTCTTTTTTTAGAAAGAAGGTTTATAACTTACTACACCACCCTGGATAGATGGATTAGTAAAACATTAACCCATACTAATGTTATAAATTCGAAAGTTTGTCTGTCTGTTACGCTTTCATGAATTTTAATTGCTGCATTTAATTTTAACTGTTGCATCAATTTTAATGAAATTTATCTTGAAGATACGTTAGTTCTAGAGGAAAGACGTACTCTTTACCGCGACAACATATATACACGCGGGAAGATCGCGGCAAAATTTTAAAAGGTAAATATACCTTTTAAAATTTTATGGTACTACGTGCAATAGCACGTAGTACCATAGTCATCTTATTTAAAATATTTTTTTTGTGTTTATAAAAAATAGCCGTCCTTTCTCAAGCTCTTGTGTGACTATCTGTGTACCAAATTTCGTTTAAATCGGTTGTTTATTTTTGTTGTAAAAGCGCTATAGACAAATAAAGTTATTTTCGCATTTATAATACAGATATTAGTTAAATAAAAATATAGTTTGTAATACCAGCTATTAAGTTCCCAATTACATACCTATCTGTTATTAAATCGTATTTCTTAAACATTAGAAAACAAAGTGATTTAATTGTTTTACATCAGATAAATCTATGAGATTATTTCATTGAATTCAAACACGACGTCGCTTTTATATGCTGAGAAATATTCTTTTTTATATATTAAATCCTAGCAAAGTCTCTCTACTCTGCCTGATGGAAAGCATGAGTAGAATCCAGGAGTAAAGGTCACCATCCTCATTGTTATTTCGTCTTCCCATCGTGTCAGCGGTCTTCCTCTGCCCGTTTTCCTTGTGGTCCTCTACACAATGTTGCCTGGCGACAAAAGTATGTATTATTTATATAAATAAATAAAAATCTCTATGGTACAAAAATATTTAACGGTTGAATAATAAATTTATTATATTCGACTTCTATCGAAAAATTCACACCATTCATTTTATTTCCAAACTAACTTGATTGACATTTATGTTGTAATTTATATTTGAGTAGGTCTATTTTAAATAATCATATACATATGTCTAATAATACAATTTATGGCGGTTTTTATATTCTTAAATAGAGTCAGTCTGTCGTAAAATGGAAAGCCTACTTAACTTTGATCATGCGTTAATGCGTGTATAATAATCTAATTTTATAATTGTATGAAATAAATCGACTGGTGTTGAAGTAATTCAATTTTAATAGTCTTAAACTCGTTTGATGAACTCATAATGTAATATTTATTTTATGGTTAATGTATTTTACTTCAATTTGTTACGACATGAATGAATAACATTAAAATAAATTTTATAAAGAAAGGAACCAAGGGTAATCTATAAATTTTTAATCTATAAATTTTTAATTTCTAATACATTACAGAAGAAACTACATATTAACTACATAAATACGAAAAATCATCACATAACGCAGCAATGTTTAATAATTGTATACCTAGCCTATTTACAGAAATAAATTAGTTTGGGACTGAAATGTAAATTTTAAACCATATTTAGAAACAATTGGTATATTAAAAAATTTCCATTTAATTAGAGAATTTATCTCCCATACGTTGCAAAGATGTGTAAAACTTCATACAAGCGGGAAAATCCACAGGCATAAGTTAATTAAAACAAAACCAGTTACGTACACGCATATAATCAACATGATAAGCCGTAATTTCTTTCAGACCTCTGCTTATCACCTTAATTCGAAGTAGTATGTACTAAATACATATATAATATAATATAATATTTTTTGTTTAAAATATCCACTAACAGTATGAGTTCGTTAAACGCTTATCAATAAAATTAATATTCTTTGATTGTTTGCTTATCATTTACTTAGATAGCTTGAACTCTAATTATTGTGGTAACGGCCTGATAAACTGACGGATCACGTTGTGATGGAAGGGGGGAGTAAGAAGGAGAAGGGGAGAAATGGACTAATGGATTGTTTATGATAATACGTTACCTCTGTTATGGTTATACGGTTTTTTAGTGATTGTGATGCGTTGTTAAGTGGTCAGTATACGCAATATCAAAATCTTTAAATCTCTCTGGTTGGTTCTTTATGTCTGAGATCGTGATCAGCACCAGGGTTGGATTTTATTATCAGCCTATTGCCGTCTGTTGTCGAAAAAGGCTTCCCACAACGAATTCTCTTTATTCCGGTCTTGGTAACACCGCATCTATCTGCTACCAGCCTCAAGTCGTTGAGTAGGCCCATTGAAGTGCAGGACGTTCTACTCTACGTTTGACCATAAACCTGCCTGGTTACATATCCGGCCCACGTTTTTTCAGGGTACTGATTCTCGAAGCAAATATTTGTTACTCTAGTTCTCTGTCGAATAACTTTAATACATCTAGAGCAGATGATTTCTCTTCACCAGTTTCTGTCCAGCAGATAGACTGTGTACAAATTTGGTGTTACACACAATGTTATAATATGAATGTTATCGCCATAAAAACCTATGTCCTTTCTCAGTTTCTAAACTATCTGTGTTCCATATTTCATTTAAATCCGTTCAGTATTTTTGGCGTGAAAGTGCAACAGACAGTTACTTTCTCATTAAAAATATTAGTAAGGATTAGTTACTATAATTCATTTACTCATGATATCATGTATATATTCATTTTATTTACACGTGTATTTTGTTCGGACAATTACACACAACGTTATCTAGTCTCAAACTAAGCAGAGCTTGTATTATGGGTACTAAACAACTGATATAAATACATAAACATACTTTTTTCTTGTAAATACATACATATTATACATAGAAAACACCCAGACATTAATTATTTCTTCACTGTCAATAATCAATGTATCTGTGTGGTGACGGATTAAGAATACAAAGTGTCACCACCATTACTCATTCCATGGGTGTCGTAAGAGGCGACTAAAGGAACAAAATAAGCAGCTAACATCACTGCCAAGAGAAGGAAAACTTGAAACAAACCCTTTACCAACCCGTCTGGCCAGCGTGGTATAGTAGGCCAAAACCTCTTTCCATAGGAGAGGCCTATGTCCAGGAGTGGACTGTTAAAGGCTGTTGATGGTTAAAGGATGATGATGATGATGAATAATCAATGTAAAAGTCAAAGATCTGGCTACGGCTTGTGAGACGTAATGTGTGATAACTGTTGTTTATATTTCTTATTAGCTGAGCCCCGCGGTTTTACCCGCGTTTGTTTTTGTAACGAAGGGTGAAGCTAGTCTAAAAAACTTAACCTAAGTTTCTCCTTACATCATCAGCTATCTATGAGTGAAAGTCTCATCGAAATCGGTTAAGCTGTTCCAGAGATTACCTGGCACAAACAGACAAAAATTGTAAAAAAAATCCTTTTGTCATATGTACCGTGTATACATACATATGCATTTAGTATCAAGCGATTATTTTAATATTACAAACAGACACCCCAATTTGATTTATTTGTATAGCTGACTCATGCTGTCTCGTCTGTATCTTCTATTGCCTGTAGCGTGATGCTATATCGCGTAAACAAATTCGTTTCCAAAGAAAATGGTTATAGTGAGCCAAGCTTAAAATACTAGAGTATACAGAGTGTCACCACCCCTATTCATCCCGCGGGTGTCGTAAAAGGTGACTAAGGGATAAACTACACAAGACAACATCAATGCAAAGAGAAGGAAAACTTGAAACCAACCCTATACCAACCCGTCTGGCCAGCGTGGTATAGTAGGCCAATACCTCCTTTTCAAGGAGAGGCCTATGTCCAGCAGTGGACTGTTAAAGGCTGTTGATGATTGATGACGCTTAAAATATAGACACATGCTGCATGCGGACTTTGATTGATACTTTGCACCTATTGGTCGTAGTTTGATGATATAAAGCCTATCAAACAGTGCAAGAATTTTACAAGTTGGGCTAGTAGTTCCTGGGAATAACGCGTTCAAATTAACTAACTCTTTATCTTTATAATATTCGTATAGATATAATAGTAGTATATTACATGTGTGTGTGGTGACGGATTAAGAATACAAGTGTCACCACCCCTATTCATTCCATGGGTGTCGTAAGAGGCGACTAAAGTAACTAAATAAGCAGCTAACATCACTGCCAAGAGAAGGAAAACTTGAAACAAACCCTTTACCAACCCGTCTGGCCAGCGTGGTATAGTAGGCCAAAACCTCCTTTCAAAAGAGAGGCCTATGTCCAGCAGTGGACTGTTAAAGGCTGTTGATGATGATGATATTACATGTTGTAAATTCGAAAGGAAGTATGTGTGATTTCACAGCAAAACCACTGCACCTATTTTAATGTAATCCGTCCTGGAGATACTTTGGTTATTTAGGAAGGACATAGAGTACATCTTATACTGCGATAACATACATACACGTACGTTATTGGTATAATATTTATTGACTAGCTTGACCCAGTGGTTTTTGTTGTATCATCAAAAATCAATAAATTTAATGTATGTATTTGTATTTATATTATTTGGGTTGGGCAGCGTTTGGAAAGCTACGTCGAGTCTTTTCGTCGTCGATCCCACAATGCCTAAAAACGAAAGTTTTCAATCAGTGCGTCCTACCTGTCATGACATACGGAGCCGAGACCTGGACACTTACGGTACGGTTAGTCCATAAGCTTAAAGTTGCTCAACGTGCTATGGAAAGGGCTATGCTCGGCGTTTCTCTGAGGGATCGTATCAGAAATGAGGTTATCCGTCAGAGAACTAAGGTAATGGACATAGCCCACCGGATTAACAAGCTGAAGTGGCAATGGGCTGGCCATATGAGCCGCAGAAGTGATGGCCGTTGGGGCAGAAGAGTTCTGGAGTGGAGACCGCGTCTCCGTAAACGTAGTGTAGGACGCCCACAGGCCAGGTGGAGTGACGTCCTGCGTAAGATGGCTGGCAGGAGATGGATGCGAGAAGCCCAAAATCGATCACAGTGGTGTGCAATGAGAGAGGCCTATGTCCAGCAGTGGACTGCGATAGGCTGATGATGATTATTTCATCATTAGGCATCTGCCAGTGAAATCCCTCCAAAATCGGTCCGGCCGTTCCAAAGATTACCGGAACAAATAGACAGGTAGCCAAAAATTGAAATTTTTTTTTTTATTAGAAAAAAAAAATGAAAACTTTCATGTGCATTTAGTGAAAAGATGTACATTTGAATTCAAAAACGGACATTTCAATTTCATTTATTTTTATAGATTTGATTGTCAATACCTAGAGAGAAAGAAAGTTATATCACACACCTACATGTTATTATAAATAATATTATTTGTAGTCTCACAAGGGACTAGGTAGATGACTCTCCGATCACCTTCAAAGTACTCTAATTAAACAATATTGAGTACGATGTGATAGTGATACACACAGTACAAGTATAAAAATAATGATTAAATCTATGTTTACTTGTGAGAGTGATAAAGGGTCAAAAGATAGTGCCTATCTGCAGTTTACTTTCTACTTTAAATAGTTGAGTCGTTACATCAGATCTTGTGACTCTTCTGTATTGTATCTTTGTATTTTGTTATTTCTTTTAGGAGTTATATGATGTTTTGATTGTTTTTAGTCCGTGTGGTGACGGATTAAGAATACAGTGTGTCACCACCCCTATTCATCCCGCGGGTATCGTAAAAGGCGACTAAGGGATAAACTACGCAAGACAACATCAATGCAAAGAGAAGAAAAACTTGAAACCAACCCTATACCAACCCGTCTGGCCAGCGTGGTATAGTAGGCCAATACCTCCTTTTCAAGGAGAGGCCTATGTCCAGCAGTGAACTGTTAAAGGCTGTTGTTGATGATGATGATGATGGAACATTCTATGTAGATTATAAAAGAGATATAACCGGAGTTCCAATTATGCAGAAGTTTCTTATTAGGCCGCCAGGAGGCCACACTCACAATGAGGGTGGTGACACCTACCTTATGATTCTACTCATGATTTCCATCAGGCAGAGTACACAGTACACATTTGGCACAGCAACAGTAATACACACATATATATTTAATGTCTATACATCTATATATATAATGTATGACAGGTTCATATCAAAAATTTTCATAAAAATAATTATTTTTCTGTTAATTAAAATTAATATGTGTAAAGGAATCTAGTCTTTTAACAAAGTTGTGTAACCGAACCAAATGTTTGTGCGATCCACAAATTAGGTCTGGGTGTTTACAAAAAAATATATGTTTAAGTATTAATATCAGTTGTTTAGTACCCATAATACAAGCTCTGCTTAGTTTGGGACTAGATGACGTTGTGTGAAAGATGTCCGAAATATTTATTTATTATATAAAAAGGTGTTAATCTTTGCCGTTTACTGTGCACTAGCAATATGCAAAAGGAACTTTATAAATATACAAGAAATTTATTTTAGCACTTAGTCGACGCGATAGAAACACATGTTCATAGAAAGTTTCATATTTCTAGGTCTTGTCATGGTCTGTCTGTCTGTTTGTTCCAGCTAATCTCTGGAACGGGTAGACCGATTGTGACCTGCCTAACGTGACGAACAAATAATCGTGCTTACCACAAAAATATTTCTCCTGAGACTCGAACTTGCGACCCCCGGTTTATCATTCAGAGTCCCTAATCACTCGACCACCATGCATTGTTTCATTAATAGGCATTAAGTGATGTCTGCATTTAAAAAAAAATTGTCAAACAGGTATAGTTACGACACCTTCATATATTTTTAGCAGACACCTTTTTATAACTCATCATAAATAAATGAAATGTATGTATTTATGAACTCTAATAAATGGTGTTTATTATTTACTAATAAGGGTTTCATCCACTTTAGTTATAGCAACTTTTTATGTACACTTATAAATATGTATTGGTTTTAAAAGTCACTAGCTGTTTTTGCTTAGCCAAGTAGGAACAGGATTTTTTTTATTATCATTTTCATAAAGGTAACTCCCGCATATACATCCTGGTAAACTTGACAGACATACATGAAATGGACGTAAAGAACACCCAGATAATGTATTCCCATACTACTAAACTCGTTGGTCTAATGGTTAGCGTATGCGACTGCTAATCAAGAGGTCGTGGGTTCAAATCCCGGGTCGGGCCAAAAAGTGTTTTTGGGTTTTTCTAAGGAAATTCCTAATAGCAGCCCGGAGTTTGGAAGTTTGGCGGTGATTCACGCCCGTGCCTCGGAGAGCACGTAAAGCCGTCAGTCCCGGTTGTTACGAACATCTATGGCAATCGTTATTGGGAAGTCAATGCCCTCAAATATACTAACAACTAGTTCAACCTTCGAATTTCAGTTCTCCCTTAAGGTTACGGAGGTCCGATGCCAGTCGATCCGTGGAAAAACTGAAATTCAGGTAAAACCGGTTGAACTAGTAGCCGACCACAAATAAACTTGGGAACAAAGGCTAGGAAGATGATGAATGTATTCCCAAAAAAGTACTTAAGTCATATATTTAGATCACTTGTTTAGTACTCAAAGCACAAGCTTTGCTTATTTTTCTACCAGATGGCGTTGTGTGTCAGATTTGCAAAATAATTTATGTGGCAAATTGGGTTTGTATGTCGGTCATCGTGTTAAAAAGTAGCCTATGGCCTTTCTTAGGATCTGGACTATCTGTACACCAATTTCTATTTAAATCAGATAGACAGACAGACAGACAGACAGACAGAGCTATAACACTAAGTAAGGATAGTGAAATCATTACGGAGTATTCTAAAAATACCAGCCTCCACTAAAAATATCCACGACATATCAGAAGTGGCCTAAAGCCGTTATCGGCCCATTACACTGAAGTGGAATCCACTTGTATTTATCTACTGAATAAAATCTGTATTACAAGTACAAATATATGTGTTATCAGTCATAACGGGATGGTACATATCGTTTTGCACTTTGCCGAGCTGTGATCTCAGACCATCTTAATAACCATATGCGGGACTTTATTTTATAGGAGTGCTTAGTAAAATGTTGATTATATGGGGCACTGACTCATTGTTGCGTATTTTAGCAGCAACTTCTACGTTTCTCCTTCTTTTTTAATTGATATATTCTTACTCCAGTGTTGTTGCAATCTGTGCGAGACAGGTCATGATTATTCCCAGCGATGTAACGGAGGTAATTATAATGGAAGTCCGAGTCCGAGTTTTTAAATTTGATTTATTGGAGTCGAAGGCGGAGGAAGGGTCTAAAGTGGTGCCAGGCGACTAAAATCTCCATGCGCTGTCAGACTTAATAAAGACACATTCGAACTTGGTTCGATCCAAATGTCTGTTGTAAATGAGATCTTTCAAATTGTGTGAGCAAATCCTTAATTTTTACTTAAATATGAACTTCATATATTATGTCGCGGGGAGAATTGCTTTTATACTTGTTGTAAGTTTGTTACGCACATGACGTGTTTAGACGTTATAGTCATTTATTTAGTGTTTTGCGGCTTAATATCATTAAAAGTGATCGTTTTCGTGTTGTAAAATGAAAGAAAAATCAAGTTGTATTTGGAACTACTTCATAGAAGTTACGCAGCGGTTGGTCGAAGCAGGCTGCCGCTGCTATTTGTTATGCTTCGACCTCCGAATAAAACCTCCGATTTAAAACTTTAGGAACCGAAGTCGGAACCGAAGAATACTGGGAAGTTCCGACTTAACGGAGTCGGAGTCGAAGCTCCGTAACATCCCTGATTATTCCTATGTGAGGGATTTTTATTTTAGTGCCACCTAAAGATAAATGCACTTTCTATCTAACTTGGTATCTGAGAATAACAGTAAACAAGTATAAACATGCAAGTGGCACATAGCTATAATATTTATGTCGATATCAAGATATGTGTGCTACAAACAAAAATCATATGTTAAACAATTTAACTTAACAATTTAAAAAAAAGTAAAACTGGAATCAAACCCTTTTTCATTCTGCTCGTGCACTACATAATATCTATCCAGCTTCCTTGCCAAGTAGCAAACGTTTTTCGTTGTCTATTCTAATCTCTATTCTCTATTGTCCGTGTGGTGACGGATTAAGAATACAAAGTTTCACCACCCCTATTCATTCTATGGGTGTCGTAAGAGGCGACTAAAGGAACAAAATAAGCAGCTAACATCACTGCCAAGAGAAGGAAAACTTGAAACAAACCCTTTACCAACCCGTCTGGCCAGCGTGGTATAGTAGGCCAAAACCTCCTTTCGAAGGAGAGGCCTACGTCCAGCAGTGGACTGTTAAAGGCTGTTGATGATGATGATTCTCTTGTTTCATTAGCGTTCACGTGATCAAAACAAAATATTAGCCAATGAAAGAAGAGAATTGAATAGAACACGAAAAAACGTATGCAACATAGCTATGGGGGCAGAACTTTGAGCTGAACAGTTAGAATCACCTACTCTGAATACCTCTTGTAGTCATGTAGGTATATTATGTTCCTACGTGATGTTGTTTGTATCTCATTAGTTCAGTTTTTATATTGTTCAGTCATCATCATTATTAATGTTATATGTACGTGTAATGATCTTAATAGCGAATTGCAACAAGATGTTTTGGAATGGCATTCGACTTTTAATGGTAAGAGAAAACATTGTACAGACTTTTTTTTTAAATTAAACCGTAATTGTCATATTATAATGATGATGGCTACACCGGTGTACATTAAACAGTGACAAAAACAGTTTGAAAACCTTTATAAGATTGGAAACCGGAATGAATAATTGGACTTGAAGTTCTTTCCCGAATCGTGGATGTTGGAATTACGGGGACGTAAGTAAAAGTTATGAGAGGTTCATGTCCAGCAGTGGATGATGATGATGATAGACTGATCATAATGAAGTTAAAGTTTATTTATGTGCTCAATGTAATACTTCACAAAGTCTAGCTGACGGTTAGACCTTTTGCTTTCGGTTTATAGTTTTTGGGAATATGTTTTCAAAAAAGAATGTGATTCTCGTCGTATATACATTTTGGTACACCGAGATATATGAATATAATGTTGGCATGCTTAGGCTGTGATATAATTATAAATATATATAATTATAAAGCAGACAAGTCTAAATTAAGATTGATAGTCGTTGGTCTAGTGGTTAACGTATGCGACTACTAATCAAGAGACCTCGGGTTTAAATCCCGGATCGGGGCAAAAAAGTATTGTTGGATTTTTCTTACAAGAAATTCTTATTAGCAGCCCGGCGGCGATTCACGCCCGTGCCTCGGAGAGCACGTTAAGCCATCGGTCCCGGTTGTCATGAACATCTATTGGGAAACCAGTGCCCTCAAATATACTGACAACTAGTTCAATCTTCGAATTTCAGCTCACCCTTAGCGTTGCTGTGGTCCGATGCCAGTCGCTCCGTGGAAAACTGAAATTCAGGTAAAACCGGTTGAACTAGTAGCCGACCCCAAAATAAACTTGGGAATAAAGGCTAGGAAGATGAGTTTCTGTTGAAAAAAAAAGTCTTCCAAAAGTTTCGTAGATTTTGTAAAACGCTCCTTTAGCAGTTAAAAGGAAAAACGAAGATTACCTGAAACTGATACTTGAATTAAATCTTTACATCTACTATGTTTCACATCAGAGTATAATGTAAGGCTCCAAAAACAATGGTTCTGAGTTAAATGGCGTGTAATTCAGTGAGATGCGTATGCGCCGCCATCATTTGCGTACAAAACGCGGTCCGTTGACGCACAATACTCTTTGGTCTTGCCGCCGCATAAGTCAGGTGACGTCCTGTTATGTTCCAACATGAATCTCCATGTTTGTATGGGAGTTATTATTTCCGTGTCCGTCTGAGTTCACTGATCTTATGTATATAAGTGGGAGAATTGGAGATTGTCTTTCTATATCTATACGTGTACGTTATATATTTGAATACACACAGGGGAGAGATACGAATACAGTGTCACCACCCCTATTAATTCCATTGGTAAGGAACAAACTGCTCAGAACAATATCATTGGAAAGAGAAGGAAATCTGGAAACAACCTGTTTAACTATCATGGACCGTAGAATAGAAGGCCAAAATCTTTCTATGTCCATCAGTGAATTGTCAAAGCCTGTTGATGATGATTGATGATATATGTAAGAAACAGAACAAAGGTACAGTTTAGTACAATATACATATCAAAGCCTATCAAATTAATGACCTTATAGGAATTGAGCAATTTCTTTTAAGCTATACACAAATAGAATAAGAAAGGTGCATAGGATACACTAGCTTTTGCCCGCGTGTATCTCGATTATTGCAGTAAAAAGTAGCCTATGTGTTATTCTGATATATAAGCTATATTATTGTAAAATTTCATCCACATCCGTTCAGTAGTTTTTGCGTGAAAGAGCAGCAAACATACATACATATTCACAAACTTTCGCGTTTATAATATTAGTAAGGATATATGATTGGGTTCGGACTTTTTTGGACTGGACTTTGGTGGTTGCTGCAGCAGTCTTTATGTCACCTTAGAAGTGTACATATAGTACAGTACATAGTTGACGGAATCTGTACTAACTTTAGTTGGAATTATTCTACATGCGGCAATGCTTCCTGGAAACTCCCTTCCATAAAAGTTTCCGTTTCCAGACCACCTACGAAGTTAATTAAAAAATAGTTTAATCATATAATTCTCGGGAGTGACTGTACCCGATAAGGTATTTCTTGGTAAAATTATAGTTAAAATGAATAATGTGTCATGAAGATGATGGTTCCGATTCGGGTCAACGGAAATGTACTATAGGTTTGATTCTTGACCTATACAGTATTGAGATGACACAGTGTAGATAAGGTATATGTTTCATACTCTTCTATTTATAGCTCTAATACTGTCACGAAGCGTTGCTCATACTTCTTTGCATGAAATCCCAAGTAATTCCTCAAAAAAAGTATCTTGAATTACCTAATAAGCCTCTAGAATCTGGCGGAGGATGGAAGATTGGGCTTTGTTATCTTGACTCACTCTTGGAAAAACAGCGACAGATTTGTATCTAATATCGGCTCGGTATCATTCCGACTAAGCAGTAGCACTAGCGAAACATTGTTCGCCTAAGGCGATTTTATTATAAAAAAATACGAATATTAAAAAAATAAAGAGTTTGATTGAACGCGTCAATCTTAGGAACCACTGATTCGAATTGAAAAAGTCTGTGGTGGCTGACAACTGCTGGATACGGACTGGCGTCCTCCGTTCAGCTGTGGACGGCAATAAGGGATACCGCGAGTGAATTCACCGCCAGAAGCGCTAGTGTAGCATAAGGTCTCAAATGTTAAATTTGATTGTCTCGTATTTTTAACTCTCTAATTATTTTGATGAATATTTAGCCATACGCGACATTAATTTTGAATTATACAAATTACGGCTTAACGATTGTCTGTGCTTTAAAAGCGGAGCTGTGAAAAGGAGGTGCAAAATTAAGCGGTCATACTTTGACAGCTAGGATGACGATACAGTTGCGCCCACTGGCGAGCAAAAAAACGGTGGGCCTCATAGGTTGATTTTTTACTAAAGCCGATTATCGAGAATTAACATTATGCTAGAATCATCATCATCATCATCATCAGCCTATCTCAGTCCACTGCTCGATATAGGTCTCTCCCATTGCACACCACTTTGATCGATTTAATCATGCTAGAATGGGAGTCGAGAATCAATAAAAAATATTGCAATAACGAATGTTTTTTTTCTGTAAGATACACATAAAGTTGCGCGGGTCATCTAGTTTGATATGACATGCAATAAAATGTATTAGTTGTAAACTTGTAAGTATTGCGCGTAACAATAGTAAGTAAGTTGGCAATATTTGTGGAACACATCTGATAACGTTGATATGTTATCGACGTGTAACGCTGCTATCAACTGTTCTAAAAATTACTTCAACTACTTATCAATATTTCTTAATGATGTGTCTTCACCGGTTCATGGACGTGAGTTGCTTGTGTCATTATGTATTTGACACTGTACTTGATCAATAGTTCTAATAATATTATCTTTCACATCACATTTAGGTATAATCTTTTGATCTTAAATTTAGTAGAAAGTATGTGCCGATACGAGCAGGGTCGATACTACCATCACACAAAAGACTAACCTGAAATGACAACATTCGTGATGCATGCAAATACACCTATATATAATAATTAATATTTTGGACAACTTACTATCAAACTAAGCAGAGCTTGTATTAAGGGTACTAAACAACTGATATAAATACATAAACATATTTTTTTTGTAAATACGTACATATTATACATAGAAAACACACACACAAGACTCTGAAACAAATATTTGTGGATCACACAAATATTTAGTCCAACCCGGGAATTGAACCCGAGACCTCTTTAATCAGCAGCCGCATCCGCTACCACTAGACTAACAAGGCAGGCGGAATATAATATATATATTTATATATATATAAACCTTCTTCACCAGAGCTTCTATAGTTTATAGAGACCATTCGAACGTTCAAGAAAATATAAAAATGAAAGGCACCCAGACACAACAAAAATCATACATCATCATCATCAACAGCCTTTAACAGTCCACTGCAGGACATAGGCCTCTCCTTAGAAAGGAGCTTTTGGCCTACTATACCACGCTGGCCAGACGGATTGGTATAGGGTTTGGTTCAAGTTTTCCTTCTCTTTGCATCGATGTTGTCTTGCGTAGTTTATTCCTTAGTCGCCTTTTACGACATCCGCGGGATGAATAGGAGTGGTGACACTCTGTATTCTTAAGCCTAGCAGAAGCAGAAGCATTATTTGCTAAGGTAAGGAATTGAATTTACCATCTTTGATTTAGACGTCGTAAAAATGAAAATTTTAATGGCAAGGAATAAATGGACAGGTAGTTTTCATGATGGCAGTTTGTACATTTGTGCAACTTTATAAAATAGATATCAATTAATTACGTTATTATATCCAAAACAAAAAACAAAAAACAAAATTATGTAACTACAAACCAAGAGTGTAAAGTTAGAAAATCAGTTTTATAAAAGAAATCATCTAAACATCAAGTTAATAGTAGAATCGCTACGGTCTTTACGACCATATGGCCGTGGTTGGGGTGTTAACCCTTCGCGATTACAAACACCCTTAGTTCTCAGGCTCAAGCGTGCCACGTTTTGACTTTTGAGGGTTAACTGCATAAAAATAAGAGGGATGGTGTGGGATGTTGGGTTATATTTCAATTGGGGTGGTTGGAACTGATGCATTTTTATAAAATATGTTTTTCGATGGTCACTTTTATGCATTTTTTCTGTAGATTTATTTACTTGAGGGTGTATACTCATTATATTTGTACCGCAGATATGACAGTAATGATAATTTCACCGATACAATTGCCTAAAGCCGTCTATGCACTGTTTTAACTAAAAGTCACAAATGCGTACCTCTTTAGTCCTCCAATTGATTAACTGAATGATGAATTGGTTAACACCTTTATTCTATAAGATACTGGTATCCGTTCTCCGTACTTCGTTCGAGACGGGCCGACCGAACGACGAGTCTCTCATGCCTAAATTATATTTTTTTAGAGCCATTAGAAATTACTTAGAAGCAATTAATCACCTCAGTAATAATTATTTTAATCAGTAACAATTACCGAGGGTGAGTAACGAACGGTGCGGTCAGTACCTGGATGGGTGACCGTTAGAGGCTTGACATAAGCATCTCCGTGATTCGGAGTTCACATTTAGCAGTCGATAATCTTAAGATAACATTCGTGAAGCTTAGTTGGAGGCCTTCAGGCGGCTTAAAAACGTCCAACGGCAACATTACGTAGCCACAACGTTCTCTTGCCAGTCCTCAACTCGTAATCGGCCAATGTTTAGACCTAGGTATGGCCCTAACTATCTCCTGTGAGGAAACCTGAGGCAAGTAGTAGAACAATAAGGGTTGTTATTGAAACCATTAATTGTTCATTTTAAAAGATAAATTCTGCTCTAAAATATATTCAGTTTGACAAAAACTTTCCAAATATTCATGTAATGAACACTAAGGACACCCAGACTGAAAACGAGTTGTTGATCACACAAAGGTTGTCCCTTAGAGAACGAAACATAACACTTAACTACGACACTACACCGTACGTGCAAGACTATGAATTATTTATGACCTCTGCATTTTTAGCGAAAAACTAACTGACCCGGTGAATTTGAAATCCTAAAACTTAATCGCAGCGCCACCTACCAGGTCTAATTGCTAATCTAAACCATTGGCTAATCCACTTGAACACATACAAATAAAATCATCAATCTGTTTAGAAGGAGTTTAATTACAAATACGAGGATTTATTTTTAAGTTCAAAACATTGCTTTGATTTCATTTATTTAAAACAAATAGTTTATTCACCTTCTTTGAAGTTTAAGGACATGTTTACTACTATGTGTAGTAAACAAGGATAAACCATAGTCAAAGAACGATTTGTTTTTAATATTCGCACTTGTATTAGTAATATGTTATCATATTTGAGTAGCTTGCCGCGTAATTTCCATGTAACAGAAACTGTATTTACGGAAATTTCTAAGCTTATTGTATGTTATTGAATTTTGATAATAGTTCAGGTGTACAGCTTATTAATCAAAAAGGTGACATGAAAAATAAAACAGTATAATAGACAATAAAATCTACTTGTGTTTGTATTTTAAAATAACGCTTTAAATTAATGTAATATATTTTCTCTGTTGTATAGTGGGTAAATAAAAGAGTTGATGGTGAAGTTATAGTCAATCTTTTGCGTCTTTTCTTACTGTTCTTTCTGGCGATTGGATGTTATGCTAATCTTGACAAAGATATTGGGTGAGACCAAGTTAATCCTTTAGCGACATAAAACTAAAAAATCGAATAGATTTCTATAAAAATGTGTATTAAAATCGATTACAGACGAACACACCATACAAAACGAACACGCAAGTAAAGCTATTTTAATAAAAAAATTGCCAAGTGCGTGTCAGGCCACGCAAAGAATAGAATTCCGTAGTCGCCCATAATGATAGGTAGATTTAAAATCGTGTCTAATAGACAATTATTATGTTAACTGAATATTTCTTTATTTTTCTAAGAAAGTTTTCCAAGTGAGTGCATTTTACAAGTTAGGTGTTACAGGGATAACACCTATTACATATAAAGACAGGAATAAAAAGTAAGTTTTTAAAACCAAAAAATTGAAATTCCATTTGATTGATCTGAAGAAGAAATGATTGGTTGGAAGTTTTGTTAAAAGGTAATGGTTTAGTTTAACTCAAGTCTGTTAACATACAATATTTACTTCTTAAAGGTAGCATTAATAACGTGTTATTTCATTATCTACTGGAGTCAATTCTAATTGTGTAGAACCAGGAAAATGGCTTCTTATTAATTTCCAAGGGGATTTTTATACAGGAGTTGCTGGAACACAACGTGTGTAAAAGATATGACTACAATAACAAACGTCAATTGCTACAGTTTTATCTGTAATATACGTGAGGTATGTATACAACATAGTATTGTTTTTATTATTATTTATGCTAACATATTAAAATTGTTAATAATAACCACAAATAATATATTGTATATCACACTAATACGATAGAAAAAAAAAATCATAGCAACTGCGGTGCGTGAAACAGCATGTCACTAGGCCGCCATAGTGTGGGCCGCCTTACTGCATTGACAGCGACCCCTACTCCTGGATCCTAGTCATGATTTTCATTAGGCTGAATGACCTTGGCCGTCTTTAGAATAAAAAAAAAAGTAATTCTGAAAATGTAAGGAAAATACTCGTAAGTACGGGCTGAAAGAAGAAGTAGTCTTATGTAGAAGTAAAAGTAAAAATAGAAGGTATGATATTTCCATGATCAAGCTATTCATAGGCTCACGAGTATATGTAAGCACCACAGCTTGATTTCAGATGGTCAGATAGGAAAAAATCTAATGAAGATGTCTTGGCGTCCCCAAATTATTCGCATTTTTGACGTCAACCTATGAGTGGATAATATTTTTTGGAAAATCATTAAAATTTAATTTTTCTTTTCTACAAAATCATTTAGTACCCACTACGACGCCACATTGATAAAAATATTACATTACTACGAAGTTTATCATCTAGATAAAATAAATTAAGCAAGTATTCGATAAGTTTTATCGATATAGGATTAAAATCGCTACGTTACGCGATAGTGATCTATCGATAAAAATATTGATAATACACTCAAGAGCTAACTACTGAACGGACCTAAATATCAACATGGATTATTGGATTATAAATAAATCGTACCTATATTAAAAATACCACTGTTTTTTATTATATAAGTTTATGTGGTGACGGATCAAGAATACGGAATGACAGTGAGCAAACACTGCAGAATTACAACACTTCAAAGAGTAGTGGAGCTTAGGTAGCCATCATCGTGGCAGTACTGATCCTTAGACAGAAGACCAACGTAAGAATTACAGCATTCGTGCTTTTGTGTTTCGTTGCTCAGCACAAAACCAGAGGTCCAATGTTGTTGAAGCATCTCAATATGGGCTACCGCGCGGAAATTCGCCGCCAGAGGCGCTAGTGTAGAATAAGGTCTGAAATGTCAAATTAGATAGAATCAAATATGTAATATGAAAACTTAAACTAAACACTATGTCAATCCGTTCTAAAAAGTGGTTCAGTAGTGAACTATCACAGAATGATGTGTTGCGAAGTTTAAGCGATCTGTTAGATAGTCCTTTTCAGCACTTATAAAAAAAAACACAGCACTGAAATTTTACGACTATTTATTTACTGAAAGTTTTTACTCACACAGAATTTCTACTTAAACTTAAAACTTATACACGCGACTTGGATTATACGGCGCGGATAGCCCTAGCGAAGGGCAGAGTAGACCCGGAGTGTATCCTTAGCTTTCACTGATAGCCAGCCGGCAGGCAAGAACCAGGTCCGTAGCTGGGGAGCAGTTTAGCTAGAGAATAACCAACTGAACTAATTTTAGTAAAGTCTTACGTATTTATAGCATAATTATTGCTGATTTATAATATCATATTTAGGTAAACCAGCAATAATTGCAAGTCAGCATTTTACTCTAACAAATAGTGATGTGACAGTGAAAATAGGGATGTAACATCTCCCCCCTTTAAAACGGAACATACGGAATAGAAGAAGTATGTGAGTATAATCCAAGTAACGATATAGAAATTAACATGATTAAGAAATAAGAAGAGAACATTTAATTAAGCAATAAGACTTATAAAATATAATATTAATACAGTGGAAATTAGATTATACATTTAAGTTTTACAATAACTCAAGGTTTCGCCTTGGTGAACTTATATTAGAATCAGTACTTTCTGTATCATAATTTGTATTGGCCATTTCAATAATAGACCTTGCACGAATATTTGTATGAGGTTTAGTCATACAAGTATTGACAATTTTAATACAACAGGATGTACTGTTTCTTCGATTATTACAACAGAGACATTTATACAATTTATAAGAAAAATATACAAATACAGAGACAGATAATAGGGTAGTAATTATACTAAAATAATAGCTATACTTAATATGGTAAGGTTGATTTTCTATTTTAGTTAATTCGTCTTCATTTTGATTTAATTTATATGAAGCATATTGCAACGAATCAAGATTTACATGAGATAGTTTAATAGGAGTCAAATATGGTAATGTTTGATTTACAGTAGCTTTTGAACAACAATCATCTTCTATAATATTAAAATTTGGATTAGGAACATAGAATTTAGTTTCGAATTCTTGAGACGGAACAAACTGTAGTAGCTTATGATAAGCTTTACAATATTTAGGTAAGTCTAAGATACCTGTCCCAACAATATTATAGTCATTCATTTTACCATCACAAGTTATGGATATCTTAGATATATCTGATTGAACATATATCCATCTATTATTACTAAGTTTTTGCCATAAATCTATTTCACCTAATATAATCTTATAATTACAAGATTCTGGGATTCCTTTCACGTGTTCAGTTAAAATAGTCACTTCACAAATAGGATTTCCGGCACTATATTGTATATTTCCTAGTTTACACAAATAGTAATTATTATTTATCACTTTGCACTCACTTAAGTCTTGTAACGCGGAATATGTTAATCTATCTTGTGTCATAGCTAGATATTTTGCGGATGGATTTATTAATGCAAAAGTATTTGGATTTTGAATATCGTGTGGAGTTGGCAAAGCATATATGTGATATAAATTATAATCTACGAAAGTAACTAGAGGAATTCTAATGGCAAATATTAGTTTATTTTCGTTGATAAATGAAGATATTTCTGCGACATCTATTATTGTATGAATATTCTCAAGAGATAAATGTAAAGGCAAACTAGAAAGGATATCATTACTTTTTGAATTCAGTTCATTATACAACTGTATTGGACTTAGCACTGATGGATGAACTATATTCTGTTTCCCAAATAGAATAGCATCGATTAGATCTTCAAGGTTAAAATTAAGAATCATTAATGAACTTTCTAAGGCACTAAAAGTCATTGATAAGTGTGATATTATTTCTAACTTATTGGCATTAGCTGAAACAGTGTCTAAAATTTTGCCTAAATTTTGTATATTGCTATTGAGAATATTTTCGTTTTCGTTAAGTTTGGCAATAGTATTATTAAAAGATGAAATGGTAGAAGTTATTAAGTGAATATTTTCTTTCATAATTGAAGCTAGGTGTCTTTGATCGTCTTGAACCGCATTAATAGCATCAGTAAAAGCCTTAGCGTCATCTTCGTCTAAAGAACCAAATAGTTGTTTTAAGATTGGACCACCTATACCAATCCAGGCAGACCTTTTAACTTTGTGAGTAGTATTAGAATTAGTTAAATAGGATAAAGAGATGTAATTATTTTGAACATTGATAAAAAGACTTTCTAAAGGACTTAGGATATTCCAGCAATCAGTTTTGACTTTAGTAGATTGATGTGTATTACAGATTAGTTTACATTTTTCTAGAATTCTTTGTAATGTTTCTATATGAGGCTGTATATAAGATAGATCAGAATATGTAACTATCTTCCAATGGTTATTATAGTATTTCAATGTACCTATCGGATCGTAGAAAAGACCTGGACTATTAACTATCGGTGTAGTCATGTTTGATCCTGCGAGGAGTCCTGGCGCGACGGCCCTGGAAGGGAATTATCATGGGCTAGTTTAATTTCATCAAAATGATGTCTAACATGTTTACGATTAATTAAAAGGGTAACGTTATTATTATTATGTACTTTAATAATTCTATATGGGCCTTTCCAAATGCTAGAAAGGGCTTTACGTAATCTATGATGTTGCTTTAAATATACCATATCTCCGACATTATAAGTAATATTTCTAGTATTTTTATCATAATAATTTTTGGAATTCTCTTTACTACGGCGGATATTCTCTCTGGCTATGTTTCTAGTATTTATAAGCTTTTGTTTCAAAGTTTTTATATAATCAGGGTATGTGACTGTTGGTTCGATATCATAGATAGAACTTGGCAGGTTTGGTTTACAGCCAAATAGTAATTCATGTGGTGTAAAGTTAGTAGAAGAGTGAACAGATGAATTGTAGGATACAAGAGCAGTTGGGAGATATTTATGCCAATCATCTTGATTATCATTCACGTAAGATTTCAAATATTCTTTCAATGTGGCGTGACTTCTTTCGAGAGCGCCATTAGTTTGGGGGTGATATGGAGTAGAAAAAAGATGTTTTATTTTGAAAAGAGAAGTTATTTGTTTGTATACTTCGGCAATAAAATGAACACCTTGGTCGGATAAAAGAGTTTTAGGAATACCGAAATGAGAAATAAATTTTATCAAACAGTCAGCTGTTTGTTCAGCTGTCGAATTAGTAATGGGGTAAGCCATGGAGTATTTTGTTAAATCATCCTGAAACGTTACGATGTATTTGTATTTTTCCAGACCTGATTCTGGCAAAGGGCCAACAATATCAGTTGCTATTCTTTGGAGAGGTTCCTGGCATGTAGAAGTTATCTCCATCGGAGCTTTATTGCAAGCACGTAAAGCTTTATTTTGTTGGCACTGTGGACATTGTCTAACATATGATTCTTTATCATCTAGGAGGTTAACAATTTCTTCACAGTAAGGATTAGATGAGTCTAGATCAATTGAGGTAGGTTAAGCGATTGTAGAGCAGGATGTTTTTAACAGACTTTGGTTAAACTCACGGATTTCAGTACTAAATACCATTGGATTAGAACGAGATCGAAGAAAGTTGCCATATGTAATGTCGTTAGTAAGATCGATATCATTGACAGGACATATTATAGGAGGGCGAGATAGTGCATCAGCGTTAAGGTTAGTTTTGCCAGATTTATAAACAATTTCATAATCATATTCTTCTAACTTAAGTCTCCATCGAACTAATTTACTGCTAGGGTCTTTGCAATTAAATAACCAAACAAGAGGACGATGATCAGTCACAATTTTAAATTTGCGTCCATAAAGATAGGGTCGGAAGGTTTTCACACCAAATAAAATAGCTAAAAGTTCCTTTTCTGTAGTGCTATAATTGCCTTCGGCTCTATTGAGGGTTCGAGAGGCATATGCGATTGGAAGATCTTTGCCAATTTCTCCTTGTGAAAGTATTGCACCTAAAGCATAGTTAGAAGCGTCAGTAGTAAGAATAAATTCCTTAGAAAAATCAGGATATTGAAGAATAGGAGCACTAGTTAACATTGATTTAAGAGTATTAAAAACATTTTCTTGATCTTGAGTCCAATTGAAAGAAGTATCTTTACGAAGTAGTGAAGTTAGGGGTTTAGTAATTTTTGAGAAATCTTTTATGAATTTTCGATAATATCCTATTAGCCCGAGAAATGATTTTATTTCCTTTGGATTTCTGGGTGTAGGGTACTTGGATACGGCCTTGACTTTATCAAGATTTGGAGAGACACCTTTATCAGTGATGATATGACCAAGATACGCAACTTCTCGTCGTAGGAATTCGCATTTATCTGGTTGTAATTTCAGATTGTGCTTTCTGAGAGCATCGAAGACTAATTTAAGTTTTTCTATGTGTGAAGAGAGGCAGTGAGAGTATATAATTACGTCATCAAGGTAAATGAAGCAGTGGAGACCTTGAAGACCAGCGAGAACCGTATTCATAAGTCTTTGAAATGTGGCTGGCGCATTTTTTAAACCAAAAGGCATCCTAGTGTACTCAAAATGACCATTAGGAACAGAAAAAGCTGTTTTAGGGGCATCTTCTGGATCCATGCGAATTTGATGGAAACCTGACACCAGGTCCAATGTAGTAAAATACTTGCTATGACCTAACTGATCCAGGATGTCAGTGATATTAGGAATAGGATAAGCGTCTCCGACAGTAACGTCGTTTAATTTCCTATAATCTACGACTATACGCCATTTCTTTTGACCAGAAGCGTCTTGTTTTTTAGGAACTACCCAAATGGGAGAAGACCAGGGGGAATTTGAAGGTTTGATTATATTTTGATCGAGCATCTTTTGTATCTGTTTATTAACTTCTTCTTTATGACATTCAGGATATCTATAAGTTTTGACGTGAATCGGTTGTGAGTTAGTAGTTTTAATTTTGTGTTCCAAGGTACTAGTAGAAGTAAGAGTGTCTCCTTCTAAATAAAACAGATCGGAATATGCAGAGCACAAATCAAATAAGGCTTTTGATTCTTCAGAATTAAGATGTGAAGTTCGTATTTGTTTCTTAACTTCATAGGATCTATTTGGTATAGTATTTTGATTGAAGGAATTAGAAAGATTTAAAGTGTTAATATTATGCAGATAATCATCTAATAAATCACAAGGGTTTAGGACTACGCAAAGAGACTTTATTTTGACATCTTCAGTATTAGTGTTAAGAACTGATACAGTGACATGATTGTTTTGTTTAAGTGTAACGAGACAACTAGATAAAAACACACCTTTTTGAATTTCAGACTTATCGATATATCCAGTAGTTACTTCGGGATTTAGAACATAGCATTCTACGATCATTTCCGAACGTGCAGGAATAGTATATTCTGGTTTGGAAAAATGAATTTGTAAAACATGATCGTTTAAGTTTAAAGTCTTATTCCTATAATCTATTTTTGAATCATAAGATTTGAGATAATCGTTACCTATAATGCCATCAAATTCTACGTCGACACAATCTGGTATTAAATGAAACTTGCCGAAAATAACGTCATTATTTGGAAATATAAAATCTAATTGAAAGTGACCAAGACTTTTTAAGTATTCCGTATTTTTGTCGATTCCTTTAAACTGAACAATTTCTGAAACTAATTTTGGTTGAATTTGCATCGAGGATTGTTTTATTAGTGATACACCTGCACCGGAATCAACTAAAAGAACTAGTAATTTATCAGAGTATTTAGATTTAATATACACATGAGGCAAATGTATTTTATTGTTATAATTAATTTCAAATAAATTAGAATACGAATCAGAAACGTTATTTAAATTGTTATTATTTGATGGGCAATTGTTATTTTCATTGTATGACATAGTAGGTAACATAGATGTATTGTACTTAGGAGATTTAGTAGAAGTATTTGAAATAGTAGATTTGGTAGACTTATTAGACATAGGAGTAGAGTATTGATTGAATTTGGTAGATTTAATATTAGATTCAGTGGATTTATTAGATTTAGTAGACATTGTATTCGATTTAGAGGATTTTGTAGATTTTGTATTAGATACAGTGGATTTCCTAGGCTTAGTATTAGATTCAGTGGATTTAGTAGACTTGGCATTAGATTCAGTGGATTTAGTATTCGATTCAGTGGATATAGTAGATTTAGTATTAGATTCATTGGATTTAGTATTAGATTCAGTGGATTTAGTATTAGATTCAGTGGATATAGTAGATTTAGTATTAGATTCAGAGGATTTAGTATTAGATTCAGAGGATTTAGTATTAGATTCAGTGGATTTAGTATTGAGAAATTGTCTCGAAAAGACATCAAAAGCGTCGGTTTGAGTTGAAGATTCCGTACGACGCGTAACCGGAACCTTATTTAGTTTAAATGTTCATCTGGATCAGAGTTCGGATTATCAAATTTATTATCAAAATTGCTTATTGGTGTGAGATTGTGTACTTGTTTTTTAAATTGATCGGCAGAGTTATTACTTTTACGCGAGTTATTAAATTGACGTTTACGACATTGAGATATATCATGACCAATATTTTTACAATAACTACAGAAGTTATTATTTTGCGAGTTTGAAGATATAGAAGGTTGAGCCTGATTTGGTATTTCATTTTGAAAATTGTTAATGTGACGTTGGCGATTTAAAAAACATGTTTTTTCTGAATGACCTATCTTTCCACAAATTTTACACTTTGGTCTATGTTCAGAAGATCTAGTAGATTGCATATAATTTTGTAATTTTTCTTCTTGAATAGCAAGATTAATAGCTTCCTGTAAAGAGGTAGGATTACGACACCTTACTATATTTGATATGTGGCTAGGTAAGCCCAGTAAAAAGGTATGTAGCGCCAAGTCTTCCGTACTGGCGATTCTACCTCTTAATTCACCAGGGTCCCTAGTGGAATGTGTAATGTCCGTCTGTAAACGAGTGAGGTATGTTTCTATTCGTAAACTATATTGTGTGACAGACTCGTTTGACTTTTGTTTGCAACTTTGTAAGTCTAGGAGTAAGTGATCCCTATGTTTGGTTTCACCAAATGTGGATTTTAAAAACTGTTTCAGCTCAGACCATGTTTCAAAAATTTTAAGAGAGCAGGCGGACTCAGCCTTGCCTTCTAGTTGGGAAATAATGTATTTGAATAAAATGCTCTGTTGCGATGCAGTAGCTAGGTTTAAAGCATTTTCGCAATTCCTAATAAATGGTGATAATTTATTCCTATCGCCATCGAATGGCTTAATAAATTTTGTGAGTATAGAAAAATTTAACTCCTCTGCGCCTACAGTCTGTAAACTTGAACACGACTGAACGCTTTTCTTTTCAAGTTTACTACTTTCGTTAACCATTTTAAAGAATGAATTTAATTAATTACGCGAAACGGAGAAGGAAATTAATATATAAGTATATTATTAAGAATCCACACGCAAAATAATGCAAATGACAAAAAATAAATCAACATAAATCGAATGAACAACACTCACAGTATTATTAGTAGATACAGCGATTTCATGGAAACAGCGGCAGGTCGGTGACGTCGGTGTCGGGTGACGGTGCGGCGATGCGGCGGAAGTGATGGAATGCGCAGCGTTTGCAGTTGGTACGGGTCAACGCTCAAACCAAGTGTCGCGATGTATTTTTTTGTAGAAAATTGGTTATTCGTGTAGCCAATAACTCGGTGCTGGGCAGAAAACCCTCACGCACAATGGAGCGATGCTGACACGTTGTATGCGATGACTAGGGTTGACGGCGGCCTCTTACAGCGTCAGGAAGACAGGCAGGGACAGCAGGTGGCCAACTTACTAGTTCAGGATCGCAAGTCTGGACCAATTTCTGTGTGGAGCTGGTCGTCGTCAGGAGTAGGCGACCCGAGGGACTTCAGAAATCCCACTTCTGACACCAAATGTTAGATAGTCCTTTTCAGCACTTATAAAAAAAAACACAGCACTGAAATTTTACGACTATTTATTTACTGAAAGTTTTTACTCACAAAGAATTTCTACTTAAACTTAAAACTTATACACGCGACTTGGATTATACGGCGCGGATAGCCCTAGCGAAGGGCAGAGTAGACCCGGAGTGTATCCTTAGCTTTCACTGATAGCCAGCCGGCAGGCAAGAACCAGGTCCGTAGCTGGGGAGCAGTTTAGCTAGAGAATAACCAACTGAACTAATTTTAGTAAAGTCTTACGTATTTATAGCATAATTATTGCTGATTTATAATATCATATTTAGGTAAACCAGCAATAATTGCAAGTCAGCATTTTACTCTAACAAATAGTGATGTGACAGTGAAAATAGGGATGTAACAGATCGTCTCATTGCTTTCTACTGATCCGAGTGGTATGGTTTCGATCCCCACATAGGTCAACTTTGTATGTCCTAAAAATTGTTATTCAAAGTCTGTTCAGTGTTTCTGTTACATGAATCATTATTCTGTACAAAAAAGCTTAAGTAGTGATTTTAGATTTTCTGTATTCTGACATGTGGTTGCAAATTTCACTTTAGAGAAGCTTTTTACAATATCTATCAAAGTAGAAAGACGAAAACTGCAGAAAGTCGATAGTTTCTCTAAGGATCATTTTGTCTTTATTTTTAAAATTTAACTTCCATTCCCTACGCCCTCAGTGCAATATACACTATCCAAACAACTTGATCTATGTCTCGTAACCGTTGAGCCTCTTTATCGATATCGCTAACTCTGATCGATCATTTTCAGATAGACATTTAGATAATGATTTTTATATGGATAAAAATCGAACATGGAGATTTATATTTTTTTATTCGACTAAGAAATTCCAAACTATAGTGATTTAGTGTATTATGGGTTTTATTTTATTCGTAGTGTTTTTGTGTAGTTGTAATACAAAATGAAGAGTCAACAGGATTTATTTTTGGGTCGTGTTGAAGGACTTGTACATGGAGGTGAGATTTATCGATAAAGCGATTATAATCAGTAAATAAATAGTCGTAAAATTTCAGTGCTGTGTTTTTTTTTATAAGTGCTGAAAAGGACTATCTAACATTTGGTGTCAGAAGTGGGATTTCTGAAGTACCTCGGGTCGCCTACTCCTGACGACGACCAGCTCCACACAGAAATTGGTCCAGACTTGCGATCCTGAACTAGTAAGTTGGCCACCTGCTGTCCCTGCCTGTCTTCCTGACGCTGTAAGAGGCCGCCGTCAACCCTAGTCATCGCATACAACGTGTCAGCATCGCTCCATTGTGCGTGAGGGTTTTCTGCCCAGCACCGAGTTATTGGCTACACGAATAACCAATTTTCTACAAAAAAATACATCGCGACACTTGGTTTGAGCGTTGACCCGTACCAACTGCAAACGCTGCGCATTCCATCACTTCCGCCGCATCGCCGCACCGTCACCCGACACCGACGTCACCGACCTGCCGCTGTTTCCATGAAATCGCTGTATCTACTAATAATACTGTGAGTGTTGTTCATTCGATTTATGTTGATTTATTTTTTGTCATTTGCATTATTTTGCGTGTGGATTCTTAATAATATACTTATATATTAATTTCCTTCTCCGTTTCGCGTAATTAATTAAATTCATTCTTTAAAATGGTTAACGAAAGTAGTAAACTTGAAAAGAAAAGCGTTCAGTCGTGTTCAAGTTTACAGACTGTAGGCGCAGAGGAGTTAAATTTTTCTATACTCACAAAATTTATTAAGCCATTCGATGGCGATAGGAATAAATTATCACCATTTATTAGGAATTGCGAAAATGCTTTAAACCTAGCTACTGCATCGCAACAGAGCATTTTATTCAAATACATTATTTCCCAACTAGAAGGCAAGGCTGAGTCCGCCTGCTCTCTTAAAATTTTTGAAACATGGTCTGAGCTGAAACAGTTTTTAAAATCCACATTTGGTGAAACCAAACATAGGGATCACTTACTCCTAGACTTACAAAGTTGCAAACAAAAGTCAAACGAGTCTGTCACACAATATAGTTTACGAATAGAAACATACCTCACTCGTTTACAGACGGACATTACACATTCCACTAGGGACCCTGGTGAATTAAGAGGTAGAATCGCCAGTACGGAAGACTTGGCGCTACATACCTTTTTACTGGGCTTACCTAGCCACATATCAAATATAGTAAGGTGTCGTAATCCTACCTCTTTACAGGAAGCTATTAATCTTGCTATTCAAGAAGAAAAATTACAAAATTATATGCAATCTACTAGATCTTCTGAACATAGACCAAAGTGTAAAATTTGTGGAAAGATAGGTCAACTTTGTATGTCCTAAAAATTGTTATTCAAAGTCTGTTCAGTGTTTCTGTTACATGAATCATTATTCTGTACAAAAAAGCTTAAGTAGTGATTTTAGATTTTCTGTATTCTGACATGTGGTTGCAAATTTCACTTTAGAGAAGCTTTTTACAATATCTATCAAAGTAGAAAGACGAAAACTGCAGAAAGTCGATAGTTTCTCTAAGGATCATTTTGTCTTTATTTTTAAAATTTAACTTCCATTCCCTACGCCCTCAGTGCAATATACACTATCCAAACAACTTGATCTATGTCTCGTAACCGTTGAGCCTCTTTATCGATATCGCTAACTCTGATCGATCATTTTCAGATAGACATTTAGATAATGATTTTTATATGGATAAAAATCGAACATGGAGATTTATATTTTTTTATTCGACTAAGAAATTCCAAACTATAGTGATTTAGTGTATTATGGGTTTTATTTTATTCGTAGTGTTTTTGTGTAGTTGTAATACAAAATGAAGAGTCAACAGGATTTATTTTTGGGTCGTGTTGAAGGACTTGTACATGGAGGTGAGATTTATCGATAAAGCGATTATAATCGTAAGTTATTTATGTGTGTGTTTACACGTGTATGTGTTTAATCGTAGGGTAGATATATTTTATTTTGTATTAGGTATATTCAAATCCGAGAATGGCATTGCGTCAATGGACTTCCTACTTAATTTATCTGTCCTAATTACTTACAATTTCGAGGGTTATATTGGTAAAGACTTTAGGTACAAATGTACAAAAGCGATGAAAGTTTTTAATAAAAACTTTTAGGAGTTCTAAATTGGTGAATAATACTGTCAATTACTGTCAATCGCCTACTCGACTATTGACAACCTTAGAAGAACTTAAAAGAAACATCTCTTACAGGGATCTATTGGATACAAATTGATTCTTTTTTTTTTATATAGTAATATGGATGGACTAGTACTGTAGGTTCGAATATATGTCATAAAATTAGAATATATGAATGAGTTTGGAAGTCTGAGAATCTAAGAGGCTTTCTCCACGGACGAGAGAACCGCGACTTCTTTATGAGTCACGACGATACGCTGAAGCTATGAAGAAATAATCGCTCATTCTTGGACATTCCCCGACGTTAGAAACGCGGATTTGAGCGTGTCTCTCATGTGTAGATGCGACCTCTAACACCATCCTTAATGTACTCTTATTTACAGCTTCCCTTGTAACTATTTATACATAATTTTTAGGGTTCCGTAGCCGAATGGCAAAAAACGGAACCCTTATAGATTCGTCAAGTCTGTCTGTCTGTCTGTCTGTCTGTCCGTCCGTATGTCACAGCCAATTATTTCCGAAACTATAAGAGCCATACGGTTGAAATTTGGTCAGTCGATGTATTCTGTGAACCGCATTAAGATTTTTACTTAAAAATAGAAAAAAAACAATACATTTTGGGGGTCCCCATACTTGGAACTGAAACTCAAAAATTTTTTTTTCATCAAACATATATATCAAACATTTCTATGGATAGGTGTTTAAAAATGATGTTGAGGTTTCTAATATTATTTTTTTCTAAACTGAATAGTTTGCGCGAGCGACACTTCCAAAGTGGAAAAATGTGTGTCCCCCCCCCCTCTAACTTCTAAAATAAGAGAGTGATAAAACTAAAAAAAAAATATGTTGTACATTAACATGCAAACTACCAACGAAAATTGGTTTGAACGAAATCTAGTGAGTAGTTTTTTTTTAATACGTCATAAACCGTAACACGCAATTTACCTTTCATCCAATCAATACACTAGTCTATAAACATCGATGAAAGTTACAACGAACTACAAGAACTTTTATATGGTGTTACTTGCTGATACGGAACCCTTCATGGGCGAGTCCGACTCGCACTTGGCCGCTTTTTTGGGTTTTTTCTTTCTGTGGACATTGAGTGTTTTCTATGAATAATATGTATGTTATTACATTAAAAAAAGTTAATGTTTTTATATCAGTTGTCCAGTACCCATAATACATCTTTGCTTAGTGTGGGACTAGATGGCGTTATGTGTAAAATGTCCGAAATATTTATTTATTTAAATTTGGGAGCATTCAAACCACGGTAACGCACATGTATCTGATTTGCTGCTTTCCATGAGCATTTTCAACCGTTTATTAACTTATCTCGATTCGTTTGCGTTCTATTCCGTAAGACAATGAATGATGGTGTGCAATTTTCACGTCTGTGCGTCAACTAGTAAATATAAACGTTTATATTTTCTTTTATATTTGAATCTTGATTAGAGTTTACAACAACGGATCAGATCGCGAAATAGATAGCATTGAATTTATTAACCTTCAGAAGATAAACAGTGAGATCTTATCAATTAAAGCGATTTATGTCTTGTTGTGTACGAACGTAGGATGAAGATGTACGTTTTATTTTGTCTTTTTGACGATTCTCGTCACGAGATGGCGTTGTATTCTGAAAACGCGCGAAGTTGGGCGCTGTTGTTATTTTAAATTGATCAAAATAAGAGTAGAAAACTTAATTTAAGTACTGTTAGATTTGCTTTATAGTAGAAATACATGTTTGAAGATTAGTATTCCGATACTCACAACTTTGTATTGAAACTTTAAAGAAAAAACATGATCTAAATTATACATAATTTGTCCCCTTTATCTCAGAAAAAACTCAGCGTATTTTTTATTAGCTGAGTCCCACGGTCATTGTTGTAAATCGCGAGTAACACCGCAGAGTGAAGCTAGTCTAAAAAAAATTGCTCAAAAATTGGATATCAGCTTTCTGCCAGTAAAAGTACCGTCAAAATCAGTACAGCCTGTTCAGAGATTACCCGGAACAAACGGACAGATAGACAGCCAACAAATTTTATGCATCCCTATTCATTCCATGGATGTCGTAAGAGGCGACTAAAGGAACAAAATAAGCAGCGAACATCACTGCCAAGAGAAGGAAAACTTGAAACAAACCCTTTACCAACCCGTCTGGCCAGCGTGGTATAGTAGGCCAAAACCTCCTTTCAAAGGAGATGCCTATGTCCAGCAGTGGACTGTTAAAGGCTGTTGATGATGATGATGATGATGAAAAAACTGTTAATATGATATTACATACAGATACTTCGATTTTATTTATTTGTATACACACACACAAGTGCAACAAGTTTAAATAAATAAATAAATAAGCCAGCATTTACAAGTCTTGATCCTTGACACAAAAAAGTAAACGTCCTTTGATTACCTCTAATGTCATGTGTAGAGATTCACACAGGTAGTTATAGCATAGAAA
This sequence comes from Phragmatobia fuliginosa, assembly GCA_932526445.1. Taxonomy (NCBI): domain Eukaryota; kingdom Metazoa; phylum Arthropoda; class Insecta; order Lepidoptera; family Erebidae; genus Phragmatobia; species Phragmatobia fuliginosa. The sequence continues at coordinate 3,565,118 of OW052059.1, read as the reverse complement.
TACATTCAACTGGTGTCTGAGGAAAGCTCAGACTCAGACTTTAGACTTTATTTTTAAATTTGCTAGACATAATTCACATAATTATATCATAGAGAACGAAATATTCAAATTCTTGAGAGCCTAACAATCCTCACTACGCCCTTCATTACATTCTTTATATAATATAAACTTATTTTAGATATTAATATAAAATAAAATAAAAATATAAATAAATTTCGAAACTTAAAATTTTCATAACAATACATTAGCCGAACAGTTTTGACAGTTAAATCTAGAAGATATAACTTTGTAATGCGTTCACAAATATAAATTCACTATCTAAAAGTGAGCACGATTATTTTACTTATAAATGTTGTTTTCAATTACGTATACAAGCTGCATACATGTGTAGTTACACATATCAATGTGTATCTTATGATCAGTAGCAAGCGATCTATTGATAAATATATTTATCGGAGCACTATCTTGATGGGATATCGTGAACTATCATTAATATCATTACATGTGTTGGTAGCGATTATCAATGTCTACATGGCGATATCGCTCGAAATTTTTTATTTATAAAAAAATATTTGTACTTGAAAAAAACGGATGTTCATTTGAAAACATAGTTGAAATGTATTTCTTACTTTTTTTTTTTTTTTAAAAGAAAACATTAATGGACCAGCTTTATTTAACAGATTATAGATGCTGATAAATAAGGCCATGTATATATAAGGTATATGTCTCTATTGAAGACCTATGAAGACTTCCAACTAAGTTGGTTTATTTAATTAAATAACTTCAGTAGTATGCCAAAATATGTATTGTCAGACATTTAGCACGACTGTTGTTTATTCTTCGATAGTTTACTGAACATGCAGTAGGAATATGTGGAGTTAAGAAAATAGCCGATAAGTCATCTAGCACACAGTTCATTTGAAAGTCAAAGTGGTTGATCGGAGGATCGGCATCAGATTTCGGTGTCGGCTAATATTCGTGCCTTATCGCTGAGTAATGGCGGGCGGGATGCGCCTGCGCAGATAAAAACATTCTCACGTCTCTCGCGATTCGCTATCAAGCTAGTTAATACGATAGTTGCTGGAGATTAAGGTTTGGAAATAATTAGAAAACAAACAGTGAGGGGTGATTTAAGTGAATAAAAAAGGTAATGAATACTGAGACACCTATACGATGTAGTAACGTTTGACAAAACAAATAAATTTGTTAAAATTGATTAAATTAACCTAAGTTACATAATATTGTTTTATACACTAACCGCCCTGTCTACTATCTGCTCATTTTTGCTAAATTATAGAAAGATAAAATCTATTAAAGTTGTGATCGTCTTTACACAAATTAATTTATTATATATCAAATATCAAGTGCAAATTATAATCTTTATATGGTTTAATTAGGTTAACATTTTATGACGCAAAAGGTCATCTTTCCGTTTTCCGTGTGGTGACGGATTAAGAATACAAAGTGTGTGGTGACACTTTGTATTCTTAATCCGTCACTATTCATTCTATGGGTGTCGTAAGAGGCGACTAAAGGAACAAAATAAGCAGTAACAGAACAAAATGCCAAGAGAAGGAAAACTTGAAGCCTTAAAAACCCGTCTGGCCAGCGTGGTATAGAAGGCCTCTCCTGAGTGGATTCAAAGGAGAGGCCTATGTCCTGCAGTGGACTGTTAAAGGCTGTTGATAATTGATGATGATGATGATAGTTCCCAAACATACCCAAATAAATTCACTCACGAACCGTAGCCCGTCTTTTATTTTTTCGAAAATTATTCTATACTATATTTAACGCTGAAACTAACAGTTTGGTGTATATACTCAATGTATTATAGTTTATAATTATAAATAATGTCGACATCGCGATCATTTGATAAAAAAATATACACAGTGCGCTGTGTTACCGATAAGCTGATAAAGAGTGGGATGACAAGCGACTCATTTATTTATTTAATATTTTATTCAAACCTACAATGTTGGGAGTTAAGGAGTATTTGTTGTTTTAGTTTAAGATTATCAGATGTCAAAGCATAAACTCACTTATTTATGTGTGTGTGATGTAATAATACCATAAGGTGGTAGTTAGGCGTAACCAGCGTACTTTAGGGTGAGGCAAAATTATGAATATTACATAAATATTGAAATTGAATATACTATTAATTTTAAAAGTTGGGGTTTTGGCAAAATCTTTATGGGATTTTGTAAACATTGTCCTTCTAAAACCCTCTTCGAATTATCATGCAGAGGCCTACAATTTTCTAAGATTGTCGATCGTAGCCAGGTTTCTAATCTGTGTAACGTACTACATGTGTAGGTACTAAAACTGCCAATAAGGCGATATATCTTCGCAATTGTAGACTCAAGGGACTCGGTAGCTTAAGGACTGAAGATAATGTGGATTGCTCGCCGCTGTAACTGATCGAGAGCGTCATATATTGCGCTGATCCAAAGTTGAGAACAGTAAATCCACGCAGGAACGAACCTAGGTCCTGTACAGAAGACACATATATTTCGGCGAGAAGAACTCCCTCCCCTTGTTCAATACACCTAGCTTCCGCGAGACCGTCTTAGTGACGCTCTTAATGTATTCACACGGTTTCAGCTCCAGGCAAATTTCCATGTCCAGGATATCGAGCTTATCCTGTAATTTAAATTGCTTAAATTATAGAACTACTGAATTCGTTGTCCTTTGGCACAAAGATCTAGCTATATTTGAAGGACTTTCTGAGTAAATTAAATGTTATCTAATAATATATACTCATGTGTGTATTTCGGAAATGTTCATATAGCTTCGAGCCCGATGAGCGTCGTAACGTGGTTTCGAGACTACCCATTTAATTATAAATTGACTATTTTAGTAATGGTCAGTATTTTTTGTTCACTAATACATAACAATATAACTTTTGTTAACTAATACTTTATATAACATTGGCCTGGATTCACAAATTTTTGCTCCGAGTTTTGGTGTTCTTTGTGTTCGTTTCTATTGAGTCTGCCGCGATACTGCATATATGTTTAATAAATATTGTTTCTTAGTTTTAGGGTTTTCTAAATAATATGTAAGTTTTACAAAAAAAAAATAAGTATTTTTTCAGTAGCTTTCATAATGCAGTTTGTTTGAAACAAGATGGCGTTTTGTGTCACATAACATAAAACATTTATTATTATATTTATAGTGCGTGAGTTGTCTATAAAAAAGGAAAAGAAAAATATATTTAATGTAACTCTCTGCGTGTGGTCATTGGTATCAAAACACACTTCTCGTGTCAACGTTTCGTAAACACACAAGCTTCTAAATAAAATGAGTCATATCTAATTACGGAGAAACTGGACGGTTTTTATTTACAACTGTATCGATAATTTTAACTCTAAATAATTAAGTTGTGCTTTGTTTGTGCACAACAGGTTTATGTTAATATTATACAACATCTATGCTAATATTATAAAGATAAAGATTGTTTGTTATTTTGAACGTGCTAATCTCAATAAGTAGTGGTCCGATAGAAAAAAACATTTCAGTGTTACATAGCCCATCTATCGAGGAAAGCTCAAAATGGCTCTACAAGGAGTGAAGTGCCACTGATAAATGTTTAAAAAACTGAGGAAAATTATTCGTTTTGGGAGCTTTAGGTTGAAGTTTTACAAAAACAAAAAAAATAGTTCACGCTGTGGCGGCTACGGGCAATTGAAGATGCAGCCGAACCTGCGTGGGTGGGCTAGTGTTTTTAGCATGTCTTATCTAAAGGTTGCCTGTTAGAAATTGTAGACTACGCTCAGGCCTTTCGTATTCTGCATCGTAATATTTTCCATTCAGGGTCTACAATAAAGAGGTAAATAATGGTTTAATTCATCATCATTATCATCAGCCTATCGCAGTCCATTGCTGGATATAGGCCTCTGCAATTGCACGCCACTTAGTTCGATCCTCTGCTTCTCGCATTCAGCTCCTTTTTTATCTATATTTATATCTAAATATACTGGTACAATCTGGAAATTATCGTGATCGGTATCATTTTGGGAATCACTGCGTTTATCAAGATTTTTTATTCTTGCAATTGATTATATCAAATAATCATTTTGTATACAACAATCTAAATCCAAAATTTTGCGGAAATATTTTTAGATTTTTGATAAATTATGACGTCAATACAAAGTTTTTCATATATGAGCTCGTAATAGTAACTCTACTACATTGAGTTCTAGAGCTTTAAGAATAAAATGGATAAATTATTTTTATTTTTTACGTGTATAAATCCCTTCGGACCGTCACCCCTGGGGTTTTCGATGCGACGGGGCGGTGTGTCGGACTCGAACCGACTAAAAACCACACGGTGTGCCCTCTTTGCGCTTCTCTTTTAAGAGGAGGAGTCCATTGTGAGATCTCCTTCTGGACAAGTAGTCTATGTCCTTTTCTAAGGTCCTGTCTATCTCTATACCGAAATTCATATAAATCGGTTCATTGACTAAGCCGTGAAAGTTTAACAGACGGACATGGTTACTTTCAAAATTATAATTTTGTTTACTTTCAGAATATTTCTGTCATCTAACACACAACGCGATCTTGCTTCAAATTAAGATGAGTTTGTACTATTGCCTCAGAGAATAGTTAGATACTTTTTGTCTGTAAACACATAAATTTTATACATATCAGTAGGAGTAGTAGATATTAGTATGGATCTGATAAATCACTTATTTATAAACCAGATCATTCTGCGTGCTGTAAACGGTTATCAGAACAGTTCTAGCTCATTCTAATTAGGAAAGTACACTCTTAAACATTTATAATACAAACGCAAAGATTACACAAGTATTATCGCAAATAGAACGGCACAAATCAACGACCATTGACACAACCAGATGCCAAGTTATCATTGGCGATACGTTAGCGGATGCTGCTGATAACGATACCACTCATTATTTTATTTTTTAAATTTCAAAGCTGATAAAAGAGGGAGATAGCTATAGGGTGTGAGAGAGACAGGTGATGCGTGATGGACGCATGTTGCGATATCGCTATGATTGTAATCAATGTTGGAAAGTGAAATAATATTGGTCGACCTTCTCTCGGTAGTAACTAAATTCTATGTGAAAAATAATTTCTGTCCAACTACAGTAGAGCTCAAAATTATTTGGACAACTATATTTAACATATGTATTGTATGTATTTAACAATATGTATTGAATTGAATCAAATCATTTATTCATAATAACTAAAGTTTTAATGGTCGTTGTTTGCTAGATGTCTGAAATATTTATTTATTTATTAGACACACAACGCCATCTAACCTTAAACTAAGTACACAAGTACTACAGTAACTAGACAATGGATCTAACCTAAATATTGTACATAGGAAATACCAAAACTCAGAAACAAACTTCGGAATCGCACTCAAGACCTAAAGCATAGCATTCGCCTACGTTACCACTTATTAGCAAAAAAGTTAAATAAAAAATAATGATAACATGGCCATCAAACCACTGGATATGCCTGAAAGATCACTAATTTCAAATATTCACTTAACTAGACAATGAGCTTACAATTGTAATTACCCAACTGTGTCAGAAGGTGGGTTATGTGTTTTCGAGTTGTGTTAGTATTGTTTCAAATATAGAAAAAAATCCATGATATATGTACGTATTAAAATTTAATTGAATTATAACTTTTTGAAGGAGAGGCCCATGTCCAGCAGTGAATGATTAAAAAGTTGATGTAAAGTTTAAAGCATAGAATGATTTGATTTTCTAAAAATGTTTACGTAAGTAAAGAAAATACCTATATAAAGGCATGTAACGGCTATTGCTAAACTGACTGTTTATTTATTTATAGACTCTTCGTTGAGAGTTATAAGAGGAGTGCAAATGTTTCTCGATTCTGGGAATTTTAATCAACATTTATCACTGTTTAGGGTAATAGCCGAACTCTACATAATGTTTAAACTCTACTTTTGTATTTAGAGCTTATTATCATCTTCCCAATCTTTGTTAGCTGACTTTAAAAAAGGTGGAGGTTCTCAATACGTCGTATTTTTGCATGCATTGAATTTAGTATAGTTCTCATGTGATCCCATTCCCACCGTGACGAGATCTGAGAATGGGATGCCTATGGATAGGCTCCAGCCGCAGCGGCTGCAACCCTGGTGGGAAAATCTTATAAATGGTAGATTGACATCTATTAATAAGGACCCATATTTAGTCCTTGTGGAACTCCCTTGAATTTTACAATTTTTAATTATATTAGCGCTTTTAAATAAGAATATTACTCATTATATTTGTTATTTTAGTTTAATGTAACTACAGTAGGTGTTCTAGAAACAAGTATGTTTATGAGCTAGGTGACTATATGGTTATATTGGTACAGACTCTATAGACTCTGTATAGTTAAAAACGGTCGTCTACTTCAGACGACCACATTTAAGATATGCCTAGTGTGGATTCGAGTGTGAATATCGTCTATCAAGATCAGAGTCTCTCTATTCTACTGTTTAGCGCATTTACTTGAAAAAAATAAAACACTCATTGATCGTACCCAATACACAATCGACCCTTAACTGTTAATCTGTGGTAATGATAACCGCTGAACTTAGATAAACTTCACCACGATAATCAGATACAAATACACGTAGCCGTTCCATGAGATAGGGAAAAAATGGGTACATGACTCTGGTCAGGCATTTGATACAGTAAACATCCAGTTTTTAGTTAGACAGGTAAACTTATTATAGTGGAAGATATGACACGCTTGTAAGGTGGCGTAGACTCTCAATAACTCGTAGATTGATGATCTAATGCTATTCAATTTAATTTGTGATCTCTTAGAGACATTCTATGATGATGATGTTGATCATGATACAAAATTTACAACCTAACAACATAAGTCTCAAACGGCTTTTCAAAACTTCTGCAAGAATTTTATAATAAAAATTAGGAGGGGTATAAGTGTATAACTAAAACGTGTTTCTGTAAACTGTGGTTTTCGACTACTTCATGGCTAATCCCCATTGTACAGGCTCTGTCTAATATGAATTGAGATGTTAGTGTGTGAGATTATTCAAAATGTTTTAAAAATGTAGACAAGATTGCTATTGGTATCATGTGGTTCAATAACACATCAAAGTGTTCAATTACACCATTTATTGTTTTTCTGGTTTTCCAATCAATTAACTCAGAATAAACAAAACTCTTTCCTGCTTTTAAATTCATCCTTTCTTAGCACAATTTAAGCTTGTATGATATTTTTATCTCTGGTTATATACAAAATAAGTAAAATGGCATCCTATCACTCTGTCTAGCGTTTTACTTTTAAATTAGGCCATATTCATCACTTCTTATATTTGAATTTCGAAGTTCATACTAAGTACTCATGTTAGGTGTAAGACCAAGTGTCCGTATGTTCGCCTACGTGTCTTATCTCAGGCACTGTATCACACAAAGCAACTTATGTATGATGTAAGCCATGCATTTGTTTTACAACTACTTATCGCTTATGTTATCGGTAAAAATTACTTACATAGTAATTAGAATCCGGCTAGGACACGATAAAGGGTTAAATACTTGTAATCGGATGAGAAGAATCTTTTTGTCAAAAGAAATAATGTGTCTAACCATTGTTTGTTCGTAAATGAACCATGTTGGGTTAACAATACGAATTGGCACTATCCCTTTTCATCCCATGGGTGTCGATTAGACTATTAGGACTAGATTAAAATCACTTTAAAGAGAAGGAAATCTGGTCAGCATAGTATAGTGGGTCAAAGGTTCTGAGGAGAAGTGATGTGATGGTGATTTGAGAGAGTCATGGTTTGACAAATATCGAAGCAACTCAACCAAAGTGATACTACCATTTAACAGGAAAACGGTTTATACAATTTTTCTTTGTTTTCACTTAACGATCGGCGGTTGCATACCATCAGAGTGCTTAGTGTGTTTATTTCCATAGATTGCTAATATAAAAAAAAACCCAAGCCTTAATAAATAACTAAACTGTATAAAACTCAATGATGTTATAGTATACTATAATATCATTGATAAAACTAGTGAAATGAAACTAATAAAGAGTTCTTTATAATAATGCTCACTAAGTCGTGCACAAAATAAATCTGGTCAAATATGTTGAACTGTTGACGACTGTTAATCTCAACAATTTCTCATCAAGTAACTCTCAATCGCTTCATTTTTACGAGTGGTGTAAAGTTCAATGCGGGCCAATAGCAACGGCGCGGCGGTAGGGTCCTTAGCTGATCCTTTTTCACTGTGTCTCTGCGATAGATGCTTGCTTGCTTGCTTTTTCATTATCCCCCTGTAATACTTACTTGCACCAGAAGGTACCTACCTGTTAAGTGAGTTTTTAGTTGGTTAATTATCAAAGAGCCTTGGATATGCAGACGCAAGGATATGAGTATGTATTTGCATTTTGATCCATTTCTTAATATAGGTGATGAATAAAAAGCCGACATAGTAGCAGAGACATTAATGGTAAATATACAGCTTGATTCTAAACATAAATAAATATCGTGTAACACGAGTTATATATCAATACAAATGATGATAGAATACAATAAACAGAGATTCATTACATATCTTATCAGCGAGACAAGACACCATTATGAGAAGTTGTTATCTGTCCTTATCAGTCGCTTATCGTGAGATGAGAGAGACACCAAATCGGTACATCGTTACCAATGACGTAGGTTGTAAATTAATATTTAATTATTTGTATCGAAATGTAACTAAATTGTTGGTATGGAAAATAACAACAGGAAAAGCAGTTTGGGTTTCGATAGCATTACTTATATTTACGAGCAGGTATGAACTATATTCTACTTCTAAGATTTTGATACTAGCGATACCACAAAGATCTGATTTATATCCCAAAGACTAGTTAAAACATTCCAATGGAGATATGATTATCCGGGTCTTGTTACACTAATTTACGATTCTCTGGATTGACAACCTCTATTAAATATCTTTGTACTTTTTTGTGCGCATAATATAATTGATTTCGTTTTCCATAAACATTGGTTTAAATGGTGGTCCAAAAAGATTAATTAGTGAGTGTGAGACCAGAGGCCCAATAATTTAGAGACATCTCACTAGGCCGCCAAAGTGTAGTTCACCATGTTCCATTGTCTGCATTTACATTAAAAATGCTGGCATTTACATTTACAATAAGAAGCCCTTACTCTTGGATTCTACCATTCTACTTATGCTTTTACATCAGGCAGAGTCACTTTGGTAGGCTTAATTTTTTTTTTTAAAAAGGGGCTCATTTTAAATAACAAACTAGCTGCGCCCCGCGGTGCTCACCACATATCATTATGGTTGCTATGCAAGTGTGTTATCCATAGCGACCTGTGAAGTTTTGACAGGAGATAAACAGTGATACATTTTGACATCTACGATTTAATATATTTTTATAATCACCTAGCTTTCGCCCGTTTATCTTGATTATTGCAGTAAAAAGTATACTATGTGTTATTCTGATATATAAGATATATTACTGTAAAGTTTCATCCAAATCCGTTCAGTAGTTTTTGCGTGAAAGAGCAACAAACATACATACACACACACTCACAAACTTTCGCGTTTATAATATTAGTAGGATTAAATTTAAATTGTTATATAAAATGAGCCTCTTGTTACATAAATATTCTATGAGACATCAAATTTTATTGTCACTTGAGTAAGATAAAAATAAGTATCAATTTTTTTGTAACCAAAACTCGGTTCATGAGCTCAGTAAAATACTGCAATCTTAAAAGTTGCGTGTCTTGCAAATTAAATATCTCATTCAACTGATGACCTTCAAAAGAGAGTTAATCAACAGTTTATTTCGTCAGTTAACGTTTTACCAACTGCAAATTGCACGGTAATACAATGCTAAGTGGTTCAGTCCAAACTTTCTGATGTTATCGCCCCCTATTACCCACCGTCATTAAACAATGGCTATGTAATCGAAAAAAATAATTCGCTCAATTTGTCCGACCGGGTGACTGATGCTCACCCAATTTATACTAACAGATAGAGATGGCCTGATTGTTAACTCGCTCCGAAGGTAATTAGTACTATTTGTTTTGGTAGCGTTATCGCGTCAGTGATCGCCTTGCGTATCATAGAACAATGGAAATGCGCTGGATTTCCAAATAATTTTATTAATTTGATTACGGAACAAAGTGATAGTGATTTGTTGGGTTAATTCGTTTTTTAAATCTTTTTTTTAATTATTTTTTTCTTTTGTTTTTTGTTTTTTTTTATCATACCAACATCGTTAGTGAGTTAATTGTAATAAGTCTGATAATTGATTTAATAATGATGCAAGATTATACAGGTATATTTTAAGAAATATCGATTATAAAATAAAAAGGTGGAGTTTGTTGTTTTGTCATCACCAAAATCAGAGTTCACTCCAGGACTAAGGCCTCTCACATTGCCGCCACTCTGGTCAATTTTAAGACAGTCACCTTGCAGAAGTCGTTACTTCAACTAGTCTGAGGACGTCCTTGATTTTTCACTGTATTTTTTTTTATTTATGAGCCTACCAAAGTGAATATACTAGAAATCTACTCTGCCTGATGGTAAACACGAGTAGAATCAGACAATTCAGCATGACGAACCGCACTATGGCGGCTTCACTATGCATTTATAATATTGGGGTCTGGTCTTCCTCTAACCAAGCACGAATATCATACACGCTTTATATTAGCTTCACCTGAATGTTTGTTTGTAACCGACTCCTTTGGGTGCGATTTTGACCCACCTTAAAACGGCTAGATTTCGTACAAACTTTGTTGATTTATCGAGGACCGATGACAATACACTAAGATGAAAAAAAAAACAAAAAAAAAAGTTGAAACAAATTAGTCTTTTATAGTCTAAAAAAAAAATAGTTTTGAATAACTAAACAAACACGCTGTTAAACTAAAAAGTAGAAAATTATTTTAATGTAACAAAGCGTGGGGTGCTTTCTAAAATTATTTCAATAACGTCGCCCCACGCTTTGTTACATTTTTTTTTTCTACTTTTTACTTTAATAGCGTGTTTGTTTAGTTCTTAAAAAACAATTTTGTTTAGGTTGATTTTCTGTAGGAATTAGCGTAATGCCTCGGCCAAGCCAGCTCGGTTATGCTGAAATCAATATGTCTCTACTACCTTTTAAATACTAATAGCCTATTTGAATCAGACATTAAACGAATTTTCATTTAAGTTTTAAATCTCACTAGTTTTACCAAATGTTGAAGTAGTTAATGAACTTGACTAAAACCATACAGTTTAACGTCTTCAGGCAGCTCTGAAGAATATAGTGAAAAACACAGTGAAAAATCAAGGACATTTTAGTCAAGTCAAGAAGTTAAATCAGATTGCTAGAGCCAAATGTAGGTACCCTAGAAATCTTGACGAGAACTGATTAATAATTGCCTGTAGTATGGTCGTGTCATTTTTCTTTGAAGTTATTATCTATTTTAAATTCCTTACTAATGTTCAATTAAATTACAAATTTTCCGTAACATCAAAGATTATTTGTATGATTATCGAGAAAGAATATCGATATCAAAAACCCAATTGTTGAGACCACCCGCGTGTTAGCGGGAACCATCTTGTATTATAAGTATTTGGTTACATTGTAACGTGCACATATTCTAATATACACACTTAACATATACATGTGTAGATGATGAAAATATACCGTAAAAACACTTGACTGCAACAAAGGCAATTTAACTCATGCCATTAGCTAGATCAAAATAGAGCTTTATTTCTTAAGCCTGAGAATTGATATTTATTTGTGGGCTGTCGAAGTTTGTCATCTGTGCGTTTTCGTAGATCACCCACAGGCAAAAATTGACCTCTGCGAAAACCATTAATCTTTTCTTACAGAGGTCAAAGTGAGTGTGGACCGTACGTACTTCCTTCCATTTAAATCAATTGTATACCCGTTACTTCTACTGAGATACTTTCAGTCTTCAGGGTATACCTCTGTGAGATATTTTAGTGCGAGTTTTGCCCAAGAAATTGTTCGAATATAAACAAAAGCGAATGTGCAATATACGTCATTCTATTGCCACAACTTCTAGTTTCGAAGTATGGTGTTCTAATCAAGCGTTCCATCTCGCCTAAGCAATTGTTCCAAGAGAACGTATACAAAAGATTATAAACTCTAGGACTGTAGGCTTAGAATTTATTTTTCTTAGTAAGGGTTTCTTTTCTCGACCTACGGCCCCGCCGATCCATTTCATCTCTTCGAAGCATAAACTACATTATAGGCGTCAATTGTTAACAACCTCTCGATTCTCGTGAATTGATATGATCGATTACGACGCTTATTCTCTCGCACTATTCGATTGTTTATTCGATTCGAGGCCTTCGTTTTTGATCATGTATTGGTGAATGTGATATGTTAGTGTTATACCTATTTTCTTTTTATTCCACATACTGAATACATCTAATTTCACTTGTAGGAGTTTTCTGATATTAGATAAGCGAAAAAAACAGTATAACTGACATAATTGCTGCACGGTTGGCCTAGTGGTTAAGGCGGTCGCCACGCCGATTTCGACTGTGCCAAGTCACAGATTACTAAATAGTTACTACGCCAAGTGTTGTTGGTTCAAATCCAACATGGGACAACACTTTGTGAGCATTGTATGATCCGAAATGTGTGTGATCCACAAGTTACTGTTCTGAGTCTGGGTGTTCTTTATGTACGTTTTAAGCGTGTTTGTAAGGTGGAGTTGTCTTTAAAAACATATCAGTAAGTCCTTGCACTTTATAAGTCTCCTCCACAATTAGACGGAAAGGAAGATTGAGCTCCGGTCCTCTTCGAAATTATTCCTTCAGAATTTTTTTAATCCTTTGAAGATTTTGAGAGAGATTGCGTTCAAATTATTATGAGTTCATCACCAGTAATCCATCACCCAAACCCCTAATAGAGGCAATTCTCACGCCACTGGTTATCCTTCTACAAGCGTGATGATTGGTCACATAAATTATAATTTTAAACAACCAACCAATCATAGGTCTGTATGCATCGTACATCTACAAATACAATAGACATTTGAGGTTAGGATTTTGACACTTGCTTTTGATATCAATTCATCTCAAATGACGAACGTTATTACCTATCATTATTATCTATTTTGAACTGTATACCTTTAAAATATGGTTGGGTATTGAATAGAGAGCCGTGGGTGTGTTTTTTATCGGTTTATTGTTAAGGACAGTGTTCGTTTGTTTTGACAGTACGTGTACGGTTACGGGTGACTACGATTATGAGATTGTGTAGAGCGTTTTAGATCGAAAGATAACAGTGCGTACACACCGGCGTGTCAGTTATAACGCGTGCTAATAGTTGAGCAATTACACTGATCCTGTATAGATAGGCGGTTAATACTATATGAATATTCCTATAATATTGTTGACAGTGTTTACATACTGACAAAATGACGCTTAAGAAATAAAGTAACAAAAAATTTTCGGTTTTTTTTTCTTTTATATTTAAAATATAGGTACTTTAGCTTTAAAGATGTATTAAAATAGGTTTTAAAATTTCAAGTTACCAATGCTGTGCTCGGTTGACGGCTAGTGGCGTAGTCATCTACACAATATTAGCTTTAAAACGATTACTCATGTTTTTTACTGTAAACGGGACTTATTATTAGGGACGTATTTATTACGATAAAATTAAAAAGGTTACGATAAGGTAAAGTCTAAAAACAGTTTAAAACGATTTACGGATAAATTTAATTATTTCTATGAAACAAACCTATGTTGTTTACCTCATAGACATCTTATAATATTGGTATAAAATTTCCTGTATTTGGGACTATGTTGTCAGGAAAAGATTAGAACGATCTACAGTACATTGTGTGTTAATGCAATATATGTGAGTGATTGAATATTAATTCTGTAAAAGCTAAAATGGAGATTGGCGGGGCATGTAGCAAGATTACAGACGCGAGGTGGACAAAAAGCGTGACAGCCTGGAAGGGCCCAGGTACGAGGCAAACAGGTAGATCACACATGAGAATGAGATAGCAAGACGACATAGTTTGGGCCGCGGGACAGGAGTGGGTGCAGGTCGCTTCAGACCGAGAAGAGTGGGTTCTTTTGGAGGAGGCCCTTACCCAAGGAGGGGTTCTAACTAATTAAATTTAAAAAAATGTTAAAGATGTTTAAAGTAAGACATAAAACGCTTTTTTAATTTATTTTATTTTTATTAAACTTGGCCATAGAAAAAGAGAACTCAGTAGCAGCACCATATATGAAGTCTTAATATGAGTCATAAGATAAGATATGATAAGATTTTGATTCCTTTCTACCATGATCGACACTAATGAACAATCTAATTTAAAGTGCTAACTAAGCGCTACCAAGGCTGTCAAAAATAAAGGAAAATAAATACTGTTAATTACTAAAAAAAACACATGAAGGACACTGTTAAGTTTGACGAACAAACAATCTATTATAATTTACTTGCATATTGCTTGTCATTGTAAGGGCCCGTGTGTCAGCCACCTCGGCAAGCACACACCGCTAGCCGTGTCCGCCTGTACAACCGTATTTTTCTTCAGCCGTTAATGGCTAGATGCTTTGATAAGATAACACAAATGTTTTTAGTTTAATTATATACATGTTTGTGTTATACAACTATTAATGATTGTTGTTATGGTGGCTACTTGGGCGCCTATGGACGAGGGACAAGACCGAGCTTGTTTCAATACGTAAAGATGAGATAAAAACTGTTAAAGGCATTTGCATGAGGAATAAATACCTGTAAGTCGTCATCGACATGCTTACGTGACGTGTTAACCCTTGAGTCAGCTATGAATGTATACATATACTTTTATTTACTAATATAATAATAACACTTAACTTAATTTATGTAAGATCATAAAAGTAATTTGAATATGCAAAAATGACTATTACTCTTGAATACAATCCCAATTTCAATCTAATAATTTCAAGTTACGTTACGGTTTGTATTAACTTGAACTATACTTTTAAAATAAATTCTACAGAGTAGGTAACTACCTACGGCGTCACTCCGGATCCAATGAGCTATCGCACGTAATTTTAAGAGCAGTATCACTATTTTGTAATATTTTCAACTTATCGACTAGACTAAGTATTACACTTAGTTATTAAGATCTCTAAATATAAGGTAGGTGAAGGGGCCCCAATGCCGGCAACTTTTGTGAGCCCGTAGTCACTTCGTGATCCTTCCTCTCTTTTTCACTATGAAGCACCTGAAGTTGTAAACGTTTATCGTTTTCTATTTCTATATTCTCTTGTTTTATCAAAATTCTACTAAATATTACAAATGCGAAAGGTTGTGATGATGTATGTTTGTTACTTTTTACGAAGAAACCACTGAACGGATTTAGGTGAATCCTTACAATATACCTTTTACATCAGAAAAATACATAGCTCCTATTTACCACCAACATAGATACGAGCAGAGCCGCGAGCAAAGGCCAAATTGATAATTTAGGTAGTTATTCGTTCTCTTGACCTGTTCCCAAATATTTCAGGTTTACGCAAAGAGTTTTCTTCTTCCATTCTCCTCTATTTTTTGTCAGTTCTTTGCTTTCTTATTTTTTCATAGTCCATTTATCTACCTTTGGTCGTTTTCTACTCTAACATTTATTTTTTCTGTGGTACATTTTCCGCTACACATGTGCATGTCAAGATAACTCGTTGCTTCTTAACTTTTCATTCACTGACTCAACGTTTATTTTCCCTTTAACATATTTATTTCTCACCTTGTCTCTTGTCACTATACTACCCACACTGGTTTATTTATTTAAACAATTAATCAGTCAACTGCTCATTGCACTTACAGTTTGCCCAACACGTATAGCAAGCCATTAAAACAATTTAGATGGTGTTCATCAGTCATCATCAACAGCCCATAACAGTCCACTGCTGGACATAGGCCTCTCCTTAGAAAGAAGGTTTTGGCCTACTATACCACGCTGGCCAGACGGGTTGGTATAGGGTTGGTTTCAAGTTTTCCTTCTATTTGCATTGATGTTGTCTTGCGTAGTTTATCCCTTAGTCGCATTTTAGGACACCCGCGCGAGATGAATAGGGGTGGTGACACTCTGTATTCTTAATCCGTCACCACACGGTTAGATAGTGTTACGAATTTGATAATAAAATAAATACTTGTGTATAGGTACATACTGACATACTGATATTCAGACCTACCACTTAGGCAAAGTATAAGTAAATACATATTTTTGGACATGTTACACACAACGTCATCTAGTCCCAAGATAAGCAGAGCTTGTGTTATGGGTACTAAACAACTGATATAAATACATAAATATACTTTTTTTTTTGTAAGTACATATATATTATACGTAGAAAAACACCCAGACTCCGAAACAAATATTTGTGGACCTCGGAATCGAACTAGAGACCTCTTGATCAGCATCCGCATACGCTAACCACTAGACCAACAAGTATAAAAAAATGTAGTCAGATTCTTATAGAATAAGTCGACATACGAATACTGAAAAATCAGAGAGTTGAGCAGAATGATTGCCAGGCTAGTGGGAGCGTTTTGTGCAGTTACAGAAAATTAAGAAGGATAATTAGTAACTCTTGATCCCCGTAGCGGTTCCCGAAGTACATGGTATAACAGTCTAAGAGTATGTACAGTACACAAATCGAAACATAATTAATCTTAAGAAACACAGGATCGTGTACAATACGGTATAGATCGTCGATACAGCCTTATTACTCACCCACGCACTATTGTCTAAAGTTGCGCGTTAGTCTGCGCACACGCAGATACCATCGAACAACAAAAACAGAGTGCGTCTCTATAAGGACTGTGAATATCGTGCGATAGTTTGGATTTACTTATCTGTTCTGTGTTGGGTAGGCAGACATCTAGGATAGCTGTTTTGAGAGCAGCTGTGGCCGGTACAAAGGAAGCATAATTATTAATTAAATCATACGTTATCTTAATGTCAAGCGTAAAGCGTTTTGGTTAGTTTCTTTTACAACCAACTACCTCCGCGAGGTAAACTCTCTTTGGAGGTGTAATAGTTTTCAAATATAATGGGGACAAAAATGTAGTGAGGAAAGTGTAAAAGAAGATAAGGTTAGATTTATAAATAAATAGTGAAATATAATAGTGAACAAACTAAAACTTAAACCTAATGTTTCGAGTCAACCAATAAACACTTATACTTTTTTTTTTATTTACTTCTTATTTATATTTAAACGAAGTGTGTACCATAACAGTGTAAGTAAAAACTAATTTAGACAATGCTTTTAAAAAGAGCCCAAAGGCTGATTTAATCTCAGCTGTAACAACGTACATAAAACTATTTACGCGTCATTATATCTATCAAAATGGCCGACAATTTGCTTTTACATGTCAATGTTGTACAAACACTTATTTCAAAATACTCGTGTTGTCAAAAAGCTGATTTTAATCTTCGGAAATTATCGAGTAATCGCCCGCATTGCGCCCGCGCCGGATGCTAAACTATAGCTTTATAACACGACAAAATTATTATTATAACGGTCAAAAATATTGTAAATCTTATTACTTAGTAAATAAAGTTTATTTTTTGTTAAACTGATTGCATTTCATTGTTTGATTTGTCTTTGTGTCATAATGGCAGTAACCTGTCATAGTGTGACATTTTCATAGATTAAATCACGCTATTTAATGGCTGACCGATGGAACAGATGATAAAAAGATGGTTTATTTAAATTGTAGACCCGTTTTTTTATCTAATGGTACCAGTTAAGTGTAGTACTATGTTTTCAAAACTATGTTAAGCTTCTAATGTGTACGGAATGTGTATATGATTAAGTTTAAAGAAAAACAGAATTAAAAGTAAAAAAACAGTTCTAGATTCTGGCTGTATCATTATACAAACTGCCTTGTTGGTCTAGTGGTTAGCGTACGCGGCTGCTGATCGAGAGGTCTCGGGTTCGATTGCCGGGTCGGATTAAATGTTTGTATGATCTGCAAATATTAGTTACGAAGTTTGGGTGTTTAAAATGTATGTTAAATACGGATATAAGAATAAATAATACGTATTGAAAAAAAAAACAGTTGTCTAGTTACCATAGAACCAGCAGAACTAAGTAGTTTGGGACTAAATGGCGTTGTGTGTCAGATGTTCGAAATATTTAATTTAATTTAAATATCAGAAATACATCAAACTAAATTAAGTGATCTTAAACTTAAGGTGTTTACTAGCAGCCGCTTAGGAATGTTTGCTTTTTTTTAAGTCAGTGTCCTTATTCACATTTTTGAATATTGTTTTTAACAACTCTCGATAAGTGGAACGTATATAAATTAATTTCTAAGAATGTAAATCAATGCAGTCACATCTGCATTAATGCATATCATGAAACAGATTTTGTTGTTCAACGCTGCCAGTCCTAAAATCCTCAGAGGTTTTTAATTCCATTCTATATTCTATGTCAGAATCTCATTATTCGTAAAGTCCTGCAGGTTAGGTTAAAATTGAGAATGTCAGACGACAACTTTTGACTTTTCTTCGTAAAAAAGTACTAGGTACCTACTTAAAATGAATTCTGCATTGTTACAAAGAACGGAGTTGTATAATAAAATTTTCATTAAAATTAAGGCCTCTTGAATTTATTTATACATGCTTTTCAATGAAAGAATTATTATTTGACAATTTCAAAATTCAACTAAACTTAAAAATGTGATATTAAAGTAAAACTTTCAGACTAAACACTTTTTTCCTTTTAGGTTGGCAACTGACGCCATCTATCAATAATAGCTATATTTATAGCTTGCAATCTGGCCTACAGAGGTCGCTATTCTCAATTTAAATTTCTTCGCGCCAACGATATTTTCTGACTTATGTGATTGTTGCATTTTGCTCAATGCGATCGATCAATTTGCGTGGTGTTGCAATGATTTACAAGCTGGCGAAGGGTCGTGTCGATGTTGGATAGGACAGCACACAGGTTGTAATTAATTTTTGTTTTGTTTCTACACGCCTCGCTTGAGTTTAAACCAACAAAGAATCATTTTGATTTAAACCATTTGTCTGTTTCTTTCAGCTATGTATAAGTAAGCGGTTATTTACATAAATAAAATTCTGCGAGATATAATTGATTTACAAGGTATGAAAGAAAGTTTGTACCACACATAATTTATATATTTGCTTGAATTTTTTACCTATTATTGTTAAAAGCCTAAACTAAATTATATTACTAAGGTGCATACTATATAACATGAGAACCATTTATTCATGTAATATTGATGAATTTTAAAGTTCCAGGAAAGATCATATCATCACAGTATTAAAGGGAGTAAAAAAACTATACAGTATTAAAGTAAAATACATTCAGACCAAGTGTCGGAATGTACAAAATAAGTATTAAGACAATTACCTGTTGGCAAATGTTGGCGATATGGTGCTCCACAATCGGCTCACCGGCTACAATCTCGCCATCGGTAATTTGGTAATAAAATGAAAATACGTTCGCCCCTTATCTATAATCCACTCTATATAAATATCCTGCACTATATAAACATTTAATAAATTCACACACAACATCTCAACCACCACCACGACCAACAAACGAATATAAACTTAAACAACATTCGATTGAAATTTAATAGTCATTATCCAATGTTAAGAACTCGCCCGAAGGTAATAAAGACGAATATTGTTTAATCGTAAAAACGATGTACGCCTTTCGCGGATTCGTTTCGATTTCGCGTGGCTGCAAATTTAATTTTCTTTAATAAGCTTCATAAATAGTATACGCTTAAAAAAGAGCTTTATTTTAAAAGACTTAACGTTTAATACAGTATGTTTGTGAATGCAGTGTTGGAAGGCATGTATCGCGATAGGGAACTTGTTTCATCGGCCCTGATGCAAGTGCAGATAGGCGCCCCGCCCATGCTTTTTTCGTGGTTTCTCCTAAGTAACAATGGGTTGATCTGCTAACTAAATAACGAGGGAGATGAATCTTGAGGAGGCGATGCGAGAACAATGTTCGCGTTTATTTTCTTCATGTGCTGATGGGATGGTTCGGAAACTGACATGTTTTGATTTTATATCGGGATTGTTTGATGGAAGGCTTCGCTAACCTGTTGATAGTTTGTCCACGTTGAGCGTCTAAATAATATTGTGGAACTTTATTTCCTGATTGTTTTAAGCAGCTGTTAATTAATGTTCTTCAATGAATATTACATAGCCGGATTTACTTTTTATGCCTTAGGTATGTCTGTAAAGCTGTATGGTGGTAGGTATGCTGCAGTTGTTTCGTATTCGTTCTTTTTTCTTTACTCTATCTGATGGAAAGCATGAGCGAATCCAAGAGCAGTGCTCATCATATTAATTACAAATGCAGACAATTCAGAAATGCAGCGTGCTGACCCATAATATGGCGGCCCATTGAGATATTTCTGCATCATTGAGCCTTCGGTCTCGCAGTCGCCAACGAAACACAACAGCTCCTGTCATTTTAGATTGATCCATTCATCCATCCATAGATCGAGCCATTTCATTCAGACTAAAATCAGCATTGTTCAATTGCAAAATCAGTTATTTGCCCAAATCTATTTAATTAAAACACTTAATTTACTCTTAATCTTAATTAATTTCGTTTCCACTTGGTGACAATAATCTCAAACATAGTTACTAAACTCAAATCAAATACCTATAAGACTTTATCAATTAAATAAGTCGTACATACACTATAAATACATCGTATGGGTACACAATCCCTTGTGGTAATCATGAGGAAATATGAGTCCAGCTGAACCTCCAATACCCATATAAATAGTACCTAACATTCTTATCGATATACAGAACGTTTCATATTTACACACCGTTAAATTTGCTTGTTTTATCCTCTATATAATTAAATTGCGCGACAATTTTCCTCTTTCCTTATCGCACTACACTGGCTAATGTTGTTTATTACTTGAACCACACAGTGTAACGTTTTGATTCAAGGTATCGGAACGAAAAGGAAAACCGCTTTGCCTATGACCCATTCCTAATGTATTTATGGTTCATCGAAGGGCCTAAAATTAATTGGAATGACTTTACGTGACTCGACGCACATCCCATATTATGCGGAGTCTGTATATGTTGGGACTTTCACTGTCAGATAACTGATGTTATAAGGAGTAATTTTCTTTTATTATAGAAAATAAATAAATAAATATTTCGAACAGCTTACATACAACGTCATTCAGTCCCAAACTAAACAGAGCTTTTATTATAGACACTAAACAACTGATATATATACATAAAAATACTATTTTTGTAAATGCATACATATTATACATAGAAAAACACCCAGTCTCCGAAACAAATATTTGTTGATTACACAAATGTTTGGTCGGACCCGGGAATCGAACCCGAGACCTCCAACCACTAGACTAACAAGGCAGTTAACATACAACATATATGTAATTGAAAAATTATAACCAGAGAAAACAAATGAAGAACATTAAAGTGGAAATCGAATTCTCGACTGCTTAGCAGTTAGGTACTTATATCAGAAAGAGGCGAGACCTATGTCTAGCGGTAAATAAACTATTAGAGGCTTTTGAAGTGATAAGGATAGAGTATCATTCAGTTATATCATTTCATTATTTTTATCTCCCACGGTGTTTCCGAACAAAAACCTCTATCAAATCAACTTTAAAAAAAATATAATTTTCAAATTATACTTTACAATAATTGGTACATATTTACAAATCTATTTTTTAAAGATACATATCGTTATTAGTTCATTTCTACAACATAAAATTCTAGTTAATATAAAATCTTATTTTAGTATAATGAAATCACATCTTAAATAGTGTAGATACAAAAATGTAGATGGCGCTTATCCCGTGATAGTAATTTACCAGAAGCTGTATTCTTAACCAAAGACTTTGTCTAACAAGTAATAAATGTAATTTATACTAGAGGAAATATGTACATACTACTCTAAAAAGGTAGGTATTTAGAGACGGACAATTAATTAGCTGTATTTTGTGAATTTAAATTGGCTCTGTTTACGAGCGAATCTCGTTAGTGGTCTATACGCCATCATTAACTAAACAATATGAAATTAAGATTTAAGTGAAGGGAAAACTTACATGGTGGGATCGGTAGGATAGGACAGTACCCTTATGCAAAAACTCGAGTAAATTCGAGTTGCATGAGGCATGTGCCTCACTCTAATTTACTCGAGTATAGTCTACGTTTGTATTGACATTTTTCAGAAGGTTAAAGAGTAAGTCTTCTAAAAATGACTCAAAAAAATAGAGAGGAGCAGAGAACCTTCTCCTTTTTGAAGTTGGCTAAAGAAGAAATAGTGCGAAGAAACCGAATAAAGATATAGTAAAATGAATTATACCTATTTTCTAAAAGCCTGAGTGACTTTTATCATTGTTCTTAAAAGAGTATATTAGCTGTGGAACCACCAAAGTCAATTACGAAAAAAAAAAACAGAAATAAATTAAAACTTTGAAGGAAAATGTCACAATATTGTCGGCCCATCAGCATGATCCGTGTTCCATTGATCAATGGTGTTCGACGTTGTACAAACAAATTAGCAGCCGGGGGCCCGGCTCCATTCTTATTAAGAAATGAATCGGGCCCACTGGATAGGGTTGTCAGGTAGCAAAAAGGATTTTTATTTGGCACCTAAAGCCTAAAAAATTTGTTTTTAAATTCGTGAAACAATATACATGGTATAATTTTGAACGGTTTTGGTTAAAAATGCCCCATATTTTTTTTATAAATTTATCATTAAAATCATATATTTAATGTAGAAAAAATATTGTACTGTAGTAATGTTGTGTTAGAAACTTGCTTTGTAATATGTTTTTAATTATCTTATGATAATGACGTTAATAGTGCAGTGATATGTTTCATATTAACCATGATATTATATTGATATAACCTTAGTATATCATCGTAAAATATACCACGGTTATCGTTTTAAGAGTTAAAAAGTATGATTGACAAATAAACTTTAAAGAAGAGTTTATTTTTCATACAACATTTTTACTCCTCATCAAAAGTATCATCATAATAATCATCAACAGCCCACTGCTGGACATAGACCTCTCCCGAACCTATAAATAGTGTATGTCAATCCATACTAATAAATAAAATGAAGTGTCTGTTTATCATTTCAAATTAACAGCTTTGCACTATGTTCACATGGAAGCATATGCATTACTTACTTAAAAAACTATTTTTAAAAATGTTGTCTTTCTTTCCCTTTGTCTAATCATGCCTAATATTTAGAACGGCTCATCCGATTTTGACGGGTCCGTCACTGCCATGTTACTTTTTTGAACTAACTTTTTCCGCGGCGTTACCCACGGTTTACAACAATCGCGGCTAACATCGCCTGCTCATCTAGTTAATAATAAAATACCATTTAATATCCGTCTTGTCTGTCGTGGCAGCCCTACTGCGTGCCCGTTGCGGCGCATATAAATTACGGATTTACACATAACGTTTCATTTTTCACAATCGCGTAATGGCCGCTAGTGACAGGGCTGTTATTGTTAAGAAGAGGATTGGAAGATATTCAATATCATCGATTGTATAATTAAGTAGCAATTTTTTGAAAAAAAAAATAGGCTAATCGATTTTTGTTTTTTTTTTCTTGACCCTATCGTTTTATTACTAAACCTTTTATTGAAACATCGAAAAAGGCACCGTGTATCTTAGGGTACTGATACACGATAGAAAGGACTCGAACTTACGGTTTGTATATGGCCGTCTCCTGTGTGGGATCCTCCATATTTCCTTGCTGTCCTCAAGAGGGCGCGTGCGCTGAGAACGGAGATCGTTTAAAGAGTCGTTTGCGGCACCTGGCCCATTTTCGGGCCTGGCGGACAGGCAGAGTTCTAATCCTCTCCCGGCCCAGCTCCGCCATTTCCTTCGCAAGCATAACTTGCTCACAAAAGTAGGCAGCAGAGGTCCACGCACTCTCACTCCGTATCCGCAATCATATTACGGAGCGAGAGGATTCTCATCCCCGTGGCCGCCGTGAGGTCACTCCTCGCTCCTTCCACGCTGGATATTCTGCCAGCAAGTGGAACCTCATATCTACGGAATAGCCACCACAGTGGTGGCACTTGGGTGCTTAGTTACCCTATTCACTTCTCATCGGTATTTATCATCATTTGTTCATCTTTTTTAATATAAATACAATTATTATTTTAGGTGTATTCATAAACGCTTTAAAACCATTTAACATTAATGTAATGTTGAATACAATCACAAAACATCATTAAGTTAACTGCTTAAAATTCGCGATGATGTTTCCCGCGCGATTTGTAAACATGGCGTTACATCCGGTGAGGCCGCGGCGGAAATTCGACCTCCCATCTTTGTTAGGGGAGGTGATGGAGTGTGATCTTGCTTGTCACTCTATATGTAGGGAAGATATACGTATTTTATTTCAGGATATTTTTATATTTTATTCCAAAAAGACGGTTTTAAAATCTTGAAGGGCAAAAAAATTACATTTATAAACCTATTCACAGTTTTATTGTTCTTACTTGTATTTATTTAGTTCACATTTCGGGTTCGATTCCCTATTTGTTTCGGAGACTGAGTGTTTTCTATGAATATGTTTATGTCTACAAAAAAGTATAAATGTATTTATGCCAGTTGTCTCGTACAAACTCTGTTAGATGATGTTGCGAGTCAGACGTCCGAAATATTTAAAACATTTAATTTATGCTATTATACTCAAATATTTAATATCAATTTTAACTTTGAAATGAAAATTTATACCACATTATTACTATTAATTTCGGGAATTGTATTAATAACGTGCATATAAAATGCAAAACTTAATTTTAAAAATGATCGATATTTTCGGTTGGTTGAACTAACAAATAATATTCATTGATCTAGGAGTCAAGAAAATCAGATCTTTAACTCTAAGGTTTATTGTAATATTCAACACAGCACATCTCTATTTAAGGACTTTGAAATAAAATAAGAGTACGAGTGGAATAAGAGTCTTATCTCTCCCTGGACTCCTCTAATGTGGGGTATGAAAAAGTGTCTCACTAAGTCGCCATACTGCTGGTGGCCATTATCCACTCTTGGATTATATTCATGTTTCCATCAGGTAGAACAGAGGCATTTTGGCAGACTTAATTTTTTTTTATTCTGAATAGCTAATTAGTAAGATTACTAGTTTTGGCACTATAAAAATGCCAAAACTAGTAATCTTTTGGCATTTTTATAGTGCTGGCATATTATAATCCGATGTCTATTTATAAAACATTAAATTTTATATAGCCTGGTCCAATATTCCCTCCTTTTATACCTAAACCAATAAATGGGAAACGCAGGAGGACAGGCTTCTGGTACCTGTGACGGCGTGCGGTTTTGGTCGGTTCGAGTCCGACATAACCACCAACTGGTGGTATCCGAGGGGATTTCCGCACAGAGAAAAAAAAAAGAAAAAAAAGAGGACAGTGATATTCATACACATATATGCTCTTTATGTTTTGTTTTAAAAATACAACTTCCTTCCTTATTCGTAAACTATTGTCACATTGAAGGAAATAAAAAATAATAAAAGATAAAAGTTAGTAAATATGTCAACAGTACATTTGATTAAAAAACTACATTTGACAGCATTATCATAGAAAACAGTCCATTGTTAAAAATAATTATACTTATATTGGTTATTCTAAATATAATTATTTTTAACAATGGACTATTTGTGGTCTGAATGAGATTATTGTCATACTAGCCAATAAACAAGACTATGCCAAACAAGAATAACTTTAAAAGACCTAACAACCATTGATTAAATTTATTTAGGTCACCTGAGCCATTATTACGAATTGAAACCTAATTTGATAAAATCGTTTTAGTATTTTAGGCACTACGATACAACAAACATGACTACCAAAATATTTAACCCTTTCTTTTGGCTTCGCCATAGTCGGGTAAAAACGCTTTACCTCTAGTTATGAATCAACACCTATCATCAGTTTTTCCTCATTCTGACTTATCTACAAGGATTTTCACACAATTCAATGAAATAACAGAATAAGTTATATGAGTACAGTCAGTACAGTATATTTGAGTACATAACCATAGATAATTTCAACGTCCATGAGCTGTATCTTCTTATACCTTTAATATGCCTTTAATAGGTCGTAGAGCCACCCTGATTTCAGCACGAATGAGCCGGCTCCACCGGGGTAGTAATACCCTCATACCAAAGACCATCCTAATAATGACAGCATCCTTGCTGTCGTATTTCGTTGCATTGATACCGGAGGTCCAATCAAAAGTCCCAGGAACCCAGAAAGGCAAAGAAACATCTGTCCAGACCGCCATGGTACGAGTCACCATGCTGCATTGCCTACCCTCACTATGAGGATGGTGACTCCTACTCCTGGATTCATGTTTTCCATCAGGCAGAGTAGAGTCACTTTGCTTCAATATAGATAAAAAGCGGCCAAGTGCCAGTCGGACTCGCCCATGAAGGGTTCCGTAGCAGCGAGTAACGTCATATAAAAGTTCTTGTACTTCGTTGTAACTTTGATCGATATTTTAATAATAGTGTAGGTATTGATTGAATAAAAGTGAAATTGCGGTTTACGATTTATGACGTATTAAAAAAACTACTTACTAGATCTCGTTCAAATCAATTTTCAGTGGAAATTTACATGGTAATGTACATCATTATCATTATTTTAGAAGTTACAAGGGGACACTCACACATTTTACCACTTTGGAAGTATCTCTCGCGCAAACTATCAGCTTAGAAAAAAATGATTTTAGAAACCTCAATATCATTTTTGAGGACCTATCCAAAGATAGTACGTATGGTTTTGTTAAAAAAAGTTTTTTGAGTTTTAGCGGTAATTATGGGGACCCCCAAACTTGATTGTTTTTTTTCTATATAAGAGTAAAAAAAATTAATGCTGTTAACAGAATACATCTACTGTCCAAGTTTTAAAAGAATAGCTCTTATACATAGTTTTGGAAAAAAGTGGCTGTAACAGACGGACGGACAGACATACACACAGACATTTTTTGCCATTTGGCTACGGAGCCCTAAAAAAAAGTACCCCAAATCCTTGCAATAAAAATATTAAAAATACATTTAAAAAGATAACATCTAAAACTGCCTGCATTGCGTTAAAACAAAACGATGTTCCCGTAATTTTTTAAAATAGGAAGGTAACTCGAGGTAAATCGTATTACGCTGAGAAAAAATATAATTAAGCTAATTGGAAAAAACTCATTTGAGGTATTATAACTCATGCCTTAATGCCTTAGCCGTTTCGTTAATGTTCTTACGTACGATTGTAACATTAAAATTGTGACATTTAAAATATTAGAAACGACGGCTTAAATATTTCTCTTTAAATAAATTCTATAATAAATTCTATGTAAATATTCGCCTTATAAGCGTACTTAGCGTTTCGGGATTTCTGCATAAAGGGGCAATAACTGGGTAGTTACACTTAGATTTAAAAAAATACTTCTATTTACCAACAACATGTTTAACTAATAACATTTTTGTAATGTTTTCAGGTAAGTGTAACAGCTGTATTTAGTACTGACCACCCAGTTTAAAGTAAGTGTTTATATTAAATGTTACAAAATTCAATTTCTTTAATATATATTCTTATTTTTTTAAAGTCACTTTCATCATTTTATTATTTTCTTCTTTCTTTTGAATCTTCATATTTTTCAAGCAGCAACTTTAAAAAACATTTATAATTTATAGCATTTGAAGGACCAATTTAGTTTATAGTCAACTAAGTAAAAACAATGCGTTATTAACTATTAGGTAAAACAATATTACTGGCTTTATTCTTAAACGGATAAAATACAATTGTAACAAGTACTCGTTGTCTTATCTTGCCAAACTTAAAAGTTGAATAACGTTTTCTAATTTTCCCGAAAGTGTCGTCGAATACATCCAGTTAAAACTACATAATCATTATTTGCATTGTAATTATCTCATAATATGCACATAAAACCATCAATCGAATTTAAAAAAAAAATCTCTTTAGAAATTGAAAATACAAATTGAAGTGCTGGCAACACAACCGCCTATGAAATGTAGGCATAAAACACGTAAGCAAATGCCTTTACACATAATATCATTAAAAAAACCACACACATAACAAACTTCGAACTCAACAAGAGATACCCCACTTCGTTTAGCTTAACTATTGTTCGCTCCCGACGTCGCCTGCACATTATGCGCCGCATTTCAATTGTCTCCACAGATTAAAAAGTTTGTAAACATGTTAGCTCTTTTGTTGTTTATTGATTTCACTGAGTTTTATTTGTTCGTAGCGTGTGTGTCGCTGGCTGCATTGTGAATGCCTTATAATGCGATTAAAAAGTTAAGAAATATGAAAACGAGTGAGGTTGTATGTAATACACGTTATTGTTTTTTTTTTAATGGCAACCTTGTGCTTTTAGACATTTAAGTACTGCTTAGGAAGTGTAGTAGTAGACTATGACATGTGAGCTAAATAAAAAAGAGTAATTGTAGAGTTTCTTCAATTGTAGTATATAATAAAATTAAAATTATTAAAGTTAATAGGTACGTCATGCTGATTTCAGGACGAATGTGCCGGCACGACCAGGTCAGTACTACCCTCACACAGAAGACCAATCTAATTTCGTTGGTGAGTGTGAGACCGAAGGCCCAATTCATAATTCTCCCAGAGGCCGGGAGAATTATGTAGAAAAACCCTCACTATGCCGCCAAATGTGGCTCACCATGTTGCATTATATGCACTCACAGTGAGGATGGTGACCCCTACTCTTGGGTTCTACTCATACTTTCCATCAGGCAGATTAGACTCACTTTAATAGGCTTAAATATTAAGAAATAATATATTCTTATTACACGTTAGTATTCAATTGAGTAAGATTATTAAAATACTCGTTCTACAAGTAGAATGAAAACAAGCTGATCAATCTTTATTAATGAAGCAATATAATATAAAAATATAAAATAAATCATAGCAATGAAGAAGGCAACAGATTCCTTACATATGCGCAATTAAATATCAAGCAACGCCAAAGGTCAAAATGTAACTGAATACCAAAAAATCCTCATAGTAGGTATAAACTTACAAATAGTTCAGAATTCCACGAAAATATCTTCAAAAAGAATAAATTATAAAACAAATTCCACCCGCCGCCGCGCCGTCTGGGATAATCCGTCTTTGCTAGAAGTTCTGTCGGTACAGCCCCTAATCGTGGAGGATCGTGCCTCGCCGGCCGGTCATAACCTGCCCAGTGAGGAAATTAACAAAATACGTGTGCCGTATGCCAAGTGGATTGCCGTATGTATACTCGAAAACATAGATTATAATCTATGGTGTGAGGTAATATGACATTTTGGAAATTGTATTTTGCTACTATTACCAATGCGAAAGTTTTCTGCATGAGAGGTTTCTGCATCAATTGCTTCGGAGTTTGGATGCTTTCTATGTGGGATATGCATGTTTCATCTTAGCCTTTAAGACTTCAATGCTCGATAAGGGCTTCTTCTTAGTGGTTAGCGTATACGATTGCCGATGAAAAGGTCTTGGGTTCGAATTCCTCGAGTTTTATTGATTAATAGTTCGGAGTTTGGAAGTTTGGGGTCTTAACTCTTGAGGCTTGAGGAGTACGTTAAGGCGTCGTTCCTGCGCCTGATTTCTGCCTGATAGTGCCGCATATCCGTCTCATCATATTATGGGAGTGAGAAAACAGAGTGCACTTATGTTTACGCATATACATGTGCACTATATATTATCTCCTATGTAGTGTTTTGACTGACAGATTGGCCACCGTGGATGAAATCGGCTAGGAAACCTCGTCATCATTATCAGCTTTAATATGAAGCTCATTCAAAATTCCAATTGTCTTAAATATGAAACTTTAAATGATGAGGCTGACTATTATATCAACAAAATAAAAACACGCTCTGTTTGCATATCAAAATTCTTCATTCCAAGAATACTTTCATATTAAAATTATGTGAAAAATAACTCAACAGAACAACTCTCAGTGCCCAACAAAAGACAGGATTGCATCAATTTATAAACAGACGTATGTACAACAAGAAGGCAGTATCGAGACGTCGCGATAACGCCGTGATCACGTAACGCTATCGTCCGAGTCACATTGTTCGATATCAACGCAGTGCACTTTCGTTCGATACGTAGGGATGTGACGTGAATAATAATATCTTGGTACATATATTTATTTTAATCAAGTCATCATAGACAAGGATCTTTTGGGATGACAGCAAGAGAGGGAAGGAGGGAAGGGTGAATTTAGAACAATAGACAAACACATCATTTGTTTTGAACATAAGAATAATGTAAAATGGAGATATTTTTCAGTCCTTCACTATATTATTTAAGGATAATATGCTTTTTAGATATTGTTTAAATATGAGGTAAAAAATTGGGGGAAAACCACATTGTTTCTGACAACAGTAACACGGTGCAAAATATAGCAAGGGTAGTTCAGTTTAGATAGGAAATCATTTCGCACGATACTCTTGTTATTAATTTTAACCATTTTTAATTCTACCGCTGAAATATTAAAGTGTTTTG
Organism: Phragmatobia fuliginosa; assembly: GCA_932526445.1. NCBI lineage: Eukaryota > Metazoa > Arthropoda > Insecta > Lepidoptera > Erebidae > Phragmatobia > Phragmatobia fuliginosa. The sequence goes on along the minus strand of OW052059.1, from coordinate 3,534,524 downwards.
TCTCGTAGAATGGAAGGTTTTCGTTTTTCTATTTAATATATATTCTTTATTATATTTCTCTATTGTTGGTCTATATTGTCTATATTGTCTCCTTGTTGTTCTAGTGGTTAGCGTATGCGGCTGCTGATCATGAGGTCTCGGGTTGGATTCCCGGGTCGGACTAAATATTTGTGTAATCAACAAATATTTGTTTCGGAGTCTGGGTGTTTCCTATGTAAAATATGTATGTATGTACAAAAAAAATATATGTATATTTATGTATTTATATCAGTTGTTTAGTACCCATAATACAAGCTCTGCTTAGTTTGGGACTAGATGATGTTTTGTGTAAGATGTCCGAAATATTTATTATTATTATTCTAGTACTTGACAGATATGTTACATGTATTTTAACAAGAAAAATAATACTAATACTCTCTATTCCCTTGCTTCATTGGCTAATGTCACCTAGTCACATGATCAAAATTAAATATTAGCCAATATTAAAACAAGATAATAAGAGAATAGAATAGAAAACGAAAAACGCTTGTAACTTCTCTAGGGGGGCTGCTTAGTTTGAAGCTAGGAAGCATTGTGTTACTTGTCCAAAAAAGAGGTGTTCCTCAGATATTCAACTACGTTACTGATTACTGCTGCGTTTAATGTTGTAGTATGGTAACAAAGCCTTTCTTAATAAACGCTCTATCTAATGATCTGAGATACTTATTCTTTTAATGATTTAGGTGTTTAGGCATGGTTAAACTCTTTAAGTTCATTATTTAATTAAAAACTAGCATTTGCTAACTAGGTATTTATTCAGTAGTATCGTTCCTTAAATATTAAAATATCTTCATGCTAATTTTATGGAAATCTATGCATCGGTTTTGCCGTGATAGCGTAACAGATAGACAAAGAGACATCTTGACATGAATTCTTGCAAGTTAAGTTTGACCTACTTCACGGTTTCCGATCGAGCTGAAACTTTTCAATCATATATATTGCCCGAGAATACAATATTCTGATGATTATTATTCAAGGAGTTGATGCTGGAGCTGGAAGGTGGCTATAGAAGCTCAGCAATAAAACGGCACAACCCGATCGAGTTTGAGCTCGTTTGATTTGTCTTGGCGAGTACTTTGATCCTCTATGGCAACTGGGTGCATCTCAAAAGAGCTTGTTCTTTAAGAAGTTTTTTCTTTTAATTTATTCATTTAAAATCTTTTATTCCCGTAATGTGAAATTTTCTTCTACAAAATTAAATAACAGCTCATTATAATTTTATTAACTTCGAATCAGAGAAATACTGTAGTTATTTATCTACGAAATAAATATAGAATAAGGATATTTTTTTCTAAATTGTTATAAAACTGATTTACATGTAATGATAAAAAAATATATTTTAAGCAAATTACGACGAAGTTACGAAGAATAAACTTTATCATTCAGCAACGAGGCTGTACCTATAGTGACATAAATCATTACCATGGTTAAGAACTTATGAATACAAGAAAATCTGATATAAAGAATGGCAGAAAGTGCTTGTAATTCGCTTGCAATCTAATAAGGATTGCATTAATGCTATAATTTTGTCGCCTTTTACGACTCATATGTTCCTTAAAGTTTAAAAAAAACTTGATGAACAGATGAAAGTATATGTAGTTCTTATCTACATCCAAAAAATCAATTATTAAAGTTTTGTTCTGGCTAAGCTCTGTTACATATTTTCACGGGACTTTCGCTGGCAGATTGCTAATGTTATAAGGAATAGATAACTCAAGGTTTTACTTGCAGTTATTGTTATATAGATACAACCAATACCACAGATGCAGCAAGTTATTTAGTCAAAAGAATGAAATGGCAAACTGGTGGATTTTTATTTTCGGTATTTAAAATAGCATTGAAATTATTGTTTTCCTATTAATTTGATATAAAAGTTAATAGCTATTGCTGTAGTTCATAATGGAGTCTGATTATAATTACAAGATTTAAGATAAAATTTATCTACTGATGTTTTTTAATGAGACAACTCAGGAAGACACGCACTAAAATCACACATAAATTACATAACTCAAGTTCGTATCGTGGATGGGGGCCACACCACACTCTCTTACGTGTGGTATCTTGTTTTGTGCTCGTGACAACGAGTGTTTGCTTGCAAGCTAATGAAGATCGACTGGGTTGAGAATGTAATTCCTATATAAACTTGACCGCCTTCCCAATGACTGCATTAGATTGATTTTCAATTTTCGAAAGTATGACCATGTGTCTGCTTTGCGTTTCCAGTTAAAATGGTTACTTACCGCTCTATATTCATTTATTAATTCACCATCTACTTACCCTGTTCCGTGCCTCCGTTACCTGTGCTCTAACCACCATAGAAATCTTCGATCAGTTAATAATCTGCTTCTCTTATGTCTTTCTCATAACTCTGATTTCGTGAACTGTTCGTTCTTTGTTCAAACAGTATTACACTGGAATGCGCTCCAGTTCGAAGTCAGGATATTCACCAACAGATTTAAATTCAAAAGGAAAGTACACGATCTCTTTCTCAATGAATGGATAACTATTCAATGATGAAGTTTTTGGAAACAGCGAACAGTACCCTGTAGTACACTATCAAAAATACAACAGATAGAAGAAATCGAGTCCACAAAACACATCAACACGTCATCAACCTATGAAACCTATTATTTCCATTAAGGGCACAAGAGATTACAGTATTACAAACTCAATTTAAATATCAACAGTTTTGAAGGCTTTGCTAAAGTCAGGTAGGGCAAGTACTGTAACACTTTTATACTCTATGTCCAGTTTTCATATCGTCCATAATCTGATTTATTTATATGTGAGTTTCTTAAAGTTATCTACTAAAAGAACAAAATAAGCAGCTAACATCACTGCCAAGAGAAGGAAAACTTGAAACAAACCCTTTACCAACCCGTCTGGCTTGCGTGGTATAGTAGGCCAAAACCTCCTTTCAAAGGAGAGGCCTATGTCCATCAGTGGACTGCTAAAGGCTGTTGATGATGTTAAAGTGACTCTACTCTGTCTGATGGAAAGCATGAACAGAATCCAAGAGTAGTGTGTTTCACCATTCAAGGCTGCCCCTTGCGACGATTATTACCAGTATTGAAAATTGAAACACTGAATTACGAGTTACGATATATATACACTTTACGGTAACGGAATAAGTAGTCACCATGCTCATTGCGAATGCAGATAATACAACAGTTCAGTATGATGACCCATAGCGTTACTACTTTTGCATAATTGGGCCTTCGTTCTCGCAATAACCAATCACAACAAAAACGACAGCACGGATGCTGTCATTTCAGGTCCGTACTCCGTGTGGTGACGGATTAAGAATACAGAGTGTCACCACCCCTATTCATCCCGCGGGTGTCGTAAAAGGCGACTAAGGGATAAACTACGCAAGACAACATCAATGCAAAGAGAAGGAAAACTTGAAACCAATCCTATACCAACCCGTCTGGCCAGCGTGGTATAGTAGGCCAAAACCTCTTTTCTAAGGAGAAACCTATTTCCAGCAGTGGACTGTTGAAGGCTGTTGATGAGTTGACCCCGGTCGAGGCGGTTTGTTCGTGCTGAAATCAGCGTGGCTCTACTGCCTTGAAATTCGAATTCATGTTAGGTTAAGATCCTAAGCTGAAGTGGCAAAGGGCTGGCCATATTAGCCGCAGAACCGACAACCGTTGGGGTAAACGTGTTCTTGAGTGAAGACCGTGTCTCGGCAAACCTAATGTAGGACGTCCACAGGCCTTTGGTGGTGTGAACAAGACGGCTGGCAGGAGCTGGGATGCGAGTAGCCGAGGATCGAACTAAGTGGCGTGTAATTGGAGAGGCCTATGTCCAGCAGTGGACTGCGATAGGCTGATGATGATGATGGATCTTAAAGAGACTGACATGAGAATGAGTGAGGCCATCTAAAAATGCGAATAGTATGGGACATAGTTTTAGATGTCAGACGGCAATCAGAAGGCAGTGTTATTGTTTAAGTTAGAGACAGGACGGAGCATGGGACGGATTGAAATATAAAGTTAAGTTAAACTTAATAAGTTAAAGTAAGAGCTTACAGCCCTGCAGTGCTCAAGTTACAGACGATAGTGCATTGTCCGCGATAAACTTGTTATTCGCTGATAAAGAGAAAGCGGCTATCAGAGCTTATTTGTAAATACGTACTTAATTAGTCATACTAAGGTGACACTATCGACATATATATTTAAATTTATTAACACTTTTTAATAGGTTAACCAGAAACTGTTGAAAAATAAAAAAAGAGGTTTTTGTCCAATACCGACTGTATAGTGAAATAAACTTAAATACCAAGACATAACTATGCTTCATCACAAAAATAATCACAAGAGAAATAAAATTTTATACCATAGAGATTAATACCTACCTACCTACTATTTTTTTTAAGTTGGAGGTAATATTTTATTATTCAATTACGTGAATTATGGATAAATTAAGCTTTTAATAAACGGGTTTATTTAAAATTGTAACTACTGGTTTTAATTTGTTCTGTCGGGGTGTCATTTATCAATGTAATAATAAAGTTTAGAAATATAATTTAACTACTTATTATCTGCAAAAATAAGATTTTTTGTTATATTTTTATTGTTCAAATATAATTGTTATTTTATTTGAAATTAATAAATGTTCTATTGACTTTCTAGACACACCTAATTTCACTCTAGTACATTGAAAGAAAAATAAACTTTAGTAATATACATAAACTATATAATGTCATAGGTACATGCAGCAACATTCAACTGGTTAAAATTATATCCCCGATAAAAAATCATAGTATAGGTATATATGCGAAAAGGATTCTTCACGTATTCCCTACATGTGAGGAATTCTTTTCAACTTATTTTTTCTTTCGTTCATTTATAGTTATAAAAACTTTCCTTTTCATTTAAAGTAGGAACAAACTTATGACTACACACTCGGCGACGAAAGGATACTCGGCTCCTGGTCTACTCGAGATAGATTCGGCTTACTATACGATGTTAGCCAGACGGGTTGTATCGGGCTTGTGTTAAGTTTTTCTTCTCTTTTCGTGGTGTTTTGTCCTGCTTAGTTTGGCCCCTTAGAATATCTTACGATACCCATGGAGTCAACACACGAACTATGTAAAATTTACCATACTTCAATATAACCCTATCAAAGGAGATATTGAACAGTTTAAGATAAGGCTGCAGATCCTATGGACTAACTTCTAAGATGAAATAACGATTCAGTATTTTATATGAAATAACAAAAATATAAATAAACTATTGAGACCCTATCTCAGACGTTAGTTGAAGATAGAATTCTCCACTATACAAGGTATAATTTATTCTTAGACTTTGTATCTAGCACTGATAAGGTTATTATATTATGTCTCGTTCATTTTTATCTGTCGAGAAACTTAACTGCACTGCACTTACTGATAGTGGAAAAGAAATATTATTATTTGAATGTACCTAGAGGGAACGAACAAAGACTTTTAGTAAGATTATTGGGGTCAGACTTGAATTTCACTTGAAACGTAGAAGACTTTTTTTTTTAATTTCATTTAAGATTTATTGCTTGATTGAAATTAAAATTGTATCATGGTAGGGGGCCTTTTTTAAGGGTTACGACGCGACGTAACGTTCCTGTACTCCTATTTAATGAAACGTCACAATTGGATACTTTTTTTTTATTGTTGTAATGGAATATGCGTTTGTCTTCCATCTCACCTGATGGAAAGTGTAGATGAAGACGAAGATGGTACAGGCCCATCCAAAAGAAACCTGTTCACTCTACTCTTATAGGCTCCAGAGTTCAACTTATCAGGAAAAATAGACCCAGGCAGGTCGTTCCAACTATTGACGACTCTCACCAAAACGAGCTGTCAAACCGTTTAGTTCGACTTTTGGGTATGTCAACAACGTATTGATGAAACTTTTGCCTGCGCCTAGAAACTGTCAATTTAACTTGCCCATTGACTGTAAAATCGCTTTGCTTCTATCATGATCAAAATAGGTCGAGTTGAAATTAAAATATCAATGTATAACGTCATTATAATGACGACGTGAATTTTCTTAATCTTAAGTTTTAAATCTGAGAGTTTCAAGAAAGCTATTAAAACAAATGTTTTGACTATAAAAAGCTTCGCTAAATGAACAAAAGACAACACCATTACAAATTTAAGTACAACAAAAGCAATCAGGCGTGACAATGTTCCATTTAGCGTCGTTAGGGGGGGGGGGGGGGAGGCACCTACAGGTTCGTTGTGAAAAAATCGCAATAATCTGGCGATCAGTTAAGGTAGTGGAATGGGATATAAATCAGTCGTATCAACGCCGCCGCCTCTGTCAATAGCTTTGAGGTGGCCACCGTATTCGATTCTCATGGATACACCCGTTATAAATATTTAATTTATCATTCTTGTCGTGGCTGTCTTTGTTAATATGTATTAGATATTTTTATTTAATGGGTTAAGGGAGAACTATTCGCCTTTTAGATAGCGCCAACTACAACATTTTAATTCACTCTATAGCTTTATCTGCGATTTTGATCACTGCTCGTTAGATCTTAGAATTGTAGTATGTAGTTTTATCCATACTGATATCATAAATCTATCTGTCTGCTACGCTGTCAAATCTAAACCGCTGTACTCATTTCCATGAATTGCGATATGGAGATACTTTGATTCTTGAGGAAAGACATAGACTACTATACCCTTAATCGCAAAAATCAACATAAACGTGGGTGGAACCACGGTCTAAAGCTAATTGTGTATATTATAACCATGGTCAATTCGATAAAAAAGTATTAACTCTAGAGTGATCCTCTGGAACTATCTATAACCTGACGTTATGGATAGTTCCAGAGATAGATAATGCAATTAAAAAAATAAACAATGTAACGCATTTAGAACGAAGAATTCAGTATTAAAAACTCCGTCAAAGTTCCAAATTAGCTAACAAATAGCGAATGACGACTAATATTTCTTCAAAAAAATAATTTAAATTAAATATTTTTTGTTAACATACAATTTATTGGCAGTTTTGTAAATTAGGTAAGTTTTTAAGTCTTATCCATATAATATCATCGTCCGTATGAAGTCCATTATCGAGTGGTGGAGATCGTTTGGATAACGGTCATAATTTGCAATAAATATAACGGCGGAGGTGTCGGCGCCTTTTGTTGCCGGGTTCGATTCCTGGTTATGTCGATTTTGAGTTTAACTCGATTTGAGATAGTCAGAGTTTGTGTTTTGTGAAAAATTATTGAGATTGGATAAAGAGATAGGGAATATCACGTTATTACAGTGAATTGTAATAATGATTCTAATTTTATTTAAGTTTGTTGGTTAACAGACGTGTAGGATTCTTGATTTTGTGGCTAATAGACTCATCAACATCCTTCAACAGTCCACTGCTGGACATAGGCCTCTCCTTAGAAAGGAGGTTTTGGCCTACTATACCACGCTGGCTAGACAGGTTGGTATAGGGTTGGTTTCAAGTTGTGGGCGGCGGCTCTGTCCGCCCAGAACAGGGCGCGCCTCTGGCGCCCCCATAGGATACTGGCGGTCAGAGCCATACGTGGATACCGCACGGTGTCCACAGAGGCGGCGTGTGCCTTGGCCGGAACACCCCCGTGGGATTTGGAGGCGGAAGTGCTCGCCGAAGTTTATCGGCGAGTGGCTGACTTCCGAGCGGAGAGCGGATTTCGCCCTCCGCCCGAGGACGTGCGCGAGTGGCGCGAAGCCGCTCGCCGAGCCACCATGCTGAGATGGTCGTTCCGGCTGGAGACCCCACGCGCTGGCTTCGCCGCCGTGGAGGCTCTTCAGCCGGTCATCGCGGAGTGGGCAGGGCGGCAGCACGGGACCCTTTCCTTCCGACTGACGCAGGTACTTTCCGGGCACGGTTGCTTCGTAAAGTACCTGCACTCGGTCGCTAGGAGGGAACCGAGTCCCGCCTGCCACCACTGCGACTGCAGTGAGGACACGGCCCAGCACACGCTGGCGGTCTGCCCCGCTTGGGCGACGCAGCGCCGGGCCCTCACTGCAGTCATCGGAGGGGATCTCTCGCTGCCGGCCGTCATAAGATCGATGGCCGGCAGCGACAGTTGTTTTACCGAGGTCGTAACCTTCTGCGAGGACGTAATCTTGCAGAAGGAGGTGGCGGAGAAGGCCGGGAGGATGCTATCCAATCGGACCCGATCCGCCGCGGCGGAGGCGCGCATACCTGCGTCTCATGCCGTCCTGAGAGTGGCCGCGGATGGGCGGGACGGGTTTCCCGTCCGTCCGCAGTAGTGGCCAACCGCGAGGGGGCGGCGTCCGCGTGTGATAGGACGTTGCGGGCAGGCGCCGGTTGGAGTCCAGAAGGAAATCCCCTCCCTGGACTCCTTCCAATACACAGGCGCAGAGAGGGTCACACCGTGTGGTTTTAGTCGGTTCGAGTCCGACACACCACCCCTTTTTTTTTTTTTTTTTTTTTTTACGTGTGGAAATCCCCGCGGACCGTCACCCCGTCGGGGGTTATGGCGGGGTGGTGTGTCGGACTCGAACCGACTAAAACCACACGGTGTGACCCTCTCTGCGCCTTTGTATTGGAAGGAGTCCAGGGAGGGGATTTCCTTCTGGACTCGTCCGACACACCACCCCGCCGTAACCCCCGACGGGGTGACGGTCCGCGGGGATTTCCACACGTAAAAAAAAAAAAAATTTCGTGTTCGGTGTGTTGGACCTGGCGTGTTTTCTATACTAATCGATGTACTTGCATACAATATTAAAATCTGCCACTCCGCGCTACGCGAAGTAGCGCGGTGCAGTGTGTAAATCGCCTTAGTCTCCTTTTACGACACCCACGTGGGATGAATAGGGGCGGTGACACTCTGTATTCTTAATCCGTCACCACACGGACAATAGACTCGATCAGTCTTATTATTTTCGAAAAAATCTACAGTGCTCTTGTTTTACTGATAGATATTTGATGTAAGGAATAACTGTTAAAGTTAGAACAAAATAAAAACCAATGAAGTAGTGAAGCGGATAATACCGTCAGACGCAGTTTAATATATAAATAATAAAGTACATTACAATTCCGAGACTAATTTGTACAACTTTGTAGTTTGATTAATTACCAGTAGCACTCAAAGTTGTCAGACATCAGGTTATCATATATATCTGTATTTTTGGATATTAAAACTAACAAGAGACTTACTTTGTCAAGACTTAATTATTTATTTAAAGATATTGTAATTACTTTTATAAATATTGTTTTGTATGGTAACGAAACTTTAGCAATTTGTTTATATAGCTGTATGTTAGTAAGCTGACATAGTATCAGTCACCTAACTGATTATCAACGCTGCCACCGTAGATTTATTTCAGTCATCATCTTCCTAGCCTTTATTCCCAAGTTTAATTGGGGTCGGCTACTAGTTCAACCGGTTTTACCTGAATTTCAGTTTTTCCACGAAGCGACTCTCATCGGACCTCCGCAACCCTAAGGCAGATCTGAAATTCGAAGATTGAACTAGTTGTCAGTATATTTCAGGGTACTGACTTCCCAATAACGATTGCCGTAGATGTTCATGACAACCGGGACCGACGGCTTTACGTGCTCGCCAAGGCACGGGCGTGAATCACCGCCAAACTTCCAAACTGCTATTACTTATTTCAGTCAATCAAAATTTAAAGAAAAGCGAACGCTTCTTGAACTTTCTGCTACACACTATCGTCCCTTATGAGAAAATCGATCCCACACTTTATAAGAAAACAAAAAGAAACATGTTACGCATTAAAAAATCATATCTTTAGATTTGAGACAATTTTTCCTTGACCTTAGTGCATCTGACTTGGGTGAAGTTTAAACATGCATTTCAAGAGATAAGAGTTTAATGCTCTTAATATTCTCAAGATGACACAAAGTAATTATTAAATCTACGCAGATGCGATTGAAACATTGAGTTTGTTCCTCGAAGATAAAATATGAACGATATGCTATGCACGACTATGCAATACTCCTCTATCTATTAGACTTTTTGGTGCAGTTTACTTTGAAAACGTCCGATAGCCAATCATTGATGTTTCTGACCAAAGTAAAACTAAGTTAAAGATATGAGCTAAACACTAATATATGTTACTGTTTACTCTTCATATTAATTATATGTATGTCAGAAATATCAACGCTAAGAACGATATTAGGTTGTAGAGAAATCGAGACGTCATATGGTTTAGCGTAAACTCTTAATACTGAAGATAGTTTTGAAACGACAAGAAAGTAATGGTAATAAATAGGTATGCTTATTTAGTTTTTCAAATGACATTCAGAGGCATTTTATTATTTAGATTTTGAGAAGACCAAACAGTTTGTTTAGAGGCGAGGTACAGCCGATAAATCGCCGTACTATTGATCTTACTTCCTGTGTCGAGCAGTTAAAATCTGGGTCTCACTGCCAGCTTACGTGTTTCCTTGCTACTATGATCCCTGGTACTTTAAGCGGGGTGTGCAAAAGCATCTCACTGAGCCACCATAATGTGGAAAATACTCCTGCATTCGCAGTGAGTGTTTTGGCCTTTGGATTCTTCTCATACTCTCCATCAGGCAGAGTAGAGAAAAAAATGTGCTTTAAATTCTAACAAGGATAATTTTTATTAATTATTTTAAGTTGAGATTAAAGTCAAGAGTTAGCCAGAGGGACACTGTTTATTAGAAATATTCTTGTTTAAATTTAAGTGAAATTTAGATGACACCACCCATGTTATATGAAGTCAATGAAAAATGAACTAAAAATTTAATAGTAAAATTCTATTATTAGATTTAGGCACAGTATCAACATTTAAAGTTGATAAGATGGCGTAAGATAGCTCTGCTAGATATTGTACACAATGCAAAATCTACTGAGATACGAGTGTTGATATTTTAATTATTTATAAACAGTGTCACGTGACTTTGAAGCTTCTTTATTTATCCTTTATCATTTCTGTTTAACAAATGTTATGATGTTTTTTTAACAATGAACATTGCTTTTTCATCGAGGGAGTGACATACTACATAGTTCTGGATATCAGCCAAAGGGTCGCGATGCAAACGTGTTTCTTATTAATTCCCGTTTGTCCATGGGTATTTAGAATTATTTCAATAAAAAACTAAGTACATCACATTACATCAATAGCCTTTAATACAGGCTACAGATACAGGCTTTGTATAAAATTTTCCTTCTTTTCACAGCGCTATTATAGTAGTTTGGTCCCTTAGTCGGCTTTTACGACGCCCACAGGATGTATAGAGGTGATGACACTTCGTGTGATAACCTTAGGTGATTGGGTACAATCACCGAGGGTGAGCAACAACGGCGCGGTCAGAACCTAGATGGGTGACCATTTTTGGCATGATATGTTCTGAGTGTTTCCGTGATTTTAAGGCCACGTTAAGCTGTCGGTCCCGGTTGGTATATTAAGATAACAGTCGTGAAGTTTGCTTAAAAACATCCAACGGCAAGATTACGTAGCCACAGCTTGTTTTGCCAGCCCCTGCAACTCCCGCACTCCTGAGAGTAGTCCAGAGTTTGCAATAGAACTTTGTTGATAATTGAAGATTTAAGAGTACACTAAGAATGCACTAAGACCGATTAAGTTTACTAGCGCCCTTTACCACTTGGGGTATTTAAGAAATGATGTCAAGTCTGTAACAGGTATTTTTATACTCTTTGTACACTTCGATAACATGAATCTAAATTTAATTTGTCTCACACTTATCGATGTGCTCCAATACACGACTATTTGCTATTACACCTGTACATTAAAAGCTCGGCAAGACGTCAAACAGGTTCCAACTGGATTTTTCTCGGGACAATTCTCTACCATGTAATGTGTATCTTGATTGTCATGTTTATGTGATACGCTTACACTCACATACATATGTAATATTTAAGGCGTGTCTCTTCCATGAATTTAAATTTAATGTTTTCTTTATCTTATTTAGAAGTTGTTTTAAGTGTAACAACTGTTTCATAAAAGGCAGCTATCCATTATACTATACCACTGAATAGAGACAAAGATTAATAGGACAAATTTTACCAAAATCTTCTTAGTAAACCTGATCGTCAATTTAAGAGTTACAATTTAACATGCAGACTGACAACAGATCTATATCTATAAATCATTCGTAATTCCTAAAGCTATTTACTCTCTAATAATCGTAAATCATAGTTATTAAGATATGAGATAAAAACAGGGTCAGATATTCTATCCGTATACTTCTATCTATAGTGCGTTATTCTAACTAATGCGGGAACAGTCTTTAAATACCTTTGATTATCTAACTAAACAAGGTTATTACGAACGTTACGGTATCTACGTTATTTTGATTTAAAGTACAATCATGGTATCAAACTGAAACACGTTATTGATACTACGCTTAATTTATACTCACATTAATCAAACAGCGACAAAATGAAGGAAACCAATATTAAAACAAAATAATTATTGAAAAACAAAACTAATATCATAACCTAAAATTTACAATATACGCATTGCTTAGTAGCACTCCAATCCAACGAAGGTTTAAACAGGAAGATTCATCACGATATTTGGGCTACCAAGCGTGTCTAAGAAACATATTCTTAGCCACGCAAACATATGTATATCATTGGATTATTAAGGAATACAATTTCGGACACAATCCTGTAACAGAAAAGGTAATAGTCTTTACCTAACGGTACCTCCAAACTCAGTACAGACATGAATACGGGCACTCGACACTTCTGAGATTTTGCAGTTGGGACTCGAGTCTTTATTTGAACTACAATAGCTTCAATTTTCGTAGTTATCCGTTTTCTAAACTTATAATAATTATATTATAATTTAACTGTCCTTGTCTGACTTTATGCAAAAATGGAAGCATAGATGTATTAGTATTATGTATACTTCAACTCAACAAGTCCGTGTGGTGACGGATTAAGAATACAAAGTGTCACCACCCTATTTATTTAATGGGTGTCGTAAGAGGCGACTAAAGGAAAAAAATAAGCAGATAACATCACTGCCAAGGGAAGGAAAACTTGAAACCAACCCTTTACCAACTCGTCTGGCCAGCGTGGTATAGTAGGCCAAAACCTCCTTTCAAAGGAGAGGCCTATGTCCAGCAGTGGACTGTTAAAGGCTGTTGATGATGATGATACCTCAACTTATTTTTGCTAGTATTGTGACTACTCTTAGTGAAAATACAGTCGAGAAGGCTCTAAAAATGAATAATATTTTAACTCTCTAATAGAAGAAGTATATAATTTTAAAAGTGTGTTCATAGATTTTTAAACTGGTATTTTTAATTTACACTTGTTTAACTTAACGATGTTTGTAAGATTCCAGGAAAACAACCAATTCATATCCGTACATAATAGTTCGGACAATATGTTGCTACAATATCTCATTGAATCAACAAGTTAGCACACATTTAGGCTCGTGCTCTATCGCGGTACAATCGCACATTACACTACAAAGTTGCACTACTGCTTGGCTCTTGGCAGTGTAATGTAGCGATAAAGGCAGGTGTTCGTATCAGCATGGCCAGTCAAATCTGTCCCAATTGTTGGTACATTGTTCATTTTAAACTTAAGCAACATATAGATAAACGTTTTTGAAATTCATTTCCACTTAGATTAAGTTATAAGAAGTAAAAAGAAAAGAAGAATTCGTTTGCTGAGTAACTCGCCCCTATTCATTTTGTGAGTGTCGTGAGAGTCGACTAATGGAGCAAGCTATAAAGGACACATCAGCACTGTAAAAAGAAGAAAAGCTTGAAGCAAATTCTGTACCAATCTATGTCCAGCCATGTCTACTGTTAAAGGCTGTTGATGACAAGAAAAATATTTAATAAGTGTAATTTTCCATGTTAGATATTATTTTTATATTACACATTAAACAATGAGCCAAAAAAAAGTAACCTCTGTCAAAAAAAACATATATTTCCAGAAATAACGAGATTCTGAGTTAATAAACACAAAAGAAAGGAACTGAACGTAAAATCGACGTCTTTTTAAGTAGGATAACGATAATACTAGTAGACAGACTTATTAATAAACAGTATAGTACTCCCGATTAAAAACTACGAGCCTTCAAAGGAGCCAAGATGGGCCGAACACTCGAGCTCTCACCTGTATATATCAATTAGAGTAAAACTTAACGCGTTGTCTGCATGGAGTGCGGACTATATCGCGACGGTTAATGGTGCGAAAATCGCTGATAACACCACTCCCTACCACCCAGTTTCACCCCCACCGCACCGATCCACCCCTCACCGTTCACCCCTCCCGCTCGGTAGTATATCAGGGAGTTAGAGATCTGCGATTAGTGTAATTGTCTGGTAATAGATAACACCAGTAGTTCAGACTCTGTGGTTCGTTTTTGAGTTTCGGTTTTGGATTCAACATTTTTCGGATTAAGTTTCGGTAAATTGTATTGTTTGATTTATCTTTAGTCAAATCGCATAAATTTATGAAAGAAATATCATTTATCATCAACATAAAATCGATATTAAAAGGTCAAACTATAGTTTTGACGGAGTTTTAAAAAAAAATGTATAAATTTTTAAGCCTACCAAAGGTACTCAATGTGAATGCAATCAATGCAGCATAGTGATCCACTCTATGGCCTAGTGCGATCTCACACTCACCAACATAATATGACAATACGAATGCTGTCAATTTTTAGGTTGGCCTTCTGCGTGAAGGGCTTCGGTTAGACCGGGGAGGTCGGACCGGCCCGTTCGTGCTGATTTCAGCATGGTTCCTACTTATAATAAATAATATCAAATAACACAAAATAACGTTACTAAAGGTCATATCATTGTCCGATATTTGTTCAAATTTTACGTGTCACTGACTTAATTTTCCACTACCAAAAACAAATTTATGTTTAAATCATCCATTTCCAAGTCTCAAATACAATTTTTTATCAAAACTAAAACATTTTTTATGTCATACTAACTATTGACGTGGCTTCTAATATGTTGGATGACAATTATAAGCTATCAAATGTTATAATAAAGTTAAACATGGACCATTGCACTAACTGATCCACGCTGTGTTGGTAGGTTCATTCGTTCAATCATTCCGCTATCACCCCGGCTATCAGTAGGTAATACATTGTATCACATTTTCATAAGAGATTCATTTACCTTGAGTTTTGCACACCCCACACCCTCACTGTTTCCATTGTTTATACGATTACTTTCGAAAGACAATAATACGAATGTAGTAGTAAGTGTTAAATGAGTTCTACAAACATCTAGAATCTGTAGTAGTGTTTACAAGAAAATTAAGTGCAATAGATTTTGTTGTTGTATTCATCAAGCATTATATTTTTCATAGTAGCAGAGTGACTACAACGGAATTTAGTTCTTTTAACTTTTTTTTTGGCAACAAAAGAGCTGAAAGCACCCTTTTATGTCTTCACTAACAGACAAAAGCTATAAGATTTGATTTTGAATTATTAACATATTTTTAATAATCATGTGTTCTAAAACCACTCAACAAAAAATAAACTCAATTTTATTTTTTAATATATAGTAATATTTAGCTTAAATAAAAATTAATAAATAAACAAAGCGATATTATTTCTATAATTAAAACGATATGTGCCAATATTAACGTGTCGTCGGTCAGTGGAGACGTGCCCAGGGCGGGCGGCTGGCGCGTGAGATAGCGCTACCTTTGTTCCGATCGCCTATCTCCCGCGCGAGGATCATACCAAATTATTTATCCTTTTCCCCCGAGGTGAGAAGTGAGAACTCATGATTATATGCTGCTATACGAACCTTTTTGTGTTATATGTGTATTTATAACGAATTAATCAGATCATGTGGAAATGGATTATTGATTGGTTTTGTATAAACAAACTAAACGTACAAAAAAAGCGACATCTTTTTATCAATACAAGTAAATTGGAGTCTCTGTAAGTCTGTATGTAATATCAAATGAAAAGTTTTTTACTAAATGCATATCAAAGTATATAAGGTATTAACATGAAAAAGGCAATTTAATAAAATTTTAGTGATGTGACAGGCATGTAACAACATGAAAATAATTTTAACAAAAAGAAACTGACTTCAGAGAAAAACTATTCTGACTACCCATATCGCGACAATTGTGCCTATGATATTTGAGGAGTTCCCTCGTTTTCCTTGGGATCCCATCATCAGATTCCGATATGGTGTCGATGGGACCACCTGTACGCTACGCCCATTCTAATGCAAAAATCATTTTTGAATTCGGTTTAGAATCGACGAAATTATCGCTAAACATACAAAAAAAAGATTCCGACGAATTGAGAAACCTCCTCCTTTTTTTGAAGTCGGTTAATAAAATCTGTCAATCGCGGGACTTAGCTAAAGATCTCTAAAAGAAAGAAGATAAACTCATAAATTTTATCTCCATAATTTAGAAAGTACAGAATGTAATGTATATTCATGCCCATATCTCGCCATTTCTTTATTTTGCGCTCACTCACTACTGCAAAAAATTAACACCATGTCGTGACCACAAACACATGACGCTTCCTTTTCATCCACCTCGATAACATCAGAATCCAGCTACTTAAAACGATTTCCACAGGAATCAATCATCGATTACACGTCACATCGATTGTCAAAACGATTCTCGACGCCAAACAAGTATCAATTACTAACGGAAGTCGAACTGGTTACCGCGTAACCGCACCAGGTGAGCAGATAACGTCAACGGTGATCAATCTGCAGGCCCTTCTCAATGTAATCTCGTATGAAATATTTCTTGTTCCGAGAGTGATAGGACCGACTTTGTATCGGATATCAGTGGTATGGGTAATATCAAAGATTTGAGAAGATTTAGTATCTTCCGGATTTTGTTACGTAAGCTTAAATTAGATTCAATTCTAAAAAGCCAATATCTAAAAATCTTCGGTTTTTTTTATTTGCAATTGAATATATTTCTTTCGCTTCTATGTGCATCTTTTAAAATATAAAATTCTCGTTTCGCGTGTTGTTATCTATTTCTTTCAAAACCGCTGTACCGATTAAAATGAAATTTTGTCTGTATATCGGGCAGGTGTGTGAGAATCGGCCAACATCTATTTTTCATACGTGTGGGCCGCGAGCAAAGCCGCGGACATCAGCTAGTATATTCATAATATTGCACACGAATTATAAAACCGAAGTTCATTGTTGTTATCTTTACAAAATATATAGTAGGTATGTTATTGTTTATTTTGTACCAGTGTAATAGAAATGTTTTAGTTAAACTTTACGACTGTTATGTGTAGCTGCTAAATTGTTGAACAATTTAAACAATGAATTTACAGTTGATTTTTAATAGAATGTGTTTACGACATATCGATTTTTACAATAGATGTGCAAGTGCGACTTTTTAGTTTGAAAGATGAATAGCAACATATGCACGGCTATGTCAACTACATGACCCTAAGACATGACCAAACTCGCCTGTAACAACTTGTTTTAAAGAACCCTAACATCACCATCTTACAAATATTTTTCTTAAATCGGTTTTATTTGATCGTTATATTAATTCACTGTAGAATATTTTCTTATATTCTTATAACAATTTTTAATAACTGTTGATTTGTTTTCCAACTCAATGTCTTTAGTTAAAAAAAATGTGTCTGCCATAGTGATTTCATAGTGACAATTCAGTATGGTGACCCACACTTCTTCCGAGCCTCTATTCCCAAGTTTATTTGGGGTCGGCTACTAGTTCAACCAGTTTTACCTGAATTTCAGTTTTTCCACGGAGCGACTGGCATCGGACCACCGCAACCCTGAAGGAGAATTGAAATTCGAAAATTGAACTAGTTGTCAGTATATTTGAGGGCACTGTCTTCCCAATAACGATTGATGATGATGATGATAGATGTTCATGACAACCGGGACCGACGGCTTTACGTGCTCACCGCCAAACTTCCAAACTCCGGGCTACTATTAGGAAAACCCAAAAACACTTTTTTTGGCTCGACCCGTGATTTGAACCCGAGACCACTTGATTAGCAGTCGCATACGCTAACCACTAGACCAACGGGGCAGTGATATTCAATATACCGCTATAGTGACCCACACTATAGCGGAATATTGTGGTATGCTTTTGCATCAACCTCCGATCTCGCACCCACCAACGAAATACGACACCACGAATATTTAAGAAAAGCCAACGTTTTTACCTTAAAAATTTAATTATTAATTCATGTTATTTCCCAGATAATTCAAGTAAAAATCAACTCAAGTATAACAAAATACATAATAATAATATATCCTCATTTAAAACCAGAAAATATAAAGTTTACGATCAAAGTTATCTGTATAGATGGCGCCACTGGTAGTTAGTTGGAACGGCCGACCTCGGCAAATTGCGTGTGATGATAACACCGCTATCACACCACCTTACTGAATAAGGACGTTTTAAAAATCACTCGAGTGAGTTTTTCAAAAGGCTTAGATGAATAAGGTTTTATGGGTCGACTCTAATGGACGCCTTTGGAACAACCTTAAGTTCTTTGGTGGTTGCAGATATACTTTGAGGCAAAGGAATTAGATAAACGGAAACGCGTTATGGTTTGATGTTATTGAGCTTGAAAAATACATCAGCTTCTATTTAAATTGTAAAGGTGTATTTCAAGTTCAAATTTAACTCAAACCATTGGTAAATATAAAACGTTTAGTTGAAGATTGAATCTATTTTTGATCTTACAAATGATATATTAGTTTATTCATATATATTAAATACTATATTTTTCAGGAATAAATGTACAAATGTTATATGTTGTAAAATATTATCATCATCATCAGCCTATCGCAGTCCACTGCTGGACATAGGCCTCTCCAATTGCACGCCACTCAGTTCGATCCTCGGCGATTCGCATCCAGCTCCTGCCAGCCGTCTTGCGCAAATCATCACTCCACCTGGCATGTGGACGTCCTACACTACGTTTGCCGAGACGCGGTCTCCACTCAAGAACACGTTTACCCCAACGGTTGTCGGTCCTGCGGCTAATATGGCCAGCCCATTGCCACTTCAGCTTGCTAATCCTGTGGGCTATGTCGATCACTTTAGTTCTCTGCCGGATTACCTCGTTTCGAACACGATCCCTGAGAGAAACTCCGAGCATAGCCCTCTCCATAGCACGCTGCGTGACTTTGAATTTGTGGACCAGCCGTGCCGTGAGTGTCCACGTTTCGGCACTTGGCGGCAATGTACTTGTTCATTACAATATAATGTGGTAACACTTTTATCATTTGCTTATTTCTAGCAGCAATAGTAATTAATCAGTTCTTAGGAGTTAGTTAATATCGCAACCGAAATCGTATTGCCATAACGTATTTCTAAAAATTCATATTACGTAATCGTAGCTTGGTACCCCTTTGTATGCTACCGGTGTAACATATTTTTTTTTTAAATTTAAAAGCTCATCTAAAGAAAAGATTTCTAATTCAACCAGTATAATTAAAAAAATAAAGAATTTCTTCAAGTAATTACCATAAATTTAATATTACCTTATTGGGGTTTTTAAGAATTTATATCAATAGCTGGTCATAAAAAATATTTATAAGATTTAGCATACGCCACCACGCAGTTACATAATCATTGAACAGCAAAATCTCGGCAGTTTGGACAATTACAAGATAAAAAATCCGGTTTGTGTTGAGCGTGTTTTAAGGTGTCTCGTTAAGAACTCAATTGGGTGTTATGCCTGATAAGGAAGCCAACTTGTTGTTGTCATGTATGCTAAAGCTATTTTAGCATTTTTAGGGTAAGTTAGTTAAAAGGTTAGAAGAAGGGATAAAACTTCTTTAATGTATAGATAATAAACAATATGTTTGGAGACAATTCGATTAAAACTTATAGCATTATTTTTTTGTTATATATTACTAACTTCACCACTTAATCTATGGTAGGGGTTTGTTAATAGTTGTTGAGCGTATAAGTTCTAGTAGATTCTAGTGGACATATTTTATTTCCAAATCGCAAACCTTTAAAGAGAAGGGCTATTAAATATCACTCGTAATGTTATTATTTGAAAAGAATCTCTACCCTTTACTAAGGAAATGGGTGTTTGTATAAGACGCAAAGTACAGTATTAATAAAGTTTAGGTACAATACATTTTTTTTAAATTAAAACTTTAAAGATTGATAAGTTTAACATCACAGTAATTTCTTGATTGACTTCAAGACATTTGTAAGTTTAGAAGGGAACAGTCGAAGGATAAATGAACACGTGACCAATTGAGGGATGCTTTTTTTTAAAGCCAAAATCAAAATATATATATGGACCTTGAAATGATTTAACAATACCACAATTTCTCGATATTTTAAACTTTCTTTAATTAAGTAGATTAAGAAGTAGTAGAGCCACGCTGATTTCAGCACGAATGGGCCGGCTCGACCCGGCCAGTACTACCCTCACAGAGAAGACCATCCTTATAATGACAGCATTCTTATTGTCGTATTTCGTTGGTGAGTGTGAGACCAGAGGCCCAATCATTCTGCATCATTCTCCCGGCTTCCACAGGCCAAGACAAAGATGCAGAAATATCTGACCAAGCCGCCATGGTAGGGGTCACCATGTTGCATTGCTTACCCTCGCAATGAGGATGGTGGCCCCTACTCCTGGATTCTACTCATGCTTTCCATCAGGCAGAGTAGAGTCACCGTGGTAGGCTTAAATATAAAAAAAAAGTATATCTATAGTACGTAGAAACGGAATCTAATTTATACAAAATGTATTATCAAACTCTCTTTAAAGGAAACAATGTATGTATTGTTACGTTCTTCGTTCACAATGTAATCCAAAACCTCCATTTATTAATAGTAGAGAAGCTCGCATACATACATCAAAATTCATATCTGTTATCTGTGTGTCAGGCGGGGTGGTGCCTTGCAACGCGGAGATAACGGTTAAAAGTGAAGCTGCCGCTGTTTGTTGTAGCGTATACTAGGTATGTACGGCGATACTCCACTGATGATCATATTTATTGGGTTCAAAGGATTTTTATATTGGTATACTTTAGCTTTTTTCTTATAATTTTGATACTATGTATTTTGATACTAATTTATGAAAGTCTTTTCCTAGCCGATTGGAGTTTAAGTTTAGTTTTTTGGTATTTTAATTAGGATTTGCAATAGTTTAAAGTTATTTTATTAGGTTTCCATGAAAAAAGATTTTTTAGTTATTTTTTGCCAAGGTGACTCTATACTGCCTGATTGAAAGCATGGGTAGCATCCAAAATTAGGAGCCACCATACTCATTGCAAATGCATTTAGTATGGTGGTAGTGATCTCACACTATTAGGGCCTAATGAGATGCTTCTTCACGCTCCGGTGAAAGGACCCAGGATTATAGTGGGAAGGAAACACGTGGCCTGGTAGTGAGTTCCAGTTTCACAGAAAATGTATTTAGTTTCAAGAAGAACTTTATGAGTATCTATAAAATTCTAATATTATATTTTACATATTATATATTATATTAAATGCGCAAAGGATCGAACCAAGTGGAGTGCAATTGGAGAGGATTATGTCCAGCTGTGGACTGCGTTAGGCTGATGATGATGATGACAAGGCTAGTAAAATTTACACTTTATAACTATCCGATTGATGGTTTTTTTTCTTCATACATACTTTAAAACCTAACAAAATGCTGAAAAGTCGAATCTTATATGCGTTTAAGTTTAAAAAACAAAGTAGAACCGTATAATTAAACGGGTATCAAAAGAAAAGTATTTAATTACAAAGAGCAGTGGGTAATTTGGCGAATTACAAGGTAATTTCCGCCAGGGGGCGTTGGTAGGTGATAGAGCGAGGCAATATCCGGAGCAACAGGCTGTGTGGCAATACAATGAGCTTTAGACTCTTTGTGCTATTATCATAGAGTTCAGTTTAAATTGAGTGTTACATTATATGGGTATTTTGTTGTGAAGTGTATTACGAGTTCTAGTTTTGTCTATCTAAAGTGAGATTCATAATAATTGCTGATTGATCTTATTAAAGAGGTCTAAAGCTTCACAGTGTTATTCTTAAAATTATTTTTACTAATCGGAAAACTTCACCCGCTGTACCATAGACTTTAAGCTTTGCGTATCGGTCTTCCTAGTTTATGGTAGGGATTTTCAAACTTGTAGATTGATAGATTTGTGTCATTTTTTCTATCAAATCAAGAGTCTAAAGCGTCATAAGTTCCCCCGACCAGAGGGTAGATGGTTTGGATTTGGTTTTTACATTCATTAGGTGAAAAGGAAAAACTGAATCGCACCGGTATTCAATAAGGCCATGTATTACTGGTGGAGCCCCAAAAGTGGGCAAACCACAAGGATAATAGAACTGAAAAAGAAGAAAATATTGACCATAACAAATCCGTCTGTCCATCCGTCTTTATAAGATCTAAATAATCCTTTCTAAGCGAAGGTCTTTCCCAGCGGTGATGAGATGAGAGTTTTAGTTGATGATGTTTCAAATTACTCTGCTTTAAACGCAAAGCCTCATCTATTCTTCTCTGAATAGACTTTTATTCTGACTAGTTGTTTGCCACGGTATCACCCGCAGGTTTTATTCACCTATTTTAATTTACCCATAAGATATTACTATTTTAAAGTAACCTTTATAATATCAGTTACGTACCAGTGAAAGCTCCGTCAAAATCGATATTCCAGGGGTTACTGACATACTGAAATTTCAAAAATTTCTTTGATGTACATAAGTAATTACCCTATATGCACTATACCTTCATTATGCACTTGGTGAAATACATTCTTGAAATTTAACTCACATATAGTTTAATTTCAAGAATGTATTTTACCAAGTATCGTCAATCCAGATCATAAGTTACATTTAGAGAAAATCTGTTAATTTAAAATAACAAAAAGAGACTTCATTTTTTTTAATTTATATTTTCTTTTTTTTTAAAAAAAAGGACAACTCCAACGGCATTAAATCCGGCTTTGCTGTATTTGAGCATAAAGATTTAAATAAATAAAAATAAAATAAAACTCCCGCATTAGGAATATAAAATTCCTGTGGGGCCGGGGACTTTGCAAACATACATGAAACGGACACAAAGAACACCCAGACTCAGAACAACAGATTGTGAATCACACCACATGGGATTTGAAAAAGAGAGATGCAGAAATATCTGACCAAGCCGCCATGGTAGGGGTCACCATTTTGCATTGCTTACCCTCGCAATGAGGATGGTGGCCCCTACTCCTGGATTCTAATATATATATATATATAAATATATATATATCATACTGTAAATACAAACAAAGATACGTTACTACGAGAAGCAGTTAGGGACCTTCGTAACAGCGTACGTACGACCAACACGGTCGTTTATCGGCGGAGCCAGGCCCGATGTTATCACTTTAATTATTAACAAACAATGTGTAAAAATGTGTCGAGCCCACATCAAGACATACCCTTATCACTCTAATTAATTCAGGTGTTCTCCATCATTACTACGAATGGTGGTTGTAGGGTAAAGTGGTGTGGTAAAGTGGTAAAGAAGGGCTGTGTATATGGTTTACTAGTTTAATTTTCGACTTCAGGGAAAAAATTGTAAAATGATGAGGACTGATAAAGAAAACTCGTAAGGAAATTTCAAAATTATTGTAATTGTCACGAAGAGGTTGTATTATGCTTATTTCTTGAGCACAGCTCCAGCCTCTAAGCATCAACGCGCGTCGGATGAAGAGCGCCTGTTTGAAGACATTGAAGGACCTATAGCTACTAGCATTGCAAAAGAAGGAAACTTCTGTACCGATCCGTCTAGCCAGCGTGGTATAGTGAGACAGGACCTCTTTTCTAAGACTCTCCTTAGAAACAAGGCGCTCTCCTGAAGCCTCTGTGCCTTTCTAATAGAGGACTATTATACTTAGATGTTAAAACTCTTCTTGTATAATAATTTATCGGCTTATCTGTGAAACTCTTCGTATCAGAAAGGACAACGCGAGGGCATTCAGTCACCAGGAAACTCCGGCGACCTTGCTTCACCACTACATATGCTTTGTCGATATATCGCTTCCGTTTTATATAATGATGGTTTCTTTATCAGTTAAATTTGGAATAACGATGTGACGACCTGTGTGAGGAAGGTGTAAGATTGCCGGTTCAATGTTTATTATTGTTAATATTTGTGCCTCGGAGAGCACGTAAAGCCATCGGTCCCGGTTGTCATGAACATCTATAGCAATCGTTATTATGAAGTCAGTGCCCTCAAATTTACTGATAACTAGTTCAACCTTCGAATTTCAGTTCTCCCTTACGGTTGCAGAAATCTGATGCCAGTCGCTCCGTGGAAAAACTGATATTCAGGTAAAACCGGTTGAACTAGTCGACCCCAAATAATATGGGAATAAGGCAAGGAAGAAGAAGTAGAAGAAGATTTGTGCTGGACTCTTTATTTCTTAATTTTTAAAGTAAGTTTTCATATAACACAATAAATTCAATTAAAAATCTGTCCAACCAGACACAATAAACTTCAATGTTTGTATGTGTATGTGTGTCTGTGTGTGGGTCGTCGCAGTCGATAAGGATGTATTAGCACATTCCGCCGGCGAGCCACTGTATTTATTCTTATCCGGAATAAGGCAGGTTACACCCCTAGTGACGCGAATGATATCGATGGCATTCTTAGCAAAGAGTTGGCTGTCACGGCGTCGCTGTTACATTACAAATATCGATGTTTCTAAATTAGACGTACGAATATAATATTATTTAGTTAATGTATTTTCATATTATGTCATGTTTTATTGCTTTTTCTGAGTTCTTTTAATGTATAAAACTATTTAAGTAGGTAATTTTGTCTCTAAAGTTTGACTTCTTCTACGACTATTAGCGTGAAAAATTAAAATTAATAAATACGCTTCCTCTCCCTTACTCATTACTTCCTTTCTTTGTTATCTATGTATAGTTTCTGATTTGTATTTATTACAAACATAAAAAATATATACACATAAAAAAAATCCAGTGACCTTTTCAACCCTCGGGGCCGTAATATATTTCGGTTCATATTCACTTCATAATAATAAATATTTTTATTTCAAACAATACATAAATAAACAAACATAAAAAGTAAAATACCCGACGTAGTATATAATAATCGATAATAAATTCAATTATAGATATAAAATTAAATTCAGCATCGACATGGTCCCAGCACTGCTCTCCACTGAAGGGGGTGAGCGTCGCTTGGCTCTGTGAGATAGCGGCGATAACATCGCCGGGTGCCAACCCTGATAGTACGAATAATAATAATTTTATTATCGAGATCCAGGGCTGCCTCTTTGTTAAAGGATAGTGAATTTTCAAAGTAATGATGTGGTGAGTGTTATTGTCGCGGTACTTTTATAGAATGAAGTATTGGAGGGAAAATGTTCTTACTTGTGATGAAGTATTATAAAGTAGGCGGCTTATATAGCTTCGAGACACTGTGCTGCTCCCACTCAAGGTAGTAGAGTTTTGAACCAACAGACCGACTAAACCGGAGTGGTACTGTCCCCTAACAGAAAACCAATCTGAAGTGACAGGGTTCGTACTGGCATGTTTCGTTGGTGAACGCGAGACCGAATTACCCATTTTTCTAATGCATCTTAATGGACCGCCATAGTGAAGGTCACTATGCTGCATTGTCTGCAATCTACAACAGGTGTGGTGACCACCATTCTTAGATTCACCTCATGCTTTCCATCAGGCAGAAGGCTTGTCCAAAATGTTTATTATTAACAGCACACATTATCACAGCAACCAAGCAAATGTCATTGAAACACCTTTTCATTACGTAAAAGTTTTGCCCAGGAACAGTAAAACCCGCTGACTGATCTGGAAGAAAGTGCATTACTTATATAAACTGGTTCAATAAGTGGTACCACTCACTTATATTTAACTTAACTTTATATTCACGCCTTTATGCTCCCCTACATAAGATCTATTGATAGCGTTCATGAATCACAGTCGTCCCCACTCTTGCAGAAGTATTCTTCTGCCTTTTGTAACTAAGGTTGAAAGTACGATTTATGCAATGTATTAAATAAATATAAACATATATAAATAAAAACATACACGCAGTGACCGTCAAAAATGATCCTCGCATCCGGCTTAGCTCGGGGGTGGAAAGGGGTGGGCAAGTTCCATTGGGAGCCAGGGGAGGAACTCTTATCGCTAACTCGCAGATTGAATATATTTCATGTGTGAGCTAATACGAGATCCGAGTACTTTCGAGATATCGCACAGTTTTCCGCTAACATACTTATATATATCTGTTAATATATTTTTATCAATTTTGAAAAGGTAATTCAAAAAAAGTTGGAACAAAAGACTTTTTTTTTTCCTTTAACATATAATTATACATATATACATCTATCTCTCTGGTTAATTTGCATATTTTACATGACTCCTCCTCGTGGATCATGATGTGACCTTCGCTTACACATGGGCCCATAGATAAGATTTACTAAAACAATTAAAAAAGTACATGTATACTTATTTACATAAACTAACTTAAATATAGTATAAATGTGTAGTTCAAACAGTAAGTCATTACGGTATTTTACCATTAATTACGCGGATTGATGTGTTCAAGTAACTTCGGTGTCGATGATTTGCTACAGGAGTGGTGATGTGTATGCAAACTGACTGTGTATGACAGGAAAACGTTATTAAATCTTATCGTATTTGTAACTCTCGTGTTTTAAATATAGAACTTATATTTTAAGTTAAGTTACCTAACTTTGTTTAAACATTTTTTTGATTAGACAGTCGTGTGAATATATTATTATTTATGGGATAGGGGGCTCAAATAAGCCGACAAGTCACCCGTTGAATACTCAATTTGTATTTTATTTATAATTAATTTTACTTGTTAGTAAGAGTTAAAAGTGTGGGACATCGATACTGTCGCGACGTTCATTAACTGATAGTTATTCCTCGAGTTAACAATGGCGAACGTGTGATAGCGAACCTTCTGATAACAGGCACGTGTACTGTTCTGCCAATACGTGTTTAATTACTTAATACTAGATATCTTACCAATAAAATACAAGGTACCTACTCTGTACGGTAATGCTGGCTGGTAATAAATTATGGTATTTTAAAAATGTTACTGTCATTTTTGACGTTTATATTTGTGTGTCAACAATGATACAGTTCGAAAATTGTTCTTTAAATGTGTCATATAGAAGCAAACATAGCAATATCCACTTTTTTTTCAAACCGACCTATTTACTGCGCCACTGTCTACGTGAAATTCTAAAAGTGTTTTATAAAAAATACCACAAGTGTTTAATAGTGTTTTTAGTGTTTTATAAATTTTATAATATAATTTATTCAAAAACTTATAGGTATTGGTACAAACATGTGTTTTATTTAATTTGCCCAAAATTGCAATGAATGGAGATTGCTACATTTGCTTTTATATGACTCATATATTCGATGAAAAAATAATTTCAAATCGTTCGTAATTGAAATGCGAGGCGAATTTTATTCATCTTTACATATATAATATACTAGCTTTCCGCCCGCGGCTTCGCCCGCGTAGAATTCGGATAAAAAAACAATAAAAAAAATATATAATAAAAAGTATCCTATGTCCTTTCCCAAGTTCAGTTCTATCTTCATACAAAATTTCATCAAAACCCAAACCACTGATGGTTTAGGCGTGAAAGCGTAACAGACAGACAGACAGAGTTACTTTCGCATTTATAATATTAGTAGGGATTAAAATTGTACGTGGTCGATGTAAATCAAAGATATTGAATAAAAACTTGGGAAGGGGATCTTTATTAAAATAACTCAAAATTACAGTTTCTAGAATTTCAGTAGAGTTTATCTGTTTGTTGAGCGTTTGTGCCATAAATATCAGAAATGGTTGAACCGTTTGGGATGCGTATCTTCTCCTGTATTGTATTGTAGCAAGCTACACTTAACATTTAATGTTTGTTTTGATTCGATCGCTTGACAAATATATTTTTTAACAGTAATAAAGTGGCTACTTTAAAAACTATTATAAAATTATGATTTATTTTTATTTTTTATATTTACGAATAAGAGTTACAGTTTGAAATGTGCTATACATTACTGCAGGTAAGGTTTTTGGTAGGTAAAGTATGTATATACATATATTCAGTACACAACGTTTATTGCCACAATACGGTAAAGTAGACGGAAGAATCATAAAGTTTTTCAACAATGTAACTAAAAATAAGTTTCTCAAATACATTTTAAGTTAATGTTTCAGCCAAAATAAATAAGTTCAACAACGTACATACGAACACTATGAACAGACAAGGTAACAAAAGGTCGTTATCAGTCGATCTGGCAGCGTCCTATTCTGGCGCGCGACGGTGAAAAACGTGAAAAGTGACCGTGATAACGTGTTTTGGCGCGGGCGATATCGCACACGCGCCCACTGCCTACGGGTGCAGCCAGACTGCCTGCAATAGCGCTTTTACAACGTTGTAGAGTTTCAAGAACTTTAAGTCGATTTCTTTGTTATGAAATATTATCTTTAAGACTAGCTTTCGCCCACGTCTTTGTCGGTTATCGCGGTGAAAAGTTGCCTATGTCCTTTCTTAGACTTTAGACTATCTGGGTACAAAAATTCATTCAAATCGGTGCAGTGGTTTTTGAGTTTATCGCGACACAGACGCGGTGGAGGATTTTATTTTATAATATGTCATCATCATCATCATCATCATCAGCCTATCTCAGTCCACTGCTGGACATAGGCCTCTCCCATTGCACACCACTTTGATCGAATTTGGGCTTCTCGCATCCAGCTATAATATGTAGTGTTAAAGAACTACTCAACACAGCAGCATTAGTACTAACGTTTCTAGACAGCGTGGTTTAGTGAACCATCTATACTTAAACCATCTCCTCACAAGGAGCCTCCTAATGTAGGTAGCCTCTAAATTTTAAGAGACATCTGAGCACATAGTGTGTAAAAAAAAAATTTACTAAAGGTTACATAACTTTCTACTTTAAATTTACTAAATCCCTTAAATATAGGGGGCGTTGGTACAAATGGATATAAAACCTCCTTTCTAAGGAGAGAGATATGTACAGCGGTGGACTCATTATGGCAAAGATAGGGTTTTAGCACCACATATCTCACATACACTGTTCCTAAGCTAAGCAGAGCCTGACAAGTAACCTGATTACTGATAAATCTAATACATAAAATTTTACCAAACTCCACCGGCTCCAACATCAGCAAGTTCTGAAAATTGCCTTAAATCTATTTTTCATACTCCTAGAACGCGAACAGAGACGCAGGCATCAGCTAGGATACTTATATATTTCTAAATAAATACACATTGAAGAATAATTACACCTAGATCCAGAAAAAATGATCGCGCGTATCACATATTTAATAGTTCTGGTTACAAATCGAATTCCTAGTTTATCAGTCAGGGTCACCACAGAACCAAAACCAATTTGCTCGTCAACTGATTATAAATGGATGTTTTATCAATGACTGCGAAGGAGTTAACCTCTGTCCATCGTACGAATATTCTTGAGTCGAAGTTAATTTGGCTGGGTTCCAAGTGGTTTGGTCTTGACCATGACCTGCTTTTAAATTTACTACACCATGAGTCACTGGACAGTCTTAGTCCGATAAAAATATACATTTTGGATAATTGGCTTTATGATTACCACAAATGCGAAGTAACTTAAAGGTTCATCAAACTAAACTTTTTTTAACTGCCTTGTTGGTCTAGTGGTTAGAGTTTAGAGTATGCAGCTGCTAATCAAGAGATCTCGGTTTCAATTCCCGGGTCAGACTAAAAGTTTGTGTGATCCACAAATATTTATTTCGGAACCTGGGTGTATAATATGTATGTTAATGTATTTATATCAGTTGTCTAGTACACATAATACAATTCCTGCTTAGTTTGGTACTAGATGACGTTGTGTGTAAGATGTCCGAAATGTTTATTCATTTATTTCGAGTCGTATCGAGGTAAAATATTAATCCTCAATGTGAAAAAGTAGTAGTACCAGTATATTTAATTGTAAAGTATTTAGAAATAAGTAAACGTATTTCTAAAACGAGACATTTTTTACAATGACATTTGACGTTTCACCGATCATATGTCCGGCAACTCTTACAATACGGAAACTCATTGATGGAATAAAATCACCTGCCTACCCAGTTTCCTGTTACACACTTCCGTTTCTATTATCACAGATTACAGAAAATTTAGAAAGATGTCACACAAAGCATCACAGGCGTATAAGGGCGTTTTTTGATTACTTACGAGTATACTTTTAAGTCCAATTACCCATACTTTTATATCATCAAACTTAGAAGAGTCAAGCCTATTACTTGGCCGTTAGTTCAAAGTAATTTGAGCACTAATGGGCCGGTTCAAACCCTGTATACTACCCTCTCATAGAAGACGAATTTAAAATAACTGTTTTCGTATTGTAGTGTTTTGTTGGTGATATCTATGTAGACCGCCATAGTGTGGGTAACCATGTTGAATAGTTCATTATCAGCATTCAAAATGAGATGCCCAAAATCGATCAAAGTGGTGTGCAATGGGAGAGGCCTATGTCCAGCAGTGGACTGAGATAGGCTGATGATGATGAAAATGAGTAGGGTGACCACTAACTCCTATCCTTCAGGGAAAGTGTCTCTGACTTTGGCAGGCCCATATAAAAAAAAAGTTAAAAAGTGCCTTTATATCGGTTTCCTTGGCAAGTTGCATGAAGGGTGGTGTGGTGTTATACGTGTGCGGTCCACTCTAGATGTTACGATAAACTTATTTTGCATAATACTGCAGTTTTTTTTTCAACATTGCATACGTATGAACTCTGTGCGCTAATACTTGGGTGGGTGGCCTCAACTGTGAGAGTTGGCGGTTTGTTTACGATTGTTTCTATGCCGGTGGTCTAAGCTACCACTCGTTATAAGAAATATGAAAACAATGCATCATAATAATATACCATTTTACCTATATCAATATAATTTTTTATATATGTATAATATAATTCATGTGTTGATTAAATAAAAAAGTTACGTTCAGACTTATAATATTAGTCAGAATAACAGTTTTTCAACACTTTTTCATATCGCTTTGATCGACAATTTGAACTTTGTGTCCGGTTTTGTCTTAGATTATATTATATGGTTTCAGGCAGAAACTAAGGAGACCTTAAATTATCATGAATAGTATCTATTATGAACGATACTAAATAAACAAGAAGTAGTTTGAAGGAGAAGAAAAATAAGTATTTTATCATTGAAAAAATATTAAATAGCTATTTTATTATTGGTTCATTATTATTGTTTCACTTGATATCTGAAAATATTAATTGTAATGACAAACATTTAAATCGCTTCGGTCATGACTTAGCCCACGAGGTCAGCCGCAGGTCGCGACCCACAGTCAACTCGTTAATGATATTTTAATGTAATTTAATTTCTTTTTTTTTCTCTTCTAGGTAAGTAGGCCACTACAACCATTACAGTTTGAAGTGGTGGAGGTACCAACATTCGAGTCTAGGAAATGCAGGTAACGTATATACAGTAAGTCCTAAGGATCGACAGATTAAATATTACTTACTAGTCTATATATTTAAAGATGTTTGTTTTTTTTTTATTTTACTACCATATCTGTATCTTTCTCTATTTGACTCTACTGTGCCTTATGAAAAGCCAGGAGTCTAGACTAGACTCCAGGAGTAGGGGCCACAGTGGATACAATGCAGCATGGTGACCCGCAATGTGGCGGAAAACTGGTCTTGAGCAATGCTATCCTCGTCCTCACTGAGTGATCCTGAAGAGGATGGGTTGGTAAAAAGACCCACTTGTAACTCTTGAGTTGAAGGTATCCCTTGACGTGGTATGCTTTTGCCAACAAGTGACCTGACTGTTCATTCTCCCTCACATCCTGTAAAATTGTTTATTTTTAAAGAGGAAATAATTTATCAACAAAATAATATCTAAGCACTAGCTGAGTCCCACCGTGTTACCTGCAGTGGATGTTGTACTTTTACAGATGGTCTAAAAATATTAGCCTATCCTATATAATCAGCTATCTGTTATATAAAGTCTTGTCAAAATCGATCCAGCTGTTCCAAAGATTAGCCGGTACAAATAGACAGATACAAAAAAATCATATGCATTTACTGATAAACTGTTATTTAAATAAATAAATAAATAAAATAAATAAATAAATAAAATAAAATAAATAAATAAATAAAATAAATAAATAAATAAAAATAAATAAATAAATAAAAATAAAATTATTATTTTCGTCAACACCCTTCGTCACGGTTTCACTCTAGGATTATTTTTATCAGAGCATCTTTCCTTGTCTCTAGACATTATCACACACACATTCTAACTTCTAAATATATGTGACTGTCGGGAGGGAGCACCAGGGGGTGAAGACTCCCCCTGGTGAACGGAGGGGGTGGTGCGGTACAAACACAGCAAAAGTTCACGTCCGTCTTATCTCATCTGTTTGACGGATTCCTACCGACAACGCTGCGTATTCATATTTCGTGTAGATTAGTGTAAAGACATAGAGACGACTTGTTTTTAAAAAGTGTTTGGAAGTAATAGTACCTCTCATGGTTTCTTAAAGTAAGGGGGATTTAACTGCCGTGAAAGTCAAACAGACAAACATTATTAGGTAAGTGATCTAGTCTCTACACGTATTTTATCATCTAATTCATCACTAACAGAGTGTTCTAATTATATACACAAATGCAAGAATAAAGTATATTAATAATATACCTACTCATCATAATATTAATGTTGTAGTCATCTATACGAATAAATAAAATTAATGTATCTGTATCTATGGATGATCTATGGATGGATGAAGAGTCAATGCGTATGAAAGTGAATACTGTTATTACACCAAAAAAAAACATTTTTTATCATTTTTGTCTGTTTGTCTGTCCTTTGGGTTTGGTCCCTGCGGTAAGAAACTTACTTACCGCGGGACTCAGTTACTTTATTTTTATAAATATTTAAAAATTATCGAGGTGCCCATATACTATTATAATTATTATTACTATGACAAACAATAGCTATTAATCTTGCTTTATTTACTTTAATTTTACAGACTAAATTATTTGATTTTGATCACTTTTGATGTCAGGAATAAATTCTACACGCTACAGTTAAGCTTGCCATATACTGTCTATCCTTCAAAGTATAGCAATACAGAACAGCGAACAAGCTCTTACGATGTATAAAACTGCACGCACTATTAAAGGCAGAAAAATTGGCAAAGACATACTCAGTCCCTTTTCGAGAAGTCAAACCCATATGCCACAGCATGAAAAATTGAAAATTTTGACACTTGAGTAGCATTTATTATTTAAAAACATGTAAATAAATATTAAAAACCTCTGTACCATGACAGTACTCTACACCGCCCAAGATCGTCGACTCTCGCTACTGATAACGCGAGCTATTTAATCACAGATAACATCTGTAGGGCGGGCGGTGCCTTATCACCGCCCGCGGCCGCCTTATCAACCCGCCCAACGTTATCGCTCCCGTATATAAATTCTTATCCAGCATTCAAGGACGTAGCGTTATTTTCTTCATACTTTATGCTCACTTCTATAAAGTACTTCACTAGATTGTCTTGTCAGATTGATAGCCCTGTGTTTTCAAGTTTCTGAATTTAGAATATCATAAGCACTAGTCTTGTGACGTCATATGCATACTCATACGCGCACTTATGTGTAATAAATTTAGCTGTATTAAAAAAACATGGTATTCTATTAAAAACTCGTACTCTTTTACTTCATTTACATTCATCAATCGTTGCATGCATGATCGTCGGTTCTTGACGCTTCTTCACTTGGCGCTTTTTTAGAACATCAACAATTTGGTCAGCAAGAACGACTTCTTCGGACGCTTACACCCACATTCGTTCTATAAATTAAATACTAAAGTAATATTAATAAATACTATAAAAATGCAAAATTTTCTACGAATTATAAGAAATCTCCAAAGAGTTAAGAAATATTATTATTATCGAAATACATCACGGGGCGCTATCTAGTTTATCTGCGCTATGTAAATTGTAAGATCGTTATCAAAGCTAAGATTTACTAAGCTTTTATAATTATTTGTTGTTTGATAACAGCTACGAACGGTGTTGTCTGATGGCAATCATATAATCTTGTATGAATCCTATTCTTTTTCTTTTCTACATTAAAGAAATAACTAAATAATTGTCAAACATGAATATATAATTAAAATACGTTGGAAAATGACTTGCCTTAAGAGCGAGCAGCTGGTCGGTAAATCTAGCCCAGTTTCAATACAGCCAATACAGTACGTCACTTTTACTAGACCCTATTAAACACAACCTTAGCTTTGTCCAAGTTGCGAAGACCGATGCATCTAGGCAATGGTCATGTTTTCACTGTAAACAGAACTTATTCGCGATAATATTATAAAGGTTACGATACCTTCTATTTTCCGACGTTTCGAACGGGTTGTACCGCTCGTGGTCACGGGTAGACTGATGTGAGCTTAGCGTCGCCTTCGTGATGTGCAGGTTGTGTCTACCCGCACTTGATCGCGTTGATTTCTTGTAGTGTCGGTACCCCTACATCATCTTTGGGTGTCGCTAAGCTCACATCAGTCTACCCGTGACCACGAGCGGTATAACCCGTTCGAAACGTCGGAAAATAGAAGGTATCGTAACCTTTATAATATTATCGCGAATAAGTCCCGTTTACAGTGAAAACATGGGTATGTGTAAAAGTTGCGAAAGTCTAAAAACAGTTATAG
The DNA here is from genome assembly GCA_932526445.1 of Phragmatobia fuliginosa. NCBI lineage: Eukaryota > Metazoa > Arthropoda > Insecta > Lepidoptera > Erebidae > Phragmatobia > Phragmatobia fuliginosa. Next base: position 3,499,738 of record OW052059.1, on the reverse strand, counting down.
GCAATGGTCATTTCCTACCCTTAGGACCCTTTATGTTGTGTACCTTCCATATGCAAGTCTAGCTTAACAGAAACCGTTTTCACAAAGAAATCAGCAAAAGGATCCTAAAATGATGTTCCGTTAATTTGGTAACTAAATCGAATTTTTTTCGTGACGTTTACTACAAACCTCAAAAGAAAGGATTTCTAAACCGGTGTTCATTCTACCTACGGGTATGAGACGTAGTTATTAACAATTTGACTTACCTTAAAACAAATCATAAACGTGTGTGAGTAATATAAAGTATAGTTATGTTGTCGTAGGAAGCGTTGGAGACAAAAAATTGCAAAAAACAAAGCTTTGAATAAATTTCTAAAAGTTCAACTTATCAATTTACATTTTGAATTAGTTAATATTTTATATAATTTTATTACTACATTCGTTTTTCGTTTTTTATGCATATTTATCGCTTTGGAAATATATTTTATTGAAGCAAATAGCGAACAAAATTTAATAATCAATTTTGTTCGCTATTTGCTTCAATAAATATTTAACAACAACTATTTAATAAATAAAATAAAACATTTTCTTATGACATTATTTTAAAGATCTTTATCTTTTTCATCATCGTAAAAAAAGGATATATGTTTCTACTAGCTTTCACCCGCGGCTCCGCCCGCGCGTATGTCAGTTATCGCGGTAAAAAGTAGCCTATGTCCTTTCCCAAGTTTAGTTCTATCTTCATACCAAATTTAATCAAAATCGGTTCATTGGTTTAGGCGTGAAAGCGTAACAGACAGACAGACAGAGTTACTTTCGCATTTATAATATTAGTAGGGATTTGCCTTTTTTATCAATTATTTGTAAAACCTTACTAGTATATACTTTCCTAGTAGTCCTAACTGATATTATGACTAACTGTTATTATTATGGCGCAGTGTTAGCGTATGCGTCTGCTGTGCTTAAGGTCTAGGGTTCGATTCCCGAGTTTGTGTGATGGACGTAGTTGTGGCCCAATTTTTTGTGTGATCCGCAAATATTTGTTTCTTAGTTTGGGTGTTTTTTATGAAATATGTATATATATATATAATTATTATATAATTATTATAAAATATGTATGTATTTAAAAAAAATATGTTTTTGTAATGATGTCAGTTGTCTAGTACCTATAATACAAGTTCTGCTTAGTTTGGGACTAGATGTCGTTGTGTGTAAGATTAATTATTGATTTATTATAAATGCGACAGTAGGTAACACTGTCTGACGCGCTTTCAAGAAAAAAATACTGAATCGATTTAAATAAAATTTGGTACACAGATAGTTTAGAGCCTAAGAAAGGACAAGGGCTACTTTTTACTACGATAACGAACATTAACGCGGGCGAAGCCCAGATCTAAAGCTAGTATAGTACATTAAGTATAAGTGCAATTTCTTATCTTTTTTGTTATTCAGTTAAATATTGTATTTCGAAATCGATTAACCTAAAAGTTCATGTAAATTTTAATTTTTATTATACAGTTTTTGTCCTAAAAAAGTCCTATTATTTTGATATGATTTATTTTTATTTATTCATTGCCATATTTGGAACAGTTAATATTATATCTTAATTATAGGTTCTAATTCCAATAATATCACATATTGTGTTAATTGTAAAACCACAAAACATCTAGCAAAAGGAACGCATCTTTGCAAGAAAATGCACATTTAGAAATAAATTATGTGACGTACTAATTTAATTTACAGTTTTTTTAGATTACAAACCCTTCAAATTTCATCAACAAGTCAAAACATGTCGGCTTCCACTAATTCCACACACTACATACACCCATTTAATTTGTCGCACATTTAAAATGTTAATAAACACACTATCTATTTCCTGTTGGTTAAGATACGCTCGATTGTATCGGGTTAATTAGAATTATCGTAGACCAATTATTTATAAGTATACTGGTTATCGCTTGCTGCCATTGTGTTAAGTTAAAACGTGATACACAGCCGGTGCGTTCGGCCAACATGCACGATATCAAGTTGGTTATTAATTAGATGTGTGATTGTAATTGTGGTTAGAATCTAGAAACAGAAGCCAGAGAAAATATATAGCTATGATTCAATTATTTTAAAATTTGAGATGAAAGCAGCTAAAAGACAGTCGTTAATTGCATTGTAATGTGTCTTAACTTATGGCTTGATTCACCAGTTTGTAGTAGGATATTAAAAACGCGAAAGTTTGTGAGTATGTATGTATGTTTCGTTGCTCTTTCACGCAAAAACTATTGAACGGATTTGGATGAAACTTTACAGTAATATAGCTTATATATCAGAATAACAAATAGGCTAATTTTTACTGCAATAATCGAGATAAACGCGGGCCGCGGGGGAAAGCTAGTGGGATCATAAGCATAAGAGATGAGATGAGACAGATAGTCTTTAGTCCATACGCATACTATAAATTTCAAAATGAATATTAAAAGACCGATGCACCGATTTCAATGATACTTTGATTTTTTGGGAAGGATATAGGCTACTTCGTTACTGCGATAACCGGCATTATTATTATAATATAATTATGTAAGAGTAGCTCCTGTTATGGCATAAGCTGAGATAATGACAACCAGACTGTTCGCTGTTGGAATGGAAACTCAGTTCATCAAAATTCTCAACCGGAACAATTGGTTTGTGTATAACACACTCAAGAATACGTTTTTTTATCCTATTTAACTTTAGTTTACTATATTTGCAAAAACACAATACAAGTTATTAAATTGCTTTGAACGTAATAGTTTAAAAAAGTCACAAGAATTTTGCATTATATACGTTTAAATGTAGTTTTCTTACATTTTTGAAGGTGTTTAGTGGTTGTACGACGTATGAGCAGGTGTGTAGTGATGATAAACAAACAACGCATTTCTGATACGTGCTTACGTTCGTAGTTTCCTTGGCACACAAAACTAAATAATAAATAGTTGCATTTATTACGGCACGGTCTACGTCATCGATGTACTCTCGATGAGATATCATTATCACCGTTTTCAGACGTCATCAAGTCTCATTAGTTAGGTGATTATCAGCACAAGTTTTCTAAAAAATACATATTTCTTATATTCCATTATAGAGCAGATTTAGGTATGAAAGTAGGTGAATGCGATTCCAAGGGTCTGCCAGGTGTGAACCGCAATAAAACACTAGAACACTGTGCTGAATGTTCATTGGGTATGGAATCGTCCACGTAGAAATGTTCCTCGAGGTTATATACTCGTCTCGGATACAAACATTAGCGTGATTCAGAAAATGGCGAACTCGCCATCTATCGACACTTGACTAAAACTATTAACAATTAATTATTAGATACTTGGACAGTAGGGTATATTTTAATTTCTATTATATTGTATGTATAGGCATTAATGCTATTATTCTTATGAACTTACAACTGCTGACCTACTCGTAGGTGGTCAAAAGAACAGAGACTATTGCCCGTACCACCAACTATACTTAAACCGTCTCCTTACTAAAATCCCCCTAACTTAGTTAGCCCTTAAGTTTTAGGATACATCTAAGCACTTAGGTGTCCCTCATTCTCACTGAGGGTTACCTAACTCTCTCTTAACGGTCCTTTAAATTCATGGGACGTAGATGAAAAGGCCATATTTCTACTACATATTCGTTTCAATGTTAAACATACTTAAAAACCATGAAAATTTTGCGCTTGACAAAACTTTGTTCTTTAATCCGTGGTATTTTAATACACAGAAATACCTACGTGTATTTGGGTTCACGATAGTCTACCGTAAAATACTGAGGTTTTAAAACTTGTAGAGGCTGTATGTTCAATTTAACAGTGTAATCTAAAAACTAGTAGAACATTACAATGGGTAGATAGATACATTAAAAGCGAATTTCCTCGCACATCAATTGCGAATTGCAACGCTTATACCGAATATATGGCCCATAAATATGTTAATGCAGTAATGCAAGTGCACTATTTTCTTATACGTAATTTGCCATTTTGGACACTTAAAACGCTTTAGATTTGTGGTGCAAAGATTAAGAGGTCAGCGAAAATATGTGGTGTTTTTTCTTATTATTCGGTTGTAATTGCCGTTTCTATTTACTTATTTAAAATTCAATTCAATTCAAACATAGTGACCACTTACCTATTATTATGTAGATTAGATTAGAATTAATAAAATTAAAATATTACTCTTCAAACATAATTTATTTGTCGGCCATTTGATTTTTATAAGATAGATAGTGCTTTTGTCTATGTAGTTTTGATTCACAGTCTTGTGACAACTTTTTGAATTAGTTACTAAATAATACAACAACACGATTAATTTTCTGGTGCGAGAGGGGTGACCGCGATTAGAACCAGTATTAAGGTTTTTTTTATATAGCCTAACCTACTAAAGTGACTCTAATCTGCCTGATGGAAATTATGAGTATAATCCAAGAGTAGGGGCGACCATCCTCATTGTGAGAGCAGGACCTCTTTTATTTAGTTTATTTTCCCCTAGGTGGTAAGGTTCCCGGGTGCTTGTGAATCTTAGATGCAGACATCCACGGGTGGTGAAAGGCAATTTTTAATATGAGGTGACGACATCAGGTCATTTAACCCTAAAAGCCCAATAATACATAACCATCTCAACAAGATGCCATAGTGTGGGTCACCATGCTGCATTGTCTTTTGGATTCTACTGATGCTTTCCATCAGGCAGAGTATAGTCATTTTACAGGCTAATTACAAAATAATCATCATAATCTTAGCAAAAAGACGTCCACTCCAGACATCAACAACAACTGCGACTCCTGCACTGGTAGGTTAATGTTACGTTTAGGTTTTCCGTAATCTAATCGTAAAGGAAAAATTGTATTGTATGTAAAAAAATTGAATATCTATTAAGTTCCTTAAATTTTGCAATTTAATAGAGACATTTCCCGCTTACGCTTGTGTTTTAGAATTATGGTAAGTATGTTTGATTGCAGTAGTTAAGAAAAATGGTATGTTAACTTGACGTGTAAACCTATGGTATTGGCGTACTTATACACTACACGAAAACGTAAGGCTGCCAAAAGAACATACTTACTTAAATGGCTATATTGTAACATTTATAAATTACTAGCTTCCGCCTACGGTTCTGCCCACATGTATCTCGATTGTTGCAGTAAAAAGTAGCCTATGTGTTATTCTGATATATAAGCTATATTACTGTAAAGTTTAATCAAAATCCATTCTGTAGTTTTAGCGTGAAAGAGCAACAAACATACATACGTACATACTCACAAACTTTCGCGTTTACAATATTAGTAAGGGTAATATATAAGGGTATATCAGGTAAAAGGGTTGTATAAAAGATCATATAACTTAAAGTAAACATATATGTGGATAAAACAATACGTGTTAAATCTGTGTGCCGTGCTTATTATTAAAAACTACGAACCTGTAGCTATGTATATAATTCAAGTTGAATTTGTCAACGAAATAAGAAATATTCGAAAATAATACCTAATTATATTGGTGTTCTTCTTTTTCTAGGTATTTCTTGCACGTAATACCTAAAAATTGTTCATAAAAAGTAGGACATTTGTAGGACTGCAGGAGACTTATTTACTAAACTACACATTTACTTAAATAATCTAATTTGCGTATTTCTGATATCAGTAAATATGTACCTTCAGCATAGAACCATGTTATATACTTATATAATTATAAATATAACATATTGTACTTGAAAAAAATTATTAAAAAACGAACTCCTTACACAGAAAAACGGCAGATATGATACAAGTGAAGTTTACGATAATCGTCGCATGTAAATAGCGCCCAATAAACTGTATATCCGGAACCGAATCGAGGGGGTGCTTGCCAAAACATCCATATACGCCAGCCCATTTACTTGTGCCAAAAAAAAAACGTTTACACAACTTATGTGGGTTTTACATACAACGCATTAATTATACACTATTTTTATTTAAATGTTTATAGAGCCTGCTTCATTTATTGTCATTTCAACTGACACTCAGTCTTTTTAGGGTTCCGTAGCCAAATGGCAAAAAACGGAACCCTTATAGATACGTCAAGTCTGTCTGTCTGTCGGTCTGTTCGTCCGTATGTCACAGCCAATTATTTCCGAAAATATAAGAGCTATACTGTTGAAATTTGGTCAGTCGATGTTTTCTGTGCACCGCATTAAGATTTTTACATAAAAATATAAAAAAAACAATACATTTTGGGGGTCCCCATACTTGGAAGTAATACTCAAACAATTTTTTTTCATCAAACCTATACATGTGGGGTATCTATGGAGAGGTGTTTAAAAATGAATTTGAGGTTTCTAATATCATTTTTTTCTAAACTGAAGAGTTTGAGCGAGAGACACTTCCAAAGTGGAAAAATCTGTGTGTCCCCCCTCTAACTTCTAAAATAAGAGAGTGATAAAAAAATATATATATGTTGTACATTACCATGCAAACTACCAACGAAAATTGGTTTGAACGAGATCTAGTGAGTAGTTTTTTTTTAATACGTCATAAATCGTAACACGCAATTTACCTTTCATCCAATCAAAACACTATTATTAAAACATCGATGAAAGTTACAACGAACTACAAGAACTTTTATATGATGTTACTTGCTGATACGGAACCCTTCATGGGCGAGTCCAACTAGCACTTGTTTAAATATTTTTCATTCTTCTCTCGACACGATGAACATTTTGAATATAATAATAATCAGCACATCTCACAAAAGACCGTCTGGTCTAGGCAGAGCCTGATTTGGCTGGTGATGAACTTACTTATAAGCTGACAACAGCGCCACCCGGGCCCGGTAGGCCCGGCCGGTACCACCGTAACCGCTATGTTCCTGAATTTTAAACCTGTAATATCTTCGAAAATGTTTATTTAGATTACATGCTGCATTGGCGACCTAGTGAGATGCTTCTGTTTCATCGTGGGCCTCAGGTCTCACACTCACTAACAGGAGACACAACAGCACAAATGCTGTCAATAAAGGATGGTCTTATATGCTAGTGTAGTACTGCCCCGGTCTAGCTGTCTCATTCGTTCTGAAATCAAAATCGTCTGAATTTGAACTAAAAACATAAATTTGTTTTGAAACATACAATAGACTTAAGTATAGTCCGCAAACCGTACATTTTTTTACTTATTCAGGCAGTCGTTGTTAGTTTTATCAACAAAGTGCTCTTAATTCAAAGATGCAATATAAATTATATTTTATTTACCAATAAATAACTTCTATAAGTTTGATAACCGGTATGTGCGACCCTATAAATCTATTAACATCCACAAAAAGTTTCTCAAGTTATCTGATAAAGGCTCAATACCAAGGCTCGGCTTTTATTTGATAAGATACACGTATATTTTTAATTCACCGACAGATTATATTATCTGCAGTCGATGGGTTTGGCGCCAACTAATGGACACGTTGGGGAAGGAGCCGAGGATGACGAACTTGACTGTAGTTGTTCGGGAGTCTTCGGATGAGATGCGCAGATGCTTATTTTTACAAAAACATTAGGAATATCACGAAATCTCTTTGTGTCCCTTTTAACACGATATTTAACATCTTCACTTCTGTATCCCCGAAAGGATTATACAGATGAGTACCGTTCCCATATATAGATAATGAATCTTACATAGGAGGAGATAAACCTATTGCCAGCAGCTAAAATGCCTGAATGCATAGGCTTTGGTCACAGGTCGAGTCAATAAAGCACGACTCTTCGTCGTCGGATCGGACTCCCAGATTAAGGACATGTATGTTTGACATGTATTTGCTGTCTCATACTTATTTTTTTTAAAGCCTATGTGCACAATTCCCGCATTGAATGTTTCCTGTTCGGCGTAAGACCTCAACCGGGCATAGTCTTTGTATTGTTATTAGTCTAATTATTCTATGTGACATAATATATCGAATTCAGGTTCCTAAAAAATTTTGTTCCATGTAGGGAGCGAACCCGCTAAACTCAGCGAAGCTGCGAGCTCCGAGGCGACCATTAAAGCTTAAACAAACCACCACGCCATTCGTACGGTCTGAGATGGTACACGAGAAAATCAATAAAGTAATTCGAGTACTATTAGTGAATATGATTCTTTTTCTTCGTGTAACATCGATGAACAACTTACTTAAATTCAAGTCACTTCTAAAAGTGAATTAATTTGTTGACCTATTTAATTTCTTATAATATGTATATATAGTCAGGAATACAGAAAAATATGAACGCAACAACAAACACAGTAATTCGCATGAATGCTAGTGACATTTTCGAAGGATATTGTAATTTAGTCGCAGCAGAATGTTGTTTAAACGACTTTGAAAAAGGAGTAGGTATTTAGATTCTCATTTTGATTGCATTTGGTTATTGCTTTTAAATGGCGTCAACTTTATTTTAAATTGGCTGAACCCCGTGATAATACCACAGGTCAAACTAGATTCAAAAAAGCAATCCGCCAGTAAAGACCCGGTAAAATCGGTTCAGGCCTTCGAGGGATTACTAGGAACAAACAGATAGACAAAATATTAAATTAATATTACTTCATGTAAGCTGTTAGTTTGAAATTACAAAGAGACACTTTTATTTTATGTACAGATAATTTGTAATATATGTGTGAAACTAGCTGTCCCGGCCGACGTCGTCCTGCCCTTAAAAGATTACCATAAAAAAGTCATCCCCTATTTTCTAAATAAAGATTTTCCCGCTTTTCTGTTGAAATTTTCCTGAATTTTCTTTGCTATAAACCTCACGGAGCCCGAGACCTTTCCAACGAATGCAAAACCGTGGAAATCAGTTAGTGCGTTCTGGAGTTATAGCGTCAGGAAGGAAAATCCGACTTATTTTTATATAGTAGATATGTATCTACGTAATAATATTTAAAAAATATTAACAAACATCAACGTGACATTTCAATTTTTTAATTTTCTTATCAAGATCTCAGTAACTTTGTTTATGGTTTGATCGTAATCTACTCAAAGAAAAAAATATAAAAAGACGATATTGACAAGGTTTCTTAAATACTTGGAAGTGTTATACAAACAGATTTTATCATTTCCAGTAATGCAGTAATTAGATATAATCAAAATGATGATTGAACGAGATGGCCAAAGATTTTCAAGACCGACGAAGTTACGATATTTTTGTTGATAAATAAATAAATTGACACTTATCAGACAAAATTGAATGTAAGAAGATACCAGATTTTGATAAACATTTTTAGATTTTAAGTTGTCCATTGTTGCTGTCATTTATAAACAGTACAATAAAATCAAGCTTTTAAGCATTTAAACAAGTAGTTTTTTCTAAATGTTATATATAGAGATTTTCCTGATTTACGTGTATATACTTTGTACAAAACGTAATGTATTTGATTCCTTTCAGGATAATGTTTTATTATCATCAGTTTATATCAAATCTAAATAAACGTCCGCAATCGAAATACCTGATCAGTCAGTTCATTAGAGAAAGCGAAGTTAACAACGGAGAATAGAGTAGTTTTGAAATAATGACAAATAGCAAATGTGTAGTAAAGGAACTAGTTTTTTTAAAGATAGCTCCTGCATTAGGAATATGAATCCTGGATCGTGTCGGACCTTACAAACACATGACACGGACACAAAGAAAACCAGAACAACAATTTTTGGATCACACAAAGTGATGTTCCATGTGGGATTTAAACTCACAACACTTGGCACAATAGAACTATGCGTGGCGACCCCTGAAACTACTAGGCCAATCGTGCAGTAATAATTTACAATTTGCACACATGTAGACTTGAGCAATTATTTTATTAGTCATGTATACTTCCGTAATTATTACGATGCATCTAAAATAATAATTTAATTTTAGATAAGTTGCATAATAATTCATCTACATACTTTCACAATTACAACATAATATACATTATAACATTACAGTTGAAACTACTGCTGATAAAGATCTACCAATACTATTTCCTGATTATGAATCTACCGACAATTATATGACGTGAATGTGAGTTTATTTATACATATGTTATCACTCCTTAACTGCTCAATCGAATATCTATCAACCATCTATCTAACCAAAACATTAAGAATCCCGAAAAAGTATTAATTAAATATCTACGTTTATTCTGTTTCCAATGGCAATATTTGAAGTGTTTGAATGCCTTGTTGGTCCAGTGGTTAGCTTAAGCGGCTGCTGATCAAGAGGTCCCGGATTCGATTCCCGGGTCAGACCAAATATTTGTGTTATCCACAAATATTGTTTTTGAGTCTCTTGAGTGTATTTCTAGGTATCATATGTATGTATTTACAAAAAAAATGTTTACGTATTTATATCAGTTTTCTAGTACGCATAATACAAGCTCTGCTTAGTTTTGGACTAGATGACGTTGTGTGTAAGATGTCAAAAATAATAATAATTATATCTGTCGCGAAATATTGCACGCAGGGTGTCATGTGTGCTCTAAACTATACTTTACTGATTTCTTTCATAAACAAAAAACAATAAAACAGGGTTTTTCATCCCCAATATATGTTTTTCAATTGACAAATTTGTCAATTTCAAACCACAATCATCATCAACAGCCTTTAACTGAAACCGCTAGACATAGGCCTCTCCTTATTAAGGAAGTTTAGACCTAATGTTTCATACTGCTGTTTTGAAATAGAGTTTGTTTGCAGTGATATTGCCTGTGTCGTGTAGTGTAGTAGTAGTTGCCTCTTACGACACCCATGGTAGAACGTAGAACCCAGGGTAGTGACACTCCGTATTGATCTAAAGCACGCGCAAAAATGTTCCGTATTAAACAGTTTAAATACCACGAGTGCACGCCATGCCTTCGAACCGCATCGCCATCTGTCTGGTCAGGTCTTTAGCATTTATAAGTAAAGTCCTATTTTGTCTGCCGGTCTGATTTGTATCTACACCATTCGCTCATCCGAAATCTGCAATCTGACGTCATTAATCTAAAGCTATCTACACACGAGTTGGAAAATTTTAATTCACGAAAAATGTTAAGCACGTTTTTGATAAAGCGGTCGTTTCTGCGATAGCTTGACTTAGATACATGATTTGCCGATAGCTCTTGCAGCGCACTTTGTAGATTCGTGTGCAGATATATTTTTACGGTGGCTCGGATGCTGTGGCCCGATATTTTTAGTGGACTTTGAAAAGATATCGTCTCGTCTAAACTAGATGTGCAAGTGTCTAAAAATTTCATTAAAGCTGTTAGTTTAATTAAATAAACGTTACAACGTTAGTGTTTGTTTGTATGGGTAAAGTAAACGATCAAATTTTTATCAGTTTCTAATAATTAATTATATACCCGACCTGAAAACGTTTTAAAATTACGTGTTTGATAAAATAATTACAATACGCTCTGGTCATTTCCAGATCGGTCTAACTATAGAAGAAAGACATCGTAATGAAACGACAGGAAACTTCTAATTTACAAGCTCTATGACATTTTAATAACTTAAGCTCTTACCAGTTACCTATAATATCTAAATGGCCTCTATAATATTTAAATAAACAAATAGAAACACAAGAAAAACACTTTTAATAAACTGACAGTTCCACAGATAGTAATCAAATAAAAGTCTCGTAGAACAATATTATCGATCGTAAAGAAAAAGGGCGTAATACAACATAGAACGAGCAACACGAGGAAGCGAGACAGAGAATAAAAAACCAAAAGCTAACGTCGCAGACGCATGTACCAAAGACTTTTGATAAATTCAACTGCTTTGGTGTGTGTCGAATACATTGACGGGTACACACATTGTTCGTGTTTAAGATAATAAATAAAAGATGCAATGGATGTTTAATTGTATTGTTCGGTTGTTAGTATTCTGTTCGACGTTGTCCAAGTTGTATTTGTTGTAACAAATCGTTTATTGTTTATAGTTTGAAACACTAAACGGTATGCGGTATCGGTATTCGATCTGGTGGTCGATTGTCGCCATTATATTCTTGTTTATTGGAAGTTATGGGTACATTTTGTAGTTCGTATTTAGTTTGGTACTATAGGCTAAGCAATTGTTTGTGTAAAATATGAGCAAGATAGGTTTTTATTACTATTTATAACCTAAGTTTACGTATATAGCGATTTTTGTTATTGATTATAAAAATCGCTATGTAATATGCGTAACGTTTCTAGGTGACTTAAGTTTCTGAGTTATATACGTTTCTAGGTTTAATTATTATTAGTAAATATTCCGTTAAAGAGTCATATTTGCGTAGGTAGAAGCTCCAAAGAAAACCGGTCTTAAGCAATTCTAGAGCGAGCAAGTATTTTTCTTCAAATAAAGATATGACTATTATGTAACTGTTTTTGTCACAAATTATCCATATTGCTTTCACCTTGACCTACAGTACTACTCTGGTTTTGTTTGCAAGAAGACCAATCGAATGATATAATTGGGTATGTGCAATGTAATATTAGTAATAACTATTATGGATAAGTATGGATTTTGAAAATAGATTTGAAAATGTATTTAAATGTACATCGTAATATACATCGTAGATCTACGATCGATGTTCGTATTAATAAAAGTTACTTATTAAAGAGAATAGAAAAGATAGATTTAAGCGTCTTTAAGTGACAGAGTATTGTCATGTGAAATCAATTAAATCAATTTTTCGCCGTCAATTATAAGGAGCGCCAATGAGCGTCTTAGGCTGTTCTCAATCATTCGCCGCTAGCCCCTTTCTTCAAATCGGCGGTACATCGTGCCATTGGGCTCGCTACATTACGTTTGCCTATTTGCGGACTCCGCTCTAGCTCTACATTACGGCTCTAGTGACCATCGGTTTGTATGGACACCTGGCCCACTTCCACTTCTACTGATTCACCATGCGATGACTTCGTTACGAATTTGGTCGGTCAGAGAGACACACTCAACATCGAACGATACATCGTATGCTAAGCTACCATATATAACTTGTGGAGCAGTCCTACGACCGTGTATCCAGGTCTCGTTCCTGTATAACATTATAGGTAGGACGCACTGGTGAAATACCTTAAAAATCAATATCTTTTAATTAAACGTCAAACCAATTGAGAGATAACAACTTTATAATTACCCAGGTTTTAGTAATAATTAGGTTTTTGTACTGCGGTGTGACATCACATGGCTATCGCCATATTGATTGATTGTCACCAAAACACACCTAACAATGATTCACACTAAAAAAAATTCAATATGCGGCAGGCGTATGTAACCCGTAAATAATGGAAGTTGATTCAAATAAGAAAAAATACTACTTTAAAATAGAATAAATTTATATTTTTTGGACATCTGACACACAACATCATCTAGTTCCAAGCTAAGCAGAGCTTGTGTTATGGGTACTAAACAACTGATATAAATACATAAACATACTTTTTTTCTGTAAATACATACATATTATACATAGAAAACACCCAGACTCCGAAACAAATATTTGTGAATCACACAAATAATATTTGGTCCGACCCGGGAATCGAACCCGTGACCTCTTGATCAGTAGCCGCTAACGCTAACCACTAGACCAACGAGGCAGTCTGATAAATGATATAATCCTTCGGACAAATATGTATAAAGAACTAAAGTAACTCCTAATTTCATATATTTAATAGTTCTAATAAAAAGATACAACAGATTATTCAGAACAGGATCAAACAGCATTACGACAAATTGTATAACATACCTAACACGTATTCACAAGAGCCCTTCACGAAAACTTACACGTTTATTCAATCAAGCAGATCAGATCAAGTGTAACTCGATCTCAACAAAACGGTTAACCTTATAACAAATGTGTTAAAGTGTATGTGGGTACGAACACTAGAGGCTTTGTTCTCCGATGGCTATCACTCTGAAGGTATGAGGTGTATCGCAGTAGCAGCCATGACAAATGGGAGTCTGAGCCCACCCAACGCGACACGGAATGGGAGATCTAATAACGCAATTTTGGTACTGGTCATTATAGTTCGTGTTAGTCGTTACTTGGAATTGGAATCAGTGGGTATTATACCAAGAAATAGCAGTTATTAGTTAATTATACTTTTATCAGTGTGTTACTAATATTTAAAAATACTAAAAATACCATTACTGACTGACATTAGGTGTTTAGATGTGAAATGTTGTTTTCTCTATAAGGAGTCGATATAATGCGAAGAAATTCAATCGAAAACATAATTAATAAACCCAATAAAAGAAGATATGTTATATATAGTATAAGAAGATTATGTACAGACATCCAAAATATATAAAAAACAAGCCGATATATTCAGATCCTCGTCCTTTTTGAAATCGATTGATTGGTATTTCCGTACTATCGATTGGGCTATAATATTCACGTTATCAAATATATAATCAGTTTCTCCTACCTCCTTACGAGTACAAGTTTTTCATAAATTATGACATTATAATGATTAAATATGATAACTGTTTCGATAAATTGTGTCTGATTCCGTTATAAAACTGTTTGAGAAAATGTTTTCAATTAAATTAAATTAAAACATCTATTTATCATCCGTTTTTTACAAGTGGGGTAGTGGGACTATATAATATCGCCTTTTATACTAAACTTATTTTATTATTCTCATTATTGTTAGCATCACATTTAATCAATCTGAAAGAACTCAAATCATTCGTCCTAGGTGAAATTCAAATTCGGTGATGATTACTAACCTGTAGGTTCGCCCTATATTTATCAAAGTATTGCTTTATTTTTTAATATAAATTTTGCTGAAGTGTACTAAATAGCAATGTGCTGTCTCTTTCTCTCGCAGTGTTATCAGAGCTGGTGATCTTGTTTAAAGTAATAGTATCGGCGTTCGATAGTGTTTGGCCATTTTTCTTGTGAACAACAAAGGATGAAGTCGACCGTAAGCTGCACGTGCTACTACGGTGCATTCGATAAGCGAAAGCGGGGAACCGAAAATAATATTTCGATATGTAATAATGTATTGATTCTATTTATTGCTAAAGTCTAACTTTCAAATTTCAAACCACATGTGCAATTTAAGAGAAAATTATCAGATTTTTATTACATTTAAATCTTATATATATACTAGTTGACCCAGCGAACTTCGTACCGCCCAACTTTAAAATTCCAGAACTTGATCGCAGCGCCACCTACCGGGTCCAATTGCGAATCTAAACCATTCCCAGATCGACTTGAACACACACAAAAAAATTCATCAAAATCGGTCCAGTCGTTTGAGAGAAGTTCAGTGACATACACACTCACACAAGAATTATATATATTATGATTTAAATATTGTAATTGTTACAGGAATTTTTAACAAGATCTGTAGTTTTTGTGTTTACCGTTTATTTAGGAACTCAAATTGAGAGTCAGAAACACAGTAACGATCAACGACAATAGTGCCAAAAAGGTTTTACATGTTAAACTATATATATAATATACTAATTCTAATAATATGATCATAAAAGCAATTATCAAATAAATAAAACCCTCTCGTCACCTTTGCTTTAGGGCTGTATTAACCCGTAGTGGGCGACACGTCACCTCCGCCCTCTATCCGTGTTTAATGATTCACTCGATGCAGCCGATTACCCCACATTATACTCGGTATAGTGTATCTCAAAGAGATTGCCCCACTCTTAAGAAATGAGTTGTATAGAATCGATATAAATTTACTTAAGTTACAGTTTAACGGGAAGTTTATACTTCGACTCTAATGGGCCTACTTGAAATATAATATTAAATAAATATTTTGGTCTAGTGGTTCGCGTATGCAGCTGCTGATGAAGAGGTCTCGGGTTCAAATCCCGAGCCGGACTAAATATTTGTGTGATCCACAAATATTTGTTTCGGAGTCTGGGTGTTTTCTATGTATAATATGTGTGTATTTACAAAAAATATATGCATGTGTTACTAAGCATATAAAAACTGTGAGTAAAATAATATAAATATTAACAATTTAACACGTAGCCAAAGGTTTAATGATTCATCTTCACAATAACTTTAGTTGAATCACAATCAAGTATATTCTGTACTGATATAGTTTCTTTGTTTCTATTTTTGACAATGATTTAGCTTTGTAAATGTGTGAGTAATACATACATTTTATCGCTAAAATGTTACTAAATCATACAATTATGGGCATTTTATTTTATATCACTCCAAATATAGTATATTATAAGGCTTTATATTGATTAGGTAGGTATATGACTATGGTGATTTTAATTTAGTTTTAATTTTGTATTAGGTGTTGACTACAAATATATGTAGGTGTAGTTAACTACGTACTAACTCTACATCCGTGTGTTGACGGATTAAGAATACAGTGTCACCACCCCTATTCATCCCGCGGGTGTCCTAAAGGGCGACTTAGGCATAAACTACGCAAGACAACATCAATGCAAAGAGAAGGAAAACTTGAAACAAACCCTTTTCCAACCCGTCTGGCCAGCGTGGTATAGTAGGCCAATACCTCCTTTCTAAGGAGAGGACTATGTCATTCAGTGCATTGTTGAAGGCTGTTGATGATTGGTGATTGATGAACTCATTATCTGGCCTAAATAAATGAATGAAATTGAAGTGTCTGTATAATTATGATACCTAATTAACGGTTTTTTACTAAATGTATATATATATATATATATATATATATATATATATATATATCTTCGTCGTCGTCTTTTTCCTGTGTCGAGCAGTTAAAACTGGAAGTCACTTCCACTTTGTTTCCTTCCTGCTTTGATCCTGGGTCCTTTAAGCGGGGCGTGAAAAGGCATCTCACTAGGCCGCCATTATGAGGGTAGCTATGCTTCCTGAATTCGAAGTGAGTGTAGTGTACTCATGCTTTCCATCAGGTAGAATTGACAGGCCCAAAATAAAAAGAACTGATGTAGAGAATTAACAAAAGAAAGAAACTGAACTATTTTGTCATTGGCTACTCACGTAGATTGGAATGTGCAAGTCAAAAACAATCCACAAAAAGAACTAGTTAGACCAGTTCGTTATTATTTAGTTCGTTATTAGTTCCATTATGTTGATAAACATGTTTTGCGTTGTCATAAAGTTACTTTATAATTTTCTAGCACTTCAGCTCTGTTTTGTGAAAATTAACTCTTCTTATTTAAATGCCAAGTGCGAGTCGGACTCGCCCATGAAGGTACCTACAGTATCAACAAGTAACATCATATAAAAGTTTATTGATTGAATGAAAGGTAAATTGCGTTTTACGATTTATGACGTATTAAAAAAACTATTAACTAGATCTCTTTCAAACCAATTTTCGTTGGTAGTTTCCATGGTAATGTACAACATAAATTTTTTTTAGATTTATCACTCTCTTATTTTAGAAGTTACAGGGGGACACACATTTTTCCACTTTGGAAGTGTCTCTCGCGCAAACTATTCAGTTTAGAAAAAAATGATATTAGAAACCTCCACATCATTTTTCCTATCCATAGATACCCCCCCACACGTATAGGTTTGATGAAAAAAAAATTTTTGAGTTTCAGTTCCAAGTATGGGGACCCCCAAAATGTATTGTTTTTTATCTATTTTTATGTAAAAATCTTAATGCGGTTCACAGAATACATCGATTGACCAAATTTCAACAGTATAGCTCTTATAGTTTCGGAAAAAAATGGCTGTGACATACGGACGGACAGACAGATAGACAGACAGACTTGACGAATCTATAAGGGTTCCGTTTTTTTCCGTTTGGCTACGGAAACTAAATATACAGAAAAGAAACTCAGAAACAAATATCTGCAGATCATACAAATATTTGGTCCGATCCAGGATTTCAACCCGAGACTCCTAGCACAGTAGTAGCATACTACACGCTACTAACATAACCATATTTGCCTTAAAACCCTTAAATACCCAAAAAAATGAAGGAGTTGTATTCTGTTTGAACTTATTTATGAATAGTTGACATATAATGTATTTTTTGAAACATTGAAACTCAATTTGTGTTTACTGCTTGTTTCTATAAATAAATGTAGTTTATCATTCTTGTACTGTTAAGTATCATAATAACATTGGGTAATTATATGACAATTTAAATTGAAAATGTCAATATAAAAAGAACTGAACTAAATTGACGGGTATCTACTGTAGAATCTTAACCGCTTAAAATAGAATCAATTATAAATAGGACTTCACTGGTGTGGGGTAGGGTTCCGCTTATTTACTAAGGAGGTGATGTCTTGCAGAATCCACTGTGCAAAACGATCACTAGCTACTTTGAGCGAGTAAGAGGCTCCGAAACGCATTCTGAATACCATATTCCCAAGGTATCTCCTCCCCTTAAAAGTTTATAAGACAGTCAAGGTTCGGGCATTTTACACACAACGCCATCTAGTCCCAAACTAAGCAGTGCTTGTATTATGGGTACTAGAAAACTGATATAAATACATAAACATACTTTTTTTGTAAATACATACATATTATACATAGAAAACATCGAAACTCCGAAACAAAGATTTGCTGATCACACAAACATTTGGTCCGACCCGGGAATCGAAGCTTAAGCTGGGTCTACTTCTCTCGTAGTTTCCCTTAATTTAATTTCAACACCATACTACATCAAATTCGAGACGTAAGACAAAGTACCTAACCTATTTTATTGAACCTGTCGTCTATATTTGTTTTTAATGGTACGGAACCCTTTAGTAGCAAATTATAGATCGAGACCTTTATAGAAACGGCTTGGTTAGTTACACAATTATCGATTATTAGTTATTATCTAGTATCAGTAACTTTTAGATATACCTAGGTCTTGTAGTGAAAAGGTGCATAGGGTATAATTATATGATTATAATGGACATAATAATATAATAAGAGATCAACGAAGCGATAGAGATATATTAATGTACGGTTGTGGCATTTGCCTTATAACAAGCAATACCACCTGATAATATTATTAATGTTTATTTCTGACATCTGCCACACAACGCCATCTATTACCAAACTAAGTAGAGCTTGTACTATACTTATACTTTTTTTTTACTACTCAAATTCCAAAGCAAATATTTGCAGATCATGTAAATAATTTGTTAATTCCGATTTGGTAATATAATATTAAAAGTCAAACAAATGAATTTTCTGATTGATACTTGAATAATTCATGCACTTAGATGTGAAATTTAATTAAGATAATGATATGCACTGCCCTACAGTATAGTAAAAATCGAAGTAAACGTTTTATTTTATAAAAATGTATCAATCAGCATCATTGCTCTCAATCTTCATATTAGTACAGTTTTTGGTATTCAAGCCTAAGTAAGAACTTTCTTCCTTACTAGGCCTGTTATTTCTATTGAACTTGTCCTCGACTTTTCCCCTGGTTACTCTCAAAGTAGGTCATTAAGTAGCGGGTAAAATTAACCTGTGAGACTAATTATGTATGCAATGGCTTCCTGCACGAGATGAGTCATCAAGAAGCCAGGGACGTCAGATTGAGTCCAGATACATGCATGTTCCAGAGCGGACACAGAGCGAATAACACTCGATCGGGACCAATTTCGCAAAAACTACACAACGCGATCCGTTGTTCTGATCGCTGATAGGGCCAAGTATGGTCAGCAAATTAAAATTCTAAAATTGGGCAAAACATTTTGACGTTCAACTAGAAAAAAAATTTAGACATAAATCTGGAAAAACTTCAGATACAGTG
Source organism: Phragmatobia fuliginosa (assembly GCA_932526445.1). Classification (NCBI taxonomy): domain Eukaryota; kingdom Metazoa; phylum Arthropoda; class Insecta; order Lepidoptera; family Erebidae; genus Phragmatobia; species Phragmatobia fuliginosa. The sequence continues at coordinate 3,480,112 of OW052059.1, read as the reverse complement.
TCTGCTTTTTTTCCTGAATCTCTTAATCATAATAATGATATCTCACCGGGGTTGCGATGAGATCTTAGATCAAACCTGACTGACTTACTAAGCCAGATCTATTTACAACGACATGCGATAATGCATCAGAAATGAGAGGACCTTGGTGCTGCCATAATATTTTCTTAACGGTAGTAAATGACGACCTAAAGTTCGAAAAATAACGTAGAGGTAGAGAAAATAACGTCAAATGTCAATATCGAGTATATAAATTACATAGAAAACATTCTGTCACCAATAATTAACATTTCCCTTTACCGATTCTATATTACTTTAATTTTTTGGCAAAGAAGAACTTTTCACAAACTACATAACTTGAAATTGGCACTAAAAAAAAAACAAATTGAATCTGTATACTTTTTTAATCACATCTACTAGTGAAATATAACGATACTTTAAAACCAAGTGTAAACAAACATACATCTAATTTTCTTGATAGAATAATGAAAATAAAATAAAAAAAACGTTGACTGCTTAGTCTGCTATCGGTACCCACACAGCGCGTATCGTTCCATCTAATATTATTCTGGGAACGGCCTTAATAAGTCACTACAGAATGTTATCTCCACCATTTTATCGGTTCAGCTGATAAGATCTCTATCCAATTAGCCTCACAATGCAATATGGGCCGTCTCAACGTTATGACGATGTGTGTTTTCAGCTTTATGTGTATTTGGTAGCAAGTGTATAAGTGGAAATATGTTGTATTTCTTCTATTATAAAGTACCCTTTACACAATACATTATGTTATTATAATAATTTAGTACACAGAGTAAAACACGAACCATACTTTTAAGAACATTGACTTGCCTCACAGTACTACAATCTTTTAATACAAACGCGTATAAGAGCAAATTAGAAGACGAAACATACTCAAATCCGGTGAACTGGAGCAGGTCTTGAAAAGGCAAACTTGCGGAAGATTTGCATAAGAGAAGTTTATATTCAACAGTGGACTGTTCAAAGCTATTTAAAGGTTCACAAATAACAAACAGATAAATGACGACAAATACTAATTTTATGTATTTTAAATTACCTATGTCTGTCTGTCTGTTGACCTGCACCGCTGCAACGATTTCAAGAAAATTTCGTATGAAAATATTTTTATTCTCGAGGAAGGACATAGGCTAGTATTTACCTCTATAGCTGATACGCCGGAGGAGCTGCTAGCAAAAATAAGTACATACGTCAATATCTTCGGCCAAATTGAGAATCTTATCTTTTCAAAGATCTTAAAAATTGTATGAGAATCTAATCGCATTATAGATTTAACACTTTTTAATAGCCTTATAACGCATATTTTATCGTAAATGGCCTAGTAGATGAATACTCGTACACCCACACCTCAATTTTAATGGTCAACGATTCAACGGTCATGTTTGTTGATTTTTGATTTGGTCATCTTTTATTTTGCACTTTTCTCAATTTTATATAGAGTTTCAAGTTGTTGAGATAAAAGAAAATTTGTTAAAAAAAGTAATAGTTTTAAAAACTAAACAATAACGCTTTTAAACTAAAAAGTAGAAAATAATTTTAATGTAACTAAGGGTGGGGCGACGTTATTGAAATGTTTTCAGAAAGCACTACGCTTTGTTACATTAAAATCATTTTCTACTTTTGAGATTAAAAACGTGTTTGTTTAGTTTATTAAAACTATTACTTTTTTTCTAGACAAAAAAAGAATAATTGTTTAAACGTTTTTTTTAAATTTATTTTTAGTTTTTTTTTCAAATTAGTGTATTGTCATCGGTCCTTAATAAATCTACAAAGTTTGAACGAAATCTGACCGTTTAAAGTTGGTCAAAATCGCGCCCAAAGGAGTCGGTTACAAACATACAGGTGAAGCTAATAAAAAGCGTCTAAAAACAGTGTTGTAGTATTATGAGGTATTATGTCCGAAATAATATTTTATTAATTTTTAGCAATTTTTTTTGTGTACAGCCGAATTGTCATGTATTAGATAATGATGTTTAATTTTATTGATTTTATCATTCATAACATATGTAATATGATAAAATATTAATGTCAAGTATACATTTCCATTTAACTTGTTTAAAATTAATGTTGGCCTGGATGTCTTTTTTAAATTTTATTAATTGCATAATTATTGAAAGTCTATGCTGTTATGCTTGTGTTATGAGGAGTGCTCACAGGTATTTATACCAGCTTACCGCCATCGGTTATCGTGTCCGTTGAATACCGACAAAATTCCGTCACGATTGCTTAGATATTTGGAGGTCCATCACTACTTTTGTCGGAAGTTGTGCTCTAGGTAACTTACTTATGGAATGTATTGACACCTGCGCTATTCCATTATTTCCGAACCGACTTGATCTTCGATTCTTGGAGAAAAGTACGTCCATGAACAGCCACCTATGGCAAAAAAAAAACATAATTTATGCATTTCCACACATATATTATTACACTATCAGCATAATTAAATAACTAAGTCTAATTCTTTTAATTAATAAAATGTGTTAATAAACCTGTGTCTAGACGACATACCAGTCTATAATACAGGTTTTAAATACTACAGGCACCAGTTACAACTTGTATACATGATTGTGTGATGTAAATATGTGATGGTGATGTAATAACTAAATTCTATTCTAGTTTGGGTTACCAAAACTTATACCTACAAATGCATTTATTCGATTTTATTATAAATGTAATATATTTTTTTATTACAAAGCTCAAAGTTATCATAAGGTAGAGCCTTCGATCCGTAATGGTCGGATCGGTGTCGATAAGATGAAAACAACATTTTCAAATAAAGACAAAATTGTCAGTTGAAAATAAAAAAAAAAATATTTTTACGATTTTGTTTTTAAAATCGTGTCGTAAAGTAAGTTTAAGAAGTATGATATAAAATAAATTTTAGGAACATTGCAATTTTATGAGTCGTCGTTTTCAAGTAAGATAAATGTACAAGGTTTTTCAATGGTATAGAGGTAGACTAGCAGATAGCTTTTGATGCAGAAACATCTCAATGGGCCGTCTTAGACTGGGTCTCCATATTTCATTGTCTGCATTCGGAATGAGTATGGTGAACAATTCTCTTAGATTCTACTCATACTTTCCAGGCAAAGTAAGGACACTTTGGTAGGTTCATATACACACAAATAAGACGTTAGATCTGATTGTGACTTCCCACTACAGCGCAATGATACTCAAGAGTCACAAGTGCATTCTAGCTCTTTAAGTTCCTCGCAACCCGCGGTAGGGTGAAGGGGTGTTAAATTCACTCATTTTGGGAAACGTTATAGTTTTACTTAATACTGATTTTCTGTAAGGTTGTAGTACGAGTTTGGCCGAAACAGTGATTCTGGACAAATTAAAACTCTCCTACGGTTAATAAAATAGATGGAGTAGAGGTAGATAAATACAGGAGCTGGGTTATGTAGTTATAAAGTCTGGATGGTATGGCAAGTGGTATAGAAAAAGCGACTTAGGTAGCTTTAATAAAGCTACTAATTCACCCAATTTAAAACCTGAAATTCAACTTAACTAAAGAGGTTTAACTACATAGATTTCCATCATACCAGCTACCTAGCTCAAAGAGGTCAGTCGCTGAGTTATAATCTAGTTTCATAATGAACCATTAATAATTAGATATAGTGATACATATCACAATCCGACCCCCTGAACATAATTCTCGGAACCAGTTAATCATCACACCTTATGACGTAGGTAAACGGAGCTGGTGGTGACCCAACATCGCCAGAGGTAATTTGATCGTGCGATTATCAGCACCATCTCGGCCATAGCGTAAATAAGGTACTGACAGAAAAACAGTTCCATCGGACTGGTATTTCTATTAAAATTATAAACTTAATGTAATCATATAAATTTTTATGATGATAAGATTAAGAAATAACTATAGCCGGTTCCAAAAATAACGGGTCAGTCACATAAACCAATAACGGGTCAGTCACATAAACCCGAATATCTCCCGAACTACGTATGCCATCCTAATGAAACGAAGACTGTTCAATTGAGAATTTAATTATACAGATAAAAAATAAAATAAAACTTAGTTACACCCACAATATTAATCTCAAATTAAAAAAAAACTAAAGTAGTCATATTTTTCTTAAGATTACATTTTTTTTATGATTGTTTTTTTGCTGTTTTTCATCACTTTCTTCATTTAATACTTTGTATTGCCTCCACGTGATGAAGCCTCCAGTAATAATTGATAACCGTACGGTTATCAATTATGACATAACAATAAATATTTACATGATAAATAGAGGTCTGATAAAGCACCGCTTCTGCTGATGCTACCAGCGCACCTGTGAGGGGAACGTGTTGGTGGGTGGGGAGGGTGGTAGATTGTAATGATAAGGTATCGATTGACCGCCTATCGCTCCATCGACGAAATGAAACGCATCAACTTGGTAGGTTTATTGTTACCTGTTCTTCGTGGGCCAAATACGACCTGTTTCATTTAGAATATGTTATTTTTATTAAGGTTTAGTAATCATTATAATTTGATTGAAGCAATCATTTATCTATAGTGTGGAGTGAGTCGAGTGTAGTGGCTCGGACTGCCCGTCGACAACCAATTTCACACACCCATCAACAGCTTTTAATAGTGTACTGTTAGACATAGGCCTCTAGGATATTTTACCATGTTAACCATTGAGTCAGTATAGTTTTGTGTCTAGTATTCCTTTTTTATAATTTCTTATTCATTCTGGGATGAATAGTTATTCATATCCATAATGACGAGTGATTGGAAACAATCCACGAAGAAGCAACGACGGCGTGGTTCGTTTATCGCATGATGTGTTATAAGCGTTTCTGTGATTCTGAGGTCTCGAAAAGCAGCCGGTCCCAGTTGTAATCATAAGATAGCAGTCGTGAAGATTAGTGCGATCGGACGGCTTAAAAACATCCAACGGTAAGATTACGGAGCCTCAAATTGCCAGTCCTCAACCCGCACTCGGCCATCGTGGGGACGTTTGGCCTTAAGCCTCTTCTGAGTCCGGAGATCCGAGCTCAGCAGTGCGACATTATGGGTTGTTAATGATGATGATTCATAATGCATAATTACATAGACAAGAGTCGCCCTGACAAGCAGTAACCCTATTTCCATTGGTTTTACCTTTGCTCTACCTTTTTCTTTAATTAAAGATATTGTCCCCATATTTAATTGCCGAAGTTCTCAAAGCTTAAGGCAATAAAAGACATGTTCCCTGCTACGTTAGTGGGACCATCACACAAGCGTAGCTACGTAGGTTGAAAAATGTGGTTGTTTAATACTTATAAAACACACCTGCTTTCCACTTTGCGTCAACTTAACGTGTCCGAACATAATGTATGATTTTTAATATCGACTGCAATAGTTCTTTACACTTTGACATTCATTTCTTTCTCAGACCATTTCCCTGATTTAGTAAACACATACATTAAACAAAATATATATTAAATGAATATTTTTTAAGGTAGTTTTAAAAACAATTGTTAATATGTCATCCATACTTTCACACAAATATTAGGTATATATTCGAAAGGAACCCTGTCTGTCTGCCTGTCACACTTTCAAGGCCAAACTGCTGAATCGATTAGGGGAGCTAGTTGTACATAATATTCAATATATAACTAAGCTCGTTTCAATATTTAACCCTAAGGTAGGTAACACACATACATAAATACTCAATAATGGCAGTGGCGTGAATGCTTGACCGATAAAATGATTTGAAATTTTTCTCAAAACCGCGCCACTATCTAAACAGCTCTGTAGAATTTAAAAATCAAACGCTTAAGAATTTTAATTCACTCAAAAGTCTACACGAATCCAAGTAAAATATCAACACGCCATAATCATTTTGAAAACCGTACTCCAAAGAGAGGAAGGACCGTTTATGGTTTTTTGATGTTTAATTCATTTGTCGAAACCATGTAATCTGCGATACATGTGACTGTAATTTTAAAACAATAAAATACTTTGAAAGTTTAAATTACACGGAACAAGGTTACAATTAATAGTCATTATGTAAATTAAATTTTAGTACTATTGTAAGTAATAATTTGATATGAAGATAAAAATATGAATACCGTAACTCACGATAGATACCTATCTAGATGGTCAGACAAACTGGGAAATATATGCAGAGTATTCATGTTCTCTTTAATAAGATGCTTTACTTAGTGATTACTAAAAAAATTAAAACTCAAACTGCCGGCTGATGTCTCACATTGTGACTTTGAGTAATTCAATTTACGATAAAATAAAAGTTTTCACCATAATATTAACCAATAAAATACACTTATCTATAGAAATAAATAAAACTGGAGTATCTGTTGGTATCTGGATTTCAAGCGACCAGCGACATCGATTGCAACGTCAAGGCACGCAGTGCTGCCGCATGGGTCAAGTGACGTGAGGTGTCATCTGTGACTCTAAAATGCAGATTAGGCTTAAGGAACAAGTCAATAAAACTATCATTAGGTCTGTCCTCTTACATGGTTGTGAAGCGTGGCCGGTGCTGACACAAGCAAGAGCTGTGTGTCACGGGCATGAATATGGTGCAGTGAATGTGCGGAGTCATGAGAAAAGACCATGTGAGAAACTCCCGTATTCTCATGTCCGTCAGAGAGAATCGCCTGCGCTCGTTCGGTCATGTTTTGCGGCAACCACCTGGCTATGTTGATAACAAATGTCTGGCCTGGCCTGGAAGTCCTGCCTTGACATCGTAATGGGTGACATGCGTGCTAATGGTCTCACTACCAAGGATGCCGAAGACCAGGCAAAGTGAAAGAGTAAGAGGACAGAGGAAAGTGCAAGATTTGGAAGCAACTCATAAGAACGCTAGAATGATGATGATTGTGACGTACTGTAATCTTGTAGTATTCTAAAATAAATATTTAATTATTTAACTCTTATCATTACATACTGCTATTTTAGAGACAGGCTAAGTTAGCTGTCGGTGGTCGCATCAAGTCTCGAGTAAACACTTTTCCGCCATAGCTGTATACTTATCGTGAAAGTCGGTAATTTGAAAGAAACTGTCACAACCACCCGAGACGTCCAAACAGTTTGGTGTGAAACAGAAAACAAATTCACACCCAAACGCATCAACACCCAAATTGTGTAGTCCACATGTCGCCAGCATTAAGAGTCCATTAACTTCAAGGTACAGATTAATGTTTTATCTGCCCTTATCAGCGCAGACAGAGGCGGGTTGATTTATTCACTGTTATCAGTGCATATGGCCGGCGCCATCCTATCAGACAGTGCTTTCTTTTATGAATTTTCGAGTAGATATGATGTACTTAGCGGCTTCTGTTTGTAGAACTTGGCTTGGGTTTGCTTCGTGCACTTGACTGATTAGTATTTTAAATGAAGGTATTTGAGAGTTGTTATTGATTTTTCCATTGTAAGTTTTTCGAGAAGAGGAAAGCGAGATAGTTTTTTTTTAAACCGAAAGAATTCTCACAGATCCAGGGCAAGTCTAGTGCCGTCGATATATATTTTGGAAACAAACATAAACAGCAGTCACAATAATTTACAGTCACACACATAACAAATTCGTGTTATCCTTAGACAACGTATGTCATGGTTGGAGTAGGAACTAAAGGCTTCACGCAGAAGGAGGCGGCGGAGAAGGCCCGGGAGGACGACATCCAATCGGACCAGATTCGCCGCCGGTGACTCGGGCGGCGGAGGCGCGAACATCTGCGCCTCATGCCGCCTTGATTTTGATTTTTCACACATAGAAAAAAAAAAAAAAGGAACTAAAGCCTTGGCATCTGACAGCATCCTCAACTACTAGAGTCTAGCCCAACAAGTGCAACTAAAAGTGAACGAACGAATGGAATGGAACATCTCATCTCATGGTATACATTCTATGAAAGTGTCACGCGTAAAGATTTGACACGGAACAGCTTCCGGGAGACATCATCAAATATCTGATTGCATACAAATTGTTTATTTTATTCTCATCTTGTTAATGTTGATTTCATTACGTGGGCGTAACTGACGCTATTTATGTTCCATGAGTGAAATTTCTGTACGTACAGTCAGCAATGAAAGTCACTTAACACGTAATTATAGTTAAATTTATTGAGCATAAAAATTTAGTTTTAATTTTATATTATTTGATGTGTAGCACACTTCCATTTCTATTTAAATTTATTTATTTGATGAAACATTACCCAGATTTCTTACACCTCAGAAATTTTATAATACATATCAATTTAGATGATACCAGCCCTATTTACTAAATCATAAAAATCGTTACTACTAAGTATTTAATATTCTTATTATGGATATCTCACATTAATTATATCATTTATGCTGAGCAACTAATAAAAACGTCTTCTTAATGAAGCAGAAAAAAGGCTTAATATTTAAATTCTCTCTCAATAACAGTCTCCATTTGAAATAATGATATAGGTACTCGTATGTATTCTTAATATAGGAGAATGGTGTGATGGCTTCCATTTAAGCCGTTTGAGTATCAGACTAATGGGAACTACTTTACAACAAGGCCGTATCCTTGTTTAACCATTACTTGTATCGAAGAACCGGGAAACTGATACATTCATAAATGACCGATTAAAAACACATGTACGTTTGTTACCGAAATCCAATTAAGAACTGATTGATTTATCGAGATAACGGTTATCTTGTTCTAGAACTACTACTAACCTCACATTTAAGTGAAAGTACTACTCTATACATCATAAGGAGTGATGGGGACGGATTTGTAAGAAAGAAGAAAAGCAAACTATGCAAAACATCAGCACTACAATGAGAAGGAAAACTTGATACAAATCCTCTACCAACCTGTCTGGCCAGCATGGTTTAGTAGGCGAAGAGCTCGTTTCTAAGAAGATACCTTTAATAGTTGACTTTAAGAGGCTGTTGATGGTGATGATGATGATCTTTGGATGAAATTGAAACAACGCAATATAATTTGAGAAATCAAATTAAATTATCGTCATAACAAATTTTAAAAATATACTTAAACGTATACTCGTTAGATCACTTTTGAATTTCTGTAATAGATGTTGTATTTCTGTTGATGTTTGTTTTCTGTCACTTGAAAAGTACTTCCGGAGCTATTAAAAAAAAATGCAAAGCAAAATTTTTAATGGCTTTATTTATATGGGTGACTCTACTCTGCCTGATGGAAAGCATGAGCAGAATTCAGATAGATCTGAATTCTAGAGAGAGTAGAGTAGAGGATATCTGATACACAACATACTAGAGTATGTTGTGTATTAACATACTAGAGTATGTTGTGTGTCAGATATCCGAAATATTTATTATTTATATTTCAAAATCAGTGGTTACGGCATTCATTGAGAAACCAGACAATGCAACAATGCAGCATTCTGAACCTCAGTTATCATATTAACACTATATTTTCAGATTTATTAGTGTCAGGCTATCGCCGTCCACTGCTGGATGAAGGTAATTTTTTTTTTTACGTGTGGAAATCCCCACGGACCGTCACACCGCCGGGGGTTTGCCGCGGGGCGGTGTGTCGGACTCGAACCGACTAAAACCACACGGTGTGACCTCTCTGCGCTGTGTTTTGGGAGGCGTCCAGGGAAGGGATTTCCTTCTGGACCCCTCCCAGCGCCTGCCCGCACGATCTCCGGGTGAACTCTCTAATTGGGCGACGTCCGGTCACACGCGGACGTAGCCCCCTCGCGGCTGGCCACTACAGCGGATGGACGGGAAAGCCCGTGGATGAAGGTCTACCCTAAGGAACGCCAACCATCCCGGTCTTGGGGATTTCGCATCCATCCGCAGCCAGCCAGGAAATGTTGATCCAAAAATATGAGACTGCGTTGAAATGCAACAAATTTTTACCGACTTGTTATTACAGGTGCATGAGCTCGTGTCAATGTCATCATTAATGATTTATCAGAATTTCATAGAAAAAGTGCATTAACATAGTCGTTTTGCCAGAAATAGGTAGTTACGCAAAACAGCGATATTTCCAAGAGCAATAAAGATTATTTATTTACACTCATACAGATAATCTTAATTAAAACGATGCAAGATAGATGCAGATATCTTTTATGTATAAATATTAATATTTTAATTAAATTTGATAGTTTTAGAGATAGTGTTATTTTAATATCTAGACAAATAAAAAAGATTGAAGTGTCTGCATGCAATTTACATTTTACCAGATTTTTTATAAATGCATGTGGAAGTATAGAATAGAATAGAATATACCTTATTGTACACCAATTACATTGTTGTTATTATATATTACAAGTCGACATGTACAATTGGCGGCCTTATTGCTAAAAACAATCTCTTCCAGGCAACCTTTGGATGGACAGATTGCCAGGAGATATAAATAAATTTAATATACAGATACAAGTATATTTACGGGACTTACAACAAAAAAAGGAATTAAAAAAAAACTGTCTGTTCCGGGTTATCAATGGAAAAGCTGGACCGATTTCGACGGGACTTTCACTGGCATAAGGAGTTACTTAGGCTATTTATTAAGACCAGTTTCGATCAGCAGCGTTTATCGCGATTTACAACAATAATAATAATAATAATAATAATAATTTATTGTTTCCTCAATAATCGTAACGGGTAATCGGGTAACACCACGGGACTTAGATACTTTTTGATACAACTATGTTAACAAGTGACGTAAAGATATTAAAGGCAGTCGCCAAAAGTTTCGTATGTTACACAGACTAAAAAAATTATTTAGGAATTGAACCAAAAAAATTTTCTAATAAGTTTTTTTCTTAAGTGACGTGATGTTTTTTGCTGCTTTTTGGACATAAATAAATACATAAATAATAATTATGTCACTTAAGTAGGGAATATTACCTAAACATTCCCCTGAAAGGGTAATAAGTATCTTTAGCGATGGCAAGCAACCAACAAAATGTAATAACATTATGACTTAAAGTTCTCGGTATCACAAAAACTTAATCGATCATAAAAGATAAAAGCTTGCTGGAAAAATAATGGTTTTTATGTAAATGAACGTTGCACAAGATCGTAGATAAATACAATCGCAGACAAGGATCGCACACTACTACTGTCTTTGTGTGCGTTTAGTGATGGGCAAGGGCATTTAATAACGTTTCAAACTTTACCGAAAACTTTTTACATCTACTGTTCTGACTCATATTTAATTACATATATACGAGACATATTATCAATAACTGGCGTATTTTAAATGAACATGATAAAGTGTCGAGCTTTTAGTTTAGTAAGGAAGACAAGAAGTGTCCGTGAAACTATTTAATGTCTTACGAGATATCGATTCCAATTGATAATTCTGTATTTTAATTTACTAAATTAATAAACATTGAACACAAGTAAAATACTCTAACCTTAATAAACTGATACCCTAAAGAAACAAAGTTATGATTACATTTTTTTTAGGTTAAATGACATTAGTGATGTCCAACAAATCAAGGTAACTGAATAAAACTCTTCGTTTCCCATCACTAGTGTTCCAGCCACCTGCGTCCGTATCTACTAAATCATAACCTTGGCAGCTATCGGCGATCGGTACCGAATCTTATTCTACTATTTAACAGCATACTTCTTCTATGTGTACATTTTTACGTAATAAAGACCAACATAATTATAATAAACTTATTATGGAAATGACGATAGATGCATGTAACTGCATTACTTCTAAAATATAATTTTCATTTTGACAACTTTTGACAGTAGCAAGACGGACGTACAAAAGTAAAAGCAATTGAAAATATTTTAAGATTATGTGCTTCATAAAAATTACTGAAAACTTCCCTGTAAACTTATAAAATGGCTACCTATAATATAGCTATAACGAATCAATAAATTTCACAATCTAACGTGAATACTCTAAATGTGTTGATTTTTATTGTACATAAAAATGCTTAAAACTAACACCTTTATTTCTTTTGCAGGTAAGTTATTCCACTATATACACGAACATTAATCGAGAATAAACTCTTCAATGCAGTCACATCTCGGAAGGTAAGGTAGAACTGTGGCCTTAACAAAAATAATATATTAGTACATTTGATATAAGAAATTCTTGAGCAACTCATTTTATGGTAGACATATGTCTCCAAAACTATGAAACCCGTAACAGATTCTTCACAACCCGGGCAAACTTCCGACATCACAGGGGCTGCTATCAAAAAATCGCCGCTAGACCATGTTTATCGCGCACAGCTTTTTTATTTGACATTTTATACAAGTTTATTCAAACAGCGATAATATCGCTGACTCTTATCTTTCAATGCAACGTTACCGCGAGCCGGGAGTGATAGCATCTGGGGCCAGCCATTGCTAGTTAAACCAACCTGATAAGGGATCATATGTGTCTGTGTGCGTCTGTGTACGTATGCGGTGCGCCTGTGTGCCGGGTGGGGCGTACGGCGCGGTCGAGTCAGTCACTCACTTTACGCGGCAAAAGTATGACGGTTGAAATGTCGCGCGCGCAAATAAAATAACAAATAATTAGAAACTAGTGTTGTGCTGTGGATACTATGTTATTGTGGTTGCGGTACCTCAAGCAGTTGGAGGGAGACGCGCCGACAGGTGGCGCTGGCGACTTCAAAACAATGTGTAAGTTTGTTTACATGTCAGCGACGGATACCGATGTTTATTTATGATTGCTTTGTTTTCTATAAATTTTGTTGTCAACTTCTATAGATAGTTTTCATGTCCATATGTGAAAGTATATTCTAATCAGTCGTTTTCTTCATTGCAACGTAAGTAATCGTAACAGAAATTGACTACACATCAAACATCAATTGAATCAGTGTCGATCACAAAGTCTTTATCCGTGTAATTTAATAGAGTTCTGTGCGTATCTAACAAGAATGTTGAAATAACTAGCAATTACTGTTTCTAACCTACACCGCAATCGTTATCTCCTCAACTTTGACATTTTTACTTGTTGCTTAACTCCTTAAAACGATTAGGTACTTACTGGATAGTTTAATCGATACGAATCGATTATTTCATAAATATTTACCCACACAATGCAGGGATATCATAAAGATAGGCGAGTTATTTCCTAAGTTAACACGAAAATAAACTCACAGTTGATTTAGAGCTATTGAAATGGAGCGATATCGCCGTATAAACATTTAATTACCCCTGATTTTATTTTCTCAGATCACAACTATTTTATATTCGAACAATTAATTTTAATTTGAAAATATTACGTTTTAGCTTTAAAACCGTTTACATTAACTTTTGTCCAATCATTTTACGCAATAATTTGTTACGTTAATCTCTGTCTCTACTCATCTACTGTCAATCTAGGATATCAGTAATCGATTATCAATATGCTACATTGTTGTGCTGTACCAAAGAGTTAAAAACGATCACATAACTAGTTATCTTTTTATTTTCCTAAATCGGTTTTCCTGTTAACTGCCAATAAACTCCTCTTAGAGAAGAACAGGGTACATTTAAAATAATGCTAAACTTAACATGTTTCAACCATTAGGTCATTTTAATGGACATGGTATTAAAATGTCATGTCCATTAAAGTGACCTGTTGACGAAAACATATGATTAAAGACTATGTGGACTTGCTGTGGCGTTAAATGGTCGTAAGGATAGAAATTATATTAATGTATCCAAATTCCAACTTTAGTATAGGATACATTATGGAATGTATCTTGTGTTTGTATGTTGATGCCCATCTTCTCCGAATTTCGCGATAAGAATGCCGTTAAGATTGCCTGTTGTTATCTTTCTTGTCTGATAGCCTTTACAATGGTGCTAATGTATTATATAGGATTTTTATTGCCCCGTAGATATACTATCAGGACATGACCGAATGTAAATCATTGATAAAAGTGTAATTATTATTATTGTGTGCTACTAATGTTCTTTTACTGTTGGAACTGCAATGCGGGTGGATGGAATCAATGGGTTTTTTATAACTGTAAAATATTACAATGTAGTCAATATTTTTCATGTCTCTTAAAGAAAATAACAGCATATGCATCACTTTACCTTTTGTTGATTTAATTTTACACTTTTTTTCAATTAATTTCAAGAAAAGTGTTTTTGAAATGTTGATGTTATTATATCGTTGTCGAATGTTTTATAATATTTAATAACTTGCGATATACTAAAACACATTTAAGTGTAAGTTTCTTTTTTTTGTTTGTACACGTATTTTGTTTGTGATCTTGTTTATATGGTTCACGTCACAAGGGTAATCTTCAAATAAAACGTAAAACTTGACTTGAATCAAAAATACGGACATTTAACTACATACATATTTTTCGAAATAAGATGCTTATCTAACATCGATACCGTAGAACGTCACTTAAGTTTTATTTTAAATACCGAACACGTGCAGCACGTTCATATTTTGACAGCTCCTGTCAATGTCACCTGGCGCTAAAGCCTGTACCGGAGCGAACAGTCTTGGCATAGAGAAATAATTGAATTAAATGTTTATTTTTTATTTCACGGTATTTAATGTACATACTATATGTATATTGTATTTATATACAATTATATTGTAGATAACCCGAATTTAGTATTATTATTTCTATGGATTAATAAATTTAAAAGTGCCATGTATTCAAATATAATTGCAGGCTCCAAAATAACAATGTCGCTTTTGTTTGAACTTCTTACAAATAATGCTTTGAAAAATCGATAAATTTCAAACCTTTCAAAACAGCTACTGTTAATGCGCATAAAAGCATAAAATAAATAAAAAAAAAAACAACTATCCCTCAGCCCCTTAGCATTTGTGTTCACGATAAAAATGACGTGTGCTCTCAATGGTCCCGGCCTCCCGATCTCAGTGATAAGACGAGGGAGAAACCTTATCTGTTCTCCGATTCCACGTTCATTATCAAATTATCAATGTGTGCTACAAAAACTGTATGTGTGCGTAGCACGAAATGTGTGTGTTAATGTAGGGGTGACCTATCAAATTTTTACACGATTCTAAGATATAATTGTTAATGGACATTTGTTCCCCAAATTAGTTTTTTCGTCAAGCTGTCTCTATTGCTCTAGTAAAATAAGATGTCTGCCGAATTTTAATCTATACAATTATCACTATCTGTTCGTATATATATGTCATATAATTATTATGTGAGCTGTTATCACAAAAATCGCATTTAGATACTGTACTACACACCTATCTACACATGTATTTTAAAGTACCAACTGATAATCTACATGTAAGTATGTGTAGCTTCTTTTAAGGCATTTCTTAGATAATATTTATTAAGTTGTACTAACTGTATGAGGCGTTCATAGCTAAGTTGTTCTAGATGATTTGAAATAATCACCGAGGGTAAGCAACAACGGCGCGGTCAGACCTAGATGGGTGACCGTTTGTGGCATGATATGTCATGAGCGTCTCCGTGATTCAGAGATCACGCGAAGTGGTCGGTCCCATTTGTTATCATAGGATAACAGTCGTGAAGATTAGTTTCGGGTGATTTAAAATAATTAATATAATAATCATTTTTCAAATAGAACCAGTACATCCTGAGATAAGCGCTTTCAAACAAACAAAGAAATTCTTAAATTTGATAATGGTAATATGTTAGTAAACATTTTATTTGATTGTAAAAGTTCCATTTCCTCTAAAATAAATGTATTGCCTGCTAAAAAATGATTTGTAAAACATACAATTTTTTTGAGAAAAATCCTTTTGCCAAGAATATCAGCGCAAACAATAGTCACAGTGCCATAGTCTCCAATTAGATATGCTGTCAGAAGATTCTGAATAACTTGGTATTCATTGAAGAACACTTAATGTATGGTGAAAAAGTTACATCTGGTAATAAAATAAAATGTTGAAAAAGTTTAGCAAATATTTGGCTTAATCGCGATGTACATTATATAAAATAAAAAGATGTTATCTCTAAGAGACCTCTCGGTATTTTTATCATAACTATCAAACCATACTTATCTAAATAAATTATCTTAATGCTAATAGCATATTTTTGACTGAATAAATTAACATACAAATATTTTAATGCTCGTTAGGGAAAAACAAACATTTCTAGATTTTAATTTTGACATTTTAATTTAATTACACATATTAAAGTAATATACCTATACCTACAGTCTCGGTTACATGGAGGAGATGGTATTTTTTGTATTTATCGCCTGCTAAGGTGACGGATTAAGAATACAGAGTGTCACCACTCCTGTTCATCCCGCGGGTGTCGTAAAAGGCGACTAAGGGATAAACTACGCAAGACAACATCGATGCAAAGAGAAGGAAAACTTGAAACCAACCCGTATGGCCAGCGTGGTATAGTAGGTCAAAACCTACATTCTAAGGAGAGGCCTATGTCCAGCAGTAGACTGTTAAAGGCTGTTGATGATGATGATGAAGGTGACTCTATTATGCCTGATGGAACATGAGTAGAATCCAAAGGCAATCCACACTAAGGTGATCTAGTGAGATGTTTTGTCACCCCGCTTAGAGGACCCCAGATCAAGGAAACACGTGAGCTGGCAGTGAATTATATTTTTTAAGTACTCGGCACAGGAAGGAAGCACCAAAACATTTAGTTTTAGTGTGTATTTCTACCTCTTTAAAACGGTGACTTCCAAGGCCAGCACGTGTTAAAAGTGCATTAAAAGGTTTTTATTCTTATACATTTCTGACAAAGTGAAACAGTTTAGTAAAAAGTACCTTTATTCTTTTATGATACAAGTGACCTGACCGATTGAGAACCTGATAGAAAATAGAAAGTGCCTACCGGGGCCCATGTTCATTTATAACTGTACAGTTTCAAGTGTATTATTGGTCTTTGAGGTAGGAATAAGTACTTTTACTTAGGGTTTGAAGGTACGGTACGGAGTAAGGTTTCGTACGGAATTATCACAGGTGATAATTTATTCCATAGACACGTTGTACGAAGGTTTCGTTTAATACCTATCTACACTGTTGTTTCAATTATCGAAGTGATAGAGATAGAAGTTTTGTCATTGTATATTAACGGAAATGAGCCCGGTCGGTATAAGTTTAAACAATTAGTGGAAGCTTCCCTTAATACACGTTTGTTGAGACAATTTTAGTAATTAAATTTAAATATATTAATAGTCCCTCATAAACTTCCTTCGTTATTAAGTAGAAATGATCATAACTACTCTTAAATTTGTACACGTTGTTAAATTCAATTCCTAATTGAACTCTATCATGTTTCATTCACATTCAAAACTAAGACCACCTAGAAGCTATTTTGATACTAATGATATTTTGGTGGTCTTGACAATTCAGCATACTTAATCAATTAAATGAAACCCTTATCGGGACTGGAAGTATGTTATATTTCCTCTGAGATAAGGTTCTGGTAATGATATTAACTTTGTTTACTTTTAATTAGCGAAATTTTAAACAGTATTTTTATCGGTCGAAAGAATAAAAAAAGATCTTGTTAATTTACTGCGCCTTCCAGGTTCTTAAATTCTATAAAAAATACTTTAAAATTAGCTTATGTAAATGTTATTGCATAGAATCTGTGTGTCGTGTGAAAACTATTGTGGATACCTACTACTATTGCTGTTGTGAATGATTGTCGGAATCGCATGAACTGTGAAATATATAGACTCGGCACCTCTTTAGTCCCGAATCAAGTAGTCAAAGAAAAAAAAGAGTCCGAAATCGTGGTGCAGTTGTAAATTGTCGAAAGAAGAAAACGTGTTCTGTAGATTACCAAGCTATGTCTACGTGTAATTTATCTATCATATCTAAGCATTTAGTAATATACTTACAAGTTGGTTTGCCTGATTTGGGACCAGAAACCTGTGTGTAAGATGTGTGAGAATGTTTTATTAAGTATCGCTAAATTGAAAAAAAAATTAATATCTTTCGTTTTTCAATTTCCTTTTGATAAAATATGCGAAATTAAAGACAGCTTTACCTCATATCATAAAGCTCTGTTGTTAGTTCAAAAGTATAGAAGTATAGTTACGGGAATTTTATATTATTTACCCAGAAACAATGAAAGTACAAGCCAGTGATCCATGAGCTAGTCATGTCATCATGAACCTACCTTTAAAAATTAAAAGGCAAAGAAAATAGTTACATTACTTTGTTAGTGATATAAAAATGATTATAACTATAGAACCATTGTTTAAAACTAGTTTTTTTTAAATTAGATATGATAAAATTATCAAATACAACATCTACTGACTGGGGAATCGTATCTGTTATCTGGAACTTAATATCTACACCGACACGCCGTGAATTTTATCTGACTTATCTATTCATTTATATTATTTTTTTAATAATAATTTAGGGATTCTATATAGCAAAAAAAGCCTACGAGTGCAGGTTATCTGTCTTTGATGATATTTTAAAAACGAATGCATCAAAATAAAAACAAATATTAACTAAATATATTATAGCAACAATAGTAAAAGAGGCGGGTGCTCAGAAGTTGAGAACAGTTACGATCACATAGTTTGCATATTTCTAACCCTTACCCTTAAAGATATCATACTGTTCTTTATATAGAAGACCAATAGGACCATACTGCAATTTGTATGCCAAAAAAACCAATATCAATTCTTACAGCAATAAAAAAACCTACTTGCTGCTAAAACTGCAGTGAAAATATTAATATGCTACTTCAAGAGGACATTGGTATCTTTCTCAAATCCTCTCAAAATTATCTTTTAGCATTAACACACTTGTGTTATTGTGGACACTCTTAGGTACAACTTGGTAATAAAAAGAACAACTTGGACATGTTTTTCTAGCGTCACTCCATTTTGAAAATCAAAAATTGTAAATGAAATTCTAAAATCTATAATAATGTTTTGATTTTGATAATTATTTTTTATTAATAAGCGTTTCTGAGATAACTTTTTGTCGTTAAATATGATGTGACCCCAAATAATATTAATTTGGATAGTACTCAATTTGGAAAGATGTTACTTACGATTTAGGAAAAATATAATTTATGAATTATTTGATGACGGAATATCTGTAATGTCAGCGAGGAAAAGGATAAGTATTGAACTATTCCATTACATATTCTAGTTTAAGCCTACATACTAATATAAATGTATGAACATCTTCTATAAACATTGTTGTTATAATAGAATTCTGTTCTTTTACTTTTAGTAAGTGCTCGCTGAGTCAAAGATTATCCGGAACAAACAGACAGACAGACAGTAATTTTTTTTTAAAAACATACAGACACTCCAATTTTATTTATTTTTATAGATGACATTATCCAACGACTTCTTAAATATTCAAATTCTTGTAACATTGTCATTTATAACTTTTATTAGAGTACTGCAATACTCATCTACTGATGAAACGTGTACAAAAAATTCGTTCGCTACAGTTCAAGTTACACTCACCACCATACAAAAAGGCGCGTTGTAAAATTGTATTTTAAAATATGTATGTTATTATTTCACAATATTTTATTATGTATCTCTGAGACTCTGAAAGGTGGTAGCATTTTATTCTTTGAATGTCAAATAAATTACTATTAATACGGTAAACGAATAAAATTACCATTTATTTCCTTTTACAATTTTAAATAATTAGGTAATAATAAGCACAAGTTTTCTTAGTTTATTGCAATTTATGCGATAGATAAAATCTTTGTAATAACATCTGGATCTGAGTTGTGATGTAATGTGTGGTTATTTCTTTGTATTCTTACCCGTCACGGTAGGAACCCTCATCAAAGGTGATCGCATCAATATGTAAATAAATAAATAAATATTTAGTATCTTAAAAATATGTATTTTTTAATGATATAATTATAACAAATATCTTTATTTACAACTTAAACTAAGAAATTGAACTTAGTACATTCTGAGTGACTTAAGAGTTTTTAAACATTTATAAAAACATTTATTTCCTTCTAATTCAAAATAAAAAATCTATACATAAAAACTTAGTCACGATGGCAAATGAAAAATTCAGCGGTTTTTAAAACAATACAGCAAA
Organism: Phragmatobia fuliginosa; assembly: GCA_932526445.1. Classification (NCBI taxonomy): domain Eukaryota; kingdom Metazoa; phylum Arthropoda; class Insecta; order Lepidoptera; family Erebidae; genus Phragmatobia; species Phragmatobia fuliginosa. The sequence goes on along the minus strand of OW052059.1, from coordinate 3,460,145 downwards.
GCTGTATTGACTTTACTACTACACTTATTATTTACATATACTTTTGTGAGCACACAAACTTAAGTTTTACAATTTTGCTTCCACGAATTTAATATATTTACCCCTTCCCATAAACGTGGGCAAAATCACAAGATAAATAGTTCCAGTATTTCATCTAAAACGAGTTCAAAAAACTCTATCTACACAATGAAAAGATTTTCACCTACGTCTCTTAATTTAGGGAATACCTAAGTGTTTAGATAGATATCTTTAAAATTTAGGAGTTACCTACCTCTGATCTAGGCTCTGAGTACAACCTTAGGTGACTGTTCAAGTTGCTATAAAACTGCTAATTTTTCAACCTCATTATTATTAAGCTTTCAATTTTTACAACAGTTAGTGTTAATCGGTTTATCCGAAATTATTTTGACAGTATTTTTTTGTTATACTGAGAACCATCCATAGCGAATGCATATTAAACCTCGTTTCGGGGTTAATCTTGTTTAGAATCGATTTATGCGGTGCGGCTGTGGGCCGGCCAACTCACGCGCACACTAATTGATTCCAGATCGCAAGGGGCGGGGCGAAGAAAAGGTCGCCGGTACCATGCTGGTTGACGAAACTGTGAAAGTTGTGTGAGATTTTTTATGTGAAGATATCCAATTTTGGGGATCAAGGTTAACAAATACTAATCTGCTGTCTAATGGTTTATGTAAAAAATATTGGATATGTAACTTTGATTTTATATAACAGGTGTATTCGATTTATTTTTGCTTTTCTTTAATAACGAAAACTTTAAAATGTTGCTGAGTCACTCAAAAATATTTAGCACATCAACGAGTATAAGTATTTCTTCTCATGCTTATGTCGATTTTTTGATTTGCCATTACAGTAGACACATGTACATTAAATGTGTCTGTTTTGTTTTCTGAATTTATAACACAGTGTGCAAATAAAGAGTTATCTATCTATCTATCACACTGAATATCATTTTAAAACGTAATGATAATAAAAAACGTAGATAAAAGTATGAATAGAATAGGTAGGTAGGTACATATATGATAAAATACGCTCATACAATTTACACATAGCGCTATTTTCATACGAGGTATCTAGTCACTAAATCACAGATGATATGATAACATTCTCTCTTGTAATTACGGCCCCCCTCACACCGTTTCGTCCTACCCGCGCGGCTGGTCTGTTATCACGATCTGAGCGTCGCGGCGTTCTTATCGAGCGCCCGCTCTCCATCTCAGATAACGATCCGGTGTAATAAATGGAAGGTGGATTCGGGCGTGACGGTGTGATACGCGGACGTGTGGTGTCGAGCGGTGTTGGGTAGGTTAACACCACGTGTGTTTTCTTTAAACGATTTAATAGTTTACTTTCCTTGTTTAACTTTAATGTTATATTATTTTAAAAAGTCTCTACTTATTTTAAATTTTACTTGAAGAAAAGAAAAACAAATGAAAAGGAATTTTATTAGTAAAGTTTAATAAAATTGTCAAAATAATTCAATAAAAAGTGCCGAAACTTAATCGATTACTTACCGCTTAGTTTGCAGTCATTCACCAACAACAATAAGAAACTAACGAAGAAATATTCGGTTGTTACATGGAAAAGGCGTCGCGACAACCTCACACCCCATCATAGGGTGAAGAGGGGGAAATTTTATCGCCGAAAACGCTCCCGATCGCGGCGCGATTCGCCCGCGCGATACAGTGCGATTGTTAGCCGCGATAACGCCCGACATGCCTGTATCTTTCTAAAGGAGGTTTTTTGTTCGTAATCGCCTGCAACAATCTAGTTTTAATGACTTTTTATAATAGGTTTACGCGGACGGAATATTTATAAGTTCTTGTTTCTTATTTTTGGACTTTAATTTTCAGGTAATTTACTGAGGACAATTTTTGTATGCATCAGATAATGATGATGGATCATTCGATAACTTAATAATTGATGGAACAATTAAAAACCTGATTTTTTTAAATAATTTACGTAAGAGTTTCGTTACTTATTTGATGTAATAAAAATTGGCCAAGAGCCTGACACGGCCACGCATCAATAGGGTTCTTGGCATCCATAATAGCACGTAGATTCGAAATTGTGTCCAATAAATAATTGTTATGTTTGCTTATTATTTCGTTATTTTTGATCGAAGTTTTCCAAGTAAACGCATTTTACAAGTTATGCCTCTATAACTTCTGAACTAATGATGTTATCTAAGCCGCTATAGTTTTCCTTTAAAGTTCATCACATGGACTACCATCACGATTATTTTCAAATTTTCAAAAAAAATTTTAATATTATAATTCCATCCAAATTTAGAAAATATTGAATGTATATTTTTTTTAAATATTTATTGTTACAGAATTAATTACAGCCCCTGTAAAAGTAGGCACTTAGTTTTTTGTAAAATAAAATAATTTCCCACATTTTCCCTAAGTTAAAGCATTAACATTATGACAACATAAACAAAAACCGTTCAAACGAACTGGCAAATGAAATAAATGAAATATTCCAAACAAAAAACCTTAACACAGAAGATTGTTATCGCAATATTTTAAAACGTAACGTATAACTTACGCCTTAGACATACTCAAATAGACAATATAGCATAGAGTATAATTGTTTTTTTATCTAGTACCGGCATACGGGTAGTATCGGATGAGTGCTGATAACGTCTTTGCCCCTATGCGTACACTAGTTACAGATTACCCTATCAAATATGTATGTGACAATTGTCAGACAAATATGGCATAGATATGCATATTGCTTCATAAATATAAGGACTCGTTATTCTTCCTACACAGTTCTGTGCGCGTTTATAATCTTCTACAATAATATACGTTCGTAAGTACATGTTATTCGCTTCATATAGCGTGTGGTGACGGATACGGTGTGGTGACGGATTAAGAATACAGAGTGTCACCACCCGTATTCATCCCGCGGGTGTCGTAAAAGGCAACTACGGGATAAACTACGTAAGACAACATTAATGCAAAGAGAAGGAAAACTTGAAACCAACCCTATACCAACCCGTATGGCCAGCTTGGTATAGTAGGCCAAAACTCCTTTCTAAGGAGATACCTATATCCAGCAGTGGACTGTTGAAGGCTGTTGATGGTGATGATGATTCGCTTCAGTAAATATAAAACTATTCCGTTAGTCGTTGCAGTTGACTGTACAACGCACAGCCGAAACAACTGGGCGCAGGAAGCTGAATTTTGGCTGGATTATTCCTTAAGGAGCGTAGGTGGGCACTAAGAGAGGATTTTGGGAAATTCCACCCCGCAGGGAGTGAAAAAGGCAATTAAAGCTAACTAAAGCTAGTTTAAGTACCTAGATGGATTGAAGTTACACAGTAAAATTATTATTGGAATTTGTCTGTTTTTTAGTTAAATAAATTGTGTAATTGTGTACATAGTTAATTTTCTATTCTATTTCTAATCTAGCCAAATCTAGTTTGATGTGATAAGTAATGTATTGTCAGTTTGACAATAACAGTTTATATATATACTTCAACTGTAATATTTCGGACGACTTACACACAACATCATCTAGTCACAAACTAAGCAGAGCTTGTGCTTTGGGTACTAGACAACTGATTTAAATACATAAACATATTTTATTTTGTAAATACCTACATATTATACATAGAAAGAACCCAAACTCCGAAACAAATATTTGCAGATCGTACAAACATTTTGTGCGACCCGGGAATCGAACCTGAGACCTCTTGATCGGCAGCAGATGAATAGGGCTGATGATACTTTGTGTTCCTTTACCTTCACCACACGTTATTATTCTTAGTAATTCCTTAAAAAGTCTCGTGTTAACATATAATGTAAAAAACCATGTACCAGCTTACCCAATTTACAATAGCGTAATGTTTCACGATAAGGCTTGCGACGTTTCCGCGAGCGATACGATAACGTCGCGATAACGATACGACACCGGATTGTGAACGTGTGTTGTAGTAATTAACAACGGTTTTTAGCTTCTCATATTTTTGTATCTGGAACTTTAAATGTATTAACCTAACAGGTTTTGTGATTACTGAAAAACTGTAAAGGGCTCAGCGTATCGTTACGGGTAAAACGATAAAAAAGCATTCAGTTGGCTCGTAATAATGAGTTTGAAGAAGCCAGTGAACAAATAAAATCGTAAGTACAGAGGTTGTCATAAGGAGTTTTACTATCCGTTGCAAGTTAAGACAGTGTACCGTCGTATACAGGGTGAATTTTTGAGACGGGACAGTAAGGGTAGGTACCATAACCGTTATAGTTACAGGGAAACGCTTTTAGGAGACTATCCATATTTTTTTAAGATATTCTGAACTGCATTTACAGATTTTTGGAAAAATGTACAGCCAGCAAGAAAATAGCCATTTTAAACAAAAACTTTTTTTGATGCCATTCGATCCTGTTTCTTAAAAGGATCAAAAGTCTCTACCAGACCGACTGAGGTTTGAGTACTAGAAATGTCAGAAATCGCAAAAACATTTCCCATACAATTGTACGGAAATAAATCATTTTATTATGTATTTTAGACACAGACAAACATAACTTACATTTGATCTACAAATTTTCTTGGAAAGGTATCATTTAAAATCCTTGTTAATGCATCTTTTGTATTAAGCGTATTTTGTAATAATAGGAACACGGAATCTTCATTGGTGTGGTACGCGAAAAAGTATCGTCTCCACTGCGACAAGTATCGAGTGGTAATGATGGAATTTTCTGAAGGTACTCTTAATTCTTGGAGAATCTCTTCTTTAGAGAATCCCCAAAACGAGTTGGATGAATGGTATTCCAGTTTGAATAGGCAGTTCGGGTCACAGTGGATAGGTTCACATGGTCCAACCAAGTGGCGACCTCGTAGCCCCGATCTAACGCCTCTCGATATTTTACTGTGGGGCTATATGGCGAAGCCACAGCAAAATAGTAGTATAGATCTTTACACGGCTACGTGATTAAATAATTGTTTTACTGAAGTTAACGTACGTGCCGCCAAACAATAGTAATATTATAATATTATAAATAAGGAAGAACAAACAACATATTGTCAATTAAGCAATTAAGTAAATAATATTGCATAGTAGCGCCCCACCTAAAACTGTCTACATATTACATTGTATATAAGCTTTAGTTTAAGTAAAATTAGTTGGAGTCTTACAGAGATAACAGAGTCATTATTAAAGCATTACAATCAACGTGTCGTCTCATTGGGCTCCCTGGGTAAACACGCAATAATTGGTGACCCCGACGTGATCTATTGGTTTCTAGTGCTGATATAATACCGGGACGACCGGAACCCTATATGGTGTTCAGCAGTGAATCTAGAGAACAATAGCATTACGAAATTATCACATCCCAAAAATGGCTCCAACAACAACTCCTTCAAGAGGCGACACGGGGTGCGAATCAGTTGCTGCTATCACGGTCACAGACAAACTACCGCAATTTTGGACAGACTCCCCACGCTTATGGTTCGCCCAGTTTGAAGCAATAATAGCACCACAAAAACAAGGCGAAGATTACAAATATAACATGGTAATATCCAAACTACCAAAAGAGGTCGTCCATCAAGTCAGTGACATATTAACTAACCCACCCAGCGAAAACAAGTACTCCACCATCAAGGAGCGTCTAATAAACTGCTACGAAGAGAGCGAACACCGACGTTTCCACAGACTACTATCAGAAATGGACCTTGGAGACCAGAAGCCTTCCCAGCTCCTGAGAAAAATGAAAGAAGCTGGATGTGGAAAAATAAACGATGACACTATTCGCCTGCTGTGGCTAAGGCAACTCCCCGCTTCGCTAACAGCGATATTATCGGTTACAAACAATATGTCGTTAGACAACTTGAGCGAGTTAGCCGATAAAATATACGAAAACTTGACCTACAACAAAAGAAATACTCAAGAAACAGCGGTTGACATTAACCTAGTTACAAACATAACGTCACAACTTGAAGCCATGCGAATAGAAATAAATGCATTACGCAGCATACGCGAGCATCAACCTAGGCAACGCAGCAAATACCAAACACGACATACGCCACATTCACGGTCAAGGTCGCGCCACAGAAACCCACATAATGGGTTATGTTATTTCCATAATCGGTTCAAGCAGGATTCATATAGATGCAATAAGCCTTGTTCATGGAATACAATTAAAAATAACAGGCTATCGGAAAACTAAAATTAGCACAGAATACGACGGGCCTCTGTGCTATCCACCCAGCAAACCGTCTAACTATAACTGACTCAAACAGTGGTTATAGATTTTTAGTCGACACGGGTGCTAACATTTCGGTTATAAATAGCACAAATAAGGAGAGCCAGGCATGCGAATACCAATTATTCGCCGCAAACGGGACCCCTATAAATACATACGGGGAACGCACTTTAACGCTTAACCTAGGACTGCGCCGAAGCTTTAAATGGACATTTACCATTGCCGATGTCAAGATGCCAATCCTGGGAGCTGATTTTCTGAATCATTATCAGTTATTAGTGGATATACACGGAAAAAAACTGATCGATAAAAAAACAGGTCTGAAAACGCCTGCCAAAATAGTAAGAACAAAAATTGCATCCGTGCGATCTATAAACGCTTCTCTACAGGAACCAATAAAGGGATTATTAGAGAAATATGAAGATATTACAAAGCCTAGATCAATGAATCTACAGACTAAGCACCGAGTACAGCATCAAATAATAACAAAGGGTTTCCCAGTATTTACGCGAGCACGTCCATTACCTCCTGACAAATACAGGATTGCAAAACAAGAATTCCAAGATATGATGGACATGGGAATATGCCGTCCTTCAAGCAGTCAATGGGCATCGCCACTCCATTTAGTCAAGAAGAAGAATGGCGAATGGAGAGCATGCGGAGATTACCGCGCACTAAATAAAATAACAGTACCAGACAGGTACCCGCTGCCAAGGCTACTCGATTTCACGTATGTAGCAAGCGGAAAAGGAATATTCAGCAAGATAGACATAAAGAAAGCTTTTCACATACTGCCCGTTGCTGAACCAGAGAAAACAGCGATAATAACCCCTTTTGGACTTTTTGAATTCATCAGAATGCCATTCGGGTTACGAAATGCAGCACAGTCCTTCCAAAAATTTATGGACTCTATATTCAGAGACTTGGACTACGTATTTGTATATGTGGACGACATATTTATCGCTGACAAGAAAAATAACCTTAAGGAACATTATGAACACTTAGAGGAGGTGTTTAAGCGCCTACATAAAAACGGTATAACAATAAATACAAACAAATGTGAATTCGCCAAGTCGGAGATTGATTTCCTCGGTTATCATATAACGAGCCAAGGGTTGACTCCTACTAAGGAAAAGATTCAAGCTATAAACAATTACCCTAAACCACAAACGGTAAATGAGTTACGACGTTTTTTGGGTATGATTAATTTCTACAGAAGCAGTATTCCACACGCAGCAAAGCATCAAGCACCGTTAAATAAATATTTAATTAATAGTAAGAAAAACGATAAGACGGTTATCCAGTGGAATACTGAATCAAACCACGCGTTTGAACGCTGCAAGCAGGACATTCGACAATTAACTACATTGGCATATCCGGACAGCAACGCACAAATAGCTTTAATGACAGATGCTAGTCTCAAATGCGCAGGCGCTGTACTACAGCAGCGAAGAAAAACAAAATGGGAACCAATAGCTTTTTTCTCCAAATCATTTAGTGAAGCCCAAACAAAATAAGTAGGTATAGGCCCAAACAAAATAGGTAGTAATAGTAGGTAGGTAAATAATAAAATTGTAAGTAGGTAGTAGAGCCACGCTGATTTCAGCTCGAATGGGCCGGCTCGACCCGGCCAGTACTACCCTCACACAGAAGACCATCCTAATAATGACAGCATTCTTGCTATCGTATTTCGTTGGTGAGTGTGAGACCGGAGGCCCAATCATTCTGCATCATTCTCCCGCCCTTCGAAGGCCGGGAGAGTGATGCAGAATAATCAAACCAGGCTGCCATGGTAGGGGTCACCATGCTACATTGTCTACCCTCACAATAAGCATGGTGACCCCTACTCCTGGATTCTACTCATGCTTTCCATCAGGCAGAGTAGAGTCACTTTGGCAGGCTTAAATATAAAAAAAAAAAAAAAAAAAAAAAATACTCTACCTATGATAGAGAGCTGCTAGGAATCTATATGGCTATAAAACACTTCAGAAGACTCATAGAAGGACGAGAATTTACAGTCTACACGGATCACAAACCACTAATGCATGCTTTCGACAAGAAGCCATCATTGGATGATACCCCTAGACGAATCAGATATCTGGATTATATATCACAATTCAGTACGGATATCCAGCACATCAGTGGCCACAAGAATGTGGTAGCCGATGCCTTATCTCGAGTTATCGAGACGATAACCTTACCCTCTGCAATCGATTGGCACGAGGTAGAAAAATATCAAAAGAATGATAGCGAGTTAAAACGACTAAAAGCCAATAAATCATTAAAAATAGAATTAATACACTTTCCAAATGAAAATATTAAGATTTATTGCGATATATCAACAGGAAAACAACGCCCTTTTATACCACTCAAATTCAGGAAAACTATTTTCGAAAGTTTTCATAACATTAGCCATCCTGGTAAGAATACTACGAGGAAACTTATTTCAGCTAACTATATATGGGAAAATATGAATAAAGACGTAAATGAGATGTCGGAGACATGTTTACAATGTCAACGAGCAAAAATACATCGTCATACAAAGTCACAATTCGGAGAATTCATGCCAACGGGAAGATTTTCCCATCTACATATTGATTTAGTAGGACCTCTACCCACTTCTCAAAACAAACGATACATACTCACAATGATAGATCGTTGTACTTCATGGCCAGAGGCATTCCCCATAGCTGATATAACTGCAGAAACCGTAGCCAGAACGGTATACGAAGGTTGGATAACCCGATTCGGATGCCCTGAATACATTACCACAGACCAGGGACGCCAATTTGAATCTGAAATATTCAAAAATTTAGCAAACTTAATGGGAGTTCAAAAAATTCGAACCACCCCATATCATCCACAGTCAAATTCTAAAGTAGAACGATTGCACAGAACGTTAAAAACTGCATTGATAGCAAGAGGAAACACAATTAATTGGACAAAAGAGTTAGCTACCGTTTTATTTGGCATACGTACGAGTTTACGGCAAGACACAGGATTCTCGGCAGCTGAACTAGTATACGGTTCAACAATTAGACTGCCTGGAGCATTTTTCGAGACACAAAATAACTCAACGTACGCAGATTTTATAAGAGAAATTAAGGATAACTTAGAACACATGATTTCGCGTCCACAAAGACAAAGCAAGAACGACAAGATATTCGTACACCCACAGTTAGCGGAATGTAGGCACGTTTTCTTACGTTGTGACCGACTACGGCCCAGCCTCACACCACCGTACGAGGGACCTTATCTTGTCATCAGTCGCAATGATAAGATCTTCACGATCTTGATAAACGGAAAACAAAAAAGTGTAGCTATCGATAGACTTAAACCAGCATTTATTTTAAACAATAGCAAGATAAGCGAACGAACAATCGGAGACAAGATAACAGAATCTTCACAAGCAGATAAGCAAACAGAAAAAAGGACACGTTCTGGTAGAGTCTCCCACCAGACGGTTAGATTCCAATTATAATAAGGATGTTTCTTCTCTTCAGAGGGGGAATATCTATGGCGAAGCCACAGCAAAATAGTAGTATAGATCTTTACACGGCTACGTGATTAAATAATTGTTTTACTGAAGTTAACGTACGTGCCGCCAAACAATAGTAATATTATAATATTATAAATAAGGAAGAACAAACAACATATTGTCAATTAAGCAATTAAGTAAATAATATTGCATAGTAGCGCCCCACCTAAAACTGTCTACATATTACATTGTATATAAGCTTTAGTTTAAGTAAAATTAGTTGGAGTCTTACAGAGATAACAGAGTCATTATTAAAGCATTACAATCAACGTGTCGTCTCATTGGGCTCCCTGGGTAAACACGCAATAGGCTACTTAAAAACAAAGTCTACAAAAAAAATTACAATAGTATTCAGGAGCTGAAAGATGCATTAACAATGATTTTAAATGATATCTATCCAAGAAAATTATCGGCTGCTACGAGCTCAGTACAAAAGTGAGTGAAGTTATGTATTCGTGAAAGCGGTGGTCGTTTTGAGCAATTTATTTCGTAGATCATCTAAATGTATGTTTGTCTGTGTCTAAAATACATATTAAAAAAATTTATTTCCGTACAAATGTATGGGAAAAGATTTTTGCGTTTTCTGACATTTCTAGTACTCAAACCTCAGTCGGTCCAGTAGAGACTTTTGATCCTTATAAGAAACAGGATCGATTGGCATCAAAAAAAGTTTTTGTTTAAAATGGCTATTTTCTTGCTGGCTGTACATTTTTCCAAAAATCTGTAAATGCAGTTCAGAATATCTTAAAAAATTATGGATAGTCTTCTAAAAGCGTTTTCCTGTTACTATAACGGTTAAGGTACCTGCCCTTACTGTCCCGTCTCAAAAATGCACCCTGTATACGTTTTATTTTTATTTCTAAGTTATTTAAACCGAAACTTAGAAAATAGAACAATTCTATTTGTGTTTTGGAATAATTCATAGTTATATTTTCCTTCCTCATCTTAAATATTCAATAAGTATATGTACTTAATTTATCAGCGTTGTTAGAACAAGGCACGATTCCTCGACGGCATCACTGTAGCCAACAGCTAAATCTATAAAAACATTTATAACCTATCCACGGTGAGACATGGTCGCAAAACTATTTTAGAGAGACATCTTTATACGGGCGACAAGTCGTGGGCGCACTCACGACGGCGATGTAGGTGCTACAATAAAATCGCAAGCGATCTGGCGAAAGCGTTAACAAGCTAGCACAGACAAGCGTCGCGATTCGATCGCGCCAATTTGTACGCACGTCGCACTTAGATTTATTGAGCACGCGAGGAACGCTTATTGCTAGATACGATGGGGCTCATAGGTGGGCCTGTCCGGGTTTCGCTGTCGTACCAGCTGTGGTAAGAGTTTTCGCTTATAGGTTTTATGTGAACTTCGCATGGCGTGTCTTACGTTCAGTAGAAATCGATCAAGTTAAACATTGAATAATGATTAAAAAGGGCTCAGTATTATTTTTGTACAATTAAATTCATAGATAAAGCAATAAAAGTAAAGTATGGATGGTAATCTTATGACTTGTGAGCTATGAACGTATTTTAGAACACAAAAAAAATACATCTTGCCGCCAAGATGACAAATCTGACATTGACATTCTAACCATAGCCAGGAGGACACTAAACATCTCCATAAAAAATATTAATAAAGGCATTGAATGTTTAATATGTATTATAAAATAATATAATTTTCTTGCAGGTTATCTTACTAAAGAAATAACTATGTATTTAAATTAAAGCCGATAATTATTCCATTAGTTACTACGACAGCAAGTTAAGGATACTTTTTAATTTAGTTCTATTAATCAAAATTAAAAGGTTAACATTCTTATATTTTTTGTCAGTTAAATGGGTCTGAGGCTCATTTATCCTCCATTTTCCAAATATATTGTTTAATTACTTCAGAAGTAATGTGAAAGTAATGTAGATACCTATTCTATTCTTTCCTTATTTCTATGCAAATAAATAATTTAGATTAAATACTTTTGTCATGTAAGTACAAACTATATCCGAATAAATTGCTTTTCCACAGCAATATCTGGCAAGAAGTCACGTACCTACGCTACGTATTTATTCCTATCAAATGACACTCTCACAATGAACGTATTCTGATGCGGAAGTAAAATAATCAAATTAACATATATACAAACACAAGATTCTTCTCAAACTTAATTAACGTACACTTTGGTCATAACATGCATATATTAAGAGAATTAGTTGTATTTGAAAAGTAGTTTAATTTTAAAAATGCGTAGAAGTAAAACGTGTCTGAATTCCTATTGACTTTTAATTACTAGTGAAATTGGGCTAAGCATATGAGTTAATCAATAGATCCATATCAGCCCTGTGTATACTGACCCGTTGACCCATTGACATTGAACAAATTTTATCTAAAAAGTTGATCTAACACCAGTGAATGAACTTTATATTATACATTCAATAACAAGATGGAGATTGGACTGAGCCAAGTTTGGGCCATGCTGCCTAAACCAAGAACCACCAACACTCTAGTTTTAAAATTTCAAACGTTCGTTAATGAACTTGTTTTAAAATCATCAAAACTTAGTCTAGACAATAAAACGATAACGTGCTACACTTAGTCTGAATTCTTCAAGGTCTCTAAAGTATTTTCTTAAATATTCACGATTATTTCTAAAATAGTAAATTAGGAATCAAGTTTTATTTAACATTATGTCATATCATACAAGACATAACTTTCAATAAACTTAAACAAAAAAAAAATTTTCAATCTATCAATCCATTAAGAATGAATTAGATAGTATATTTCAAATCATCTAGTCACAATCGGTACGATACTTACAATAAACCTGTAAGACTACATACACTTCACAAGAAATAAAACAGAAACAAATCCGTGAACAATTTCTCTAAAACAACCGTAATCCTTGGCATGTTTCACACTTAACAAAAAGACAACAAAGCATTCGAACAATTTCTCTAAAACAACGACGATTCCTCCAATTAAATCGTGTGAGTTTACAAGTGCAACGCTCACGCCCTCTGGTGGAGTGAAATATAAACGTAAAGGTGCGCGTGAGTCGATCTATCGGCGCAACGGAGCTATCGGAGCGAGCGATCGCGGCTCGCAATATCATTATTCTACCCCCCACCCCGGGTGGGGAAGGACAATCGCGGACGACCGGGACTATAACCGACAATCTGTTTAGAAAATTTTAAAATACTATAAAACTAAAAATAATTCATAAAATGCAAAAGATAAGTTTAATTATTAATGAAAATTCTGGTTGGAAAAACAACAACTTACAAACATCATTGTTTTTAACCACTTTTTCATTTGGTGTTTGTCTCCGAGCTTTTTAAAACATTAAGTTATGTATTATATTAAATGACTGCCTCGTTGGTCTAGTGGTAAGCGTATGCGGCTGCTGATCAAGAGGTCTCGGGTTCGATTCCCGGGTCGGACCAAATATTATTTGTGTGATTCACAAATATTTGTTTCGGAGTCTGGGTATTTTCTATGTATAATATGTATGTATTTACAAAATAAAGTATGTTTATGTATTTATATCAGTTGTCTAGTACCCATAACACAAGCTCTGCTTAGCTTGGGACTAGATGACGTTGTGTGTCAAATGTCCAAAATATTATATCTTATATATTATATCTTAAATATTACATTTTGTACATGACAAAAGTTTTTGGATGAACAAAGTGGACCCACCACACTTCAAGCTGCCGTCATTTCGTAGAATATAAAAAGCTTTCCTAAAAGCACCAGTTGAATAAATGAGATTGGAAACTGATTAATGACTTAACAAACTCATGACTCCAAAATATTTATCTTATTTTTGCATGTTAGATAAAATCACAAGTATTCAATCAATGATTTAATTGTAAACTACTGGAAATAGACTCGAAATAATATATGTACATAAAATAGAATTATAGTAGTTTGAGATAGTATATTTATTTAAATATATCAGATAAAATTGAATTTCTTGCCTATCACTATAAATTATATCTATTTAACGGTAATTTACAATGGCAGACAAATTTTAATTTAGGTAGTATCGTAATTTTCTGTAAAGTGGTGATATATGAAAGAATATAAATTTTACATAACTTGCCTTGTCAGGCTTGAAAGGCAGAGGCCGCCCGTCAATAGCCTGGTATTCGATATAGAAAGAGTTCAGAAAATCTAATTGTCAGAACTGACAACCCAAGACTGAAGGACATGGCACAGTCAAGTGACCCCGCATAACGGGACCAGGAAAGAGAAGAAGAAGAAGAACACACGAGTTGTATTGTGATGATGATGAACCATAGACGTTACGACGTCCCAAGTAAGACCTGCCACTAACAAATGCGCTAAAATGCAGTTTTTAGGACAAGAAGTAAAAAAACGACTCCCACAGTAGATCTAACTTCATGATTTAAAAAAAAATAGTCACCAAGTCAATAGTTTTTAGATTAAAGTATACATGCAGTACAATATACCAGTAAAGTTTTAGCAACAGGTCATTACTGTTTCTTAACTTTACTACTTATTTTTAGTACCTTTTACCACAACACAAGAAAAATACTCTTTTCTGTCTATACTCTATTGATTTGTCTCATCGTAAAAGCAAAATGCCTACTGCTCATCACTCATGCTGTCATAAGTAATAAAGTAGCAAAACATATTCAGCAGCTTCCTTAACAACTTATAATCTGAATGGATTAAGATAAAAATGTATGATATGTATGTATAGAATACATCCAAGTATATCTCGTAATTTTTCAATTAGTTCATTAATAAAACTAGTATTATCAAAACAATACCATTAGTAATATGCAAAAACAGTTTTTCTTATAAATATAATAAATTTAAATATCATAATTTTTCAGTTTAAGGTTTTGTTAGTATGTCTCTAAGTGACAAATGTTTAGCCAGCTTTGGTATACCACATTACGTAAAGAAAACATCGCAAGCAAAATTCACAATCCTGAATAAATGCCTTCATAAACCAGCTATGCCCGACTGTACAGTGAGATAAAGGCTTAAAATGTAAATGAGACGTGTTGAAAAAGTATAAGATTATCTCTCTATTAGGTATAAATTAAGGGAGCCGGAATGAGGTATGCGGTACAATTATATTGTCACGAATATGCCGATCCTGGTCGCACCTGCGGTCGCAATCGGCACTGCGATCGGTGCGCGCGCACGCTAACTTGACGGGAGGGAGATTTTTTGTCTTTACACCTTCACAATTATATATTAGGATTTATTTTTTTATTATTAACTAAAATATTAAGATTTATTAGGATTTATTGTGTTGGATAAACAAACATTACTCAAACGACGAGTAACATACACCATTTATTATTTTCTACACTTCCATCGATTTCTTACAATTAATTTTGCGTCTAAATATATGACATGGTAAAAAAATATATATGTGATTTTCTTCTGAAGATAGTGTTTTCTTTAACTCTTGCATATTTTTGTCAATAATATTGCATTGTCATAGACTGAAGTTATTCTATAGCCTGTAAAGTATAGCTTTATCTCTGTGAGAGTTGACACTTGTATCTTTCTAGAGTCTACGTGGTTTACCTCGTAGACTCTTGCACCCTTTATGAAAAATTGCAATACTCACATCTAAAATCTATTTTTATATAGTACTTAATCTATATAAATAAATAAAATTAGAGAATCTGTATGTAATATCAACTTTACGGTATTTTTATATCAAAAGATCATTTATTATATTTTTATATTTCTCTCTGTCTGTTTTCCGGATAATCTCTGGAATAGTAGAACAGATTGTGGTGGGACTTTGACTGGCAGAAAGTTGAAAATGACATATGGAGTGACAGGTTATTTTTTTAAACTAGCTTCGCTCCGCAGCGTTACTCGCGATTTACAACAATAATGGCGGGTAACACCGCGGGACTCAGCTAGTTGGTAATAAAAATGTCAGTTATAGAATGAAAATATAGGTGATGCAAAATTCAATTAGTTGTTCGTAGTTACTTCGTTGGTTTCATAGCCATGTAGGATTTATTTATGTCAGAGGTACCTATTACCTACCTCCTAAAGTTATTACCTGTCCAAATGAAAGATATAATAAAATACAAAATATACTCCATTATAGCAGTTTAACTATAAATGAAATGTATATTAACCAATAGACAATAAATATAATCGGCCCTATCGGCCATGATTAGCAATAAGTGTTGACAGTTTTATGTCGTCAAATAGATTCGTAAGCATAAATTTCAAATAAAAAAATTAATACGTGACGTTACTTACTTTATTGAATATAAATTGTAATATTAAATCTGTAGAAAATATAGGTAGGTGCTAAGATAAGGTCCAATCCTTATTGGAATCGCTAACCAATCTCTATGGGTTCAATATTATTTCCTGGTAAGAGAATTTGTGTAAAGTGAAAATAAAACTACATATTATGCGAAAGTCATAGTATATATCTGTATCTAAAACCTACCGTCAAATGAACGCACAGAAACACACTTCCCAATAATAATGTAAATCATTCACAAAAATAAAATAAATATTGTTCCGCTAAATTAACACTTCCCACACTAGTTAATCACATGTCCATGTCATAAATCTGTTTATATAAGCCTAGAATAAATTAGTAATTTAATTATACTACAGGTCTTGACTTGTTATATTTTATTTGATGGCATAATATAGCATTCCACTTAAAACTTATGACAATTACCAAAGACTATTTTTTTTAATTATTATAATTTATTTTAGATTTTAAGGTCATTAAAATCAAGTCACTCAACTACCTATTTTTTTTTAATTTAATCATATTTCATGCAACATGAAAATCGACTAAAAATCCCATCTGTCGACTAAGTCTCTTCACTAGTTGAACGTTGAGTATCCTACGTAATCGATACGGCCGCCTCACCATATTTTATTGTGTGCCAATTAAAATTATTGTCTCTTCCTTATGCATTGTGAGAAGTTGGTCTGGCTACAAACGCATTTGAATTATAGGGAACATATTTACGTAGTTATAGATGGAAAAATAATTGAACCAGAAGTCCTGGTTTCTCTTTTGTCTACAATCTGTGGAAACTAACGAATGGTATTATTTATTGGAGAGCAAGTTTGTTAAGCAATAACTACCTACTGATATTTCAATTAAGTTCTTGTTTGAAAGCGGTCATTGGTTCCAGTCTCGTTAAACGAAGGAAAGTTAAGCTATAGAATGGAATGGAATATAGGAATGTGTATGAAAGGTTAGTAAAAATACTTTTTTTTATTTTTATTACATAAAGTTCCATTTATCCTTATACCAAAATTAATCAAAATCAGTTTAGGGGTGAAAACGTAACAGAAAGACAGAGGTACTTTCGCATTTATAATATTAGTAGGGATTTACAGGAGAGCGGGAGCTTTACTCTGGAGTTAACCTCCTATTCGTACTAAAAAAAACTTACTAGAAAATTACTAAAAAAGCTGGAAAATGGCGGTACTAGAGTTAGTCGTCAGATGTTAGATCTTGCGGTTATAAAAAATGTAGATCAGATACAGGAAGGATAAATCTATTAAGTTTTTTTTAATGTTATGTAGAGTAGTGGCAGAATAATGTTGTTGCTGGCATTGAAACTAGCTTGCACTGTGTTATTACCCGAATTTATCTTTTCTTTTATCTTTATCTTTTCCTTATCCTTATTATTATCTTTTCCTTATGAATGGATAAGTATGCAACTTGAGTAAAAAAATAATGGATTAGTGCTGACAGTACTAAAATATTTACGTATCAGTATTAATGTCTGTATGTATGAATGTATAGATGTATTATGTAGAATGTATAGTATTGTTTTATACTCTCTAGTGTAAATTATAATGAAACGGTAAGTTGGACAAACGAAAAGGGAAAGTCTAATAAGTATGACTTACGAGACATTCCTGTAGCATTTACCCTTATAGACAATAGAACACGAGATATCGGAACGGTTACGAACATACGTTGATACGAAAAGAGCAGAGATTTTCTTTACATTGATTACTTAATAAGCGATATATTTAAAAGTGACACCTGCTTTCCTCAAGACACTGTTTCATAAACGGTATAACTCATTTTAAAGGTCAACTCACACGCATCGGGTTCCGTTAGTGATCGAAGATCGCATCGATTTGCTGAATTGCATAGGCAACGCACGTGTGTACTTGCCTTTTGCGACACCGCCATCTTCAATTCTGAAGCAACTTAAAAAGCTGATATATTAAAGAAAATAAAACCTTTAGGACTATCTCCGTAGGTTCAATATTCCTTACCAAAGTTTTGATATGAGCCTACTTTCAACATCCAATCAATTCCAATTTTAAATTGCACGCTGTTAAGTTCGAATTTCATTTTATACTGGAAAGATTACTTTCCAACTGATTCTCTACTTTTAAGACATACACTTAAGGTTGAAGTATCAATAAAAGGTGTACGGTTTTTAGAACTATTTGTTGAGGGAGTTTAAGTTGGCGGGAAGCAAGCTGCGTACGCGCCGATTGCCATTGTGGTCTGGCTAGACGGTGTACAGACAGTGCGTGTCATTGGAATGTGACTTGAACTGTAATCAGGGTAGGTAAGTTATATCACGCGAAATACTTTAACTCTGGTTCCTTGAAACAGGAAGGAGACTAGTCACAAAATATTCTAATATGTTCATGAATCAACTTAGGTTTTTTTTTTTAAAGATAAAATGTCCGACCTCTATGAGTTGAGAACACGTTTAGAGACCAGTTTAAATGGTTGATTTAAAAATAAATATTTCTACATAACTAGTTATAACTGCGTTCGTTACATCATGCACAAATTTTGAAGTCAATTATGTAACATTGAAACAACAGAATTGTAAGGAAAAGGAAAAGTTATAGCAAGGCTTAAAACAACCTATCTGGATAGAGTGGGATAGTAAAATAAGTAAGCCAAAACCACCGTTTGAAGGAGAGGGTCCATCCAGCAGGGTTCTTGTCATGCAGACGATGATGATATTGAAAAGATGGCGTTTCATTAAAGGATAGTCTTAAGTTAAGCTAATAATAAATATTTTATTTATTGATCTGCATATAACTATAGGGAAAAATAATTGTATTCACGATGAGTGCCTACATCGATGGAGAGATAATGTCAGTGAGTCAATGCACGTGAGTGATTCACCGATGCGTTGATAGTCCCACGCATGCGCTGAACAAAGATACCACTGATATGTTCGCGAAAGGTCACGTTGAGTCAATAAATTGGCTATTTATAATGATTAAAGATGTAAAAATAAATAAGTGTTACAAATATCTACAGTGTTATTATTGTAATTTTACTCTCGTTACTAAATGTCCCCCGCCCCCGCAGTTTAAAAACCAATAACCATTTTCATCAATAACATTAGTTTTTGTCGTATCCAAGAATATTTAAATAACATTTCTTTTTATGGTAAGACACCTAATGTAGGTGAGTAACGCACCCCCTTAGACCCCCTTCAACTCAAGAGTCACAAGGCGTAACTGCCATTCGAGTACCTCCTACTGGAAAATAGAGGAGCGTTACGACTGCGGATTCGTCTATTTCCTATTAAATTAAGCTATTTGTGTTTATACGCCATAATTAACCCATACAGTGGAGAAAATCCAAATCACGTCGAGTTTCCACGAAATAAAAACATGATAAAATTTTAATACATTATTTTAAACAATAGTTATAGTATCCCAAATTACTCTTATAACATACGAATATATTTTAGAGTTCATACACTAGCATGTTCTTCTAACATTCAGTTATAAAAATTAGCTACTTCACCAGAATCTAAATCTGCCAAAACATGAACCGCGCAGCGTCCAAAAAAAGCGATATATTAGAATCGCAAACATCCGTCCATAAAAGCGAACCGTCATAACTTACATTGCACACAGATTGTAATATAACGATAAGGACGGACGATCCGAGATGTATGCGTTGTCACGGAGCCCGCCAATATCCGACGGAGGATTGAAATATCTGACCCGTCTTCTAGCCGGGTTCGAGCAAGGGGTGCACGTGTGGAGGGTTTTATAACAATTATTATTTCAAAATACTCGCATATGTATATGGTAGTGCCGGTAAAACCACATACCTACACAGCACTAGTTAAACAAAATGTCAATTAAAATATTTGAATTTAGAATCGTCTATAATTCTATTTTTATTCGAGATTAACATTGATTCTAAATTTAAATTTATAAATATAAATAGGTTTTACCACCTTTACGTAATTTTATCGCAGTATTTTATTTAAAAAGTATTATAACATACATAAATACGCGATAACTTCAGTAAGAGATAATAATCATCATTTTTAAATCAGTCATTTAATATTTTATATGTTAATGTATTCTATTTAATTATTTATTTAAAGATATTTATTTTTAGCAAATTTTAAAATTCTAGGCATGTTAGTAATTGTATTGTCCAGAATAATTTTTTTACAATAACTTTACAATAGCATATTTATACAAAGTATCAATAAAAACCTGAATTGTTTAAACGAAATAGCCATTCTTAAGTGTACAAGGATCAGGGCATCATCATTCTTTCAAGGATAGGGGCATTTCTTTCATTACATAACAACGACTTCACCAACTTCAGTTCCCGGGAAAGTTACAAGAAGGCTACTGGAGGGCAGTGCCATAAAAACATGACTTTATTTCATATTAACCAACAAACTACCAACGCCGCCGTATAATGTATGGGGCGAGAAGCATCTCACTAGGCCGCATAGTGTGGATCGCCGTGTTGCATTGTTTGTAATGACAGTGAGGACGGGGACCACCACTCCTGGGTTCTGTTCATGCTTCCTATCAGGCTGAGTACAGTCATTTTTTTCTTCAGAGTCGGGAGAGGCTGGTAATCCGTCACACGGGCCTGTCCTAGTACGGATACCAGTATCTCACATAGGAGCATGGCAATATGTCAAATGTAAGTTTATTTTGTAATGCATAATGTAAAGTTGTACTATGTGAGAGAAACAATAATTACAATTATTGTTATATTATTTTGGGAACTAATTTATTAAAATGTATTATTTAATTTTGTAAATAGCCTTTGAACATTTTCTAGGGTTATTTTCACCTCAAATCAAATCATTCTAAAAGATTGACGAACTGATAATAATAATGTATTTATCTCAAAAAAAGGTAGGTACATCATTGGATTGGACACACATATAATATACCTTAGTGAGAGCTGAAGTTTGTAGTAGTTTCGATACCTGTGTAACAAATCTAGAGGACTCTCCTTCTTGTTTACATCTGCATTTCAATAATAAGAAACCATTGACAGCGTTGGTAGTCTTTGGTTGATATTAAAAAAAATCAAGAGTATTTTTAAAAAAATACACCGCAAAGCTGTTCGGAATATTCACGCCTCTATGAAATGTAACAAAATATTGAATAACATTAGTATTGACGCGTTGACAAGATCTGACTCCGCAATTTCCTATTCCGTCCGTCCATCACACGCGGCCATGTTTATTTATTTCCTTATAACATTTCATACAGTTTATCTTTGATATCGGTTTTCATGTAGAAAGGGATTTTGTATTATTGAGGGTACATATTTGTATTTTCAAGAAAGATGAATGTAGAAGAATTTATTTTTATCCCTATAGTTTAAGAAATTGCCATAAATCACTGTAAGTTAAAAATCGATAAAACCATCAGTAAGTATATGGTAATCAATAACATTGTGAAAAAAAGCGGCCAAGTGCGAGTCGGACTCGCCCATGAAGGGTTCCGTATCAGCAAGTAACATCACATAAAAGTTCTTGTAGTTCGTTGTAACTATCATCGATGTTTTTATACTGTATATATGTAAATTGCGTGCTATGATTTATGACGTATTAAAAAAAAACTACTCACTAGATCTCGTTCAAACCAATTTTCATTGGTAGTTTGCATGGTAAGGTACAACATATATTTTTTTAGTTTTATCACTCTCTTATTTTAAAAGGTAGAGGGGGGGGACACACATTTTTCCACTTTGGAAGTGTCTCTCGCGCAAACTATTCAGTTAAGAAAAAAATAGATACCCCACACGTATAGGTTTGATGAAAAAAAAAATTTTGAGTTTCAGTTCCAAATATGGGGACCCCCAAAATGTATTGTTTTTTTTTTCTATTTTTATGTAAAAATCTTAATGCGGTTTACAGAATACATCGACGGACCAAATTTCAACAGTATAGCTTTTAAAGTTTGGGAAATAATTGGCTGTGACATACGGACGGACAGACAGACAGACAGACTTGACGAATCTATAAGGGTTCCGTTTTTTGCCATTTGGCTACGGAACCCTAAAAACCAGGTACTTATTATGGGGTTTTAATTAAACTTATAAAATAAAAACATAACGTAAGTCATTCAGTGAATTGGGCTACAAAATTATCCATAAAATGTGTTGATTCTTTCAACTGAGATAGAATAAACTTAACAAAAAACAATTCCATCTGAATTTTTGCTCCACCTTTAGTGAAACATTTATTTCCTGTATAATATATATTATTAACTCACTAGATATAATAACTTTGCATGCTTCTTATAATAGGTAAATCAAAAGATATCCTTATCAAACTCCCCATCACGAAATAGAACTCATTTAATAAAGAGCTTCAATTGAATCAACCCTTAAACGCAATTATATGTATTAAAATGGATAACATAAATACAAAACTTACGTTTGATTGAACTTTCAACAGATAAAACAAAATTGAAACCAAGCCAGCAATCATCGTGGATCACAACAAATTCAAATTCCGAAACAAAGGAACATCGTTCAAACGAATGAAGTAAACGAACGAGTGAACAGATTGAGTGAACAATATCTTATTTTGCAATAATCCGCTAGGAACTGTGGTAATTTCCTGAAAGAGATGAAACAACGCCGAGAGTGTCGTTTTAAACTCAAATGTTTACAATAAGCAATCGTTTTTGTATGTAAAATAGGATATATTAGATGTCGTAACAGCTACTGTTTGTTGATGCTCCATCGATATGTTTCATTTGTTTTGTGAGATGTTCTAATATTTTGACACAATGGGAAAATTATGAAAAAAAATCTACTAGTTCTAGAAAAAGTTAAACATAAGTTAATTGTGATTCAGAGGACATATAAATAAATATATATCAACCTTCTTTTCCGAAAAAAGTTATGTTAGTTTAAATAAAATGTAAAGAATACATAATTTATGTATGTAACAGTTTATAATAGATAATTATTTGGAAGACAAGTCCTAGGGGAATTCGTACTTCAATTTTATTGAAGTCTAGATTTTTTCATTTGGAAATTTCTAATATTTATCATTCCATATGATAAATATTAGAAATTTCCATTCTTCTTCTTTTCCATTAGTAATATTCACTAGGAGAACTATATTATTAATAATTATTAAGTAGGTAATTTTGCCATTTTTTTTTATTTCCTGTAATTTCCGAGATTTGTCTCAAATTGGTCTTAAAATTCAGTCAACATTCGTTTACTTCAACATGCCTATTAAGTTAAAATACCTTATTATATTTTTTATATATTGTTTAGAGACATGTAAAAAGTAACCTCAACAAAATGTTATCTTATCCCCTTGAAAAGGAAGGGTTGACTAATCATTACATTCTCTTGCACCCTAAGCGTACAAGTTAAAACTCGTGTGCATATAATTAGAACTAGTCAATTTGTCTGGTGAATAAAGACGCAAGAAGTGGCAAGTTTCTTTGTGTGGTGGAGGATTTATCGGCAGCTCTCTCGGGCCGGCTTCATTTCCTGAGCTCGCCTCTTGTCGAACTTGTGTAAAACGCAAGTTAAGAACTGGAGCGATATATACAACCATATTTCAGGGTAAAAAAAGTAACTCTCGAAAGTATGTTATTGCTTCAATCCTCATTATATTATAAGTAGTCCATGTCTTTCCTTTAAAATCATAGTGTTTCTATACCACATTTCATTGAAATTGTACACCAATTTCGGTTGCCATGAAAGCTTAACACACATATAAAGTCTTCTAATTTAATTTTTAGTATAAATTGAATATGTACATTTTTTTTGTTTTAGTGTTATTTTATTCATTTCATTTATTTTTCTTCGTTACAATGGTCTTCTCAGATGTTCGTAAAAGTGAGAGAAGAGTTAGAACGGTTTAACAATTAATTTAAAAAATGTGAATTATATTTTCTTATAGTGTCTTGTAAATTATTGTAAGAGAGTTAATAACTTTTTCAATTAAAGTGTTTTTTAACTATGACTTATGTTTCACGTTTTATAAATTACGTACATTATTGACCGTACAAAAATACGCTTTTCTCTTACAAATTGTACGTCACTCCAACACTACAATGCGAGAGGATAATCATATTGTTTTGTTTTTGATTCATTGCACTTTGTTCCCGTAAACTTTGTATTTATTACATTTCTTGCACCGATCGGATATTTACATGTTGGTGTTTGTAACAAATCTAATTTATAGAGTGCTTATCTCGAGCAAATTGTTAATAGAATGTCTGTCATCTTCGTTTTAAATTTTGACAGTTCTTTATGAGTAGAACGTTACCAACCAGTGACGTAATAAAATGAAGTATTGCCAACTCAACATGGTGTTCTAATTTTAAATCCTTTTACTGATGGCTGAAGTGCTTAGACTAAGAATGACCCTGAAGTGTCTAAGATAAAATGACTATGGATGGTATCTTAAATGTTTTTGCACACCTTTAAAAAATATGATTTTACCGTCTTGTTGTTAAAAAGTTCATTTAAATCCGTATTTTTTTTTGTTCTACTCATATCTTCGTCACACGTACAGGCACGTCCTATCTTCGTTCTTAATTCGATTTTGCTAATTTTTATACAATTTTGATCACGAGAAAAAATACAAAATAAATGGGTTTTTAACCGTTTCTCATGTTATATACTTTTTTGTTTCAGGTAAGTATCAATATTATGAATGTGTAAGAAGTTGGAAGAAAGCTGCAATATAGTTATGGAACCTGCAAAAGTTATAAGTATCTTACAGGTTTAAGATATCCTTTAACGTAACAACAAGGATCAAATAAGTAACTTGCCATTCTGGCTACGGTGAGCAATTATATAAATAATATAACTAATAGGAAAGTATTTTACCATTTTGTATACTATTCTACCATGCATCTATGATAAAGGACCCAAATAAATATGTATATGATCTGCATATTGTTTAATAATTATCTATGCAAGACATACGGAAACAAACACAAACTAACCTGATGCTGAAGAACAAAACTCTATGACGTCACTCCGACTTTATCTAATATATACCAGAATACTCATTTGAGCATTAGCATCATTTTATAGTAAGTTAAATATTGTTATAAATAATACAAGTTAATATAACTACAAAACTACAATCTCTCATTTAATATACTACTGGATATAACCGTGGGAATATCCTAGCATTTATTGTTACTTGCGCAAGCGCAGTTAGGATCTAATCGAGATATTTATCAAGTTACTCGAATGACATTATCGATTACATACTGAATGTAAAGGCTTATAATAGTGCAAGTAATTAGGGTATTTGTAATGAAATTCAGAAACAGTCTCATTAATTAGACTAATTATATCATTATCTATACATTTCTTGAGCTTGTTTAGTTAATAATCTTGCTGTCTGATATTATCCATTTTACGGCCATGGAAAACAGTATTGCTGCCTCAATGGTGTCACCCTTCAACTGGAGCTTAGAGAGCACCAGAGTATTTAGCTGAGATTTACTAATTTTGCAAATACCCGGCATAATATCAGTTTGAACTCCCCTAAAGAAAGAAAAACGCTCTAAGTAAGAGTAAACGTACATATATCCGAAGTTACCGGAGAATTCTAGTTGTGTAATTCAATGTAATGTTATTTACTTATAAAATAAAATAAAAAACTTTAATAGTCTATTTAAACCCGAATTAAAATCAAATTCAATTGTAAATTACTAACAAGAAACCATGTTCAACTTAGACAATAAAATCTAATTATTCAAGAGTTTACATAATTTTATTGTTAATTGCTACAATCACACACATTTCCATGAGAATCTCTCAAATAAAGACTGTTTTATGATTTTTATACTCTTGTCACATTGACTATAATTTTTGAACAAATTTAAGACCTAAACAGTGGACCAACCAACGTGGATTTAATATAACAAGTTAAAAGATAATTAAATCATTAAACATGCTGAACTAGAATGCATCTATTTGTCAATCTTCTGTAGTGCGTATCACAATGAAACTTAGCTAAACACTGAATTACACGTAGGCAACCAGTTTTCTCTATTGAAAAATAATCCCTATTCTTTTGCATTCTGTATAAAGCAAAGATGAAGATCACGAACGGGCTAACATGGCAAAAGATGAGTCCTCTCATACCAATCTAAATCCACCCAATACTAATTGTCGAATGAGCTCTCAACTGATCGGCTGGCGGACGCAGATTAGGCGCGCTCAGCCTCTTCAGGATCCATCGTGCTGGTGCTCGAAATCGATCGTATCGTGGGCTTGCGCTTTCCAAGCCTGACTACAAGGAGTTATTGATACAGAGCTAAGTGGAATAAATCTTTGTGTAGCTTGTGGATAGTGAAAAGGTATGTTGTCTCATGGAGAAAAGCGATTTGAGGGACCTAAAATAATGTAATCACATTCTAAGAACAAACTAGAAGCGTTAACAAAAGCTATGGTTTCTGTAATACGAATGAATTATGAATATACCATTGTATATATAACGCTGACTAAGAATGTACGCAATCTAATGCGAATGCTGTGTAGAAAGAATGAACGAATGTAGAATGAGTGCCACCTGGTAAAAATGTAAGGGAATTCAAAGCTTAGATACCTATTAAGTACATATTTGTATTTTGTAGCATTCTTTCCGTGTAAATAGTTAAGTATATATCAAGGAAAGTCAAAATGTAAAAGAATGTACTGTCTTGGTGATCACAGTTTTCAGGCTTTAGGTATATTAAATTTCAGACTAAGAATTCATGATTTAAGTAAATCGTTAAGCGTGGTAGTGGTACATTTTATATCTATGAGTCGTAATGGACAGTATTCCTCGTTTATCTAAGGATAATAACATAATACATAGGTACTCAAAGTTAAGAACATTTCTACGAATAATAATACTCTAACACTTCATACACATTAAACATATTCTGGTCGAATATTACAGTCCATTCGACCAGAGAAGCTGAAAGTCTATCGCCAGTATCTCGTGTGCGCACAATCTCTGTATTATCTATGCTTGCGGGAGGTTACAACCAGTTGACAAACTGCACTACGTGATATTGCAGCCATTACTCCTGGTGATTCATATCGAACACCCCTACACCCCTTTAACTCCCCTACATACCACCCGGCTCCCTGAGATAACGACATGTCCAATATACCGATTAAAATTTAAGCTGTTTACAAAAAAGTATAGCAGCTAACACGAATAGTGTCTGAGAAAAAAAATTAAATTTAATACTGTTCATGTGATCTGAGTGAAATGCATGTTTTGTTGGATTTCCTATACACATATAAAGATTTACTTACCTATTGTACTGAGATTATATGTCATATTATATGCATTTTATACTTACAATATTTCTCCTCTTTCTCAGCACCTACTATAATCCTTAAAATATATATGAAAAAGGTTCCAAGCAGAAGGGGATTCTATAGATTCCTATATCGGTATCTGTTATATAAATAATGAAATAAGAAAGCATCAAATCATAATGAAAGCTGTACGATTCTCGGTTTTAAACGGCAAACTGCTCAAGCGGGACATTGAAAAAACGAATGGCAAATTGACAGGTGGGCAAGCGCGCCAAAACTACCGTTGACAAAGCACTGGTGAGTCGAAACAATCAACAAATTCACATCATACAAACGGATCGGACATTTATTGTTCGCTATCGTAACATTCCACCTCTGTTGTTTATAACAGAGACGCCCAATTTGCTAGGGAGAACTTTTTATCTCATTTTTTTTCTGCTATTTTTGCGGTGTAGGTACATCGAACAAAGGCGATATGACAGGTCTCAGTGTAGGAATGGTATCGGTGGTCGGGCACGACGAAAAACGAAAATAGAGTAATCGAGCAATCGAGTAAAAACAGAAGGAGCGGGCGCGCGCCCATCGGCCCGTGACAATTGCATCTGCAGTCGAATTGCAGACGCCATGTTGGATTATTGCGCACCTCTATTTTGATTAAGTGTCTCAGCGGCTTTGTTCTAGTTTCCTGTACGTATATATTGGAGTTTTTCATTATATCTAACAATACATTTTTATTATATATTTTATGTTTCGGAGCCGTTCATAGATTTTCAACATTAGATACACTATTGACATTAAATTATAATAAATTTCAACTGACTAAGCCGACAAAAATATGCCGCTAAACATCTCAGACATAAAGAGTAATGTAAGGATTAAATGAAAACTACACAAAGGTTAAATTTGTACAACTCTAAAGATTATGACTAAATATATTCTATATTAGGTTATCATCTTTTTGAAAAGTTCGGTTGTACCGAAGTCTTAAACATATGTAGCCAGTGGCTTTAAAATGTGATATCAACTTACGAAACCTTTCTCGGAAGGTTCGCGATTCACAATAGTGTTATTCCTTAAAATATTCTTATTTTAATCGTGTTGGTATATCGAGGAAGCGAGTATCGAGAGCGCTCGTGTGGAACATAGATAGTGACGGACGGTGGACGGCAACAAGCGATACGATACAAGGTGTGCCATGCCGGAAATCTATTCATATTTTTCAATTTTCGCCATTTTTGAACACAAGTGAAAACCGGCCTACTTGTTTAAATATTTTTACTGTTAGGTAGTTTGACTATTTCAAATCGGTTACATTATCATCATTATCAGAATATCGCAGTCCAGTGCTGGGCATAAGCCTCTCCAATGCACGCCACTTAGTCCGATCATCGGCTACTCGCATCCAGCACCTTTCAGCCGTCTTGCGCAAATCATCACTCCACCTGGTATAAGGGCTTTCATATCGGTTTCATAAGGGTTAATTATTGTTGAGTTAACTACTTACAACACACGTATACATATATATATATATATATATAGGCAGACATATTAAAGGATCATAATGAAAGAATGGAAGTAGAACTCTATTTCTTCATCCATAACCAGTATTGTACCTATATTTGAAAATACTAGAAAACTTGGCAGAAGACAATTTTAGACAATTTTTGAAATTCCCAATGGGAAATCAATCAGATCAAATTGAATTTTGACATAACGTCATCATTTTGACATTTATAAAATCCAAAGGAGCCATTTGGTTAGTGACGTTGGCAACAAAAGAGCGCGCGTCACCGGCGATGGATATGAAAATTAAAATCTCACGTTAGTTGCCAACGTTGGCAGAAGTGACGGCTGTCGAGCTGGCCGCGTTGCCTGTTGCCAGTTCGATTTCAGGCTTGTTCTAAATATGTCAACAGTTCTTTGTTATCGCGGGACATGAGCGCGGAAATGAAAGTCCATCGAGTAGACGTTTCTATTATCGACACATCGCATATTATTATAGCGACGCGTTGTGTAGCAAATTAACGGATTTATATACTAACGATTGGAATAGTTTTTCTTGTTACTTTTGCATTTAGTGGGTTGTAATCAATGATAGACGCCTGCTTTCTATTATATACGATACGATATATCCAGTAGTAGACTGTTAAAGGCTGTAGATACAATGATGCTAATCGATCAGTACTTAGCTTAGTACCTTTTCTCAGACCTATTCATAATTTGTTATGGACTTTCGCGACTTATGCTGTAATACTTACTAGTTTATTCTTCTTTTAAAATCCTAAGAGTGAGTGACACTCGATTATGCACTTCTTCCACAAAAATAAAGGTTAAAAGTATTCTCATAAAATTAATTCAAAATTTGACTGACAATATCAACCAAAAACATCGCACAATGCTTCAATTTGCTTCATCGTTAAACCAAAAAAAAAACATCGCATAAAAATTCCAATTTCAACTTCTATTCGATAATTCGCGGAAACGCGAAGAAAACTTACATGAGTGA
Source organism: Phragmatobia fuliginosa (assembly GCA_932526445.1). Lineage (NCBI taxonomy): Eukaryota > Metazoa > Arthropoda > Insecta > Lepidoptera > Erebidae > Phragmatobia > Phragmatobia fuliginosa. The sequence continues at coordinate 3,430,301 of OW052059.1, read as the reverse complement.
CGTATCACTCTGCGCCAGGCTACGAGATATCCACGTATTTACGTAAATACCTGTCGTCGTTCTCGTCAAGCTAAGCTTCCCGCTCCATTCTGTACTGAGTTGAAAAACTTTTCGACTGGCATGTATGATAGCACCATTTGCACTCTAAAAGTCGATATAATGAAGTGTCCCGACACAATTCTTTTAAGACTATATTTCAGACTTTCAATTTATTTTACTCTTCAATCTAAGTCTTAAGCGACCTAAATCATTATCGCAATATATGGCATGGATAAAGCACTTTTTTCTCGTAAAATATATGTATTTTTTTTCTACTTTCGCCTGTGTATCGTCACACGTCACCTGTCCGAACAGATTCCGATCGCGATCCGCCGACATTATGTTTGCTCAGTCGTCAAAAATTCTTTTGTCCACAAGATAAGCTTCACACCAGCCAGTGCCGCACTAGCTATCTTTGAGTAATTTTTTAAACTAATGTACCGTATCGATAGACAGAAAGTAGGTTCCTATGACATACGACTTGGTATTTCTAAAAGAAATACCAAGTCGTATGTCGTACCACAGTTGAAGTAGAGCATAGTCACAATTTTTAATGGTTTTCCCCAAACTTTGTGTCATTAAACATCTTAAAAGTGATATAGAATATTATCACTTCATTTATACTAATTTATTAATGCAAACCCCATAATTTTTTTGTGCCATAAATCTTTCCAAAAATCTCGTAAATAGTGAAGCACTTTCAAGTGGCACTTATCAACATAATCTACTAAATGGTTTAGCAATTTGTCGCGTACAAAATATAAACATTTCTAAGCCATTGTTCACCGATAATAGTTCCTATCTGCTTTAGTATCGTAACATACGTTTTGATAAGCCTATATAGTTTACAGTGCGACATAGAATAGAAGTTGAAATGAAACATAAAAGTAGGTACAGTTAACAATCCAACTGAGACGCAATAAATGATCCATCTGATGAATAAATGATTTTCACGACATGTCAGTTTAAGCGTCAAACTATCAAAAAACCCCTAACTTGAATTATGTATGTAAATCCAATTACAAACAAAGCAAAAGAAAAATTCCTTTCCAGTTGATCATTAGGTATTCCTACGTTTAGTTTTAGATTTAATTATTATATTTTCCCAATAGTTTATAAATTTAGTGGCATTTATTTTAAAACATAGGCGACTGATTCGTAATAAGAATTGATCTAAAAGTTATAATATAAAGTATGAAGAATAAGTAATATTCCTCATTTTTTGGACAATACACAATTTAGATTATACAATTTCTTATACATTATTGTGTTTACGTATCATACAACCATTAGAACAATTATAATATACATTGATTTACCTTTGATTGTGATAACTTTAATATTATTATGTTTTAGTGACTAAAAATGAAACGATATTGTGTTTAATGTTAAGAAAACCATTAAATATATTAAAATCATGTATCAAGCTTAAATGATTCATATTTTTACATACCAATCGTGTATACATATATATTGATAAAATCTACACAACACACACAATAATTCAGATTGCTATCAGCTATGTAATCCGGCGTGTCGTGCGATAAAAAAGGAAATCGTAAAAATCGCGCTCGATTAAGTTTTTATCGGTTTTTTTACCGATAAGAGTTGCGCTTCGACGAAAGTAGTTAGTGTGTGGCTGATTGTCAGCCTATAATACAGCTAATACAGTGCATGTGATTGTGCGGTAGACGATAGGAAATAACGGTTTGTCAACATTTTTACTTATATTTTAACTCATAATATTTTTTTTATTTTAAGATCCTGCCTCAGTTGACTTTAAAGTTTTATATCGAAATAAATACGTTGTATGTAAATAAAGAACTGTATTGGGCTTAGAAACTGCTATTAGTCCAATTAATAATGCTAAAACTAAATGAATTTATATTGAAAAATACATTCTCATACATTATTATATTATTACATATCTACATTAAATATGCTTTCTCCTAGTTAGATTTTATTTTTATGGTAATTTTTGCACAACAATTTGCATGTGTGTGCATATTTTATTTTATACTTACTACATATTTTATGTATGTTTAAGGTATGACAATGAAAACCCCGTCTGAATAGGCTTAAATATTGACAAATGTCTCAATGTGTTGTGTATGTGTTTGATGCGTTGGCTATCGATTGTAAAGTGTAAACAATTACATCACTATTAACTGTGAGCTTCTACGGTGCCGTAATATGTGTGCTTTGTGATCTAGTAGGTTATTGACACTTATATCTTATAGGGTTGCCTTTCATATTTCGGGATTAGAGAACAAAGACAAATATTATTCATCGAAAGTCACGTTATTGTTTTTCAAAATATTCCCCATGAAGATCTATACACTTTTGCATGCGTTTGAACCAATTGTCAAAGCACTTTTGCCCCTCTGATTGAGGTATCTCCAAAACATGCATTCTGAATGCAGCAACCGCTTCTTCAGGTGTCGAAAAACGTTGACCTCTCAGTTTGTTTTTTACGTACGGGAATAAAAAGAAGTAATTCGGTGCCAAGTCAGGACTATACGGCGGATGACTATATCGTAGTTTTAACCAAAATTATTCGTTCTTTAATTTATTTATTTTAAAAAGACGACGTCCACATTATTAAAAAAATATTGTGTCGCGGGGGACTTCACAGATATACATGAACAGGAACTTCACAGATATACATGAGATATACATGTGAATTACAAAAACTTTTAACCACTGAGCAGATTTCAATGAAATTAGGCATTAAAATACTGTTATTTTTGAGAAAGGACAAAGGCTACTATTTACAGCGATAACTGACAAACGCGCAAAATATATTCTATCCTACTAATATTATAAACGCGTAAGTTTGTGAGTATGTATGTGTGTATGTATGTTTGTTGCTCTTTCACGCAAAAACTACTGAACGGATTTAGAAGAAACTTTACAGTCTACTTTTTACCGCAATAATCGAGATATATTTTATATATATATATATATATTACCTGTCAAAATTCACAGGTTGCTAGGCATAACAAACTTGCATAGCAACCTTAATAACAGTTTCCCGAAAATAAGCGGGTAACACCGCGGGGCGCAGCTAGTTTATTTATATTTTCTCAATGATCACGACATTTATATTTTATGAATTATTAATTTCATACACAAGTCTGTTTACCTTACATTAATTGTACTTGTGGAAAACTCCCACTCCAGGTTACCCAGTACCAGCTTGAAACAATTATTTACCTAACCTTGGGTACCATAAATATTACGTATTATTAAAATGTCTGTACATAAATGTTTTTGACTTTTTAATTTATTTACTTATGTATCTAATACCAGAAAAAATATAAGAAATATGAGTTTAATATTGAAAATAGGCCATATCATAATTTCTTCACATGAGCACGTCTAGAACTTGCTAACTTAAATTCAAATAAAACACTAACATGATTAATTACTAACATAGTTTAAGAGAAATTGTATCCTAACACTATGGACTCTGTCTGAATTAACAAAAAATATTACTATAAAGTCGTTCACAGTGTTGACAAAATAGCAGGTGAACTTTCATTTTGACAATCTTAAAATGATTTAGTACGAATCATCACTCCCACATATTATCAAGAGTCCTCATTATACCTAAAAAAACTACATGTCTTCATAAAGGAAGATGATAAGTAGAAGAAAATGTTCTTATTAATTTAAATAAGTCTTTTATTATCATCGATTTTACATCGTCGCGTTTAGATTGTGGTGTACCTTTTGAAATAAGCTATATTTAGTATTCTATAATTTTCATCTCTAGAAATTGAATTGCATTTTCAAAGAATATAATCAAGCAAGAATCGAGAATACCATGTATTATAGTGTACCATAAAAACTAATTACCAATTTTCGATAATTTATTTTATTTCTGATTCGAAGTATCAATATAAATTATACATGATGGTTCAAGTAATATAATCAGTTTATCGTTATCAGTTGGTAGTAGGCACATAATACTTATCTATCTTAGATTTGTTTGTAATCGATCGTTTATCGTTATCTACAGCTAGAGGGCAGGGGAAACGTCCTCGGTATCTGATATGTTTAGATTTCGATTAGTGGATTCGTTGGTTAGTGTCAACTGAGAAATAAAACTTTAAAGGTTAAAAAGATAATATGTAGCACTAAAGATTATAGGAATTAATTTACAATGCAAGAATGTTTTATCTGAGGCCGTCTTATAAACAATCATTAACATATCTATGTTCACACGTTATTTTAAATCTTACAAGTTTAAGTTGACGATTTTTACGATTTATTGATAAGAACACAAGAGCTCTGCTGACCTGCAGCATTGAATTAATGCAAAATATTAACACATAGCTTCTCTAACTAATTTAAGTTGATAAAAGCTTTAATAAAAAAACATACACCAGCCAATGTTGTTTGTAGAAACTGAACAGCGAACTTAAGTTAAAACTGGATATAGACAAGGAAAATCTATGGATACACAAAACACATTAAGGAAAAATTCGTTACTTGTGAAGACTGAAAGTCACGTGAAGAGCAGCTCAAATCAAATTTGTCTTTATTTGTATAACTTCACAATACCTCATGAAGAAAGAAATACAAGTATTACTAGGCCCTGTTGCATGCCTTGCGGTTATCAAAAGGCTGTTTAAAAACTGCTTAAATTTCTGATCTGTCTGTCTGTCCCATCGCGTGGTGTCACAGATCGTTGCGTTATAATGTGATGTGATCTTTTAGATACTTTTCTTATCTTCTCGTATATAAAAGATGGTTTTCTTCCAATAAAAAAATCCTTAAGTACAACACTATACAAAACCATCGTGAAATTTATAAAATAATGTTAAGTTATTGGGTGTTTTTAAACAACCTTTTTGGAAGTAAAAATTCAAACTTTCACATCCAACTGTACCGTTATTAATTGGACAGTTAAAACTCGTATCGCAATATATTTCGTATGTTGATTATATTTTTATCTGTGTTCAATTGTAACAGTGGCAATAGATAACAGATGTACGGGTTGTTATCACCAACGCATAGGTATTTAGGAATTCGTACAATCGTGAGCAAAAATACTTCTGACAGGCCTAGGGATTAGCGATTTTGACATTTGTTTTTTTTTTATAAAATACGTGATAAGAAGACACTCAAATTGGACTGTTAGATTCGGGAGTATTGATTAAATACTTATTAGCGGGGATGATTCTGTCAGATTATGTTTGTGAATTAATCCTTTCAACTGAATTTTCTGTAGTTTAAAAACGTAATTTGAAAAAAGTAATTTTCAAAATCTAACCAGTAATTCCGATTGTTATTCTGTTAATTGTAGTTAATTTCATCTAGGTACTTAATTTCATCATATCTATAATAAAATTACAGAAAATAATTAAAAAATAAAGGTAAATCAATGGCCAGATTCAAACGTACGATGTATTGCGTGTAACTTGCATGTAGTATTAAGTCAATAAACCAATCATTAAGATTGATTTATTGACTTAATACTAAACTAAATAAGTCATTCACTGGTGATAAAAGATTATTATATTTTTTAAATAAATAATTAGGACTTTTTAAAACCTCATAAACAACGTTTGTTAACTATTTACCAATACTGTGTACAAACATTGGCTCCAACCACCCGCAGCGTGCACTTTACCGATTTTCGCATGTTACAAAACGATAAGGTCGATTTCTTTCTTATCTATACCCCCCTCCGACTACACAACCCCCCTTTCGATAACGATAACCAACGCGTTATTGGTTACGTGGTGTTTTGTTTTTCAATCAATAACTGTGTAGCTACTATTAATTTCAAATCTATGATTTCACGTATTGGAAATAAGCTGTAGACAATATATCTGTGCCTATAATGAAAAGCGGATAACTTTATGTTAATGGGCTTGTGTCATATTCTTTATTGAACATGATTTGTTTTAACACTTTATTCAAACGAATAAGCCTATTGCTGCCTCTGTTATACAAAAAATTGTTTAGTAGAGAAGTATGTACCCATGTGAGTTCTTTTTAAATTTGGTGGTAGTTCTTTTAATGACACGTGTCTACTTGCTACTGAAAAGACATTTGGATGAATTTTCGCTTGAAACTAACTCAAAAAGTAATTTCTATAAAATCAGGGAAGTGGCTCAGCAGAATTCAAGACATTTATGAATTAGTAGCTTTTGCCCGCGGCTCGGCCCGCATGTATGACGGTTATCACGGTAAAAAGTAGCCGATCTCTTTTCCCAAGGTTCCATCTATCTTACATTAACGTAATAGACAGACCGAGTTATTTCTCGCATTATAATATTAGTAGGAACTAGCTTTTGATCGCGGCGCTGCCCGCGTGCACAACAAAGAGCAGTCTATGTGCTAACCCAAAAATCAAAGTGTCTCCAATGCCAAACTTCATTGAATTGAAACGGTTTAAACGTGAGACCGTAGGTAATAGACAGACTGACAGACAATTTTAATTTAAGTAGCTCCATAATTGTAATAATATGTACAAAAAGTGTTATGTTATTATTATCCTATTTGTAATGAATGAAAACTACTACAAGTTATCATTGTAATTACATTATATATCTTGTAATCGCATGATAATAAGTGTAATATAATAATTGAATTACAATTATTGTATGTAACACAGACATTGCTATATTTTCGTAATCTAAAAATAATCTTATCGGTGTATGTTTACAATAGATACATAAAGTTACTTACGTTCGCATATTTCTTTAGGTTTTCAAATTCAATTGGTGAGGATTTTTTTTGTAATTTTCTATGAAAGGTAAAAAACAATACATCTTCCGAGCCTTTATTCCCAAGTTTATTTGGGGTCGGCTACTAGTTCAACCGGTTTTACCTGAATTTCAGTTTTTCCACGGAGCGACTGGCATCGGACCTCCGCAACCCTAAGGGAGAACTGAAATTCGAAGATTGAACTAGTTGACAGTATATTTGAGGGCACTGACTTCCCAATAACGATTGCCATAGATGTTCATGACAACCGGGACCGACGGCTTTACGTGCTCTCCGAGGCACGGGCGTGAATCACTGCCAAACTTCCAAACTCCGGGCTGCTATTAGGAATTTCCTAAGAAGATCCCAAAAACCCTTTTTGGCCCGACCCGGGATTTGAACCCGAGACCTCTTGATTAGCAGTCGCATACGCTAACTACCTAACAACCACTAGACCAACGAGGCAGTTAAAACAATACAAACAAGTATAAATAAAGTTGAAGTGTCCGTTTGTAATATTAGTTAAACGGATTTTTTTACTAAATGCGTATCAAAATATCTACGTTACCAAAAACAAAGAAACAGTTTTTAAATATTTTTGCGTCTTAGGAACAGCTGAACCGAATGTGACGGGGCTTTCACTGGCAAACAGCTGATTACATAAGGAGTTATTTGGGCAAATTGTTTTTTGACAAGCTTCACAACAATAACGGCAGGTAACATCGCGGGCCTCAGCAAGTCATTTATATAAATCATTGATATTAAATGTATGATAGTAGTAGAATCTAAACCTTTTAGAAGTAGAGATGATTGAACAAAAAAAACGGACTGGAAATAAAACGGGATCTAACAGAAACTAAGAAATTTATATTTATAGTTGAAATTTAAACATATTAACAGAAATAAAGAGGCAATATACTATCTAGAGCAGACGTGTTTCCAATGAAAACATAAATTCGTAAATTTATTACAGATACAAAACACTTAGAAAAAATCAAAGAGACTGAAACTGAGCAATTCGATTTCAATAGTACAACACTTCTAATCGATTCATAATAGTTAGAGATTGTGATCTCGTATCAATTACGTTTGAAACACAAGATGATTCGATACATCTAGATCGTAATCATTTCTTTATTTTATGTGATTTTTTCCAACTTGTGCCTTTATCACACCTTCGAAATGAATATTACTCGAACATTTTTTTTTAATTTGACACCTAAACTGTACGAAGCTTCTTAAGATGAATATCTAAATCGCTGTAATATTAGTAAACTGTGATAAAAACACTATAACTCTAAAATTTCGTTTGATTTTTATTTTGTTTGATGCGAGAAATGTACATAGTTTTTGGTTGATGATGCAATATAAATCTTTATAAGTATAAAAGATTATAGATATTTTTAATCTTTCACAGTTATGGTATATAATTAATAATAATCCTACTTATATTTGTGTCAAAGTTTTGTTACTCTTTCACGCATAAAGAAATGATCAGATTTGGATGAAAATTTACAGTAATATAGCTTCTATACTAACATAACACATAGTCTATTATTAACCACAATTACCTACACACACGCTGACGGAGCCGCGGTCTAATGCTAGCGCACGATAAATTAATCAGTCAGGTATCGATATGGGATAGCCATGCTTAGGCACAAATAAGGAGGTTCGACCGGTGTGATACCATGGAAAACCAATGTAAAACAGTATTTTCGTGACTTTCCACCTTATACTGGAAGCTATTGGCGTCCAAATCCCCTCCCCCCCTAATAAATCTAGGGTTACGTCCAAAAGGTAACGTGCAGGTGTCTAAGAGCAACAGTAGTCAAAAATCACCAGTTCACTTGTTTGCCCCCAAAACCATAAAAATAAGTAAAAATTATCAAACACTACATTTTTTTTATGTCACTAATAAATTGTTTAGTTAAAAGAATTACACGACAACGTTTCAAATACCTTCAACCGATAGATAACAAAATCGATTAAAGTAATTAGGCAAATTAAATTCACATTATACAAAACTATACCTACCTAAAATTCTAATTAAAATACAATAATACTATAAAAGCCTACGTGATCTCCTTAAAATAATAAGCCTAAGTTGCTCCATAGAAACTATTAAACGTTTATGTCAAATAAATAATATTATTCCTGTAAGTTCTAGCATATTATTTTTAAAGTATGTCATTCTAGAACTTACCTTGTACAAAATATCTTCAGACGTGGATTAAGGATAATATGTTTCAACTACGGCTTTCACTTCATCCTTTCCATTTTTATTTTTGTGAATAAAAATTCTAACATAACATACATACATAATAATAATATAACAGTAGCCAATATTTTAAAAATATTTTGTGTGACAAAAACACGTATCGCAAAAAAATAGCGGGAAAACAAATAAACCAATGACATGGTAAAATTGTTTGAATTTGAAATTTAAAAAAAGAATAATATAACACCAACCAGTTATTCTATTAGATGTATGTGATTTATTTTGTTTTCAAAATTCTTTTTTCAAATATGTACAATAAAAACATTAGATCTTCGGCTTGTTAACTTTTTACAGTTTGCAGTTTTCAATAAATTTAGGAACTAATATAAAAAAAAGAAAAAAAAAACTGTACGTACTTAATTTCTTTTACTGCTTTTATCAACGATAGAAGCTCGCAACACCAGAAGCATAGACACATTCCTAAGTAATAAATATAAAGATTTTCTAATACCGAAATACCTACTTGTAGTTCAAAAATTCAAATAAATATTTAATATCCTATTTAAATATGTACTCATTATCAACGAAACGGTAATTCGAATCCAGTAGAATTCTTTTGGAATTCCCATCAAGCTACCGATGAAAACAATGTACATGTCACCACATCCCAGTTGCGGACCCACCCGAATATTTACTAATCGATTAAGAGGAATACATATTGGTATGTGAAATTCTAAAAATACTACATACTTCAGTCGATATGATCTACTCTCGTTAAACATCGTTAAAGGCTCCGACTCGATTTATTACTAATCGATAAACAACGGTGAATTATTTGTTTTGGTATAGATTATGTGATCTGTTGCCCGGTTAACTATTTATTGTGATTTAGCTTAGTTAATTTTGTTCTACCGTTATAGATCGGTATCGTTTCTAATTTAATATATCTATTTTAATAGCTACTTGGTTAATAGGTTCACTTTCGACAGAAGCTAATTAACTTTACATATTTGTTTTTAAGATAAGGTAACTTCTTTTATCTATACTTGTACTTACAACATTAGTTTTTTACCAACATAATAACACCTCATTATCGATTTATTAATATTTTAACTTTACTTAAAGTCTGTGAGTTTGTGACGTTATAGGGGGTTATTGTTTTCATACCATTAAATACCTATTAAGTATACTGAACCGATTATTTTAGCAACAGAAAAGCACATTATTTTTGAGTAGGCAAGGTAACATATATGTTAGTCCGAACAAGGATTACCACGATATGCAACATACCACCACGGCCACGGGGTAGAACTCGTCTTAGTTTTTTTTATATTTTAAATATTCATTAAAACATTGCAGCAAATGTAGTTAGTATCTGTAAAAACCAATATCATACTAAAATTATAAACGCGAAAGTTTGTGAGTATGTATGTATGTTTGTTTCTCTTTCACGCTAAAACTACTGAACGGATTTGGATGAAACTTTACAGTAATATAGCTTATATATCAGAATAACAAATAGGCTACTTTTTACTGCAATAATCGAGTTACACGTGGGAGGAGCAGCAGGCGCAAAACTAGTGAATACATAATAAATATAATAATATGGTTCCGAAACTTGGATTTTTAAATCATTGGAATATAATAAGAGATGTTGGCTAAGTTTTTCACGCCTCCACAGGTTAAACAATATCATAAAACTATAAAAGTTACCCGAGGTACAAAATAAAAAAAAAATGGTTTAAAGTACTTTCCAAAGATATTTAAATTACTAAATTATCTTACGTATAACATCGTACAATAACTCAATAAACTTACAGTCTTAGAATTAAAAATAACACAAAACAAAATTGCTCAAAGTTAAATCAAGTTTAAAACAGTGGGTTAGAGTTTACAGGTAGGAAAGACCCGACCTGGTGTTCCTCCCGACTGCCGAAGTAGGCCCATTACCGTCTTTACCATAAGGGCACCCTTGGCCAGTGCCCAGGGCCCACCATCCTCAGGGGCCCCTCCAACGAACTGACAGATTCTTTCACATATATTGTCTCGAAAGCTGTTGATAAGCACATTAATTTTTATTTTTATCAAAAAGTTGAATACGAAATCACTAAATAATTACTTTGCTTGTATGTATTTATTTATGATTAATATTTTTACACACAATAATTTGGGGCCCCCAACATCTTGTGTGCCCCCCGCATAGTTCAAGACGGCCGTCAGTAGGCCGCCATGGGGTTTAGTGGGTAAACCGGTTACAACACACACTCTTCGCATACCCCACGGAGAGTATGGTGCGAAAAGTCAGATAGACCCAACAGAGTTTGATTTTTTAAATTTCTCTTTCAAATTCTAGCATTGAAACTACTTCATGGTATTATCTAAACAGCGATATACAGGATATGTAAAGTGGCGACGCGTGCGCATCTCGACAAATTGAAGTGACGCGTAAGTGTAAATATCCTGTTACGATGCCATTACGCGTTGCATCGCCCACGTGGCCTGATCATTTTAAAAGATATTATAGTCATAATTACATAATCGGTATTTTATTACGTCGATTTATACAATTTCGTGAGTTTTAATCGAGGTCTAACCTTTTAATTTTATTGCTGTCTGCATATCTATTAGTTTCTGTTAAATTTATGAGCTTCAATTCTTAATACTTACTAAATTTTATGATAAATATTAAAACATGCTCATGTGTTCCGTGTGGTGACGGATTAAGAATACAAAGTGTCACCACCCCTATTCATTCCATGGGTGTCGGAAGAGGCGACTAAAAAAACAAAATAAGCAGCTAACATCACTGCCAAGAGAAGGAAAACTTGGAACAAACCCTTTACCAACCCGTCTGGCCAGCGTGGTATAGTAGGCCAAAACCTCCTTTCAAAGGAGAGGCCTATGTCCAGCAGTGGGCTGTTAAAGGCTGTTGATGATGTGTTTTGCTGTAAATGCGACTTATTTGCGATAAGTCCAAATGTCCACGAGCGGTATAACCCGTTCGAAACGTCGGAAAGTAGAAGGTATAGTATCATAACCTTTTTTAATTTTATCGCGAATAAGTCCCGTTTACGTACAGCAAAAAACATGAGTATATGTAAAAGTCGCGAATGTCTAAAAACAAATATTTAGACACTTTAAAAATTTAGACGAAACCCTCATAACACAACAATCACAATCATCGAGGGTAAGCAGCGCCGGCCCGGTATGTACCTAGATCGGTGACCGTTTGTGGCAATATATTTTATAAGCGTTTCCGTGATTCGGAGGTCATGTTAAGCAATCGGTCCGGGTTGTAATCACAAGATAGCAGTCGTAAAGCTTTGTTGGAGGCCTTCGGGCGGTTTAATTACATCCAACGGCACGATTACGTAGCCACACCCTGTCTTGGTACTCCTTATGTCATCAGCTTTCTGCCAATGAAAGTACCGTCAAATTCGGTCTACCCATTCCATAGATTAGCCCGATCAAACAGATAGACAGACAGGACAACATTTTTAAAAATTGCTGTTTTGATGTGTATACTTTAATATGTATTTAGTAAAAAACTGTTAATTTGATGGTACATACAAATACTCCACTTTTATTTATTTGTATTAGATGGTAAAAGCAAACAATTTATTAAAAAGTTCAAAGTCTAAATATGTACTTAATATTAACCGAATTTATTTCGAAAATTTATAACCTTAGAACTCGTCTAGTAAGGTATTTCACATTTAAAATACATTACCCGCGTTCATCAAAAATACCTGTATCATATAAGTAATATTACAACTCAAACGTATATTTATATTTTCATAAATTATTATTTTTCTTTTCAGGTAAGTTGACTGCATGCACATACATCACGCAAATGTATCCTCAAGAACGGCATTAGTGAGTATTGTACAAAGTATTGCTATTCGAAGAGCTGCTTGTACCCAATAATGACGTGTCTAATAAGATATATGTATGAAACATTAACAGAAGTCGTTAACGGGCTTTGGTATTTGTAAAGTATAACCGTATATAACCGGTTAGAAAAATCAAAGAGGCATTATCAAATGATTTTAGAGTTTTTTTTTATTACATTTATTATAAGTAAGGTTCTATGTGTTGCGTTTAGGACTGATCAACAAATGCATGTGATAGAGTTGCCTATATACAATATGTTTTACTAGCAAAGTCCCGGTTGTCATGAACATCTTTGGCAATCGTTATTGGAAAGTCAGTGCCCTCAAATACACTGACAACTAGTTCAATCTTCGAATTTTCTTCGATGCCAGTCGCTCCGTGGAAAAACTGAAATTCAGGTAAAACCGGTTGAACTAGTAGCTGACCCCAATTAAACTTGGGAATAATGGCGAGGAGGATGATACTATCAAAGTCCCGCGGTTAATGTTGTAAATCACAATTCGCTTAAAACCACTAAATCGTTCGATTTGTGAACATACCTAAAATGACCAATATCCTAAAACAAATGTTTTTACAATCTGCATTTACGCATTAACATTCTCTAAAACAATTTAGAAACACAGGGTGTAGTTTTCCTTGAATTAAATAAATGTATGAAACGAAATAACCTGTACTTTCTATTGTGAGTAAGACGTTACGAAATAGCAGTTAATTCTCAAGATTAGCTGACATTAGATAGACTGGGATCGGTGACATCTCACATCGACCGGCTAATGCGGTAATCCCATACTATTTAGCTTGGCTTGGTCTGTTTAGATGCTTCGAGATTTAATGCGCTGGCAATTTCGGTTCAAATTAAGAACAGTTTCAGTTGTTAAAACTAGACATGTTTTAGAATTAGAATTTGAAATTGAGAAATGGGTTGCGAATAGAGATTTGTATTTTTATAAAAATCTTATCTAAATATATCTAATCTAAAATTAAGTCCATAGATATTTCGCACGACAGAGGCTAATATGAATTAAACTGCAGATAATATATAATATAACCTCTTCCGAACTTTTGAAAATGTCATTGCCATTTAGAAAAGTATTTACATAAAAGACCAAATTCATAGAAATCGAGATGTAATCTCGTACTAAATAGGTACCTAAAATATATATATATTTAATTTTGTAGAATTAAAATTAGTGATTAATGTTTTGTACCTGTCTACCCCTTCAAAGGTAATGTAAGGACGTAAAATGTCTAAGTAAGATTATCAGACTGCCCACAGAAAAAAGGGCGAGTAACCTATTCTAAACACTAATATTATCAATCCATTTGCGACAAATACACCATTCGTTTTCTACACTGCCTACCCCTTAAAAAGGCCGTAATCTCACCAGCCCACATCTTGTCAAAAGCTCAGATAAAGTGTCCCACTCCGCGGCGTCCGCAAGACAAATCTGAACAATTACTTCTGGCGCTAATGACGCACCGATACCGATGTCCCACGATTTATTGTCGCGCCATCTCGGTGGCCGGCTTTACATACATTTTCATATTTTAGATAATACCCGCCGAAAGGATTTCTACGGTTCGCCATTTTTTTTCCTTTTTTTTCTTTTTGTTCGATTTTTAATTATTCGTTCCGTGATTTATGGCGGGATCTGTGATACCTTGGCGGGAAAAGAGTTAATTAAATAATTAACATTCGATTTGATATTAAAGATGTCTTTTGATATTTGATGATTTGATCAGGCTTAAAAAATATTTGTTACATGTCTAGGTCCTTACAAGTAATTTAAAAACGTGATTAGAACACTTTTTTAGCAACTGAATAATTTGTTATAATACCTTTCATGCCGAGAAGTCAGAAAAGTTTTTATTATCTACAAAACAACTGTGAAAAATCTAAAAAACATACAAAAATAATTAAAATTTTAAAAACAAGTTTTCCGTGACAAAATTAATTACACCACGCATATTTTATAAAATAATAATAATTTATAACTATTGTATTTCAAAGAAAAAAGTCCAACTCCCATTTCTTTACTGTAACAACCATTCCATCAAGCGACCGGCCCGCAGGCACCAACAAGTTAACTCGAACTGTGCTTAAACTCAGTTTAATGTATTAACCTCGTTTACCTTCTGACTTATCGCGCAACAATTTATCCGCGCAACGTACTAGGGAAATCCACAAAAAATTTAAAATAAACTTTAACAAGGCTTTAGCAGAGTACGTCATAGATAATAACATTGTAGAGAGTAACATGATTATTACGGAAATAACTCTATAATCAATACCTAAAAGCCACCTTGATCAGACCATCACTATTAAACCCAGTCTATTAGAATCTTCTAAACGAATATAAGCTCAAATTCGAGAGAAGTGTAATAGCTTTTGAAGAATAAATTGGATAATAGAAATCATTCATGGCTATTATATTTGGTTGTAAATGCTCATAGATATAGTACTCATATACAAAACACATATAAAAACCATTTCGATATGACGATAATTAGAGTTAAATTTGATTTGACTTCCTTGACTTGTTTACATAGTTAAGTCGATTGCAAACCACGAAAATAAAAACAAACAGAAATTATCGGAAGTATGACTACTTACTAGAATTATTAATGTTACGTTTCAATAGTATCTAAAAAAGCCTATTTGGAATAAAATAAACAATTGATTTTGATTTTTAGCAGAATAAATCCTACACCAAAATTAAAAATTTTCCACTTATTTACTACCAATCCAAACATTTTTCCACTGATTGCATCATTTTTTTTTTATTTACATGTGCTAAAAAGTGTAAAACAGATAGACGGCGTATTCAAAAATCTAATACAGATATGGCTCGCTTTTATCACTAGCCGAAATAACATTTTGCATGACATAAACATCTAGCCCATCAACTTTCCAGAGAGCAATTACTAAAGTTGGCCTCCCATGACAAATATCTCGCTTTACAAATAAGGTTCGGGCGATTTTTTTTTTCTTTTATCGCTTGCCCTCAGGGCGAGACAGATACACAATTTTTCAGGACGATATAAAGCTAGCAAGTTGAGTCTTTAAAAAGTTTATCGTTGAAAGTTTGCGCACCTCGGCGTGTCGCGAATGATATATCGGCGGCATTAATCTTTGTTAAACGTTAGTTAGCTGTGAGAGAGTCCGACGCTTTTTGCATTTCTTTTTTACAAGGAAGTGTGGTCTTATCTGCGAAGGTTGTATGGTAAAGGTGACAGGCTGAATACATGGCACCTTAGTCTTACAATGTTGCCTGTGTTAGTAATAATTACTTAGGATCAGATTTACTTTTTAATAATTTTTGTATAGAAATCGACGGGTCCTCACGAACTGGTAGAGCACTTGCGACTCTTGTTGCAGCTGTCTATGGGTAGAGGAAGTCACATACTAATAATTATGTCTGATCGGATGATTAAAAAAATAAAATGAACATCAGAAAACTTTCTTGTAATTTTCAATTTATTTTTTTAGAACCTGTATGTCGACTACAACATATTCTTGTGATATTGCCATAAAAAATCTAGCCTTCTCATTTATTTTTTAAAAAACAGGCATCAAGACACTACAACTTTTATATACTTATCAATAATCTTATTAAATGAAATGGCTGGTCAATGAACCTTGAATGTGCTTATAAATCAAAACTTATATTAATATAGCGACATAAGTATTTACAATTCGTACTTCAATCAGCATTTTCATCTGTCA
This sequence comes from Phragmatobia fuliginosa, assembly GCA_932526445.1. NCBI lineage: Eukaryota > Metazoa > Arthropoda > Insecta > Lepidoptera > Erebidae > Phragmatobia > Phragmatobia fuliginosa. The sequence goes on along the minus strand of OW052059.1, from coordinate 3,413,697 downwards.
TCGACAAGTACATGTTTTGTAAAGAACACCATTGTAAATTAAGATCCCTGCCATGATACGCCCACACATATTCTTAGGTATAGGCACATACACATACTTGTGTGTGTATAGACACATAAACTGGTGTGTTTCAACCTTTTAAAACATTTAAATGTCTTCTTATCACGAGAATCTGCGAGTATGAATGATCTACCCCTTCCTATATTTTATTTATTAACGCAATTTAATATCTGTACGGCTATAAAACGCTATTTGACAAAGTAGGTAGGTAAGTTTTTTTTGTCGTAATAAATAGATAGAGAAGAACATACAACCTTATTTTGAGTCGTTGAAAAAAAATACACGTTCCATTTTCAATGTCATTAATTATTTACTACGTGTACAATTCTTGTATTTGGCAACATATATCATGTTCTTATTATGAACTACCTGAGTCCGGCGATGTTACCCGTGGTTATTGTTATTAATCGCGAGTAAAGCCGCGGAGCTAAGCTAGTAAAAAAAACCTAAGTTACTCCTTGTGTCATCAGCATTATACCAATGAAAGTCCCGTCTAAATCGCTCCAGCCATTCCAGAGATTAGCCGGAACAAACGGACAGACAGACAGATGAAAAAAATTAACATCTTTTTTGATGTATCGTATATAATTTCATATTATTATGCATTTAGGAAAAAAAACTGTTTATCTGATATTACAAACAGATACTTCAATTTTATTTATTCTTTTATTTAAAGACTATTAGATTGTAATGTCTTAAGTATATTACATTATGGACAAATGTAAGTTTAATCAGGGGGGTGTCACTCCGCAGTTTAGGTATAGTCGGCCGGCTGCCTGCCGGGTCCGACACGCCGGTCGAACAGACATCGTCAGAACAGTTAAGAGTTACACGATAGAAAGAGACGCAACTGTAGGTAAATATAATCGTAGTGATTCGGCGCTGTGCGATCTGAATTGAACTTAATCTTTTGACACCGAGGGTATCTATAACTTTAATTTACTTTTCGGAGTGAGTCTTCTGTACGGGTACTATTATGTATTCTGTGGTTTAATTGACATATTAGTTTATTATATTACAGTTGTTCTATATTGCAGTTACATTTTATTAAATTAAGTATATTTTTTTAACTTTTACTTCAGCCAGCCAATAACCCTAACGGTTTCTACAATATTCCACCTGATCGTGAAGCAAAATGCATACAGTGTGCAATTGTTATTTAATCACTTTATTCTTTGAACAAGCTTTGAACATATTATTTACGGGCTTTAAGATGAAATGTTATTTTTTTGCTTATTTTTTTTGTACATGTGATCTTTCATTGTCCCTCTAGCCAAGTTACAAACGTGTTTCCTTTTCTATTCTATTCTCTATTCTATTTTTTATATTCTCTTGTGTCACTGGATAATGTCACTCAGTCACATGATCGAAACAAAATAGTACTGGCTGGACAGATACCGATGTGTTTAAACGTTAGGATCACCAATAATCATAGTAAATCCTAGGATATCTTTAGTTTGTGGTACTTTAGTTTACAGGACAACTAAATATTGTAAAATTATGTACATTCGAACTTTCTACAATTTATCAATCAATTTCAAAATTAAACAAGAAACTTGATATGCTTTAATCAGTTGCCAAATCATGGATATTCATAAATAGTATTTGATTACACGGAAACAGAAAAAAATTATAATTCTTTATTTAGAATATTACAAGTTTCCTTTTTAGGCGATTTGGCCATCGAGTGCGGAAGACCGCACAGCAGCGCGTCCAATTTCGGCTCCAACCGATAACAATCTGTCTCGATTTTTATTTTTTTACTTGTATCCACTATTTAGTTCTGTGTAAATTATTCGAAATCTATTTTATCTTGCGTATCTCGAGATTCAATGATAGAGATTTATTTATTCGAACGGGGGTCGCCCACGTTAGAGTACTGCAACTCTTATAATAAATAGTAGAAATGATTTCCTCTTAGGAATTCGTTTTTCAACTTCGGTTATAGTTTTTAGACAATCTGAAAAAGTTATTTGCTAAAGTAACTTCTTCTATAATTTGTCACTAATTTTCAACGAACGTCGATGACGAAATTTCGACTTATTTTCTAATACTATAAATTTCTACTATTTAAAAATAGTTGTTTATTTCATATGAAAAATATTACGTCATCCACAGTTAAAACCAGTCTAAACCCACAGCAGTCTTTTCACTAAGTCAAACCTCCAATTAACACTAAATGAATTCTTCAATGGAAAAAATATAACGATATTCGAAATATAACGACCACGCTCCCACATTGGACATATGACAGGAGACCGCATTCCCGGGACCTCTTCCGAACAAGAAAGTATCAAATATTAACCATCGGACACACCTGAAGCCAGACGGCATGGCATGCATATGAAGAGGACATATACTCGCTAACAAACTTGCCAAAGGAACTGAAAAGACATGTACCAATCTCTAAACCAAAGAGTCCTAAAGCTCAAAATGGCGGGAAATTTAAATAAAGAACATGTGATGAAAGTTTGCAGTAGTGGTGGAGATAGTATCGCTCGTACGTTAGCAAGAAACACATTTCAAGCGAAACATGGACCTTGTTGGGGTCGAATCGAAACAAAGCGTTGTGACATCGCGATAACAATCAATAGGCTCGCAAAACGTCGCGCCAAAACACACCGAACAAATTATCGATTCATAAAAACATCGATTTTTAATATATTGCCGCGAGTTTATCGCGTCATTGTTCCGATAGGGTGGCCAGTTTAATATTAAGAAATGCCAGCTATAAAAAAATGGATGCACATGTTGACCTTGTACTGCTTTGGTCAGCAGTAAATGGAAGCTTTAGAAGGTTGCTAATGACTCAATAAAAAATGAAAGTATTTTCGTTTAACTTGAGAAGGGAATAAAGACAACTAGATATAAAATACCATAACACCATTCTAAATAGTTAATGGTACTAAACCAAGAACGAATATTAGAGATATTATGTTATGTTTATAACATTATACGCGAATAAGCTCTCTGGACAACTCTGTGAACAAAAATGTGTTAAACGTATTTTATTCGGAATACTCATTGTTTATACGAGAAATAATGCAAGAAAAAAAGTTTTATAGACAGATTGCCTTATTTGAAGCCCATTGACATTTGTTTATACAATATTCTGTATATCGGCTTAAATATAAGAATTTAAATTTACCGGAACGTTGTAAGACGTTACTTAACCACACCTGAGAACCTATACTCACTCAAGTGGAATTAATAATATTATGTAAATATGGCCACCCTGTGGCTGCGCATACGACTATCGCGGCCGTCTGTCATCCATATCGCGTGATCGTCGGCCCACTGTGGCGCGTTTCGCAAGATGACAATGTTCGTCACTCTCACTACAAAATATAAATTTGATATTGATGCTTATGTTTACTTAATATCCTGGCATATACGTCGATGACGACAAAGATTGCTTTAGATCACCCTTCTCATAGTAATTTGCTCAAAATATTATTTTTCACATAGAGCTCATCAAGTGGGGCAAAGGTATTTTGTAAATGGTTTATTTAGTATAATTTAATATATATAAAATATTTATGGAATGATTTTAACACTTAAGCTATTTTTAATTTAGTTATTTTTATTAAAAAAGTTCAAACAGAATCATAAATGGTAACATAATTATTTGGAATAGTAATAAGGTAAACACATAACACTGACAACAAAAATAACTTAAAAGTGTTTGAGAATCACAAATATTCTGAAGCGTGTTGTATTTGATTTCACTAATAGTAAATCTGAAATTATGTTTGCATATTTGTCACACTACCACATCTAAATAGCTAATCAAATTTCAAGGAATTCAATTTGGTTTATCTTATCTAAATACGTCATGCGAAACTATAAAATCTTTAAAACCTTGAATAACTAGAAAGTATTTTCTTTAATAATTAACCAGTTCTGCAAGAATGACCTTAATATCAGGTAGTTGGGTACGATTTGGGCTCGATACAAATATTTACATAAATACCTAACTCCCTTACTCTCGGTTGTATTAAAAATGTTAAAAAACTATGTTACTAAGTCAATAGAAGCTACTGGGATCTGTCGTTGCAAGTTTTTATTCTTCTTTTCTCATCAGTCCTTTCGTTAATACACTGCTCACTCTCTTTCTAGTCATCATTATACAGCTCAGTATTGCCAGTGCACTTGTGGCTCTTGAGTTGCAGATTTCCATCGCCAATCGCCATCGCCTCTAAAAAAAAATCGTCGAAGAGAGCATGGAACACGGAAACTAATAGTATTCGATATGACGGCATAACTTACAAGTTTTACTTCACTTAAAACTTACTATTGATGCCCCTAATGATACAACTACTAAATGAAAACGGTTCTCCTTAGACACCTGTTGCTGCAATCAGATTGCTTTGCTCGTCGTACACTGCGCGCCATCAACCCTCATTAATATTGCGACCTCCTTACCCCCGTGTAATGAACGCTGTGTATTTTGTTACTAATATTATATTGATACAATTATTTCATAGTCTTATCCAAGATGTATTTTTAGATGTCTATCCAAGTACTATTGACTAATAATTTGTTGAGACCACGTGACTCAGTCTCACTGACTAAGTCCGACGTCCATTCCATATATGTTTTTAGTTTTCTATTATCGTTTACGTTTGTAAAATGTCAACTTAGCTAGGGGGGCAATTAAGTGACTATTGCACCCTGCAACCTATAACGTACGTCGTAGAGTACGTTTAGCAGTCGGTCACAGTTGTAACGACCTTCTATGGCAATCGTTATTAGGAAGTCAGCGCTCTCAATTATACTGACAACTAATTCTAGCTTCGAATTCAATTTGCTCACCCGGCAACCTACAACTCAAACACAAGTGCATTTACACCCTTTTAGGTACCCCTAAGAACTAGAGGAAGTGAGAGAGTTCTCCTTTGATGACCTTAATTTTCTGTTAGGCCATGGCATCGGTATGTGAGCTCTGTGTTTGTGTTCATATATATATACATATTACGAGTTGCACGCACACGAAACGTATTCATAAGAAATATGAGAAACATTATTTGATTTGACAAGATTTTTTTACATTATAATAATAAATTTAAAATAAGTTGTAAGTGAAACTTGATGCGTTCATTCCTCATAGATGTAAAACTTTTAACATAATCATTCATGTTCGTAATATAATACTAAATATTCTTATACCAGTTTTAACATCTAAATTTAAATAGCCACCTATTTAAGAAGTCAATTTTATTCTATAGTATCACGTTTAAAGGTTATTTTTTAATAAGTGGTTATTAGCAAAGAATACTGGTAACTTTTAATCTATAAAACGTATTTTGACTTTATATAATGCCATGCCATGGTCCAGCGACAGTAAATACCGAAAAGAGTTTATCATCGCTGAAAAAGGTTAGGCAAATATTCAAAAATTTCATTGTCTACTGCAGAATTAGTAATTAATCCGTAGTTCCATTATATTGAGACTTAGACGTTATATAAAGTCAACGTATCTTTTTTTATACATATATGTGTACTTTTCGGTCATCCTCTGACTTCAAGCAAATATATAAACAAACTATTAAGTTTACTTGTTACTTAATCCCGAACATGTTAAGTCCTATATTGTATTCAAAGTTGTTATCTTCGGAGGTCGTGAGGTAAGACCTCACTTCTACGAACAGACAAATCTTACTTCTGACAGATATATAATCTTGCAAATAAAGAAAAATAGTCTTTATTACATTGGTTTAAGATTGAAATAGAAGTGTTGATATTGGTGAAGTGGGTTGGTATTGGATGTATGTTACACAGTCATGTGAAAAATCAAAAAACGCAGGGAAGAGACATATTCATACACGTGCCGTTATTTGAAATGTCGTTATGATAGAATTGGCAATTCATAAACTGTTTTGATTTAAATAATTGCGTTATTTCTAAATGGAATTTGGTTACATTATAAAATCAAAAACAAAGTAGTAATTTTAAAATTAGGTCTGTTCATTTTATAATTTCTTACGACCCAAAATGTTATGAATGAATGAAACAAGAAAAATAATAATATCAAAAAGAGTAACTAATTATATAGTAAGTAATTTAAGTATAGAAATAAACCCTATAAAAGCTAGAAAAAAATTGCTTAAACAAAATTAAGAGATAAATGAAATAATAAGCATTATTACTAAAAAATAATATATTTGTCAGTCAGTCAGTCAGTCGTCATTCGCGTCGGTTTAAGTTTCGGCCTTTATCGGGATATCACCGCGCGGGGTGGCCGCGCGTCGCGCGATCCTCCGGTGCGATTGCACGCGGGACGCGCGCGATATTTAGCGGAATGACACGACAATGTCCCATCGTGGGTAGCTGTTTATTGTGTCGTGAATGAACGCCCTTATTGCTATATACCACTTTGTATATTACCCTTTTAAACCGACTTTACAACGGTCAGCTTCAGAGCAACTTTTGATAGTGTACGGTAGATACAGTTGAATAAAAAAACTCGTTAGAATCAGTATCCTTGTAAAACCGTCTCTATACTCAGGTGGGTGACTATAATCGTTATTTTGAGGCCTCTAGACTATAACTAAGTGTCATAGGTCATCTCATTATAAAACCTTTTGCGTTAGATTTAAATTTAAACTATGTTATTTGACATTTGCAAAACCTGGTTTATTTCGGTATTTTTATACGTCCTTCGAAATATAAAAATAATGTCTAAATAAATAATTAATCTACTTGGACATATGATACCAGCCCAGGGTTATATATTATATATGTAAAAGACTGGTTCTACATCCGTTTATTTACTGACTATTAAATAAAGGAATTATTACTAATTAGATAAAAACTTACAAAATTATTCTGAGTTACTTTTGGTTAGGTTACCCGAGGACCCTCTAACTCGAAGGAATGACAGTCAAGGACGTTGAGTCACTTGAGTATCGAAAGTTGCAGTTATCAATGTAATCACTTACCATCCAGCATCCTGTCAGCTCATCTGTCCCCGTTCATCAGCAAACTATCCTAGTCATGGATAGTTCGTATCCAAAACCAGGCTGGAAACTACAAGGTATCAATTACAAATCAGCAAACGATTTCATCATTTGAAAGACTTATTGCAGTCTAATTGTACATCCTTTAAAAGCAGCTCAACATTGCAGACCATTAAGTAATTACCTTAACCCTCCAATAGAAGGTACACCACATCGATCACGATGCACTTCCCTAATTGAACCCGTCAAACGGTAAAGCTACCTAATGAGACGTGGTATCTAGGGTCGCTCGGTTGCACATACTCGTACTATCGCCAAATTGCTCACACGTCACAGCTCTGTAGGGTTAACTGCTTTGTGATATGGCTTCCGATCTGAACAGGTTACCTATTGAGTGGAAAAGCCTTGAGTAACTGGAATGTTAAAAGAAAGCGGGATTCTCAAAAAAGAGACTTGCATTGACAGAAAAAATAGAGGACCCTAATATTTGATTCATTGAGCACAGTTTTTAACTGATTCTACAAAGAGAAGATAATTGTGTGTTTTATATAGCCTCCGCTCAAAATTTATTAATCTAATTATATTAAAAGTGAACTATGTATAGCCATAAAATATATCATTACAGAAGTAATATGTTGCCACGAAAAAATAAATATAAACTTGAAGACTTTGGCAAACAAATGCGAGCGCATTTAGTGGACGAACCCATTTTAGTAGTTTTACATAGCTGGTTATACTAATTTGATACCTCATACGTATAAGTAATAACGCTAAGCGGTTACTACGAGCATCATTTTTTACGCAAGTTATTTTATATTTGTGCCATCCTCGTGATCAAATCAAATCAATTCGTTTTTATTTCAAATAAACCAATTCAGCGGCACTTTTGAAACGTCAAGTAGTCAGACAGTAGTCAGTCGTGAAGCTAATTGTCTGTTTCAATTCGTAGATCCTATGGAGAAGAACAGACTAGAAACATAAACACTTCTATATAATCACCTTCTATACATTTTGGGAGCGAAACGATCAAAGATATAGTAGCATTTTCAATTAGAAATCACATATACTGAGCCATAACCTAGAAAGATTACTGTACCATGAAAGGAAAGCGTGATTACTCTACGTCAGCTGTAAAGGTCCATGAGGGTCGTGTACAACAAATCTGTACACTCCAGGCTACTACCAAGTACAGCGGAGCACATACATCACGCACAAGATCTAGTGGTTATCAGCAGAGCTCGATAGCGCCGCGTGCGCCCGTCCGATAACGTGAGCTCCACTCCTCTATATTTCACACCATACTTGGAGTGTGGTATAAGTTAAAGAAGGCTTGTATTGCTTGCAGTTAAATAACTCCTATTTCGTACAATAAAAAGTAATAGACACTTCAGAGAAGGTTGTCTTTCAATTTCATACAGATTTTCGCCCATACTTATATGTCTTATCTACGTTACACTGGATACTGATAAATATTTCTCACTATATATACAGCAAGTGGGATCTCTAGTCTGACCTTTCTTCTTAGCCAAAACAAACTTCAACGTTATACATTGTACTGATCTAAATAAATCGGAGAATTACAATAGTTCTGATGGTAAAGACTTTTTTTTATACAAATACTTGCAGATCATAAAAATAATTAATTGATCCGACCCAGCAATCGAACCCGCGACCTCTTGATCAGCAGATATTAATTAATTAAACAGATTCCTTTCGCATGATCAATATTTTTACAAAAAAATCTGTTCTCTTCTCGTTTAACCCTTCACACGCGACGGCGACGACTAATAAAACGATTTAATATCCACTTCCGAACGCTTTTGCACTCCGCCTCGTAAACTCAGGCCACTACGTTATAAAATTAATAACCGCATTCAAATAAGCTCTACGACCGTGGAATTATTGCAAATATAATATTAAGTGCACACATCAACATAACAGTTACGGCATTTTTTTTAGTTTTTAAATAAAAGCGTCAAGAAGTTCTCTCCTTCTATTGTTTTTTAGAGTTTTTTACTCGTGATAGTCTATAACGGGAACAATAAAGCATTAGTAATTTATAATCTGTATCTAAATGTCTACTATTATTGTTATATTTTCTTCCCTGTTCTTTTGTGTTCTACGAGGAAGAAAAGAAGTTACATTTTATTAGAGCCTGCCATACTTATTATCCTTTAAGCCTAGAGTTCAAATAAAACTACCCACTAAATCAAAAATGTAACTATTTAAAAGTGTTACTGTCGTACTCGAGCAATTTCTTTCAACTACCGATCCGTTTACTGCCCGTACATTAAATTATCTGTGTGAATCGCGATGTGACCCCGCACCGAGCGTCGCGTTATCGCACCACTGCACTCCCTAGCAGCCGTAGGGTTATTGCATGTCACGTCAAAGGTAATTTAAAAAGTCCTATAATATTTAAACTTTCATTTAGGAACTTGAAACATTTCGAAAATTTTAGGAGTTTCGTGCAGGTGTAACAATTTGTACTAGTCGAAGCTACTGCTGAATTTTATACATGTGCATGCAATAATTGTTTGTTCCCAATCATTAATATATTAAGATTTAAATGTATACGTTATAGAAACACATAGGTACCCAATACTTTGAAAAATTGACGAGATACAAATTTCTTTCCTAAAGTTACTCTGGGAATGAAACTTTCAAAATGACATAAACACCACATATATTTCCCGAAGTGTTTAAATACCACCTATAGTTATCACAAAAGCATTGTGGAAAAAATATTCGTATTGTTGTAGGTCAGTACTACCGAGTACAAATCAGGGTACGTCCTGATTTATGGGTTAATTGTAAGAAATATATTATTCAAAGACAAATATAGTACTACTAGGTGTTATATCTCATAGGTTGTGGGACATATCTTTATCAAAATTCATAGAGTAGTGCACAAAACCCGAGAGATACAATGTTGGACGATACGGCGGGTGTTTGAGAGCGATAACGGGTCGCCGTACCAAGCTCGGACGCCCCACGTCCCCCTGGTAGGGTCACCATGATAGCAAGAGCAAGCAGACTTGGGCATTCTTTAGCTTACTGCGAAAGGATTGAATATCAATTTCTTTAAATATTTATCAATAATGCAAATAATTAGATTAGATTTATACGGATTAATTAGATTATAGTGTGAAATAGTATATACCTAGGTTAATATGATCTTCGGCAAATGCCAGTTTCAAATACGGAAGAAAAGATAAAAAGAAGTATTGAAGTACTCGAAATATGTATTTATTCCGATTTGTTCTTTTTATTGATAATTTTCCTCTAGTCCTGCTGCCAGTATAATTTTTTTGCATTTAATATTTCGATTCTTACTTATTATAAAATATTAATTTCTAAACACTGTCGTCATCAATTACATGTTTCTTTTTTCTTTTAGGTTACAGTAATGTTAAAAATATACATAATCTATATAATCATTATAATTTCACGAAAGCTTTAAAGTGTAAAGCTTTCTCTCACCACTGAAATGTCCTCAAAAAATGTTGAAGTGTGGTGTCCTCGTGGACGGCTGCGTCTAACAGATGCAGTGTCTTGCGTCGCAGGGCGGGCGGCAGTTATCGCGCGCGCCCAGGCGTATCGCGCTATCTGCCCGCCCCAGCCGTTTTAAGTTTTCTAACGTGTGATGTTTATTATCATTTTTCTCACATTACATACAGTATATTATATTTAAAAGGACGGAATAAAAAACTTTTTGAAAATTCCAACAAATTTAAAAAATACCAATCATTTTCTGTGTCTATCAGGTATGACAAGGTCATTCCCAATAGACTATGGCTCACTTGAGGATATAGGAGAGCGATGTTTGGGTACAAGTGGGAAGGCTAGACTGGTGTGGACCATGGTTGGCTGGCTGAAAGCTGGTGTTTCGTAGTTATTTCCTTATCATCATCATCAGCCCACTCTGATCGATTTAGGGCTTCTCGCATCCAGCTCCTGCGAGCCATCTTTCGCAGGTCGTCACTCCACCTCGCACCTCGCCTGTGGGCGTCCTACACTACGTTTACCGAGACGCGGTCTCCAGTCCAGAACTCTTCTGCCCGATCGGTCATCAGTTCTGCGGCTAATATGGCCAGCCCACGGCCACTTCAGCTTGCTAATCCGGTGGGCTATGTCGATGACCTTAGTTCTTTATTAGTTACCTTAGTTATTTCCTTATGCAGTGAACTTATTATATTTACAACTGCCTCGATGACGCAGTGATAATGTGTACTGAAGAAGTGCTTGTGATCTCGAGTTTGAATCGCGGGTCGTGCCAATTGTTTGTATGACCTGCAAACATTTGCTTCCTAGTTTTAGTGTTCTAGATACCAATAAAAAGTACATATATTATACATATATAACTTCAAAAATATACATCAGTTGTGTAGTACCCATAATACAAGCTCGGATTTGTTCTCACCGATTGAGCGTGTCCAAAATTCCTGTTTCTCTAAGATAAGGGAGACTTACTGGGTCAACCTTTACAGTTGTGACTCTTGAGTTGTAGGTGTCTATCTGTATCAGTATATATGTAGGTGTGATTGCACTGACATCAAAGATAATATTAAACGGTATTCGTTTATAGGGAAAAATAATTAGAAAATTTGCATCTTTAGAGAACATCAAAACCACGATATCCGAATTAACCGTTAGGGTCCTTTTCTACCGCCAGTAGTTAGGGCCTTAAGGCGATTCACACACTGGCGACGCGAACACGCGCGTAGGCGCGGGGCAGCCATTGCAGCCAATCCCGAATCTGCTAGTCGCACGCGCTCACGCGTCGTAGCGCGTGTTTAGTGTGTTGGACCTGGCGTGTTTTCTATACTAATCGATGTACTTGCATACAATATTAGAATCTGCCACTCCGCACTACGCGACGGAGCGCGGTGCAGTGTGTGAATCGCCTAACGGTTACATAGGTACATGTGTTTTTTAATTAAGCCTACCAAAGTGATTCCACCAAGCCTGATTATATTGTATCAAAAAAAAAAAAAAATTTAATTTGACTAATAAATAGAATAATTGCTATTCATGGTAACTTTCAAGGCGTTATCATTTTACATCAGATTTTATCTACAAAACAAAAGGAATATATTATTATTATTTGCAGCAACCTTCTATATATCTAAATATATCACGAACCGGCTAAATTTCGACTATGACGAGTTTTGTGACACACCCAAAAATACCTGATATATTGCTAAAAATAAATCAGTAGCAAATGTATTCTCGACTGACTATTATCGAATATTTCAAAACTCTGATGAACAAGAATCTGATTCGTACACTAAAGGTTCCGTAAAAACTTTATTAACTGACAAATAGAGACAGCTGAATTTAAAAATATGTATGTATATTTATATCACAATAACTTACTCTCAGATATAACGCAACAAGCTAATACAACACTACGACACGAAATAAATTAAGCATTATATACTTATGGCCAACTAACACATTAATCTAATTAAATAAATAAAATTAAATATTTTTCGTACATCTTACACAACGTCATCTAGTCCCAAACTAAACAGAGCTTGTATTATGGGTACTAAATAACTGATATATTGAATAAAATAATATTAATAAACATACTTTTTTTGTAAATATATACATAATATATATAGAAAACCTCCAGACTCCGAAACAAATATTTGTGGATCATACAAACATTAGGACCGACCCAGGAATCGAACTCAAGACCTCTTGATCAGCAGCCGCATATGCTAACCACTAGACCAACAAGGCAGTCAAAATTCCTACGCTACCTGTTCATCCTTCACCACACGCAATTCTTTTACAAAATCACCTCCTCTAGAAATAAGATAATAACTACGCATGAATATATAAATAAATCATATACATATTTAGATCAAAACTTAGGTGAATAATGTCCGTTGTGTTTCATGATACTCCTGTTGTGCACAAGTTACAGTATTGTTACTTAACAAGGCACACACCGTTAGACAATCTACAATACGAAAAACACTAATAATTCCGAGTTTTAGTTTGTTTGGTAAACTGAGACTGTTTTAGGTTCAACACCGATGTAAAGAGCAACTGGAAACGATTTTTTTAAATCATCCTCCTAGCCATTATTCCCAAGTTTATTTGGGGTCGGCTACTAGTTCAACCGGTTTTACCTGAATTTCAGTTTTTCCACGGAGCGACTGGCATCGGACCTCCGCAACCCTAAAGGAGAACTGAAATTCGAAGATTGAACTAGTTGTCAGTATATTTGAGGACACTGACTTCCCAATACCGATTGCCATAGATGTTCATGACAACCGGGACCGACGGCTTTACGTGCTCTCCGAGGCACGGGCGTGAATCACCGCCAAACTTCCAAACACCAGGCAGCTATTAGGATTTTTTTATATGTATGTCTAAATTTAACATCTAATATGAATAACGACAGAACTGTATGTATATTTATTACTAATTATGTAAAGTATTAACTAAAAAAACGGGTAGGTATCCATAAATAGATGTGTATGAAAAAATATATATGTCATACGTTTTTAAAATGTCAAATTAATAAAATTATATTTTTTGCTTCTTTATTTTAATATGGTATATAAATAGTAAGGTTTGTAGTTAAGAGTCTCATATTTTTATTTCACCTCACAATGCTCTCTTGAAGAAATCTTGTTTTAAGCATCTTTACCTTTGGTCAGTGAGTTGACTTCCATTTTGTCTATCATCTTTGATATGCCTCGTGAATAGTGTTTTTTTTTTAATCGGACTACGCATAGTTAACAAAATGCATTTAAAATTTGCATGGCAGTATGCGAAAAAAAGAGGTATATATGGTGACGGATTAAAAATACAGAGTGTCATTGTCCTCTTTATCGTAGTATCAAGCGAGTAAAGAAGAAAACTACGCTCAACATCATCACTGCTGCACATCACTGCTAAGAAAAGGAAAATTTAAAACAAATTCTATGCCTAGCTAACTATATACACGCTGGCTAGATACCTATCTGGTCAGCGTGGTATAGTAAGCCAAAACCTCCATTCTAAGGAGGAGAGACCTCTATCCAACTGTGGACTGCTAAATTCTGTGGATGTCGTGATTGAAAATTTCAACACTAAACGTGTTAAAATCGTACTTACTGATAAATAATGTCTTTCAAATTTTGAATCATGACATTCATCATCATCATCATCAACAGCCTTTAACAGTCCACTGCTGGACATAGGCCTCTCCTTAGAAAGGAGGTTTTGGCCTACTATACCACGCTGGCCAGACGGGTTGGTATAGGGTTGGTTTCAAGTTTTCCTTCTCTTTGCATCGATGTTGTCTTGCGTAGTTTATCCCTAAGTCGCCTTTTACGACACCCGCGGGATGAATAGGAGTGGTGACAATCTGTATTCTTAATCCGTCACCACACGGACATTAATAATCACCAACTCCTTAGTACGATTGTCTAAATCATGTAGCAAAATGGTTGCAGTACAGAAATGTAATGGCACACCCAGCATCCCTACATCCGCGGTACTACGTGCCGTATCTCGCGGTAAGCTCACGCGGCGTTAACGATTTATTTAGTAAGGCAGTAACGACGTTTGTACAACGAGAGCCACACGTCACCGCGGTAGTTGGGAGTTTTTATCGCGCTGATAACCCTGGAACAGCCTCGCTGCTTTCAGCTTTATGATGGCCGCAGTTGACGATTGGTCTAAGGTCAAGCCTTCGGTGTTTATAGGTTAGATTGAGGTTTGTCAGCATTTGGCGCCTTTTATTCATCTCAACCTGTTCTAAAAGGACTGAGGTTTAAAAGTATCTTTATAAATTAGCATATAGATATATTCATTCATTACTTTTAAAACTGCCACTTCCGGCTCAGGGCATTTTTTATGAATCAACTTTCGGATGAGGTAGAAACTTCATTGATAAATGTAGGTAGATATATAATTATACAATAACTTAAACATTTTTTACTGTTTTAGGTATTTCTACAAATTACTCTTATTGATATTAATCTTAGTGTATTTAATTAATGTTATATTTTCAATATTTTATTTACAATTTTAATTTAAAGGATATTTACATACTTTGATTATAAACATGTCTAGATAGAGAGTTCGAGGGTCTAAACGTCCAAAAAAATAGTATTTAACTGTAAGAGACTAAGCTCGTCGCGGCCGATCAGTGGCGTTACTGTCATTGTACGGTAAACACGTATTGAGTGGCGTATAAAAATGCAGTTTTGCATGATAAAAGTGTGCAGGAATTACTTTGGATGATTGAAATCAACTAAAAAAATTAGTTATCATCGGTAAGTAAACTATAAATAACTATATTGTAAAGAAATAATTAAATTAACTCAGTGAAATTTTATCAAAGTTCGACCACCATTTTGACGGCATTTTTACAGGGTTGCCTGTTAATTGAATTTAAATTTCCCATGTGAGTGTTAGCCAATTTACAAAATGTTGAATCATAACTATAGTGCTGGATAATACATATTATATATGTATATATAATATATTTTTAAATCTAAGGTGGTAGATATTGTTAATCTGAAACATCTAGTTAAAAATATAGTAATTAAATTAAATATAACTATGTTGTATATTAACTTAATTAAAGGCCTCTGTGAGTTGGCTTTCCTTCGTCCGCCTTTCAAAGTACCGGAACCTCAGACTACTTTCTAAGGCACAGGGTATATTTTTACATAATTTTTGTTAAGTATTAAGAATAAATCAGCCATAATAGCAATTCCCTTTTTCACCAACATATATTTTACCTAGTAACTCAAAAGCAAAAACTCTAATACATATTGTTTAATACATATTACTTATAAATCTCAAAATCAATACACAATTATTTTCCCTCCTTTTATGGAAAACATTCAATGGCTGGTATCACTCAGAACGCTCCCACGTCATGCGCGCGCCTGTAGTCTACGCTTGCATGTGTGTGTAACATGCACACAAGGCCTGCAAATCTGGCCTGTTGTTTTTATTGTGAATGCAGCGCAACACTCCATCTAGACATGTATATAATCAAAGTTTACATACAAGCTTCGATAAATTCCTCCGAATCATCGCCTACACGTTGAATCCCAATAATAATCTCTGTGCGAGAAAAAAGCCATCCTTTTGGTCACGAGAAGCGTCAATCAGTTGCTTAGCTAATTGTTTAAACAGCACTAGCTCTCGGGCCCCATGAACCAAATGGTTCAAAAACATAATTCAAAAAATTACAAATTGTATTTTATAGAATCGCAGACCATTTCAAATGTGGCTAGGTTTATGGTGCTATCTACGTAATTGAAATGATATAGTTTTCAAAGGATAGCAGATTATTTTGCAATGCGATTTAAGTAAAAGATTTTGTCTAGTGGTTTACTAAATTAATCAATTGAATTAGGTAGGTATGAATACTGTAGGTAGGTATGACTCTAAAATAGTTACGCCATAGTAAGTTTAATTCCACCTTTAGTTTTAAATTAAAAATAAACTCTTTACTTATCAGCCAGTGATATTTTTAACTCTAGATACAATTTAAACTGTAAACTTAGGTAATAGATACATATTTAAATGGTGCAACAACCTCTTAGTAATAGTCATTTAAAGTTTTTGAGAAATTCTTTGAACTAGTATTTTCATTTTGTAAATACGAAATCTATGTAATAACCGGTGGGAATCGAATCCACGATATTTGACTCAATAGTCAGGATCTTAAACCATTTTACCGAAAGACCAGTTATCGTCGGGTGATTCAGACAAGTTTAATTTTAAAAATCAAAGCTGAGGTTTAAAAATAGAAATACAAATATAATTCGCCTAAACAATAAAAGTGCAGCGGTCATTACCAACTCAAGCTAAAGTTTCACACCCCGGGTGGTCTATCAGTAGGTATTTACGATTTCATACAAGCGCCACTAAGTAAAACAAGACGTGGACGCAGAAAGGGTCTGCAATAAAAATGAATTTGTCCTGCATTGCTCTGATAAAATAACAATAAAATTTTACTACTCCGAAAATTTCTACACACACTGAAAGACCCAACAATATGGTGTCAAGACTCTTTGGCCAATTTACTGGTTTATTCGAATGCAAAATGTTTATATTTGAAAGTGAAGTGAAAGCGAAATTGGCATTTAAAAAACATAACTTTTTCGAAATCCGTTTTACTTTTATTTGTAAACATACGTATATAAACATAATTCATGTTTATTCATTCTTTATGGCAGGAAATTTTGCAGTAAAATTATAATTTTTATTTTGAAAATAAACATCAAATGACCGACCTAAGTAGGTCAATTGCTATTTTCCAACAACATTTTTCTTTTATCTAGGAAGCAATCTAAATCATTGTATTATTAAATGTATTCATATCGTAAACTTTACAAATTCACTATAAACTATGATTGGGCTTAACAACAGTTGAACTCTAAGCAAGGCGTAAAGATCAAACCATAATATACATTTAAACAGCCCCAATTAAACTATACCTACTGCGTTTTTAAATTAAGCTATAAAATATTAAAAGCCAATTCGTTTACGCTCTCCAAATATTTTGAATATTTTATAAGGGGTATTAAAAAATAAATTAGTTTTCCTAATCGTCTCTTCGATGGTGAAGTCACGAACAAGAAGCGACTTCGTATAAAGACAAACTTTAACTTAGAATTAAATCAACTCGTTAAATAAATTGTCTTAATTTATATACTAATATACAATACTCCGGTTTATAACTATAAATCGTAATTAACGTAAATACGTATTCGAAGTTTATACATTTTTCTTTTTCAAATATCTTATGTCTGAAATAGTCACCAATATAAAAACCTTAAAGGTATTTTATTTTTTATGTCGTAATGCCATTAGGTATAATTAATAGGCATTTTGAGTAGCATAATTGCTTTAGCTTAACAAGTTATTACGTTATCGAAAAATCTGCTGAAAACACATGCCTGTCGAACAGTAGGCGTGCTTGCCGAAAAGGGCTTATTTGTAAGTTTTCTTCGATCGATATTTGCAATGCAATTATTTAATCATGAAACATATATTTTGTTAATTTGATGTCTAATCAAAGTATGAACTATGTAATTTTCGAAGAAATATGTTACAATCACTTCTTCTTCTTTTGCTGAGATGGCAACTAGCCAGCCACTTTTTCTTTTAAATTCAAACCTTACCACTTACGTCCAATATAATTTTCTTTGATCTAAAGTAGATCTTTACAGTTACGCGTACGATTAAAGGTAAAATAAATATTCATTTTAGAGTTGATATCTCACCTTCGGCCATTAGTAATTATGAATAATTAGTAATTAAGAAACCACTTCTTCCTAGCCACTATTCCTAATATATTCGGGGTTCGGCTACTAGTTCAACCGGTTTTACCTGAATATCAGTTTTTCGACTGGCATCGGACCTCCGCAACCCTGAGTTAGAACTGAAATTAGAAGGCTGAACTAGTAGTCAATATATTTCAGGACACTGACTTCCCTATAACGATTGTCATAGATGTTCATGACAACCGGGACCGACGGCTTAACGTGTAATCCGAGGCACGGGAATTACCGCCAAACTTCCATTCTCCGGGTTGCAATTAAGAATTTCCAGTAAGATAAACCAAACAACACTTTTGACCCGACCCGGCTTTTGAACCCGAGACCTCTTGATTAACATACGCTAGCCACTAGACCAACGAGGCAGTTACTAATTTAAGAAACAACTTCACACATTTATTAAGATGTATTTATATGTATAAATAATATGTTAATTTAAAAGTAAGACGTCTCAAGTAATCCATTTATGTCTCTATCAGTCATTAACATAGATATTTTGTAATGAACACTCGATGTTAAGTGTAGAACCTCTCGCTTTTAGCACTATCTCTGATCGGTACTCTTTCTTGTACAATTTTAACTTTGTATCTTATTGAATGTGTAAATTAGTTGTCTTTTTTTATTATTTATAGTTGGCCTCTGTATAAATGCGAGAATTAAGGCAACTACTTGCTAAGTACAACATAGCTATGAAGTGCTACGTTGTTGTAACTAGCAACGAGTACTGAGTTGAAAGAAACGGTAGGCGGTCCCATTTTGTTTTAGTTCACCATCCTCATTGTGAGGGTAGACAATGCAGCATGGTGACCCATACCATGGCGGCTGGTCAGTCATATCATTCTGAATATGCAGAATGATTGAGCCTCCAGTCTCACACTCAACAACGAAATACCACAACAGAATGCTGTCATTATTAGGATGGTATTCTGTATGAGGGTATTACTGCCCCGTTCGAGCCGGCCCATTCGTGCTGAAATCAGCGTGGCTCTACTACCTTATATAAAATAGGGCATAGTCCTCTCCTTAGAAGAGGAACACGACTACTTATTTTGATTGAAAACTTTTAATTGGCGTTCTTTTTTCGTACTAAGCTTAAGTAAAAGTTAGTGTACCTAATTGAATTACTACTCGTATTTCTATGGGTACTGTGGCGACTTCCACATATAGCGCGACGAAAACATACAACAACGCCATCTAGCGAAGAAACACTGAACCACGAAAGAAAACACGGAGTCAACTATACGGAGTAGCTACTAATCCTGAATCGCGATAGAGAAATTCTCGCGCCGACATCAACTGTTAGCGCTGGTTCCCACTACGCCGGACCGGTAAAACTGCCGGAAGGGCTAGTGGCTGTACAAGTTATAAGAAGCTGTTCACATTATCCCGGATCCGGCATTTTTGCCGGGTCCGGCATTTTTACCGTGCGTTTTGTCACTACGATCGTCCGGTAAAAATACCGGACCGGAGCAATGTGAACGAGTTTGATCCGGTATCTGTACCCCGCTCGCAGCACCTGTGCTCCCCTCGCCCCGCCCGCGCTCCCCTCACATCATTTTGCTCGCATTTTCTTCAGTAAATCGTCAAAAGTGGTTGCTGTCATTCGAAAATAGAATATACCCAATGTTTTCTTTTATTTTGTCTTCTATTAAAATACCACCACAACACGACAATTTCGTCGTCCATTGTGTGCACAGGTCCAAATTTAACTGAGCTGAGTACTCGACTGTCCGTGGCTCCGGTGTAATGTGAACACTCTGTCCGGTGTCCGGTTTCCGGTAGATTTACCGGTCCGGCGTAGTGGGAACCAGCGCTTAGGCAGTGACCTGCCAGGCATGATCACCTCGCCTGGTCGGAGGATCCTCCCTTTGTGATGGAGGAACACGATACTCGTTCCTCCATAGGTATCTGCTATAATGTTTCTCCACTTAGTAATTTTTTTATGTTAGTTACCTCAGAACCTCGTCATTAATGATAAATGTCTAAATTATTTCTATCATATTTATTTCATTTTTAACCGACTTTAAAAAAAAGGAGGGGGTTCTCAATTCGTCGGAATCTTTTTTTTTATGTATGTTGTGTATGTATGCGATAATTTCGTCGTTTATGAAACGATTACAAAAATTCTTTTTGCACAGGAATGGGCGTAGGTTACAGGTGGTCCCATCGTCACCATATCGGGATCTGATGATGGGATCCCAAGGAAATCGAGGGAATTCCTCAAATATCATAGGCACAATGTCGCGATTTGGGTACTCGGAATAGTTTTTCATTGAAGTCGGTTCCTTTCTGTTAAAATTATAGATAGTATACTTTACTTTGGATACGATTCAAATTTGAAGACAAATACCAACACTTAGAATTCAGACTAATATCATAAAAATTGAAAGTAACTCTGTCTAGTTGTCTATTACGTTTTCACGGCTAAAACGCTATACCAATTTGGCTGAATATAGATACAAATATAGATTAGACTTTGGAGAAGGATATAGGCTACTTTTTGTCGCTATAACTGATATACACGCGGGCACAGCCTCTGTCAGAAGCTAGTAGAATACAAAGGCCTTACACTTTCAGTTTAGTTAGTCATAGTAACTTTAATAACTTACCTACGTTTCAAATTAACAGAACTATCAAAATTACACAAAGGCTTTAGTTCATACGAAATTAAAAGGCCGTAGTACACCCGCCCGCCCAGATAGGATCGCCGCCCCCACTATAATTGAATAAATATCGACTGAGGTACATCCCGCTAATGGCTTAGATACCGACTAAAATCTAGCGTGGTTAATTCATTAAGTCGGTTCCTTGGTTTTAAATTAAGTTCATTTTGTGTTTCACATATATCTGTGTACCTATATAATAGCACTATGATTTTTAAAGAGATACACCGAATTTGATTTAGTTTTTTGTTTAGACTTTGTGGATGAAATTCTTAGCCCTATGTCAAGAAAATGTATTGATTTATTTTATTATTTTTTTTTTTTTTAATAAGGCAACTCCCGCATTAGGAATATGAATACCTGTGTCGCGGGGGACTTTACAAACATACATAAACGGACACAAAGAACACCCAGACTCTGAACAACAATTTGTGAATCACACAAAGTCATAGGCAAACACGTGGGATTCGAACCCACGACACTTGGCGCAGTAGAGAGCGGTGTGGCGACCGCTTAAACCACTAGGCCAACCGCGCAGTCAAAAAACTATTCGAAGACTTAGGTCTTTTTTAAACTATTTATGACACTAAGGTGGTATAAAGCTATTCGGCCTGTGCAGTACTTGTATGGTACACTAGAAATATTGTTATGTACGGTAATATCGTCGTTTAGATCAGTACTCAAAATTTTTGCCATTTCGAAACCACTTTGATTGCAAGAACTGTAAATTTAGCATATTATTATAAGAAAACAGTGCTTTTGGCAATAAGGCCGCCCTTAGTACACTACATATCTGACATTTTATGTACTGTCTTGTAACTCTGTAGTATGGTGTGCAAATAATTAAGAAGCTTGCAACTGGGCTAGGGTTTAGGTTTTATTATTATTATTATTATTAATCAATTTAAATATAGTATTTTTTTGATTTCATTTGAAAGTCAGCGCTGTGGTTACTTTTGGGACCGTAGCATAAGTTGTACTGGGGCCCTTTAGTCAAACAGAGACGGTCCCGCATCAGGAGCGGGCAGACGCTGGGAGGAGTCCAGAAGGAGATCTAACCCTGGACTTATCCTCCTCTTAAACAGAGAAGCGCGGAGAGGGCACACTGTGTGATTTTTAGTCGGTTCAAGTCCGACACACCACCCCGCCGTAACCCCCGGTGGGGTGACGGTGAATGATGATATTCCACACATAAAAAAAGAGTCCCTTTAGTCACACAACCAGATATTTTCACTGATCTTTCTTTTAAATAGTATGTTTGTATTATGTTTGTTTCATTGTTAATAATAATTCTTGTTACATGTTTTTTTTATGTTTATATTTTCTGAGTGTGACTAATAAACCTATTTTTTTCTTCCTTACATACATTACATTTGCATACTTACATCCAAGCTGTAACTGACACTATAGGAGTTGCTACATTCAAGTGACCGTCATAGCTTAAAAATATTTTATATTTCAAGAGCGGATTAAGATACTGGGTAAACAGTAAACATCAAAATTAAATACCAACAATAATACTTCATTATACATTAAAATTCATTGAAAATATAAAAAAGCATTCTTAGTCCTGTCCCGCTCCCTCCCGACACCTCTCACACATTACTCTCATCAAATTTAATTAAAGACGCTTACCCTCGCAGCCTCCGGAACATCACACAATAAACCTTAACAACACATTTAAAATCCAGAAAAACAATATAACGGAACCGCGTCTGACCCACCCTGAGTTCCGTAGATAAACATCTCAGGAAACATATCTGGGTTCGTAACAAGGGAATAAATAAGTGCGGATGCATTAGGGCGGGCGGGGCGTTAGCCTCAGGTGATCTTCCGCCCGCCCTGTATCGCTGATAACGTACGTTAACGGCTGTTAACGGGCGTTAGCGGGCGTAACGACGCCGTTAGTAGAGGTTACTTCCTTCGCCATTGTGTCGAGTGGCCGAACTTTCTAAAATGGCCCAACGGTGGGCATCGTAAATTTGTTCGCGATCGGGACCATGTTAACTTTTTGTTATCTATCATGTGGTGAGGTTGCTGCGTCGAGTTCCTTACAAAAATTGATTCTCTATTTAATATAGATGCTATAGATTTTACCTAGTATGGATATTTATGCAAAGTAAACTTTTCTTCTTTTGATGGCATAGGCTATGGCGAGCCGAATAATATCAGCTATTTCTACCAATGCCAAGTTCTATTCTAGTGTTCAATTCTTAAGTCTTCTAGTCTTCAAGTCGTGATCGTAATGAATCTGAACGATCTCCGCAATGTAATCTCCTAATCCAGTTTTGCAAACTTCAATCTAATGACGATGATGTTGGGAGCATTTTTGTATCATAAAGCGGGCCATAACTTGACAGACAGTTCGATGATATACATTCAAATATACGTAATATAAACCACCGTTCCACTTTTCGATTCGGAAATATTCGATGCTCAAGCACCGATACCATTCAGACTTAAGCATTCAGCAAGGGATGAAGAGACCTGGCGTACTAGACACCAGACTTTCCTGGCGTCATTCTCAGCATATTTTTTTCAGACTAAATAGTCTTGTTTTTGACTGTTGGTATAATTTACTTTAAAAAAAATAATAGTAATATCTCAGACATTGGGATTATTCAGCCAGACTCATAATTCAGCAACCGTTCAAAACATTCAGATACTGTGATTTAGATCATATCTAGATATTAATAGGAGACAATGTCCATTAAAATGATACATTTGTACCAATATCGCTTGTGTGTTTGTTCGCTACTTGTAAATTATATATTATATATGGCTTTGTTGTTTCAGTAATAGTCTCAATTATTGTTTTTATATGTCTATATAGCGTGTTCTGGATATTTATAAAAATGAGGTGGAAATTGTTGTACAGCATTTTGTTCTCGAATCACATTGGAGGAGTTAAATAGCTAAAAGTCTAAAATAGTAATTAAACTTAGGGTTTGAAGGTAAAACTAAGTACATCTATACAAACAAATAAAATTTGAGTGTCTGTATATAATATCAAATGAATAGTGTTTTTTACTAAATGCATTTTAAAGTTTATATGCTACTAACATCAAAAAAGGATTTTTTTAATTATCATTTTTTTATTTAATAACTTTATGCACTGAGAGTACAATGGCGGACTATTATATTTGTTTCTTATTTTTTCATTCATATTTTTTGTCTCTCTGTCTGTCTGTTTGTTCCGACTAACCTCTGGAATGGCTGTTAAGATCGAACTGTTTTGTATAGTGGAAATCTAGAGTACAGTTTAACTAATCACGGTCTGATTACCCTCCTCATCAAGTTCAAAATCGATGAATAGAGCTGTTTTTTTAAGAATTAGGGTCATTATAGCAGACCCTAAACGTAATGGTAAGTGACTATGGACACTCATTGACACATACAACTCGATAGAACTAGGTTATCCTATGACTAACCCTCTCCCAGAAGTAGTTGTTGCCTGGTCTCCGGTAACAACAACTCTCTCAGTAAAAAGAACCAAAAACTATGTCGATCTCTCCCTCTCTTTCTCTTAACGGTCGACCTATTCCAAATGGCTGTACATACTGGTGTCCATAGACATCGGTAACATTACCAAAAGTTTATACCAAAGTCCTATAAACTTACGGTGTCACTTAGAGTGAGATAAATAATCCTTCATCATCATTAGCCTATGGCAGTCCACTGCTGGACATAGGCCTCTCCCATTGCACACCACTCTGATCGATTTTGGGCTTCTCGAATCCAGCTCCTGCCAGCGATCTTACGCAGGTCGTCACGCCACCTCGCCTGTGGGCGTCCTACACTACGTTTGCCGAGACGCGGTCTCCACTCCAGAACTCTTCTGCCCCAAAGGGTCATCAGTTCTGCGGCTAATACGGCCAGCCCACTGCCACTTCAGCTTGATAATCCGGTGGGCTATTTCGATGACCTTAGTAATAAATAATCCTTAGTCGAACCCAAATACCTACTTAGATTAGATGTAGGTAGTAGAGCCACGCTGATTTCAGCACGAATGGGCCGGCTCGACCCGGCCAGTACTACCCTCACACAGAAGACCATCCTAATAATGACAGCATTCTTGCTGTCGTATTTCGTTGGTGAGTGTGAGACCGGAGGCCCAATCATTCTGCATCTCCCCGCCCTTCGAAGGCCGGGAGAATGATGCAGAATAATCAAACCAGGCTGCCATGGTAGGGGTCACCATGCTACATTGTCTA
Organism: Phragmatobia fuliginosa; assembly: GCA_932526445.1. NCBI lineage: Eukaryota > Metazoa > Arthropoda > Insecta > Lepidoptera > Erebidae > Phragmatobia > Phragmatobia fuliginosa. The sequence goes on along the minus strand of OW052059.1, from coordinate 3,388,489 downwards.
CCGTCACAATAAGCATGGTGACCCCTACACCTGGATTCTGCTCATGCTTTCCATCAGGCGGTGTGGAGTCACTTTGGCAGGCTTAAATATATAAAAAAAAAAGATTATGTTTTAAAACGTTGGAGTTACTTACCTCTGGGGCTCTTAGTAAGGAGACGATTTATATATAGTTGGTGAATACGTGAATATCATCTTATAACTGGTACTGAACTGCCACCTTGAAATATTACCATCCAATGTGTATTTGCACTTAATAGAAGCACTTAAGCATTTAACGATCGGATTAAGTTACGTTATTACCTTTAAGTGCTATTGTGCACATTAAAAACTAGTATTGACATCGTAAATATAGAATAGATTCTCATCTAAATATATATCACACTAACTATAGTCTGCGGCTTCGCTCGCGGTTATAATTTTTCGGGTTAATACAATGACTTTTTTAAATTTAAGTCTGTTTAAGAAATCTACTCTACCTGATGGAAAGCATGAGTAGAACCCAGGAGTAGGGGTCACCATCCTCATTGTCAGCGCAGACAATGCATCATGGTAACCCTGGAGATGTTTCTGCATCATTCTCAGCCACCATCTATAGCCTAATACACTCACAATCGATGTGGTTTTCTATTGGTAATATAATTTAAAAAATCAGTTTAGTAGATTCAGACCCTACAACGTCACAAACTTACAATCTTATAACATTATAATATAGATAGGGGGATACTGGTCTGGTGGTTAGAGTTTTTTACTCTGAATCCACAGTTCGTAGTTCGATTCTCAGCCATGCAAATAATTTCATCCCCTACAAAATGAAAGAATCATTCGGATTGAAATTAAAAAACAAGTAACAAGAGAAAGAAGTGATTGCTTTTTTGAAAAAAATTGCACAAAAAAATTAGAGTACTAACAATAATACAAGATTCCCGGTAAACAAAATCTAGGTAAGTGCAATAAATAGTGATGTCTAGTGAGTGTAATCGCGGGAAACTATCTAAACACCTAGTTTGTTATATTATCTATCAAAGTACGCTATTTACTTTAAAATTGGGAACAATTCGGCGAAATCCAAAGCATCCGAGTTCGCAAGTTGGTATCGCTCGCGAATATATCAGACCGTAGAATCTTGATAGAGTTGTGAATGTTATTTTAACGGTTCCCGTGTCTCTAAACTAAATAGGTTCACTTTTAACAGAATTTGTTTGTTTATATGTGTACAATTTTTACTTAATTTTGTATTTTAAATTAAGTTTTTATTCCCTTTTTCTAGTCTGGTAGAATATCATGAAGAAGAAATTTGTCTGACAAAAAATTTGTTTGCCTTATTTATAGATGCATACATACATCTAGTAGATAAATTACCGAAGAGTTTTAAAACACAACACAGGATAAATTTATAGTGATGTTGTGAGTAGAATTAAAAAAAACAAATTATGTTTAAAAATAACACAAATTATTAAAATACAATTACAAAACATTGCATACCATAATCCCGAACCTTAATTCCGGGATATAAAGGGCGGGATAGTCCCGTAACTCGCCGCCTTTCCCATCACTGGTTAGTACGAAGTAAAAGTTTTGGAGGGAAGTGCACTGCATCGAGATAGACTAGATCTCGGACGTATAAAATTTTAAACTACACTCTAAGCTGTTCAACATTTTTCATCCACATTGTGTCCGGATAAGCCCAGCGCTGGAGATAAACCCCAGCTATGATACATTGGGCTGTGTTAAGATTTCGATCAGTAATTTTCGCTTTTTGCTCGCCTGTAATGGCTGCAGTCGGAGCTTTCGACTCTCTTTTTATTTGAATGACGTGATTCGGCGTTCGCTGGAACATCAACTGGAAGAGTACTTATTCGTTTAATACTCCAGTTTTTGCTTAACATTTACCTTAGATTTGGAAGAAACAGGAGTAACAATGTAATTAGCAGTCTTATTTGCATCCTTTTCAATTGTTGACAAGAAAAAACTACTCTGCTTCAAGAAATTAAATCCAAGAGGATTCACTGTTTATGAACTTACAAGTAAAGCCCTTGAAAAATTAAGGAAAAGTAGATAAAACGTTCAAATTTTCCTATTTATAATTTTAACCGCGTAAAAATGAATGAAAAATTGAACGTCTATGTAAAGGTAGATAGGAAGACAAGTCTTTCGCATATGTATATATATTTATTGATTGTTCTGAAATACTAATGCTTTGTTTTTCTTTGCAGGTAAGTAATTACAACCAATTTGATTGAAAAAACTACAACATACAGAAATCACAATCCTGCCGTCCAGCGTAAGTTTCACGACATTTCCAAATAAAATTTGATAAAAGTCAATAATGATTGTGGTAGACTTGATCCTATACTAATTTTTTTTTTGTATTTATTTTGATCTAAAACAATAATTACCATAAAGTAATCCTACTAATTTGTGAGGATGTTAACGAATCTAAACGCGGGCAGAGCTAAACTTAGTATAAAAATGTACTTAAGAGGTATACAAGACTAAATTTAAACAAATGTTGGACATTACCTTCAAACAACTTGTCGAAGAGACACAAGAAAAGATAATAAAAGGTTCAAGACAAGAATAGAAATTAGAATATCACTTAAAAGATAAAAAAGTAATAAATTAAACAAATGTAGCATGTGAATCTTTTTTATTTAATTACAATGCGATACAAAAGCCATAATTTCATTTTTTACTAATTGATAAATAATCACTCTTGTTGTGTATACATCCCTACTAATATTATAAATGCGAAAGTAACTCTGTCTGTCTGTTACGTTTTCACGCCTAAACCGCTGAACCGATTTTGATGAATTTTGGTATAGAGATATGTGGGACCTCGGGAAAGGACATAATAATAATAATAATAATAAATTACTTTATTGTACACCAGATGAATTTCAACAATATCATAAATTAGGAGATACAAGTGGCGGCCTTATCGCTCAAACGCAATCTCTTCCAGGCAACCATGGGATGGAATGAAAACATGAGATCTAGAGTGTGGGGTAGTATCTGGTGATATCAAGGGATAGAGAAATAGTATAAATATACAATACTTGCTCATACATATGTAAATACATAAATATAAATAAACATACATACACATATTTATACACATAGTAATAGATAAGTGTTATATTCTGTATATACACACATCAAAAGTGTCTAGGGATCAAGCATTTTTATGCGGATTTCTTGAGATTGAGATGTGGCTTTGTAATAAATTTATGATTTTATAAATTTATATGGATCCTTTTTGGTGCATTTCATAATTTGAATCAGGAACTGACAATCAAATTCGAGTAAAAGATGAAAATCAGCTGCCAATATTTTCCCTATAAAAACATACAACGCATTGAAGAAATTATTAGTGCTACTGTTTCCCTACTACTGATTAAAACCAACGTTATTATGGAGCGGCGACGTCATTTAAGCAGGGAAGAAATGCTCAGAGCCGTGGGAATGATAGAAGCTGGTTCCCGGCAACGTACTGTGGCTTTAGCTCTGAATACAAGTCAGAGTGTTATCAGTCGACTTTGGACACGTTACCGAAGCACTGGTACCGTGGCTGAGCGCCATGGAGGACGGTATCGCTGCACCACACGGAGACAAGACCGATACATTCAAATCTTAACTCGAAGAGCTCCAACAATAACCGCCATGATGTTAGCCGTGAGGCTTCATCACTCTTCAGGGAACTTAATTAGCGACCAAACAGTCAGAAACCGCTTGCATGAAGTGAACCTTCATTCCCGAAGAACGCTACGGGTACCACCTATAGCAATGCACAATCGTAGGATTCGATATCAATGGGCTCTTGAACACAGAAATTGGGCAGAAGAACAATGGCGTTTCGTGTGCTTTTCTGATGAGTCTCGTTTTGGTATGAGACCGGATACAAGACGTATACGACACTGGAGAACCCCTGGACGCCAACAGCGATTAAAATCCTGCCAGGAAGTCCATCCTTACATAGGCTACTTTTTACCGCGAAAATCGACACACTCGCGGGCGGAGCCGCGGGCAAAAGCTAGTTTATATATAATTTGTACTTGAACGCGAAATTAATTAATAGTACTATTATATTATTAATAGTAATATTATTAATTTAGTTTTTTGTTAATATGATCTGGTAATAACCGTTTTAGGACAGGATAGGCCAGTGCTAAGTTGACTATCAGTCTAAAAATCTTGTGACGTCATATATTAGGGTTGCTTAAGTGTAAATGTGTACATATATAAAAAAATCATAGAACTGGCAGACGAGCAGACTGATTACCGCCACACATGCTCACCTGCAGTATAATATCGTATATTGATCAATGAAAAACTACTCATTACTGGTTCTCTGAGCGATTGTAATATATTTCCGACCGAGCTTGGCCAATAGAACACATAAAACCCATCAATATTCCTCACAAAGAGTACCGAAAATCTAATTTCCACACTGTGTGTAGTGCACACGATCACATAGTACTCATACATTGTACTGTGCCGTTTCCAGCGCTCACAACATCGACAACGATACGTTTCAGATACGACCAACTTCGTAAGATCCAATACGAAACACCAAAAGTTATTTTAACTGTATGCGGTACAAGTGACAGGTTATGGAGCCCGCGGAGAATATTTAAATCTGAGTTTAGCCCAGTTCTTGAATTAGCCGCTTTGAGAAATAATGTTCATTAATATATATTTTTTTATTAAGTTTAATATATCCTAAATAGGATCAATACTCAAGGCAATATTGCAAGCTCAAAATTAATTGTAAAAGCAATACTAACCTTTTAAATACAATAAATTAACATCATAAAAGTAATGAATGTAAGTTACCGTAACTTTATATTTCTTAAAAAATCCAATTCAACGCTATTTTTGAAAATTTCAGAGTGCTATAATAATATTATAAATGTCTATTATTGTATCAGTTACCTTAATAACCTATATGGAGCGCGACAAAAGGAAATTTTTGACTTCTTTTAGTTAGTAGAAAATATCGCTGAAAGTCCACCGCTTGATAAAACCGCTGCACGCTTATCGCTTGCACCGCTCCCCGCCTACACCCCTGCATCTAATACGGTTTAGATGCACTTGTAATTAAACTGTTATGTTAGTTTGTGTGTAATGTGTCGCGAATGTCTCGCGAGTGTGGCGCAAATGTTCCTACGTGTGATAACACTGTTCCAAACTATCCAACTGCTCTCTAAGTACTACACGACTGTCGATAATGGAGGCAATTCGCGTTTCTGCTACAGTAAAGTTGTCTTAGAAACAAATCTTAGTTTTAAAAAACTAAACAAACACGATTTTAAACTAAAAAGTAGAAAATAATTTTAATGTAAAAAGCGCGAGGCGACGTTATTGAAATATTTTCAGAAAGCACCCCACGCTTTGTTACATTACAATTATTTTCTACTTTTTAGTATAAACGCGTGTTTGTTTAGTTTTTTAAAATATTTTTTTGTTATAGACAAAAAAAAAATGTTTTTTTTTTTTCAAATTAGTGTATTGTCATCGGTCCTCGATAAATTTACAAAATTGGGTCAAAATCGCACCCAAAGGAGTCGGTTACAAACACATACAGGTGAAGCTAATATAAAGCGTGTAATAGTTGAGCTTTTAAAAAATTCAAAGATATAGGCAAACACTTTCTCAATTTAACTGCCTTGTTGGTATAGTGCGTATGGGGCTGCTGATCAAGAAGTCTCGGGTTCTTTTCCCGGGTGGGACCAAATTTTTATATGATCTGCAAATATTTGTTTCGGAGTTTGGGTTTTTTCTATATATAATAAGAATGTTTTTACAAAAAAGTATGTTTATGTATTAATATGAGTTGTCTAGTACCCATAGTGCAAGCTCTGCTTACTTTGGGACTAGATGATGTTGTGTGTTAGATGTTCGAAATATTTATTTATTTATTATTTATTTATATTATTATATATTGCAACATTTTTAGGACTAATTATATAGAGCTTAGGCTATTAATTATAAAACACTGAATAATACATTCCACAATCCATTCATCAAAGTACCTAATATTTCTCCTCTACGTTTTTTGTTTCTTTAGAGCCAGCCAAAACTCTACTCTGCCTGATGGAAAGCATGAGCAGAATACAAGAGTGAGGGCCACCACACTCGCTGCGAATGCAGTCAAAGCAGTATGGCGGCCTAATGAGATGCTTTATTCACGACCATCTGCAATTTTTCCCAAAATAGATGTTTCCCAAAAAGTCCACATGCCGGTAATTAGTTACTTACACATAAGACTACAATATTATCTAGCACGTTTAAAAACTTCATTCTTCCTCTTCGAGTATAACTCTGTAAGTATTTTATATACGTATTTCCCGTTTGCGCTGTTTGCCGGTCGGTGGAATGCGCGTCTCCTCCCCCTACGGATGTTAGTTATTAAACGTTATTAATATGACTAATTTTATACAAATACACATTTTTTTATAAATTAAAAATATTTTATATTTTTTTTTTGCTGACGCTATCCTTCAAGTGATGTCATTATCGCCAACGGCAAACTTAGCGCGAACGAGTACTATGTTATAAATATAAGCTACAAATTAACGCTACTACAAACGCTACGGTTTATTTGTAGCATGTAGCATTACAAATCCCGGGTCGTGTCAAAAAGTGTTTTTGGGTTTTTCTTAGGAAATTCCTAATAGCAGCCCAGAGTTTACAAGTTCGCGGTGGTTCACACCCGTGCCTCGGAGAGCATGTAAAGCCGTCGGTCCCGGTTGTCATGAACATCGATGGCAATCGTTATTGAGAAGTCAGTGCCCTCAAATTTACTGCCAGCTAGTTCAACCTTCGAATTTCAGTTCTCCCTCAGGGTTGCGGAGGTCCGATGCCAGTCGCTCCGTGGAAAAATTGATATTCAGGTATAACCGGTTGAACTAGTAGCCGACCCCAAATAATTTACGGAATAAGGCTAGGAAGAAGAAGTCAACTACTAAACATACTAACCCTGAACCGATATAACAAGCCTTTTTGAATATGAGCGACACACATCACTCTCATCTCACGATAAACATACTCCCATTGTAAAAGCAAAGTTAATTACCGCATTCCACAACCTAATAGCGACATATATTTTATCTATTTTGATAGCCGACTAACGCCAGGCATTAATTTAGTGCCCCCATCCGCTGTTATCTTGCGGATAAACTTAAAACATTCGGATAGCTGTGAGACAAATGAATCACTTCGCCATTATGGAGTACAGCGGTGTTCATATGCACGATATAGACTTGCGACTTTCAATATGGCTGAAATTGACGTAACAATACAGATTTGTTTAAATACTGGATAAAAAAAGGAATGTTCAAAATTTTTAATTGTCTGTTCCAAATTTAAAATTTAAAAAAGTGTTTTTTTTTAATCTTCATCGTGTTCGTTAATACAAAACCAAAAAGTTTTTAATTAACTAAAATATTTTATAGTAATTTTTGTTTTTGGTGTGAAACATCTATAGCCGCACGTAAAACAGATTTCTGGCCTGGCGACGCCTGGCGACGCGTCGCCACGGCATGGCGACGCGTCGCCACGGCACGCTATACGATGGTATATATATACAGTCTATATGCAGTAGTGTGTACTGTACTATTTTAATAATTAGTAATATTTTATTTTATCATTATGACATATTTAGTTCCTATTACAATATGTTCTTTTCTGCATATTACTTTTACCAAATTAATGGCGATGTTTCACATCTGCCAGGCGTCCCGTGACGGCTCATTTTTTTTATTGCAAAGATATTTATAATTGGACTATTAAGATAGCATATTCAAAAGTTTATCTATATATCCTAACATATCTACAATATATAAATAAAAAGTCAAGGAACTATATTAATAACTGTTAAATTAATAATAATACTATACCAAAAAACAGAGCAATGATTGATCCGGATTGCTTTTGAAAATATCCTCATAGTTATTTAGCAAAGATAATTGCGATGACAAAAAAAAACTATTCTTTTTTTCGTTACCCTCAGAATCGATGACTTCGTTTGAGTCGTAAAGAGGAGACTAAATTGAACGTGAAAGAACACGAACACTAAAAGGCTGTGTTGCCATGTTTAAAAGTCGTCCAAACTTGAGTTGTACGTCCGTAGGCACCTTTACAAAGGATATGGCCACATAATACCTATGTGAGATTGCGGTTCCACTGATAACTGTGAGTGCTTTTAGAGATAAGGGTAGTCGTGAAAACAAAAATTCGCGTATGATTTAAATACATATCAGTTACTTATCTTATGAGAAAATGTCAATCCTATCTCACTGTAACGATGTGGGTATGTATTTTAAATGAATTATAAGGTTTTATAGGAATATATAAAATTTCGACTGTTTGTTTTTGGCGCGGGATTTCTTGAAGTTCTAATTTATTTTTGAATAATTATGGTTATCAGATTTGTTTATAATGTGTTTGAGGTCATCTTAAGTGGTAACATTAACGATAAGTAGGTATTTATTTCTAGGATTTTTCGATATTTTTTTTATATGTATATTTAGTTTAACAAAGACAAAATACTTGTCTGAGCTACTGTTAAATTTAACGCAAAGTATAACATTTTCTAGGTCTTATTTGAATTATTACGTCTCGGAATGAGGTTTAGAGGTTTAGATACACATTGAAATCTCATTTATTTTGTTATTGTCTATGAATAGCATTTCTATAAATAGAAAACAAATATATTACAATTGTTGTCCATCAAAAAATATGATTAATAATATATATTATTATAATGAAATGATTTATTTCTAATTTTACTTATTTATTTAGATTTAATTTAATAGAAATTTAAGCACGGAACTCAATAATATGTAATGTAGTCAATTAGAAAACTATCTAAAACAAAGCCATTAACAACCATTCTTCTCCCAAACATTCCGTATTTAAACCGTTCAGAAAAGTCTTTATAAATAAAAAGATTCCTACGTATTACATATTTCATTTTATATATACTACACTTATTTTTTTTACTAAGCTAATACACGGTCATCACAACGTCATTCCACAGTTATCACTTATCACCGACCACTACTGTTGACCGTTCATGGGAGCGCGACAAAAAACCAACAGTGCATCTGCTTAATCACTACATATCCAATAAAACAACTACTAAAAGCACATAATCTAATATCCAAGGATTTATTCTCCCAATAAATCTATATATTTATCAAGTATTTTAGTTCTAAAATTCTATGTATCCATAAAAAGAGTCTGGCTATACGCGCCCGCGTTATCAGCCGGCAGCACCCGCCAGTTTGTCCCGTTTTATTCCACAGACTATACAACGTTTAAACTTCAGCCTTTTAATGCCCCAGGTTAAGTCAACATGCTTTGTTCATGGTTTTGGATAGGAAGTGAGATGATTTTGTCAAGACTGGGATCTAGATTACTTTGACATGTCACATTCTTTTTTGTCAAGTATGTATGTATATGTTTCCATATTTATATATGTATGCATGTGTGTGTATTTCTCTACATTTACGTATGTATGTATGAATTATGTTCCTATAGTACGTAATAATAATAAATAAATAAATAATAAATATTTCGGACATCTTTCACACAGCGTCATCTACTCCCAAACTAAGCAGAGCTTGTATTATGGGTCCGCCATGCTAAATTTTTTTGGAGGAATCATAAATAAATAAATAAATTTGCATATGGTACATTATCTGTATTTTTTGTTTTGATATATATTTATTTTGATAATCTTAAGACATTGAATCATAATAAAAGTGATAATCACAGTCCAAAGATCACTTGACTAAAATAGAATCATATCAGCGAGAATTTTTTTGTTTATTAACTTGAGAGAATGTGACAACAAAGACAGTAGCGAATGACATGTGAGTGAATGGAATGTTCTTTTTTAATGTTCTATGAGAAATTATTCACGGTCACTGTCATTCCGAACAGAGATCTGTGTCAAACGGGGTTTGTTTTGGAAAAGTTAAACCTGCCGCCCTAGCCAAATTGAAAACGTTTTTCGTTTTCTATTCTATTTCTATATTCTCTTGTTTTGTTGGCCAATATCACTCGGTCACGTGATCAAAACAAAATATTAGCCAATAAAATAAATAAATAAATAAAATAAAATGAAATAAAAGTTTATTTGAACCAAATAATTACGGAGTACACAGAAACAGATATGGTTGGTAATATATAATAAATAAATAATATTTCGGACATCTTACACACAACGTCGCCTAGTCCCAAGCTAAGCAGGGCTCGTATTATGGGTACTAAATAACTGATATAATTATACATAATCATACTTTTTTTTGTAAATATATACATATTTTACATAGAAAAACACCGAGACTCCGAAACAAATATTTGTGGATCACACAAATATTTGGTCTGACCCGGAAATCGAACCCGAGACCTCTTGATCAGCAGCCGCATACGCTAACCACTAGACCAACAAGGCAGTCAAGAAAAAACACAACAACAATGAAAAAAGAGAATAGAGAAACAAAATATGAAGAACGTTTGCAACTTCGTCAGGTATTTGTAATCTCGGAAAGAGAAAATTCAGTTATTAGACGTTTATACAATCCTTATTTCAATTTTAACAATTATTTAATATATTCTCTATTTATTTCACTTTTTATTAGTCACTGCTATCGCGCAAAGAACTCCTAATTCAACTTCCTGAATTTAACCTAACGATATCTTCCAGAGACAATTACAGACACGTTCTAAAGTAAAACAAGGTACATGAAAAACGTATTTACATACTATTGTGTTTAGAAACTCCCGCGTTATAATAACAACAAACACCACACACACACACACACACATAAAGCTCCCACTTAATATTTGCACACAAGTTGGTCGTGTGTTGAAAATAAACTCACGCGGCGTGCGCTGGGGTGATAAGACCGCCGCCCGCCCAACGTGACGTATAGACCGATAGACACCACTGGGCGCCAAGATAACCTGCTATTGATGCCAACCAACCTGATTGACTTACAGCCTTCAGAAATTGTACTTAGATATACTGACTTCACTTATGTATAAAGGGCGATTGAATAAAATTATGTCTGAAAATAATTGAGATGAACAATGGTTCAGTATTGATAAGGGCTGCTTCTTATACCATTACTTAGTAGCTTTTAAAGCTATGAAGTGTTTTTTTTTTAAAGAACTCCCGCAATAGGAATATTTATTCCTGTGTCGCGCAGGATTTTTCAAACATACATGAAACGGACACAAAGAACACCCAGACTCAGAGCAACAATTTGTGAATAACACAAAGTGTTATCCGCAAGTGTTATGGCGCAGTAGAGAACAGTTAAGCCTACCAAAGTGACTATACTCTGTCTGATAGAAAGCATGAGAAGAATCCAGGAGTAGGGGCTACCATCCTCATTGTGGGTGCATGGTGACCTACACCATGGTGGCTTACTGAGATGTTTCTGCATCATTCTATCATTAAGTAAAAAGTGATAATATTCATACAACGCAAGACTTAACAGTTTGAAGAAATTATAAAACAAAGTACAATAAAATAATAAATAAATAAATATTTGGACATCTGACACACAACATCATCTAGTCCCAAGCTAAGCAGAGCTTGTGTTATGGGTACTAGACAACTGATATAAATACATAAACATACGTTTTTTTTGTAAATACATACATATTATACATAGAAAACACCCAGACTCCGAAACAAATATTTGTGAATCACACAAATAATATTTGGTCCGACCCGGGAATCGAACCCGAGACCTCTTGATCAGCAGCCGCTAACGCTAACCACTAGACCAACGAGGCAGTCAAAATAGATTATTCATAAACGAAAAGTTATTAAAAATATGAATAAAAACTATTTTTTACAAGTATAAAATGTCATATAATTATAATGTCAACGCTTATTAGTAAATAAAAATACATAAATAATACTTATATTGCGAAAACAAGGTACAGGTTTCTTAAAAATAGCTATGTAATTTAAATTTAGAATACCTGAATGTAAAAAAGGCAGCGACAATTTTCATTACGACTCGTTTTCCTATTACGATTTTTTATAAGTTTTAAAAATAGCAGATACGTATATATATAACTTTAATGTCAACTACTTGTTAATAAATATACATAAATAAAAACTCGCGAAAATCAGATAAGTACAGGTTTCCCGAAAATAGATAAGTAATTTAAATTTAGAATTTCTATATATGTTAAAAAGTCATAGGCGAAGTGTCATGACTATTTTTAGATAGTACGTGTTTTACGAGTAATTTAAAAATAGGTCTGACCTCGCTTAAAATTAATAATTTTAAAAATTGTTATATAATTTTAAAATTAGAAGCTTTGCATTGATTAATAAAATTATAGTTAATATTAATAAATTGACATAGCGTGCGTTGGCGGGTCATATAAAATTATCCTAATATATTATATCTTCTCAAAACAGAAATTATTTATTAAAAAAAACAAACAACCTTTATGTAGCTAATTGAATTAATTAAATAAATATTTATGTGCATGGCAAGCTTTCATTTTAATTTCTTAATTGGGAAGAAAACTATCAATTAATCAAAACATCATTGATTGAATATTTTTAATATAATTTTTTTATATATTAGCTGCCAATGATGGTGCCTGATGGAAAGCATGACGTCCTCGCTGCCACAGCGGACAGTGCAGCACGGTGACATACACTACCTACTTTAAATAGAATTCAATTTGTTTCTATAATTTAATCTGCTATATTTAAAATGCTGTAAATTAAAACGAGATGTAAAATGAGTAATTTAAGTACGCAATATATCAATCCACTACGTACTTTAACATAGCAGAAACAAAAAAAACTGTTTGTAACCATCGTATAAAATCTCGATAGTAACTATTTTTAGACAACAGACAAACAGCCAGAGAGATATCGTTTGTTAGAGTGGCTTAATCGATTCGCAGCCGTGGCCTTATCTATGGTCAATATAAAACTGAATGTGTTTTTATCTGAAGATATTAGGGCTCAGTGCACACTGTACGAGACATTTAATTACGAGAGATTATGATTTGTATTTTTTAAGGAATAACGTGCTTTAGTTGTTTCACATAGTTCATTATTTTATCATTATTCACGGACTTAAAAAAGGGCATCTCTGTGGTTTGTTTTGGCATTTCATCCCACAGTACTAGCCTACTACTACTACTACCACAATATACTACTACCGAGTTCCTGGAGCCTCTGCAGTTGCGGAGAGACATCGCTTCTATGGTGGTCCTCTATCGCCTTTACCATGGAGTGTTCTGAAGAGCTCTTCCAACTGGTTCCTCCTTCTCCCTTCCTTTACAGGACAACACGTGCCGGACTTGGAAGTCACAGCCTCAGGGTAGAGGAAATACGCACTAGAATGAAACGTTTCGGCTCCTCCTTCTTATGCCGAGCAATCAAAAGCTGGAATTCACTACCAGCTCACGTGTTTCCCTCCCACTTTGATCCCAGGTCCTTTAAGCAGGGCGTGAAAAAGCATCTCACTAAGCCGCCATAGCACACTATATAGACCGCCATGCTTTAGTGCTGCATTCGCGGCAATGGTGTGTGGTTTCCCCCACTCTTGGATTCTGCTCGTGCTTTCCATCAGGCAGGGTAGGGTCACTTTGGTAGGCTAAATATTTAAAAAAAGGCAAATGCCGGCACCTTCTAGCTGTAAAGTCCGACGTGTTATGTCAACCGTAGACACTGCCTCAGAAAAAACCAGCCCCACTAGCCAACTTGGAAACGTTTTTAGGGTTCCGTAGCCAAATGGCAAAAAACTGAACCCTTATAGATTCGTCAAGTCTGTCTGTCTGTCTGTCTGTCTGTCTGTCTGTCTGTCTGTCTGTCTGTCTGTCTGTCTGTCCGTCCGTCCGTATGTCACAGCCAATTATTCGTATTTCATTGTATTATTTCATTGGCTAATATTTTGTTTTGATCACGTGACTGGGTGACAGTAGCCAATGAAACAACAGAATAGAGAAATAGAATAGGCAGTGTTAGTTATTCTCTGCTTTTCACTGAGTGACTTACTAAAGTAGAATCACTTTAGTAAGTCGCCCATCATTTATTTTAAATGATTATTTCGGGGTCGGACCCAATTCATAGTACCCAAACAAACCTTAAGAATTATAATTTGCTTAATTACTGTACGTTATTGTTCTATATTATTATTTATATATCAGACCGGTTCACGTTTTATTGACCGAGATAACTCGAGATTTTAATGCTAATGGCAAACGTAAATGGTATAAAGATTTGCTTAAGAGCGCCGATTATAGAGATTACGATTACGTTAAGGTTATTTTATTGAAGATACTGTCAAATGGGAATAGGTATTGGTATTGGGTAATTTATTTGCATACATTTACGTATCTGGAACCACAGAACAACATGGTAGGTAGTAGCCATAGCGTCTTTTCTCGATACACAACAGTCCATCATTTTTTTGCGAGGGAAAATCTTTTCACAGTCATTTTAAAGGAATGACAGCATTCTTGCTGTCGTATTTCATTGGTGAGTGTGAGACCGGAGGCCCAATAATTCTGCATCATTCTCCAGTATGATGCAGAAACATCTGACCAGGCCGCCATGGTATGTATCACCATGCTGCATTGCCTACCCTCACAATGAGGATAGTGACCCCTACTCTTGGATTCTACTCATGCTTTCTCTCAGGCAGGGTAGAGTCACTTTGGTAGGCTTAAATATAAAAAAAAGTAGCATACAAAACTAGCGGTACATCGCATACTGTCACATTCACAATTCCACCCACAAATTACCACATTCCTTGTGATTAGAGTGCCTATTCGGTCTTATACGTTAACAGTTGGTGAACACCTGCGTATGGCTATGCCCTACACTGCTTTTAAATAAAATATACCTAATATCAATACCTATTCCAAAGCATAACAGTAGAGTGTTAATTCGGTAAGTAAATCAGATTCTGCTAAAAATTACAATGATTACATTGTAATTTAGTAATTGTATTCATTTATGTGCTTTTTATCTATTTTATTTTAATAACTTATAAATGCGAGTATTCAGATATATGCATATTATTCAATTGATATTTTTAGATATTTTATTTTATATATAACTATAAACACTATTTATGTTTCAAAAACAAAACGAGGTTTTTCCTAATTATCCACACATCTGTTTTTAGATTCGGTAAAAAGAAACCCATGTCTTTCCTCAAGTATCTAAATATCTCTATGCCGAATTCTATTGAACTACTCATGCTTTCCATCAGGCACAGTAGAGTCATTTTGGCAGGCTTAAATTTAAAAAAAAAAAAAAAAAAAAAAGAACTCGGAGCAGCGGTTAAGCGTTAAGCGTGAAAGCGTCACATACAACTTTAAAATCTAAGCAAACTATACAAATAATAAATTGAACTATCAATCTGCTTGTAATTTCAAATTAACAACTTTTCACTTATACATAAGCATTTAAAAAAAAAGTCTGTCTGTCGTTATAATATAATACGTCAGTTTGTTTCAGCTTATCTCACAATATTCTAGGTCTATAAGATCAGCCACAGATAGTCTCCAAATGCCGTGATGATGCTCCACTCTTGAGAGTTCAATGAACAAAAAGTAAATGCGTAGGTACAATGACATCACCATACATGTAAATATATGACATACATATACATGTATGATGATATATACAGCACATTAGGACGACTATCATATATTAGAGCTCAAACCCGTTAAACCAGCTATATTTGAATATCGTCAAATAACAGAAGATTGATATGTTAAATGAACGATTAAAATTTTAATTTCATGACTTAATATTGATAATTATAGGTCTGTATCCATATCATACGATTTATGAAGACAGGCAATATCTCAGTAGGGCTGTTAGCTTGTCATTTCGGTGCAGACAAACAATTATTTACAAAATTTGTTAAATATTCAATTTTCTATTCCGGTTGCCAGCTTTAAATATAAATTCTCGAGAGGAGTTATCAAAGCGGCTATTTGGCCGTCAAATTCACATTCCCTTCAACTTGGCATTTCAGATAGATCGGCCACCCACGGGGTGATAGCGCAGGACACACTCGGCGATAGGTCGGGCGCGCTCGGGTCGCGTCGGGCGCTGTCGGCCCGCCTCGGCCACGCTCGTTGATGCTCGAGATTGTGCCTACGCGCACAGAGATTGAAGTGTGGAAATTTGTTGCTTTGTCATATTCGCAGATTTAGATACTCGATAGAAACAAGTTATAGCGAATTGTCTGTGAATATTGTTTCGCAGATAATATTAATAGAGACAAAGTTTCTTGAAATGAATTGCTGCGAAATCAATTTGTTACTTTATGCAGCTGATTAACAGCTTGATAACGCCTAGGCGCTATACCTACTTCATTTTGATACTTTACAGAAGTCTATATACAAAACGATTTAGGCACATAATTAATAATAAAAAAAATGTATAAACTACTGGGTTATTGTAAATAATTGAAAGATTTTTTAAAAACTTTATGTTAAAATAAAAATTTCCTGAATTAACTAAAAAAAATACACAACCATTTTAATTAAATTGATTGTAGGAATTTTAACAATCGATTACTCGATTTAGTTACTCGATTGGTTATAAAGTAGAAATTTCTAAGAAATTTAAAGATATCTACATTATATAATTACTTAGATTAACTAAATAAATCAATATTTACAAATTTTATAAAGAATATAATTGTATTAATGAATAATGAAAAACTACTCCATACATAAATTAAGATATAATTAAGATAAATCGCTATTCAGATTTAACCGAATGTTCTTGGTTGCACTCTAAATGCAGTGTACGAGAGGTACTCCCTCAGGGGTAGGTGGGGGTGGCGATAGCGATCGCCTATTGGCCGATACACCAGATTTATGCGACCTATCTCCACCGTCTTAATTTACGATGCTCCCCAGTTATGTGCATGATTAATATTTTTTAGTAAGCTTAAACATGTTGGTTTTAGATATCAGATTGTTTGCCTATTTTATTTGTTGAACTCACTCAATTTTTTTATTCATTACTTGCTGCTTCCCACTATATTACCTACTCGTGGGTTTTGAAGCTTTTAAACCAGATATTGATCCCTATTTATTCTATTAATTTATTTGTTTTGAAAAGTAGTAGATAAAAGTTTAAAATTATAGTAACCTAGATATTCCTTATACGGTCAGCTATCTGACAAGGAAAGTCCTCTCAAGATCGGTACAGCCATTCCAGAGAAAAAAAAATATTAATTAAGATTTTTGGAGACTTGTCTTACTGCCTCGTTGGTCTAGTGGTTAGCGTATGCGACTGCTAATCAAGAGGTCTCGGGTTCAAATCCCGGGTCGGGCCAAAAAGTGTTTTTGGGATTTTCTTAGGAAATTCCTAATAGCTGCCCGGAGTTTGGAAGTTTGGCGGTGATTCACGCCCGTGCCTCGGAGAGTACGTAAAGCCGTCGGTCCCGGTTGTCATGAACATCTATGGCAATCATTATTGGGAAGTCAGTGCCCTCAAATATACTGACAACTAGTTCAATCTTCGAATTTCAGTTCTCCCTTAGGGTTGCGGAGGTCCGATGCCAGTCGCTCCGTGCAAAAACTGAAATTCAGGTAAAACCGGTTGAACTAGTAGCCGACCCCAAATAAACTTGGGAATTATGGCTAGAAGGATGTCTTACATGATATTGAAATGAAATGACGACTTTTTTCTCCTAATAATAATAATGCGCAATTTGCATTTACATGCATTTAAATATCAAATTAATTTAATGTATATATTATTATCACAAAAGTTACATTAAATAATTAGTGTGATATCTAATTTTCCCTTACATATAAATCATTCAAAACCAAAAGCACTCAGCCTCCTCGCTAGATATCGGTCTAGACTACGCGCGCGCTTATCTAAAACACGTGTTGTTCCAGATGCCTTAGATACAGGGCTTTTAGCATCAGCCACTCGGCCCCATCGCGCACTCTATCACTGTCGTAAAAATAGACCAGTACTGAGTAGTCGTACTGAATGGAATATATTGAGGCTTCAGCCTTGATAAGTTAACTATTTAAATGATTAGTAGAAGGCGTTTACTAGCCCTTTACCGATCGCTTTTGGCTCGATACAGGTTCGATCTCATCCTTCGTAGTGGAATGAATAGGAGTGGTCAGATTTGGTATTCTATATCCGTTACCAACCCGTCTGGCCAGGCGTAGTATGGTATGCTTAACCTCCTTTCCAAAGAGATGCTTATGTCCAGTGAAATGTGATGTGATTATGTGATCGCTTTTGAGATATAGACGCGCGTGTGTGTGTGTGTGTGTGTGTGTGTGTGTGTGTGTGTGTGTGTGTGTGTGTGTGTGTGTGTGTGTGTGAGTGCATGGTGACCGGTTAAGAAAACATAGCGTAACCCTCCTATTCATCACATAGATGTCGCAAAAAGCAACGAAGCTAATAAACTACGCAGGACACCACTACAGAGAGGAGGAAAATGTCTTCTCTACACCGACACCAGCCAGCGTTGTATAGTAAACCAAAACCTCTTTTCTAAAAGGCAGCTTATGTCCAGCAGTGTAATGTTAAAGTCTGCTGATGAAGTATGTGTGTATGTAACGAAGGGGTGTGAAGAAGCATCTCACAAAGCCGCCATAGTTTGGGTCAGCATCGGTGTGAAAAAGCATCTCACAAAGCCGCCATAGTTTGGATCAGCATCAGTGTGAAAAAGCATCTCACAAAGCCGCCATAGTTTGGGTCAGCATCGGTGTGAAAAAGCATCTCACAAAGCCGCCATAGTTTGGGTCAGCATCGGTGTGAAAAAGCATCTCACAAAGCCGCCTTAGTTTGGGTCAGCATCGCCATACTTTCTGCATCGCAGGCAGTCTGGTGGCCCCCACTCTTGGATTCCATTCATGCTTACCATCAGGCAGAGCGGAGTCACATTTGTAGACATCAAATAAAAAATAAAAAAACCATGTGTCACCAAAGAGTTAGTAAAATACAAACTTGAATAAAAGAATACTGCACACAGAGGCATAACAAAACTTTATGCTATGAGTATCTAAGAAGTCAGAATATTTAGTATGTTGGATAGCGCACAGGGTAAGCACAAAGGCTAGTTGGCGTGGGTAGCTAGATACAGATCTAGGCATTGTCCATGTCGGAGTCTGTGTCCAAGCTCACTTAATAGATTTGACTATCGGAAGCTTGTTTTCGATACTATGACGTTCTATTACTTCGGAAAATTAAATGTTTTTTTTTAAATAATGGTTCTATCTTCCTAAATACCAATACAAGCATAACATACCTGGATCACCAGCACCTATATATATAGATATCTACAATAATTCTGAAAAGTGAGTGCAAATAAAACTTTTCGAGTAAAATAGTTTAGATGTCGGTTTTTAATAATACTTTAAGAAATACAACATTAAAAACATGTAATAAATGTATGTCCATCTCAGTATAACTTACTTGAATTACTTCTGCTAGATAGTTATAACCTTATCTACCTATATAAAACAATAAAAAATACAATTTATTAACTCAAATAAAAATCCCAATAAACTACTTTGAAGTTCGATAAATATTTAATTTAATATTTTTCGGACAACTGACACACAACGACAGCTAGTCCCAAAAGAAAACATCCAAACTCCAAAAATATTTTTATATAAGACAAATTGGTCCGAACCTGGCATTGAACCCGAGATCTAAAGCAGTTGCACACGCTACAACTGTGCCACCGAGGCGGTCAAATGTGTAAAATCTTTTTTTTTGTACCCACAAAAGTAAGCTGACAAAAACTTTTTTTTTTCTGGCAACAATCACAAAACTAACCACAGCACAGGCCGACGGAAGGTAGTATCTAGGGAGTAAAAGGAATTTTATCACAACAATTTCTTTTCGTGTACAAATATAAGGATAGTCATTAATTAAGCCTGCATTCATATCAGCCGGGCCACGTTATATCCAGGCGGGCCCGGGCGCACCCACTACCTGCTATCTGCTTATAATAAACAACTTTGTCACAAATTAGCATATTACTACATTGCGTCACAACATGCCCTCTCCTCACTCGTAAGGGCCACAGCACACTAGCTACCTTTAGCATCGACGATCGACAAGTAGTCGCCTTTTAGAAGCCTAAATACGGCCACCGAACGCTCCACACCGCACACTTAAAAACGCCAAACGCGGAGATTGAGTCGCTTTTTAGAAACGCGACACAGCAGCTGAGCGCTACTCTCCGCACACATTCGGATGCCGGTAGCATCGATTTGGCGTCGGAAAATTATAGACAACACTACGTCACTACAGCCGACGCGATCCAGGCATCTGAGCAATCGCTAAAACGCGCGTTTCCGATACCGCGTTCAAACGCAGAAAGTCGCGATTGATGCAACATGACGCGCGATTTTGATACCGCGATCGAACGCAGGAAGTGGCTAAAACGCTATGCAGCATCGATGCAGTCGCAAAATCGCCGATCGCCGATGCGAAAAGTAGCTAGTGTGCTGTGGCCCTAAATTAAGTTGCTACGTTGAGATGACGTACACACATATAATATGAGATTTTTATATATGAAACTGGTATGGGTGTGTCGCTTATGCTTTATTTGATAACGACAAAAAATTAAAAACTTAAGAATAATTAAGAACTTTACCAGCTGTCCCACGCTTTCTATGCGTGCCTTTTCAATTATGATCGGCTGCCATTTGTCTAAACATGTTAACTGTCCTATTTTAGACACACCAGCAAAACACACATTCAAAACACATGGATACTGGTTAGAAACTTTTGGAGTTTATCGTGAGCAAGAACATGATACTAGAATTAAAAGTTCTTCTTTACTCTACAATATATCTCAATTCAAATAAATAATGTTTATTTGTGTACCAATTTCAGTAAATATTTAATTGAAAGTCTTTCTCACCATCCTAAAAGATAAAAAATCCCATTTTTAAAATATCCTTTAAAATTACAGAAGAATAATATGTTTACCTGATACACTTATTAGGTATCATAAAGCAGACATAATGTTACGTCAAAGATGCAGCAAATGTAAAATCTGTACCGGTATTTTGGTTCTGTGATTTGAAAGCTAGAACTGGATCAACCAATTACAAAATTACAAAAATCTTATAGATTTGATGATCATTCAATTCATTTCTAATCATCAACATTAGAAAAATGTCATATCACCCGGGTTGTGTAGAATTATGTTTTCTCGGAAGACGGTCTGCATTTCTCTTCTCTACTGTTAATTATCTTTTAGCTTCAAGGGTTAGGGCTCTCAAGTAAACAATTGACTGCAGCTTAACATTATATGAACCAAATGAACTGCTTTATTACTGGTAATTGACCCTATTCAAAACCGGGGCAACACTGCTGTTATCACAAAAGAATGTGACAACTTAACTGTGATCATCACATATTAACATAAAGTATGTAAAAAGCTCCAAAATAAGGTGCGTAGACACGCACGCGTGGGCACGCATCACGCATGACACGCGTTTGACAATCGCGTGCGATTGTGACGCGATTGGGCGATAGCGTGATAACGCACGCGATGCTTATAACCTTGCTGGCAAGTGATAGTGGCCTTTTTACATTGGAACAAGTAATAAGACAAGGTTTTAAAATGAAATAACTTGAAATAAGGAATTTAAAAAAACCCAAATGAACTAGTTATAGTAGTAGGTAGGGCACGACTAATTTCTGCTTAAATTATTTCCTATAAAAGAACGCCGGATGAGAAGACTGTAAATAGAAAACCATTCGATTATACATCATTATCAAAGTTCAATGTGAGGAAGAGATTTTAATCTACTATAACCTGACTAGTTGTTAACTAAAACTTTGACATCCTTGTTGGTCTAGTGGTTAGCATGTGCAGCTGCTGATCAAGATGTCTCGAGTTCGATTCCCGGATCGAACCACATGTTTGTGTAATCCACAAATAGTTTTTTTGGAGTTTGGGTGTTTTCTATATACATTTATTTTTTAAAGTATGTTTATGTATTTATATCAGTTGTCTAGTACCCACAATACAAGCTCTGCTTAATTTGGGACTAGATGACGTTGTGTGTAAGATGTCCGAAATATTAATACCTTATTTTGATTCAGAGGCTTTAAGAAATCACCGCTTGCTGCTATGACATAGACCACACAACATTCATATATCCTTGTCATCAAAGAAATCTTATCGAATGGATTTCAGATGCTAATATGCGAATAGTTGCTAGTTATATCACGCTATTTTACTTATATTGGTACTAGTAGGAGTAACATAGTAAGATACCTAGATATATTTAGTCTTAATCACAAGAAGATAATTTTCCTATTACCATAGTCCATTAAATTATATATTTATACTTTTTATATACATATTTTATGTCCATATTCAACGTAACCCTCAAAATCCGTACCTCAAAAGCCTATACGTAGATACCTAAGTCTAATTGTATCAAAATAACAGACCCTAAAACTTTTATTATGACAAGCACTCACGACCTAATATGACCTCAAACAACTCATAGACAAAATATAATATCAGGCAAAGTGCGTGTTGACAAAACACACCGTACTTTTAAAAGCATAATAACAGATATATTGTATGTAAGTTCCCCATTCGTTCAATGTTTCCTGAATAGCGCCTTACATAACCTGTATGAATGATTTTATTTTTGGAATATAATACCTCTCACTGTGTTCATTAACGTGTCCTTGAGTGATTTATTAATGAATTAAATAGTTTTATGAACGATTTATAAGTAGTAGGTATAATAAAAGCACAGAATACATAATAGTACCAGTACAGAAGACTCACTCCGAAAAGTAAATTAAAGTTAAAGATACCCTCGGTGTCAAAAGATTAAGTTCAATTCAGATCGCACACCGCCGAATCACTACGATTATATTTACATATAATTGCGTCTCTTTCTATCGTGTAACTCTTAACTGTTCTGACGAAGTCTGTTCGACCGGCGTGTCTGACCCGGCAGGCAGCCGGCCGACTATACCTAAACTGCGGAGTGACACCCCCTGATAAAAGTCCAAAATTTAACTTTATCCCGTTAAAATTACTAATTTTCATTATTCATCATCAACAACCTATAAAGTCCCACTGCTGGCCTCAGTTCTCCTCTCAGGAGAGGGTTAAGGCTATATCTCCCCACGCTAGCCGAGTGCGGGTTGGGGACTGGTAAGACATGTTGTGGCTACGTAAATCTTGCCGTTGAATGTCTTTAAGCCACCCGAAGGCCTCCAACTAGGCTTCACGACTATTATCTTATGATCACAACCGGGACCGATTGCTTAACGTGACCCATCTGACTGACCAACTAACTGAGGCCGCCGTAGTAGCTCGCCCTCGGTAATTGATTCCAATCATTTATCAGCCTCTATTAGTCCACTGCTGGACATAGGCCTCTACTTAGAATACAGGTTTTAGCTCACAATAGTTAAAAGTAGAAATTTTAATAAATAAAAGCTGTATATCTAATGGAAATACATCAACACTCACGAATAGTCTTGATCTAAAAACTTTTTTTTTTAATGAGAATTTTAAATCTCAAAATATGTCCCAAAAATGGTTATATATCTGGAAACCCTATACGTAGAGGACTCATCGCGTGCAGATAGAGATCTGTTTTCACTTCCCTGAGCATGAGGTAACGCGGTAACGCACCTAATGTCACCGCATAATGTCACATGTCAACGTTGACATATTTTACTAGTGTGTCAGAGCTTTAAAGTTTTGTTAGTAGGTCAGAATGTGATAGCAATTCGTTTATTTGACAATAATGAATATTGTCTTTGCCTATTCATCTGGCAAAAGAGGTTTTAAAACATTATATTTAATACGTTTAGAAGTATAATTTAACGAATCCACTGTTAAGATTTTAAAGTTTAAGGTCTTCCTCCTCCTTGCGTCGATATCCTCAATTCTGAGGGTCGTGACCTCTACTTGTCAGCAATCTGCGAGTGACAGTTCTCCATTCGTCTCGGCTTTGAGCAGTGTGCAGGGCAGCATGGAACGTACTATTGAGGGATGAGCAAATTTGGTCTGTCCAACGCAATGGGCTGCGGCCTCTGGGTCTTTTCCCCTCGACTTTGCCAGTAACCATCAATCTTTCGAGGTTATCATCGGCTCTCCTCGCAATATGGCCGAAATATCCGAGGACCCTACGGAGACAGAGAGATGACAGGCGCTCTCGAATGTCGAGCTCCTTGAGGATAGAGGCGTTGGTGCGGTGGGCTGTCCAAGGTACCCGCAGTAGTCTCCTCCAGCACCACATCTCGAAAGCATCAATGCGCCTACGGTCGGCCGCTTTCATTGTCCACGCCTCGACTCCGTAGAGGAATATTGGGAAGACGAGGGTTTGTACCAGTTTTATTTTTGTTTTTTTGGAGATGTTACGGTCTTTCCATATCCCCTTGTCCCCATGTCATCATATTTCCATGTCCCCATGTCCCTTCAGGTCGGACATTGCACTTTTGGCCATGCCAATGCGTCTCCGTATCTCCTTTTCGCATGATCCGGTATTGCTGATGCTGGAACCAAGGTAGACAAAGTCCTCCACCACCTCAAGGTTAAGCGACCCCGTGAGTTCAAGTTTGCCTAAGGATGTATTCGCCATAGATATTAAAAAGAATTGGAGACAGTATGCAGCCCTGGCGTACTCCTTTTCCGAACGAGAACGATTTCGAGTGGCTTTGGTCCACTCTCACGACACCTTTGCTGTTATTGTAGAGCGATCGAACCAGAGCTGTTAAGTGTTGTGGCACGCCCATTTCGCCCAGTATCTGCCACAAGCAGTCCCATCTGACACAGTCAAAGGCCTTGCTGTAGTCCACAAAACATAGTACTACTGGTGTGTCGAACTCATAGGACTTCTCAACGATTTGCCTAATGTTTATTAGTTGTTCTCTGGTTCCCTTGCCCTTCACAAAACCAGCTTGTTCCTGTGGTATTTGCCAATCCAGAAAATGACGGATGCGCGCATTGATAACGTGAAGCAGGACTTTGCTGGCGTGCGAAATTAATGCAAGGGTGCGGTAGTTGTCGCATAGCTTCGTGGAGCCCTTTTTATGAAGGGGGAGAATGATTGACTCTGTCCAGTCCTGGGGCCATATGCCAGTGTTCCAGATGTTGTTACAGATACTGTGCAGAAGGTCAGTGCCCTGTTCCCCGAGAGCGACAAGAATTTCTGTTGTTATAAGATCTGACCCAGGGGCTTTCCTAGTTTTGAGTGATCTAAGGGCAGCTGCTATCTCAGATCGTAGGATTGCAGGTTCAGGGTCAAAGATAGGTCCACTGGGGGTGGGCAAAAGTGATGTTTCATTGTCGCTCTTATACAGTTGGCCGCAATACGATCGCCACCTTTCCGCAATGTCGTCCAGGTTGCGTAGTGGTTGACCGTTTTCATCGTCGATCACCATAGTTTTCGGCCTAAATTTTTTGGAGAGAATACGGACTTTTCTAAATAGCTCGGCGGTGTGGGTATTGAGCGAATGTTTCTCCAAATCCATGCAGATTGATTCGATGAAACAGTTTTTGTCTCTGCGGCACTCGTATTGAATAGTTCTGCATAGTTCTCTGTATTTAGATCGATCTTCAAAAGTCCTTAAGCCCCGCGATTTTAAGTCCTTCCTCTCCAAAATAAGCTTCCACGTATGGTCGCGCAGCCAGCATGATTTCTTGGCGATTTTAGGGTGAGCTCTCGTCGCAGTCTTGAGTGCACTCTGGATGTGACCCTTGAAATGCTCCCACTGCGTATTTGCATCTGCTGGAATTGGTGTTGGATCATTAAGGATCGCTGTTTCAAAGGCCTTGGCTAGTAACTTCTGCTCTGATGTGTCAAGCTGCCTAGGCTTCAGCTGACAGTGTGTTTTAGGAGCTTTCAGGCGAAGAGTGAAGTTGGCAACGAGTAGATTATGATCTGATCCACACTCGGCACCCGGGAAGGTTTTGACATTACTTACAGATGACTTCCATCGCGACTGTATTATGATGTAATCTATTTGGTTTCTGTACCTATCGCCGGGGGATCTCCAGGTGTACAAGCGGCGATGATGATGTTGGAAACAGGTATTTGTAATGGTAAGTTTCCTGTCAATGCAGAATTCAATTAACCGCTGCCCGCGCTCGTTCCTTGTGCCAATTCCATACCTGCCAACGGTGTTCCTGATGTGGTTATCTGAGGCCGTACATCCAACCTTTGCATTCCAGTCTCCCAGGATCATTACTATTTCACGGGAAGATATAGTCCCGAGAGTTGTTTCGATGGCTCTGTAGAATGTGTCAATGTCCTCCTCAGAAGATGAGGCGGTTGGCGCATAAATTTGTACGATATTCAAGACGCACGGCTTGGTGTTCAGCCTGATGGTGATGATTCTATCCGAAACAGGGTTGTAGCCTAGTACATATTTATTAAAGCGACTTGGTATCATCAACCCCACGCCACCCACGCTCGAGTGGTCAGACCCAGAGAAGTAGAATGTGGCACCAGTTGGGGTTTTGAAGTGACCATTGCCACGCATGTGAGTCTCACTAATCCCAAGGATCGCAATGTTGAGGAGCTCCATTTCTCCTTCCACAATGCTCAATTTGCCGCTCTGACGAAGACCGCGAACATTCCATGTTCCGATTCGATGGTTGGTCCGTAGTGAGGCTTTGTTCGTTTTATCATCAGTAGCATTTCTTCTAGGCAGGGTCTGATGACACGCCCCAGTAGAAGCTTCGGTAGCATATTTCACACCACTCGGCCCGGATACCTGGTGGCGCCGGTGGTTAGTCGGATCGTCCAACAGTCTTTCTCTCGCAAATTCCGTGTCCATTATAGAGGTTTTCATGGGGGCGTAATAATGGTGGGTCCCCAGGTCCTTCCATATCAGTATTTCGGGGGCATTTAATCCCTCTGGCCACTGGATGCCACTTCACGACGCTGGGTGGTCGCGGCTGGAACGGGTTATTTACCGCCGCCCGATGCTCGGCGTTGGCCTTTTTACGAGCAAGTTATGGCCTTCTCCACGTCAACCCTCCTCCTTATGCAGCCGGGCTTGGGACCGTCCTCGGCGGAGTTAAGGTCTTAAAGACCAATCATTAATAACTGAATCGGACTTTGACCTGACATCACTTGTATATTTGTAATAACATCTTCCCACATTTGTATGCATAAAATATTTCCGAAGTCAAACTAACTTAACCGTTTTCTTTTCAGGTAAGTGCCCAAGCGGACGAGATAAACAACACCATGTAAGGCAGTGTGCATATTAAACGACAGTCGCATAATGCAGCCGTGGACTATCCTAACGAGAATAAAATGCGTTTTAAATCCACGTCTACCAATAGACTACAGGACTGAACAGCATAATGTGCCATTAATCCACAATGTCCATTCAATTTTAAGTAAAACAGCTTGCATAAAAAGTGGTGAACGCCGAAATAAATATTGGTAACTAGGGCTACCAGTATGGAAAGTATTTTTGTTAGTACATTAATTATATTATTTTATTTTATTTTACAACTTTTTGCACTGTAAGTACAATGGCGGACTTAATGCCATAGGCATTCTCTACCAGTCTACCGACGGGTGGTGCGGAGATGTTTGAGAAGGTGCACTACAATTATTGAGGAATAAATGAATAATACGATATATCTATTCATACGTAATCCATACATTTATACAGTATACATAAACATACACATATATATACATTTTCATATATATATACATACACATACATACATATATAAATATACATAAATACACACACATACACATACATAAACATGAATACATATAATAAATTAAATAAAAATATTTTTAATATAAAATGTTAATTTTGTGACGACTCTGATAAGCTCCGAGCAAGGAGAGCTCGTACCTTTGCTTTGAAGGTTTCGCGACTGGGTGCCATTCTGATTTCCTTGGGAAAGGCATTCCAGAGAAGGACAGATTGAACAGGGAAGGAAGAATGCACGCATGCAGAAGTGTGGGAGGAGCATGACAGAAGCAAACTGTTTGTGGAGCGAAGGCTTCGGTCATGGTTAGATCCTAGGAGTTGGAAAGATGAAGTTAGGTAGGTAGGCGTGTTAGGAGAGTTAAGAATAGTATAGAGAGTCGTTAGGGCGCGCAGGCGCACATTAATTATATTGTAGTATATTTAAAACGATAATATAAATAGCAAGTTATTTCAATGTCTATTAAAAGTGTAAGATTGAATTCTTGATAGACCAGTTCAGGTTATACCAGAATCGTTTAATTCATTAATGAACAGTTATACAAAAAGTCGATGAATTTGCTAACAATAATTTGGTCGAACCATTTGCTGTACTGCAGAAAAGTAAATTTAAGACAAGTAATGTCACTACTTCGGCTGTACAGCAATCTACATGTTAACAGATGAAATAAAGAAACAAAACAAAATAGGTACATAGAATAATCAATAGGCATAAGTATGCAAATTGACGACGTTGGAACCGTTACAAACGGTACCAAAAAGAATTCTGATTGTCGATAACCAAAATGTTTACCCAGAAACATAATATAAAAACTTTGTTTAAAAAAAAACCTATAAATCAGAAATGATCTGATACCCCTATTCATAACACAATACAATCTGACATCGAGTAAAAAGTATTGGTGACCACTGACCAGGGTGACCACACATCGTGTATCGCGAGCGAATATCGCGCGCTGTCCGTTTATTGTCATCGCCGTATCGCGGCGGCGATCGCGAATTCGATTCGTAAGCGAAGACAGGTCAACGCTGACTATAATGATACCATCAGTCAACGAATAATAGATTGTATAAATATACCTTGTTATGTATAAGAATGAAAAATATCCTGAATGAGGATATAAAACCAAAGTTACCACAAAGAATATTTTTGTTTCGGCTTCGATAGTCGTAGTATGAATGCAGTTGTCGTAAATAGCTATTTCCATTCGTAAATTTTCGAAATACTTGTGACTTTAAAAAAAAACTATTTATATAATATTTAAAATTAATTTTTTTCATCTAAAAAATTGCATACCCAAAATTAAAAAAAATATATTATTTTTCCATGGTTTTGTTTAGGGTATACTGTATAGTGAAGACAAATAAATAAACATACATGCTGGATGGAACAATAACAATTGATTATCAAAATATATTGCTTTATAAATAACTGAGTTAAGAGACAAGTACATGAACTAAAGGTGTAGAGTGTCTCTAAATCAGTGGTAACATTCGTGTATTAACAATTCTTCTTATTTTTCTTAGAGACGGCACCTCTTTTATTCTTCTTTTATCATCTTTTGCTGTTTCCAATTTTTAATCCAAATACGTTCGTCCAGCGGTCAGGCTTCTGGCATTAAAATATCTGGTAACGGCCGCAACTAGCCACAAGTTTAAAAATACACTTCTAATTGCCCTTCCTAAAACATTGTTGACATCCCTACACAAAATGCAACCACGAGCCTCACAAATCCAAAACCTATTGGATCGCTATAGTCCTATTTTTCCATAAAATATCTGGTGTCTACACTCTCCTACAGATTTATTCGCGGTGTAAGCCGAAGATGTATTTATTGTTAGCTTGTAATGTTCACTACACGTTTCTTTTATACGATTTTTATTGCGTTTTACCCATTAATATGTTTGTTGAACAATTTATTAGAAGTCGTGTATACGTTCACCGTAGGGTGCGGGTATCTGACTGCAATTTTTAAAAGCTCAGGATAGCAATAACTAACGCGGTAAAGTGTGTTTTGGACAACGCACTTGGTTTCCATTGTTTTTTATGAGTATCAGAAAGCTTCTTGTAACTATTTTTAAAATTTATGTTCATTAATTTATTTTTATTTATTAACCCTCTCCTGAGAGGAGACCCCAGCCCAGCAGCGGGATATTAAGGGTTGTTGATGAATTTATTTTGATTATTTAACATCGAATAAATATTAGAAATAAATCAATGACAAAATTAACTTATTATTGTTATTAAAAATATCACTTAAAAAGATTCCGAGTTACCTAACTCATTGACTCGTACATCCGATAGGCTGTAACAAAACAATTCCATCGAAGAACAGTTGAACAAATAGAACTATACAGAGTAAAAAAGGAACAGTGTTGATGCACGATCGAGAAACGATCGATTACAAATCGCCTATCGAGTATCGATACGGCGGATTCCCGCGGAATTGCACAATTTCCCGCGCCGACTCGACGAGGCTGGCTAATGAGAGCGTGGATACCACTACCATTGTTTACAGATGCGATCTCGTGTTATCTCTGCTATTTTTGTACGGTAGCCATGTTTCACTTATCTCTGTGCATTCGTATACGATGTTCGTCGATTGTTCCCCTTGTTTTTCGTCAGCGCAATCTCGTTATTGTTTCGCGATACTTTGATATTAATCAATGTAGGTTTTGGCTGTTGGTATAATTATTTGGATTGTTTCCATATGTACGTATGATGATTGAAATGTGAGATTAAGAATATTAACGTTGTATGCGGTACGGTGTGATGGTTGTTACATTAATGAGATTTTTTTACACTTTCATCTGTTATTGTTTTTATAACTCAAAACACCTAAGTAGACTGCAAATAAATAGACAAAAAATTTCAATATATACTTGTTACAAATAAATTCCACTCAAAAACATACCATATGACAATACTTTTCAAACTATTATTTATCCTAGATGTGAATGAAATTCGTTATTCAAAGTCTTCAATATTTTGTAGTTCTTATTTTTTGATCAATTATTAAGCTGACTAGTACAAAAGACAAAAAATAATAAGTGAACAGATAGTAACTAAACAGGTGCTGAATAAAGCACGAAGCAAATTAGACCGGCAAAGATGACGCGATAAAGTGTCGCGCGTCACATGGCGACACAAATCGCGTCGATCGCGCGTCAATCGCACCGCGTAACGAACCGTGTATTGTATGCAAAACGCACCCCTGGTATGTACTAACTCAGATATTGAATCTCTTACAATACGATCATAATGTAACATGTATTTATTTTGCTATACATTACTAAACATTTTTCACTTTATTCTATAATAACATTAATTTGCGTTATCGCTCTTTTTCCAAAAACTTGAAAGAAATACCCCAAATAATATTAAATATTGATATAAAATGTTAAACAATATCCACGATTTGCGTAGAAAATTCTTATTATCAATTTTTCCGAAATCATCCATATTATAAGTTCCATTGTGCGGTCGCGATAGCCTCAGGCTTCGGCTCAAACTGATCCTTTCCTAAACCGTCCCTCCAGCCTTGTAATCTCGTACTCACAGTTTAAACCCAACTCTACGAACATTCATTCCTGTGCTCATAATCGCTCGCTCCATTGTAACTTATATGACGTTTCGTCATTACGACGATACGGATTTTCCTGCGTAAACGTCAGATTGAATCTCATCAAAATAGGCTTTGTAGGCACACTGCATAAGATTCGTTTTTGTAGAAAGCACTGTCGACCTGTAAGGCATTTGTTCCACGGCTTGGCTGGCGCTATCGGCATCACCTTAATGATGTCTCGATGGTGGATAGCCATTGTGTTGGATGTAAATTTGTAGCCGTCGGCGCGGGTAATGATGTGAGAACAAACTGAGATCCCGATAGCCAGATCTGGATCGCTTTCGGCCCACTGTGCAAGGGATTGTATTCAACTTTCGGCGCTTAACCCCAACCCGTGCTATCACATTGTTTATTTTTTCGAATGTTGAATAAGCTTTGTTTTTTAATGATTGCAGTCTTGTAAATCATAAACTGTAACATGGTGTGTGTGGTTTACATTCATGATAAGCTGAAAGAAATATATCTGTAGATATATTTTGCCCTTTAGTGAAAAGGGGAACCAAAGAGGATAGTTTGACCAAACACACAAAAACTGATGTCTATAAACCCATTATCAAGGCCCTAAACCTTTTCATACTATTATTTGCAACACAACAAACAAAACCTTACAAAATGGCCGTTGTAAAATGGCGACCATGATGGCGTCATTAGCACAGTTATCGCACTATTTTGTCGAATAGACAAAATTTTCAGTCTTTCAACGTGCGTCGGCGTTATGAAAGCGATGTAAATGATGTTTTGAGGAAAACACGATAAATAATAAACCCACTAAAATGAGGTTGATGAAAAACGATGCGGGTTATTAATTTAGGGGATATTAGACCGCTCTTTTGTAGGGGTTGTAATGTGACCCAATATTTATATTCCAAGACTAATTTATAAATCTACATTAACTTCAAAATTACTAAATAATAAAACTTAATAAAAAGCTTTTGATAATTGGATTCTCTTTTTAACCGGTTGAGAGAGGACTAAAGTCATTTGCTAAAAGAAGTAACCAGTTAAGATAATATCTTGTAAGAAAGTATCAGATAAAATAAAAACGACGTCAAATTTTCACCGACGAACCTGTTATTGAAATATTTTGATGTGAAACATCTATAGCCGCACGTAAAACAGATTTCTGGCCTGGCGACGCGTGCGGCCTGGCGACGCGTGCGGCCTGGCGACGCGTCGCCACGGCACGCTATACGATGGTATATATATACAGTCTATATGCAGTAGTGTGTACGGTGTGGCGACGACTACTATTTTAATAATTAGTAATATTTTATTTTATCATTATGACATATTTAGTTCCTATTACAATATGTTCTTTTCTGCATATTACTTTTACATAATAATGGCGATGTTTCACATCTGCCAGGCGTCCCGTGACGGCTCACATTTTTTTCATGTAATCGAAAGTCATTTAGGATATTTAAATATCTTTAAATACATAAAACTCGTTATAAAGATAGTTTTACTTATAAAATGGTGGTGTTTAAATGTTTACGTCTATTTAAATGCAATTAAGTACTTATTGAAAAAATTTTCAATAACACTTTACGTACGACACCTTACTACTTTTTGTTCTGTTCCACTTAACGTGCGGCATCTCAACACTCAGCTAAGAACAACCCGAACATAAAACTGTACATCCACTTAAAACATTTTTAATCACAAAATTTATTATCCCACGTAAACACAGCGCAGGAATCTACAATTAAGTCACTCGACTACGAAAACACGCCATAACATCTTTATCAGGGTTAAATCGATTCTTTTTTCTTTTAAATCGACTAAATACAATCTGTATCGAGCGTGGCGCCGTCCGATCTGTTTTTATCGTTGTATTATCGAAGACTAATGCACTGGGCGAGATAACGCGGACATAAGAGCGGGAGCCGATAAGCTCAGTGTGGTCATGTTAAAAATAGTTTACACGCATAGTTCGTTGTCTGCTAGGGTTTAGAGTTGGATTTATATCAAGGCATAGTCGGTCTTTTCATATATAATATTCTAGTAGCTTTACATAGAACAAAAATAGGATACAATATCATAAAAGTAAGGGGTTTCATTTTTCGAAAATTTGAACATTGCAAAGTAATTAAAAAAAAAACAAAAATCTGACACTTCTAAATACTCAAAAGAATTGCCATCAATATAAATTAACACAGAAAAATAACATTATCAATCGGCAGATTTCAATTATAATGCAGCACAACCCTATCTCAAAATTACCACTTACAAATTTTCTAAAATTCAAATTTAGGTTACCGTTCGAAACGAATATGTCTTCCTTAATTAAATCGTCATTACGAACTCTTTCGTTCGACATTTATCGGCCGCGGTCGGCTCCGGGAGATGGCAATAATAAAAATTATCTATACAAATGGGTCCGGATTACTCGGAGACATAAATTTCTACTCGTCCAATGAGAGCTGCTACGAAAGATAAAGGGTCAACGATTTTAAGGCCATGTTTTTTTGCCTTTTTACTACCTCGTTAAAGGATATTTTCTATTAGGTGCTGTTGGAATGCAGACAAGAGATATCATAAAGGTATCCGATGGCGACAGTTATGATTTTCCAAAAGCCCCATAACAGATGGTTTTGGGTTCAATTATTTACTTATACTTTAAGTCAGCTATAATAACCAAATTGCTACATGATTAAATCAAGCTTTTATTTTCATTACATTTCAAATTTCTACCTACATGAAGACAGAAATTTTTGATGCCACTAAATCAGGCTCTGGACTGTGGTAGGCTATTAATGAAGATAATGTATAGGTCTTCTACAAGGCCCAATTTCTACTACTACTGTAAAATTGTTTACAGAAGTAACCTTAATTTTTTTTCTTTATGCCTTTTACGAAGGCATAATATATGCTTAACAAGTAAATGAAGGGTCATATTTATATTGTTTGCAATCAGTATCAACAGTGCATAGACATTTTAAATTGCAACACTACATCGACCAAAACATCGAATAAAAGTTATACATGGGAACTTAGCTCTATTTCAAACTGCTAAAAGAAGTGATTGCCAAAGAATAGAGAAATATTTTAAAGTCCAATTGTGTTAAAAAGTGTAAAAAGGCTGAGATTCGGCCAGCTCTTCGGTATCAGGTGCTCAGCGAGACACCACTGCAGAGTTATTCGACAAAAATGCTAATTTTCAAATCTCCAACGCGCTCGCCTGCCCGCGATCGAAACGACACCATACACTTTTTATTTCAAGAAACAAAACGATTTTTATCCCTTAACCCCTTGCGTTCACCTCAACACACTTTATTACTTTAGAACGGCAATTTGAACAGTAATTTGACGCGATTGCCGATAAAAGTCACGTTATTCGATTAACATCGTATAAGTATTCGATTGCAATCACGATTTTTCTTTAATTATACAATTTACATTGTGGAGTTGTTATCAATCCCATCTCTCGCTCCTCACTAGTAATTTCAAAGATACCGGGATACTGATTGTAGTACATGAATTTAATAAAAGTAAAATACCATTCGTCCTCGTCTGTCGCTTTCTCGCATATATGGAACAGCTGTAAAAAATATG
This sequence comes from Phragmatobia fuliginosa, assembly GCA_932526445.1. Taxonomy (NCBI): domain Eukaryota; kingdom Metazoa; phylum Arthropoda; class Insecta; order Lepidoptera; family Erebidae; genus Phragmatobia; species Phragmatobia fuliginosa. The sequence continues at coordinate 3,353,554 of OW052059.1, read as the reverse complement.
ACGTCGCGTTGATAACACTGTGGGACAAGTTTATGCGATTAATTCATGAATTCAATTGGTTTCTTTCGATTTATCTGTGATCTGTTACTGTCCGGTTGCGCTTCTGAACACACCTAGCTTGAGAAGGGTGTCGGGTAATAAAGGGTAATAAAAACGGCGTCTTGCTTCATGAAAGTTGTAGTTGTTTTAATAAGAGTATCGATATTAGATGGTAGCGCGATCCATCAAATGCTCGTTAACACGTTGTCGGACGCCACGTAGCACAGCGCACCTCGCCTTTTTTTTTCAAACCAGTCCCGTCCTGACTAGTGTTGGGCGCCTGTTTTTGTGAGTCGATCGATTGTCGGTAGTAATTGGTATGGGAGTAGCCGATGTTAAACATGATGTTTGACGGTGGACCGAGTTAATTATTTTCGTGTCGTAGGCGTGCTGCGACTGCTAGATCGTATCCTCTATCGAGATTGTGCCGTACTACATAAAGGAAATGGATCGGTTTGACGTGATTGTTTCAATGTAACAATGTCTTGTTAGCTTAAAATAGATTTTTTTTATTGAGTGCAGCCCTGTTACATACTATTATGTTCACATAAATGAAAGACAGACAGTACTCGAATAGAATGCAAATAAACTAAAATCAAGATCTTTCGATGCATGCCCTTATAAATTTTATAGTATTTTTATTTTTTTTAGTGGGTAATTACTATCTTAAATCTTTTGCGGAAGACCACTATCGTGTACATCTGTTTCGCGGAATGTCGCGCACTCAAATCAAATTACGTATTCGAAATTCGAACGGCGGAATCAAAGGCCAAGCGGTTGATATCACCGCATGGGCAATCGACATATTAATATTCGATCTATAGGCGTCTCGATGTTCTCGATTCGTATAATTAAAATCGAGATCGATCTGATTGGACGTCGGATTCCGTCACGTTATTCATCATAAGTACCGCCTACTTTTGACGCCTCCAGCGATGCGTGTACGCAACTTTTAAGCTGTTTATTTGTGTACATTATCACTTTATCATTAATTTTGCGGTTTATTACCGAGATCGTTATTAACAAGTTTGTATTCAAATTATATTATAATCTGGCTCGAAGTAATCCTGTGTTATTAATCAAATCGTGGTACACGTGAAGTTATGGCGGGACGTATTATGAAATCGCATGTGTTTTTACTGAAGGCGCAGTGGGGGGGGGGGGGGGTCGACTCGTGAGCCCGTGCAACGTATCGTCGCGTTTTGCATAGATTTAAAAACTCGATAGTTATGCAAATGTCGAGACTGCCGTGTTTACTTGTTTCTGAGTTACGGCGTGCCACAGTAATAGACCCGCGCCTATCAGAATTAGACTTTTTGTGTGTTTAACCATTTTTTTAACGTTTCTGCGACTGCAGCTAGCGTGTCGAAGGAACATACGAATCTAATATTAGGAAATTAAAATTGTTTACAAGCACGAAATTAAAACAAGTTGCAATAAAAATTTCAAGAATTTCAGTGAGGACTAGCTTAGCGACTCTCCCTGCATGTTTGTTGGTAATCATTCTTTGGATTAATAAATAATGTAACTCCTATGGGTAAAGGAATTTTAAAAACCGATACAGTAGATTCAGAAATTACCCCTACAACGTCACTAGCTCACAACTTCACGAACTTTACCTTTTTATAAAATAATAACAATTAAATAGATTATTTATATTGAATAATGAGATTGTTGGCGTTCCTTGGGGGAGACCTTCGTCCAACAGTGGACGGCGATAGGTTGACACTATAATTTTATAATTATTATTTAGGTGTCAGTTATCTAATTTATATTTTTATATCACTTCTCTTCGCATCATAAGTATTTTACAGTCTACTGCTCGACATGAGGGTCTGCTTAGCAAGAATTTTTTGTCCATTTTATGTATTATGTAAAGTAATATGTAAAATATTTACGCGATGTTCCTTTCGTGTTCAAAAAATATTTACTTCTGTTATTCTTACTGTGTAGGGAAAAATTGAAAACCAAAATTATTTAATTTAAGGCAGTAATCTCCACTTCGAAGTAGTCTATCCAAAATCTAATGAATGAAGTCTAATTAGGCTTTTAAATGAAATGAAACTGATTTGACTCCATACTCACCCGCATAATGATAAAATACAAATAACACGATTAGTATAGTAAAATTGATTTGACAAAAAGATGGTACGGCCGTGCCACTCTTGGCTACTCGACTTGGCTCGGGCGCTGCCGAGCCCCCAGATCTAAGAATGGTGCCGATTCTGTTGTTAGAAAACTCTCTAAACCAAATGAAATGTCACTAAGCATGATAATTATATGTCAAACGACGACGAAGTTCTAAATGTCAAAGATAGAATAAAACATTTCAAAAAATAAAAATAGACGTTATTTAAATACAAACACACAAAAATAGCTGTTTTTAAATAGATCTTTTGATGTGAAACATCTATAGGCGCACGTAAAATAGATTTCTGGCCTGGCGACTGGCGACGCCTGGCGACGCGTCGCCACGGCACGCTATACGATGGTATATATATACAGTCTATATGCAGTAGTGTTTACGGTGTGGCGTAAATTATAATTATAATTATACGCCACATCGTACTATTTTAATAATTAGTAATATTTTATTTTATCATTTTGACATATTTAGTTCCTATTACAATATGTTTCATTTCTGCATATTACTTTTACAAAATAATGGCGATGTTTCACATCTGCCAGGCGTCCCGTGACGGCTCACATTTTTTTTTATATTTAAGCCTACCAAAGTGACTCTACTCCGCATGATGGAAAGCATGAGTAAAATCCACCATCCTCATTATGAGTGCAGCCAATGCAGCATGGTGAACCACACCATGGCGGCCTAATGAGGTGTTTCCATATCATTCTCCCGGCCTCTGAATGATGCAGAATGATTGGGCCTCGGGTCTCACACTCACCAACGAAAGACGACAGCACAAATGCTTTTATATTAGGTTGATCTTCTATGTGAGGGTAGTACTGCCATGGCAGAACCGGGCCATTCGTGCAATCTTGCTGAAATCGGCGTACTACCTCCTCAGATCAAATCCACTGATCTGACAATCCGCTGATCTAAGACTACCTCTAAAAAGTGATCCCTAAAAAAGATAATCGTTTTTGTTCTGGTTTAGTGTATGCAAAAACAGAATTAGAATGAATAAATTTTGCATTAAACTCTGTCAATTAAAGACCGCCATTACCTGCTTGTCACTATGTTTATGATATCTGTGACAAAGGAAACATGACAGAGGTTCTATAATAATTTATTCGTAGGTTCTATAGCCTACATCAAGCGTAAATGGTATGGTATATAGTATAGGCTAGGCTATATTCCAGCCTAGTCTTACTCTATACAGTAGGTACTAGTTTAAAAACTAAGTTTACTAATAATTATTCAAAAAGAAAAAAATCCTCTTTCGAGATAACAGTGTTTCTACAAAAGTTGGCAACCCTAATTCAGTCTATATTCAAATCTCTTTGAATGTGCTTCTAACGCCAAAATAACATAAGCGGTTCCCATTAGCGGGCTGTATGCCTTGTTTTCTACTTGGTACAATACAATACAAATAGCACTAAAAATATTATATATCTATAGGAAAAATATAATAGTAGGCCAAAACCTCCTTTCTAAGGAGAGGCTTATGTCCAGCAGTGGACTGTTGAAGACTGTTGATGATGATGATGATTGATGATGATAGGAAACAAAGTTTTAACATTACAATGACAAGTATATATATATAGTGCATACAATGTGCCTGATGAATTTTAGACTGCACGGTTGGCCTAGTGGCTTAAGCCGTCACCACGCTGCTTCCTACTACGCCAAGTGTCGTGGGTTCAAATACAACGTAGGACAACACTTTGTGTGATTCACCATTTTGTTGTTCTGAGTCTGGGTGTTCTATGAGTCCGTTTCGTGTATGTTTGTGAAGTCCCCCGCGACACAGGAATTTATATTCCTAATGCAGGAGTTGTCTTTTTTAAAAAAGTAAAAAAAATACTAGATAGCCCGCAGGAGTTGGAAGTCAGGAGCTGAGGATCGAATCATGTGTCGTGCATTTGGAGAGGTCCATGTACAGTGCAGTAGCAGTTGACTACGCTAGGCTTAAGACGATGATGGTATTTTTAATTAGTAGGAACATAAGTAAAAAATAATAAATTTATTTATTCAGACAAGAGTCCATAGTGTTGGGATACATTTCTTAACCTATGTTAGTATATTGGTTTACAGTGTTAATGTTTACTGAATACGTTTGTTTTAGTAGCGTTCTTACAATACTTCTCATGACAGTCGAGTCATATTTCTCGGCTTTGATCCTTAGAATGCTATTATAGCAGTTCCGCACTCTCCATAGCAAAGACGTATGATGGCATGGAAGCCATCAATTCGCCGTAGAGACCTATTTTCAGCTTTAAATTAAAATTATAAATAATGGAGATAGACCTCCGGGAGTTAGCAGTTTTTGATTGGAAATTTTCTCCTCTTTCAGAATCTTTTATTGAAATTTCTTAAATATTAATAGTTTATGAAATATTGGAAAAAAACTAAATGCCATTTTTTTTCATCTTTAATTGTTTAAAACTTTGCAATTTTTTATGTGCTAATACACGCTTTTCTAGGCGTCATTCCGGATCCAATAAGCTATCGCACATAATTTTAAGAGCAGTATCTCTATTTTGTACCATTTTCAACTTGTCGACTAGACTAATAATATAAGTTTGTTAGCATCACGATTGGACCTTTAACAGCTTAGCATGATTTAAAAGGAACGCAGAGAAAGATGCACGGATCAGTAAGTATTCTATGATATTCTACGTTGATACCTTGTACTCTTACCCACCCTTATCAAATGTAGAAAACACACATTTCGTGACCCTAATGAATTTTAGGAGTTGATAAAAATAATAGTTAAAGGAGTAATTTGTCGTGAAATGTTTCATTTCCTCATGGTTCGTATCTGAGGTCGATCGCACGTGACTACTTAGTTATGTTTTTAAATACGCACGATGAATGGGGTGACGCCGAAATTATGGACGCGGCATACTTTGTTTTGTAGTTTTTTTCATTTGCATGTTGATATGAATTGTATTTTTATAAATGATAAAAAGAGTTCGGTGTAATTTTTCATTCGCAGTGTTAAAAATTAGCGTCGAAATCATTAAAGGACGTCGAATTAATTGGTCCTTTACCAAATATAGTATAATGACGTATATGAAAAACTAGCTTTTACCCGTAACTTTGTCCACGTGTATATCGGTAAAGATTGCATTCATCCTTCTTTAACAATTAAAGTATCCCCGTGCCAATTTTAATTGAAATCTGTGTAGTATTTTAACAGTGAAAACGTAATAGACAGAGTTGCTTTCGAATGTCTAATAGTATGAATAAAATAACATAAGTTTTATTTTGATTATCTCAGATATTATGAGAAATAATAATTGTTAAAAGTCCTAAAAAATGAATACCATATCAAATGCTACCATTGCCGTCCCACGTGTGTTAATACTGGCAATACTTCATGAATATTAAATCCAACATCAATCATATACGGAGGTTAAGATTCGCCACACGATACCACCACTCGTTTGCAAGGGGTTGCTTTGACGATATTTAGTTAGCACGTAAACTGGGTTAATTAGAGTGTGTAATGAATTTTGTATACGTAGGTACTCAAAATGTAGGGGCTTGTTTTTTGTGTTAATTTAGCCAGTGGTGCACAATATTTAGAAATAACAAAAGTGTATGTCTGATTTGAAAAGTATACAGGTATTCGTATAAAATTAGACACTTAACATGACGTGATTTGACATTGACAGATCCTAACGTGTGTCCATTTTATTACTTGTAAATCAGTAGGTACATACTTTTTTTTCAATAAATACAATCAAATAAATTAATTAAAAATAGATCTAAGTAAGTACGAACGAAACGGAAAACCGATTGTATACACTGGCTTCCTACTAAGGGCCAGTATTTCGTACCATACTACCATGCTGTTTTTGCACCTTCAACACTGAAGATAACGAACTAAGCGTGGCAACATTTATCGCGGTCTCATACCGACATCGCGGCTGTACGTTACTGTTATCGCGGCCGTGTGGACATCTAGATTTATACGTCATGAAGCAGGACGTGGACACAAGGAAATGTTTATCTACTACGTACTACGCTTACTTAGTAATGCTTTTTGCTATGTCCCCATTGGGACAGTGGAATGTTTTTTCAGTTTCAATGCCGTTGTAAATTATAAAACACTTTGTAAGTAATATGTTAACCCTTTCTGTGACATAAAAAAAATAATATTTATAAGTGGATTATAATTTAGATATGTTTTACTTACTAATTAATAATTAGTCTAGAAGAAGAATACAACAAGTAAACTATCGTACCCTTGTCAAATGGGCAAGTGTAACCACAGCGCAGCGTAACGATAGCGGAATCGAACCGTCGATATGTTAATGCGCGTCCGATCGTGACGCACGACGTTCATCCTGCCTGGACACTTGCTGAAGATCCCCACTCCGATACGTTGTTGGGAATATTTTTTATGTGGAAATAGCATGGTATTCAGTCATTGTGTATTTGATCCGATGAGTTGCAAAACTATATTTTTAAATTTAAAAGAGTACTGAAAATAAATCCATACAAATTCGGCATGAACATGCTTTGATTCTCGAAGAAGAACATAGGGAACTATTACTGGAATTACAATGAAATTAAAAGTTTACTCTTTGGCTGTGACTCAAACAAAATACTAAAATATCAATACTAAAATTCGACGTTACAATAGCCTCAGCACATACTATCTAAGTTGCGAAATCAGATACACCAACCTCATTCGGAATCATTCCCACTATAACTATTAAACACCTATGATTTTATCATACAGTCCATATGCATGATAGATGAATACAGTGCTTCGTACAACAAATACATATTAATCAAGATGTTTCTAACGATAATCTTGTCTAACTTTGTCACTCAACTCTTTGTCCAGACATTTTTGTAGGTTTTTTTTTTCTATTTCTGGTAACACCGGTAATAGCGCTCGTTATGTTTTGTACTGACATTAAGATGACACGTGTTCTTGTAAAAAAAAAAACAAATATGTAGATCAAATGATAATAGAACTTTCTGGGAAGACAATCTTCTTAGCTAATGGAAGCTAAACATTAAGAGGAACTTGACTAAACAAATATTTATTGATGTTAGTGAAGAGTATATTGAGTTATCTTTGTTCATGTTTTGCATAGAACTATGGCGTCTACCACGGCCATTTTTAAATTCCTATTGCTTTTTAAACTTAAGAAAACCCTAACAAAAAAGAAAGTACGACTATCGATTGTTGAGCCTTACCGAAAGCTTGTCCGTACATATACCAAAAATATCGCATTGTAAGAAAGTACACAACTGTTTTTACTCGACAATCAACGCCATCTCTTAGACGGCGCGTGAAAATTTTACAGCATTACAAATTTGTAATGCTGTAATTTTCACGTGCCGTCTGGAATTCCAAAGAGTTTGAATTATAATTTTAATTTAAAAAGACATTAAAATTCAATGAATAAGTTTATATCCGTTTATCAGACAATCGGCTCAGTTTAAGATGTATATCGGTCGCGGTAAGTTTTACCCGACCACTACCATGGTGATAAAATCATTTCAAACATACTAAACCACATTCAACAACATTGTATAGACTGTTTTACTGCTTCATAAAAAACATTACAAGTCTTATGCAATGAAAATATGACAATAATACGACAAAATGACTCTTTTCAAATTGTCTTTAAAAATGTTAGAACCGATAAAAAAAATTTAAACCTCATAAAGATCTGTCAGGTCATTTCTTTTCTTGTACATATTTATTAATACAAAATTATATATGGACGTATGACAGTCTGAACAAAGTACCTACCCAGAATTCGTGAATGACAATTTAGATAAGTGACAAACTCTTAAGCGACTGCTTATATTAAAAGTATGAACTTCAACAATGATGAACTTTTGTTTGCCGAGATTGTAATACGAACTATAAGTAAAGAAATTATAAAGTCATATCGTTTGTAAGTCACCTAAGAAGAATATGAATAGCTGCTAATATTTATGTAAATAAATCTATGCGCTTATATTTATATTCATTTCACTATCTCAGATAAGTCAGCACGCAGATTACAGCGAGTTATCAATCGAGATATCGCGTAAGCGACTCGTGGTACCGGCCGGGCAGCTCGACTTCTAGGTGATCGCTCATGGGCGTCACAATCACAGATTTGTATCAGCAAGATTGTGACGCGACCGATGCACGACTATTTTAATTGGGCCCTGATCTCAGCTCGGATAACTCTTTAACAAGATGGCTGCTTCGTTTTTTCCTCTACGTATGTAGGCACGTGTATGACGCTTGTCAACCTTGTTTTACTCGACATTAAACATTTAATTCCATTACTTCATTATTTAAATTGCAATTCCAACCGTCTGCATGACGGTAACATACATTGTTCTCCTGCAATTTGTGAGGTAATTTCGTTGTCAAAGGATACAAGTACACCTAATCTAGCTCACTGTAAAGTTCTAGTCATAACTATGCGGGTTAGCTTTGAATACAAGTCGCATGTTTCTCTCTTGTACGGACGCAATGACATGTTTATAAAGACAAAAGGCATAGATTTATATCATTTAACGAATCGACATTCAGTTTCGCGAGCGCTACATAAACGACACCGAGTCACGCCATCTATCTGATCGTCCGGACAACCTTTCGCTGAGCCAACAATCACAAGCTTATAACTTATTTAGCGAAAAACAGAAGCTGGAGCGAGACTAACGAACTGCGATAAAAGGGGTTCTACACGATTGGAACCGAAATCCAACCACCCTGACCTTGATCAAAAAAAGATCGTGTAGAATCGAAGCCAATGTCCTACCACCCTGATCTGAATTGGAAATGGATCGTGTAGAATTCGTTTGCCGATCAATAGTGGGCGGAGCCGCCGGCTAGGTTGGTTGATTGGTTGATTGGAGGCGCATCTCGCGACAGGCTGCGTCTGTGTGCGTGTGCGATCGTGTGGAACGCTGTCGGCCAACGCGAGCGCTTCAGTGTGCGCTGGGCAGGCGTCGCGGGCGCAATGGATTCGAAAGACGAAAAGCGCAAAATAGAGATTCTAACTCAATTTATTTGTTTGTATATAGATTTACCATGTCTTTGGGACATGGGATCTGACTTATATAAAGATAAGAACCTAAGAAATCAGGCATGGGAGCTATTGAAAGAAAAGCTCAAAGAAATTGAACCGCAGGCCAATATCGCTACGGCAAAGAAAAAAGTCGAACATTTTCGAACGGCGTTTAAGAGAGAATATAAAAAGGTGAGCATGAGCTTTTCATATAATACTTTATAATTATGTACTGCTTTGTAGAATTTATTTATATTTGTTTTTATAAACATCTAGTTTTACCTGTATTTAATTTAATTTTATAATGAAATGTAATTTTATGTAAATATTACTTTCATTACGTACGTTAATTATTTTACATTTCATTTAATACTTTATAATTATGTACTGCTATGTAGAATTTATTTATATTTGTTTTTATAAACATCTAGTTTTACCTGTATTTAATCTAATTTTATAATGAAATGTAATTTTATGTAAATATTACTTTCATTACGTACGTCAATTATTTTACATTTCATTTAATACTTTATAATTATGTACTGCTATGTAGAATTTATTTATATTTGTTTTTATAAACATCTAGTTTTACCTGTATTTTAATTTAATTTTTATAATGAAATGTAATTTTAAGTAAATATTACTTTCATTAAGTACGTCAATTATTTTACATTTCATATAATACTTTATATTTATGTACTGCTATGTAGAATTTATTTATATTTGTTTTTATAAACATCTAGTTTTACCTGTATTTTAATTTAACTTTATAATGAAATGTAATTTTAAGTAAATATTATTTTCATTACGTACGTCAATTATTTTACATTTATTGTAATTATTTTTATAGGTTAAAGAATCAAAACGAACGGGAGCAGGAGCAAATGATGTCCATGTTCCCAATCTTTGGTACTATAATTTACTGTTGCCTTTGTTTGAGAAGAAAAATGATCAGTCAAGATGCGGACTGGACACGATGTCCAGTGATGAAGTGAGTACCTACCTATCTCTATTTTAATAATCACCTAAAAACTGTCGTTATCTGACAATGCAATATTTGATCAAGAAAAAAAGTGACCAAACTTAATTTAACTAAAATAAGTTTATTGAGCGTTCAATATTCTTTCTGAAGTGTACATTAATAAAAAAATACACTTTATTAAATTGAGATCAGTATGTCGGTGGGTCCTATGTGAATGGGCCAAACTAGCAATTTGGCCGTTTTGCCTTTTTTATCGTAAACGCATCTTAGCGATATAATTAATCATGTGAGCTATTCAAAAAAAAAATTCTACATATGAACCCGATTTTTTCTAAGTTTAGAGTGAGTTTGTTTATAGTTTGTATAATTCTACTTTTATTTCAATAAATTAATAAAACTATTGTGTGTTACTTATATAATATTTAAATTATCTGTATGTAAACTCAGTAGGTAAGCAGATTGTAAAACGTAAAAGGGCCAGTATGTAGTAAAAAAACTGATATAGATATGTATATATTAAATACTATAGTATAAATAAGTAGGACAGTTGTCTATCAAACAAGCTAAGTTTCGTAAACATCGGTTTTATCAATCTTAAATTTATAGCAAATTTAAACTTTGGGAGCCTCTCCTGTAAAGTTATCATTTTGCATTTTGGCTCATATACATAGGACCCATCGATGTATACTAATTTTACATATTTTTTTCATGAGCCTTTTGTGTCCCACCGCTGGGCAAAGGCCTCTCCTGCAATCAGCCACTTCTCTCTATCCAATTCAGTTTTTTTTATGTTTGTTACCTCATGTACTTAGCGTAGTTATACTCATATTGAAGAAGTTTAGGAGTTATACAATTTGTGTGGGACAGACGAACATATGCGTGTGCGCAGCCGAACGTAGCGGGCGGCATAAAAAATACAAAAAAAACAATAAACTTTGGGGGTCCCCATACTTAGATCTGAAAGTCAAAATTTTTTTTTATTAAAAATTATATTGAGTTTTTAATATATTTTTTCTAAACTGAATAGTATGCGCCAGAGACACTTTCAAAGTGGTAAAATGTGTGTGTCCCCCCTGTAACTTCTAAAATAAGAGTATGATAAAACTATAAAAAATATATGATGTACATTACCATGCAATGCAAACTTCCACCGAAAATTGGTTTGAACGAGATCTAGTAAGTAGTTTACGCTTAGAGATTGCAAATCCCGGACGATTTTTCAATCCCGGGATTTCGGGATCGTATCGGAGCGATCCCGGAATCCCGGTGCTGGTACCGGGATTATACGAAAATTTTAAATAGTTTATTAATAAACGCAATTTAATAAAGAAAACTAACTTTTAATAAATAACAAAAGGAGAAACAAATATGAATTATAACAAAATGAACAAAATTGTTAACAAAAGTAAAAATATAAAAGTAATGATATAATTTTGGAACTAGTTTTATTTAATGATAGTATTTTAATTACAATCTTTACAAATTACATGCAAAATTTACAAGTTAACAGTTTTTAATTAAATAAATTTACAAATTATCATTCAAAAAATACAATTATCGTTTCTCAGAAAATGCGCCCGCAAAAAGCATAATTTATCAATGCTATCGTCACTTAGTCGAGTTCGCAGTTTACTACAAATAATATTCGCTGTTGAAAAAGCTCCCTCAGATTCCACGCTAGTTGGCGGTATTGTTTTTAAAAAGTTGTACGCTTTTTAAAGATTTGGGCCTAGAACTTTATGATTTTTGAAGAAGGATACTTCTTGCGGGATCGTTTGTTCTAAGCTGCCGGTTCTTTTTGTTGTCTTGGGTCGGTTGAGTTTGTCCTGGATCGCACGCTGAAGCTTTTCTTTCAACAATTGTTCTTTCGCCACCTGGAATCATGTTTTTTTTTATTTATTACTCATATGTATCAATAATATTTAGAAATGGTTTGGAATATGTAGAAATTTATGTTTTTTTATCTTACCGTACAAGGTGAATCTTCAGAAGAACTTTCAGCACTGAAACAGGTTTCTTCTTCAAAAGTTGTTCCTTGAACCGGGTACTTCTGATTAATTTTGTCAGAATCTTAGCGATTGCTGGTTTGCTCAATTTCCTGCTCAGTTCATTGTCACATTCAGTGCGTCGTTCCAAAATTCGCACTTTGAGGGCCTCTCGCAACTTCGCACTTATTTCAGTTTGCTGTTGTTCCAAGTCAGTCAACATGAAATCAATTGCTGCATCCGCTATCAACAAATTCGCATCCCTTTCATTCAGGATTTCTACGGCGGCTTTAATTGGTGTAAGGGTTTCCATTGTTTCAGTCAATAATTTGAAATCCTCCTCGGTGAAAGTGATGGTTGATTTGAGATCGATGAGGGCCACCAGGGCTATTCCACCTTGTTTTGACGTCTAAAAGGAAAACAAGTTCTTTTCCAGGAAATGATTCTGATAGGTCGGTTGTTGTTTGTTAAGGTTTGTTTGCTTTTTTATGAATATGATATCAATTTTTTGTTTGTTTGTTAGGTTCTGTTGTTTTGATTTGTTATATTTATTTATGTTTTTCCGTCGAATTAAGTTTGTTTTGTACCATTTGTTATCGTTTTGATTGTTAGGTTTTGTTGTTTCAATTTCATATAATTAATTATGTTTGCTTGTCAAATTTAACAATTGTCCTAGTGTCACATGATATCTATTTCGTTTCATTTGAGTCGTAAATAAAGTCTTTGTTTTATTATTTTTGTCAAATCTCGACAAAGTTTAAAAATAACTTAATTACAAATTTAAGGGTTTAATCTTCCCAAATCATAACTTAAAGCTAAAGAAAAAGCGTCGGATCACGTTCGAGTTCTAAAACCGTATATGTCTCTTTTGTTATGTTTACTACTATTGTAAAAAAATTCAATGCCTAATTAGTTAACCAAAGAAAAAGCGTGGGATCACATTCGAGTTATAAAGCCGCACATGTCTCTTTTGTTATGTTTACAACTATGGTAAAAAATTTCAATGCGTAATTAGTCAACCAAAGAAAAAGCGTGGGATCACATTCGAGTTATAAAGCCGTACATGTCTCTTTTGTTATGTTTACTACTATTGTAAAAAAATTCAATGCGTAATTAGTCAGCCAAAGAAAAAGCGTGGGATCACATTCGAGTTATAAAGCCGTACATGTCTCTTTTGTTATGTTTACTACTATTGTAAAAAAATTCAATGCGTAATTAGTCAGCTAAAGAAAAAGCGTGGGATCACATTCGAGTTATAAAGCCGTACATGTCTCTTTTGTTATGTTTACTACTAATGTCAAAAATTTCAATGCCTAATAAAGCGTGAATTTATTTTTAGAACAATGAGATTAACTTTGTCGAGTTTTAAAAACTTTCGGTGAAGATTTGAGTGGAACAAAAAAGGTTTTATTAGCCAAGATTTTTCTTTTTCAATTGATGTAATGATGTAATCCCGAAGAAAAATCGGTCCGGGATCCCGGTATTCAATCTCTGTTTACGATTTATGACGTATTAAAAAAAACTACTTACTAGATCGCGATCAAACTAATTTTCGGTGGAAGTTTGCATCGTAATGTACATATATTTTTTTGTTTTATTACTCTCTTATTTTAAAACTTACAGGGGGGGGATAGAAACTTTACCACTTTGGAAGTGTCTCTCGGGCACACTATTCAGTTGAGAAATAAAATATATCAGAAACCTCAATATCATTTTTATCCATAGATACCCGACGCGTATGAAAAAAGGCACTTTGTTATCGCCAATCTCCAGGTCTGAATGTTTGCTGTTGTACATCTTCGTTGGCTACACATGAGAGGGTCCAATAAATTTTTGACTTTTTTCTTAAAAAAATGTGCAACGCACAACAGGCTAAAACAATTGCGTCCACTGTTTCAATATTAACACTAATTGGTTGCCTAAATACTCTGAAACGCGAAGCATTTTCAGCAACTCTCCGAACTCGGCATAGACGATAATTTAAAATTCTTTTGTCCATAGCGATGTGCTTGTTAGGGCAGGGTTTCATTATATTTGTTTCAAGTGCAAATGCACTATCTCCTAAAAAAACATACGGTACTGACACATTTGTACCTGGTAGTATTAATGATTCAGGTAACTTAAGATCATCGTTTATAAGTTTTTCATAGAATCTCGTAGCTCTCAGTATTCCTCCATCTGACACACTTCCATATGAACCCGTATGAACATAAACATAAATTCGTAGTTTGCATTGACGATAGCAAACAACACGACACTAAATGTACCCTTATAGTTATAGAACAAGGATCCCGTTCCCGATGGTTTTTCGATTATAACATGCTTGCCGTTTATGCAACTTACACAGTTGTCAAATTGCCATTGTTTTCCGTTTATTTTCCTACGAGGGTAACTGAAAATGTAATTTGATTTTAGGAATCCAGATCATCAGAACATAGAAAGAAAATGAAAACTACATTAGAGATGAAAAAACAAACTTTAATTGACACTGCGCAAAAATTATTACTGCAAAACGACGACGGTAAAAACTCATTTGGATTGTTCATAGGAGAGCAATTGAATCAAGTTGAAACATTCCAACGCCAAATGGCTGAAAAACTAATTTATGAAATTTTGTTTCTTGCAAAAACAGGAAGTATCAATTCCGAAACAAAAATTGATACAACTGCCAGACCTCAAAATTTTACTTCTTCGCCATCCTCTAGTAATAATTCTACCTTTTCATACCAAATGATTCATGCATCTGTCCCACCTCATCATTATCAGAGATCTCCATCACCTTACATTCTGTCATCACCATCCCCACAACACATTCGGCCATCACCATCCTTACAACATATTCAACCATCACCATCCCCACAACACTTTCAGCCATCACCATCCTTACAACATATTCAACCATCACCATCCTTACAACATATTCAGCCATCACCATCCCCACAACACTTTCAGCCATCACCATCCTTACAACATATTCAGCCATCACCATCCTTGCAACATATTCAGTCATCACCATTACCACAACAATTTCAGCCATCACCATCCCCACAACACTTTCAGCCATCACCATCCTTGCAACATATTCAGTCATCACCATTCCCACAACAATTTCAGCCATCACCATCCCCACAACACTTTCAGCCATCACCATCCTTACATCATACTCAGCCATCACCATCCCCACATCACTTTCAGCCATCACCATCCTTACAACATATTCAGCCATCACCATCCCCACAACACTTTCAGCCATCACCATCCTTACAACATATTCGGCCATCACCGTCCTTACATCATATTCAGCCATCACCATCCCCACTACATATTCAGCCATCACCATCCTTACAACATATTCGGCCATCACCGTCCTTACATCATATTCAGCCATCACCATCCCCACTACAAATTCAGCCATCACCATCCCCACAACACTTTCAGCCATCACCATCCTCACAACATATTCAGCTATCATCATATATATTATCACAGGGCTTTCAGCAAGCACGACCCCCGCATCATATTATCTCAATCGAACCAACTAATGACGAAAATATCGTGCAAATTTCCATGCCATCGCCTAATCACGCCATGTCTAATGACACAAGCAGGGTAATGTACGATGGCCCTGCTAGTGGTATAGATGAGTTCTTAATTTTTAAAAAATAATAAATAAATTACATTTTAATACATTACCTTGATTGTTTTTTTTAAAGCCTTGTATATCGCCCAACAAGTCTCTGGTATAATTTTAGAAAGCAATGGAGAGCAACTCAGAATAGACACACCAAACTTTATTTTAAACAACTTCAAAAAAGGAGTATTATTTATGTGTAACTAAATGTATTTTTTTATGTACATTTATTGATTACTCTGTCACTTGTGAACCGATTTATAAAATTCTTTTTATATGACTGCCTCGGTGGCGCTGTGGTAGGGTATGCGATTGCTGCGCTTGAGGTCTCGGGTTCGATTCACGGGTAGGACCAAATATTTGTGTGATCCGCAAATATTTCTTTCGGAGTCTGGGTGTATTCTATAGGTAAGTAACAAAAAAGTATGTTTGTGTAAAAACGTCATCATCATCATCATCATCAGCCTATCGCAGTCAAAATACGTACTATTAATTATTTTTATAAGTAAATCTTTTGTAGATACTTTTACATATTTTACTATTGTATACCTTATTAATACCTATCAGTTTTCTAGAATCTATAATATAAGCTCTGCTTAGTTTGGGACTTGTTGGTCTTGTGTTCAGCGTATGCAACTGCTAACCAAAAGGTCTAGGGTTCGATTCCCGGGTCGGACTAAATGTTTTATGATCTGCAAATATTTATTTTGGAATTTGGGTGTTTTCTATATACAATATATGTATATATAATATGTATGTATTTATAAAAAAGTATGTTTATGTATTTATACATATACATGTATAAACATACTTTTACATACATATATATATATTTATTTAGATGTCTAGTACCCATGGTACAAGCTCTGTTTAGTTTGGGACTAGGTAGATGATGTCTTTGTCATTCATCCAAATGTGATGATGGAAAGTACTACTTCTCAATGGTTTGGTGTTGGAGGATTATTATTTCACTTTTATACGTATGTAATATAAACCCCTAGTCGTATTTATGTTTTATTTAGTAACATTATTGCGTAAATGAGCCGTTTGCATTAAATATTATAAAAATAACAAAGTCCTCTGCCGCTCCAATCTTGCTGCCTGTCTGTTAAACTCAAAACTTAACGTAACTTAAAAACTACTGCACCGATTTTCATGATGTTTGCAGCAATGGATAGATTGGTTTTCAAGGAAGTTATAATTTATCAAATTTTAAATGTTTTTTAAATACCTAAAAAACTACATATCTTAAATCACACATTATTGACATAATAAAATCTTACACTGACGACTCGCCACGGCATCGCGTGTGAAGCCGCGGAGAGTCACTAGTGTAAGATTACGTCCAATTACGGGTGAGATCCGGAAAATTTTGTCAATATTGGCTTTAACCTAAAAATAATATGTTTTTAAGAAACATTGACTTTATTTATGTGTTCCATCCGTGTGGTGACGGATTAAGAATACAGAGTGTCACCACCCCTATTCATCCCGCGGGTGTCGTAAAAGGCGACTGAGGGATAAACTACGCAAAACAACATCAATGCAAACAGAAGGAAAACTTGAAACAAACCCTATACCAACCCGTCTGGCCAGCGTGGTATAGTAGGCCAAAACTTCCTTTCAAAGGAGAGGCCTATGTCCAGCAGTGGACTGTTAAAGGCTGTTGATGTTGATGATTCTTTACTTTTATATATTTACTTTTGTTACTTTTTTGTTCATTTTGTTATAATTCATATTTTTGTTTCTTTGTTATTTAATAAAAGTTAGTTTTCTTTATTAAATTGTGTTTATTATTCAACTATTTCAAATTTTCGTATAATCCCGGTACCAGTACCGGAATCCCGGGATTTCGGGATCCCGGTACTGGTACCGGGATTATACGAAAATTTGAAATAGTTTAATCGTCCGGGATTTGCAATCTCTAGTCGTAAGACATTAAAATACGTTCTACAAAGGCGTACAGTTGATGGATATTTAACTTATGCAAAAAACCGAAAGTCGGTGATTACTTGCTACGGTATGTAAGCGACAGTGCGCGATGCGTCTGTGTGCATGCAAAATAAATAAATAAATAAATAAATATTTCGGACATTTTTTTACACACATCATCTGGTCCCAAACTAAGCAGTGCTTGTATCATGGGTACAAGACAACTGATATAAATACATAAACATACTTTTTTTTTGTGTGTGTTTCTGTTCTGATATATAAGCTTTATTACCTATTGTAAAGTTTCATCCAAATTCGTTTAGTAGTTTTTGAGTGAAAGAGCAACACACCTACATACATACGTACATACATATTTGATCAAGAAAAAACTGTCAAAACATATTTTAACTAAAATAAGTTTATTGAGCGTTCAATATTGTTTCTGAAGTGTATATTTATAAAAAAACACACTTAATTAAATTGAGATCAGTATGTATACTATTTTTGTTATTACATTTTTTTTTTCATGAGCCTTTTGTGTCCCACCGCTGGGCAAAGGCCTCTCCTGCAAGCAGCCACTTCTCTCTATCCAATTCAGTTTTTTTATGATTGTTACCTCATGTAGCGTAGTTATACTCATATTGAAGAAGTTTAGGAGTAATACAATTTGTGTGGGACAGACGAACATACGAGTGTGCGGAGCCGAACGTAGCGGGCGGCAAGGTCAAGGCCGTGCATATGGCGCTCCACCGCGAGGCACAGAGAACAGTCTTCTCTCTACCTCGCTACCGCTACTGGCTACCTATACTTTCTGCTCCACGTACATATATGTATACTACTACTGTATCTTCTGTATGTCCCAACTTGTAATAAGTGTACGTTTAAACTTTTGTGTACCTACCGTGTGTGACTGTACCTATTGTGATTGTGTCAAGGAAAAAATTATACCACCCTTTACGTAAAAACAAAACTTTTATTTGTACATCTGACGTACCTAAACCTCATAAATTTCCACTAGGTGAACCGATTTTGATGATTCTTTTTTAAATAAAAGCTGGTGCTTCCAGTGTGATCCCATATTAATTACGTCCAGTTCTTGAAGTCGGTTTTTTTGTTAAAATTTGTGAATATTTATTAGATGTAACTAATACCCAACAAACATCAAAAAAATATATATATTTAAATCATTTATTATATTGCCATAAACAATTTTAGTCTCTTCTTTCCATGACTATTTTAACCATTTGTTCTTGAAAGCATACTTTGCCAGCACCATTAAAATATTCCAATAAAGTATTTCTCACTTGCTGTCCTTCATAAGTATGCCTTTCACCAGTTCGGTTAAGAGGCGTCAAGGCACTTTGTTGTCGCCAATCTCCAGGTCTGTATGTTTGCTGTTGTACATCTTCGTTGTCTACACATGAGGGGGTCCAATATTTTTTTGACTTTTTTCTTAAAAAATTGTGCAACGCACAACAGGCTAAAACAATTGCGTCCACTGTTTCAAGATTAACACTTATTGGTTGCCTAAATACTCTGAAACGCGAAGCAAGAATGCCAAAAGCATTTTCAGCAACTCTCCGAGCTCGGCATAGACGATAATTGAAAATTCTTTTGTCCATAGCGATGTTCTTGTCAGGGAAGGGTTTCATTATATTTGTTTCAAGTGCAAATGCACTATCTCCTAAAAAAACATACGGTACTGACACATTTGTACCTGGTAGTATTAATGATTCAGGTAACTTAAGATCATCGTTTATAAGTTTTTCATAGAATCTCGTAGCTCTCAGTATTCCTCCATCTGACACACTTCCATTTGAACCCGTATGAACATAAATAAATTCGTAGTTTGCATTGACGATAGCAAACAACACGACACTAAATGTACCCTTATAGTTATAGAACAAGGATCCCGTTCCCGATGGTTTTTCGATTATGACATGCTTGCCGTCCATGCAACCTACACAGTTGTCAAATTGCCATTGTTCTTGAAAAGATTTTGCAGCTGTTCTCCATTCATTTTCCGACGAGGGTAACTGAAAATGTAATGTTTTTTTAATAATCCAGATCATCAGAACATAGAAAGAAAATGAAAAGTACATTAGAGATAAAAAATGGGCCAAGTGCGTGTCAGGCCACGCACAGGAAAGGGTTCCTCAGTCACCCATAATGGTACGTGGATTTAAAATCGTATCCAATAGATAATTGTTATATTTACGTATTAATGCGTTAATTTTGAATGACGTTTTCCAAGTAAGCGCAAAATACAAAGTCTCTATAACTCCTGAACTAACAAAGTCATCTACTCCGCTATAGTTTTCCTTTAAACTTCATTATAAGGACCACTATCACGAATTATTCCAGATTTTTTGAGCCAGCCGTTTAGCTTTTAGAGGGGGGGGGAAGCCCTGTTTTTGCTAAAAAGTGCCCTTTAAAGTGGAATTTCTCGCAAACGGATACCTAAATCAAAAAATTGTCTTTAAAACCCTTTATTGTTTTTAAAAGACCTATCTAATGATGCCCAACACGATGGGGTAGCAGCGAGAAAAAAATATCATCCCCACTTTACGTGTAGGGGAGGTACCCCAAATAAAAATATTTTTCATAATTTTATTGTAGCACTTTGTCGACGTGGTTACAACACATATTCATGCAGTTTCATCTTTCTAGTACTTACCGTTTGGACGGTAAGTCGAGGACGGACGGACGGACGGACGGACAGACGGACATGACGAATCTATAAGGGTTCCGAGTGATATACTTCGGAACCCTAAAAACAAACTTTAATTGACACTGCGCAAAAATTATTACTGCAAAGAGACGACGGAAAAAATCATTTGGATTGTTCATAGGAGAGCAATTGAATCAATCACCATCCCCACAACACATTCAGCCATCACCATCCTCACAACATATTCAGCCATCATCATATATATTATCACATGGCTTTCAGCAAGCACGACCCCCGCATCATATTATCTCAATCGAACCAGCTAATGACGAAAATATCGTGCAAATTTCCATGCCATCGCCTAGTCACGCCATGTCTAATGACACAAGCAGGGTAATGCACGATGGCCCTGCTACTGGAATAGATGAGTTTTTAATTTTTTTTAAATAATAAATAAATGACATTTTATTACATTACCTTGATTGTTTTTTTTAAAGCCTTGTATATCGCCCAACAAGTCTCTGGTATAATTTTAGAAAGCAATTGAAATGATGTAACTGTACTGAATCTGAGATCTTTATAACTTCTTCCAGTAGCCAGAAATCTTAATGTAGCTATTAACCGTTCTTCAGCTGACACTGCCTGACGCATAACTGTATTTTTCTTTGTAATCATTGGACGCACCATTTCAAGTAATTCCTTAAAAGTGTCATGATCCATTCTCAAAAAATTCGTAAAGTCATCGGAATCAAGACTCCGTAAAATATTTAAATGGTTTAAAGTAATTCGCTGTTTGAGCCACTGCTTCATCCATTTTCTTTTTTTTTTTTTTTGAACTTCTTCTTCACTCAATATTAAAAAAGTTATTGCCAAACCGATCCTTTGTTTCTTCGAGAGACAAGGAGCCATCGTGAATACCGGAGTAGGACTGAAGTCAACCACCGACCAACGAACATACGAGTGGGCGGAGCCGAGCGGTCGCTCGGTTGGTTAAATCGTGTAGAAGCCGTTCCAACGCTGTGTATGTGTGTGTGAGGTTGGTTGAGTTGGAGTCGTTGCCGATCGTGTATTCGGCGCTTAAGCTCGCGCTCAGTATGACGCTAACATTAAGCTGCCAGATAAAGGTAGCATTAGTCGGCCAATCGCGCGTCACTAACCAATCGTAATGACCAATCGCAACGCGCGCACACTAGGATAGCGTGACCCGAACGCAATCCGATTCGAACACTGTTCGTTACCGCGAGATGGCGGTCGGTGCGCTGCCGCACCAATCGTCGCGTCCATCTCACTGTCGTGCCCATATAATGATCTTCACAGGGCCAGGAGAATGAAGTTGAGCCTCTCATTAATTGGCGTTTTGAGTCGAGATCGCTGCGCGAAAGATAGGTTAATTCCTCGCTCAGTAGAGATCGTTGTCGCTCCAAAAGGAAGGTGAACGAGCGTTTTCTGGAAATCGAGATCCAATTACAACGAGGCCCGTTAAGTTTTTGTTCTGTTTGCCGCGGGCCTCACGATATTGATGGACGAGCATCGACGGTAATGACGAATCAACGGTCCCGGTTGCGCGAACATAATCTCGTTTACATTTCTCGCATTTGTTAAACCATGGCCGGTGCTTGCGCCCCACCCACGCAGTGGCATTTACATAGCGCAGCCACGTCTCAATTAGGAGCGCTAATGTATGCCTCGACTCACGGGCCCTCCATCTGACTGACGTCGACCGATACGAGACAAAACGTGACGAGTGAGGACTATCGCGGGACGTCCCTGCCAACTCAACATCGCACTGCTATTAACAACACTAATAGGAGCTGATATGGCATGCCATTCTTTTTGGTTAGATATGTTTAGCTATATTAATAAATAAAAATATTTCGGACATCTAAAACACAACCTAGTCCCAAACAAAGCAGAGCTTGTATTATGGGTACTAGACAATTGATATAAATACATAAACATACTTTTTTTTTGTAAATACATACATATTGTACATAGAAAACACCCAAAACTCCAAAATAAATATTTGCGAATCACACAAACATTTGGTATGACCCGGGAATCGAACCCGAGACCTCTTGATCAGCAGTAGCATATGCTTATCACTGGGCCAATGACGCAGTCACTTCAATTGTATTTTAAATTGTTTTATTTTGTTTTAGGTGAGGACGAGGAATGGGGAAACGAGAGCGAGGCGATGCCGGGAGAACCTCGCACGCCAAGCTCCGGAGCCGAGAGGGCTGCTTCCAGCGGAGGTGCATCACCTGCGTCTGGGGGTTCGCCGGCTGCGTCGCCGCCTCGGCTACGCCTAAATCCCAATCTCGCTACAGATCCCGCATTGGCTCCGCAAGCTACATCGCTCAAACGAGAGCCACCTTCTCCATCGCCACCGCCACCACCTGCTCCGCAGGCACGAACGGATTATCTGACCTTCCCTGCCTTTCTATCTTCTCCCCCAAGTTACATGTGTAAGCCTTGCGGTATTCGCTATTCATCTCTTAGTACTTTACAAGCTCATCAAGAGCACTATTGTTCAAATAGAAGACCTAAACCAGCAGAAGCTACAGATACACCAACTGATCCGGCCGTAGATGAATCCAGTAGTGATGCGAAGACACCCCGGCCTCCTAGCAAGCAGTATACTTGTACCTACTGCAACTACAGTGCTGATAAAAAAGTCAGTTTGAATAGACATATGAGAATGCATTCCTCTTCCCCTGTCAGCAGTGGAACCCCGGTACCCACACCAGCGTCTAACGGTGAAGTCACCGAGAGTCCACCCATACAGGATCGCTATTGTGCTGATTGTGACATCCGCTTCAGCTCCATAAAGACATATAGAGCTCATAAAGCGCATTACTGTAGCACAAGACAGGTTGTGAAACCAGTTTTAGCCACGGCTAGAGGCGGTTCTGCCACATCAGGGTCCTCACCGCCATCGCCAGGAGCCACGCCTCCAGCACAAAACTCGCAATATGCACTAGCTTTGCCAACAAATCCAATCCTTATCGTGCCCTACTCTTTGTTACGTGGAGCCAGTACTCTCCCAGGTGCTACATTACCTGATCCAGATACACCTTGCTTTTTGTTACCAAACGGAACATTTCAGCCAATAAGCCGTGCTTTAGCGTCTGGTGCAACGGCAGATGGAAAGGAATCTGACGTCTTGAAAGTAGCTAATCGGCCAAGAGAAGCATCAAGAGATGGTGCAACTCCTTTGGATCTTAGTGTGCGCCGTTCGCCCGAATCCGTAGTGACCGACGAACATGAGAAAGAGAACAGAATACGATCGACAACACCCGAGCAAATCGTATGTGCTCCATCGCTACCAGGATCACCAGGTACTCCATCTCCTTCCCGGCGGTCCTCATCGCCAAGTGGAGAAAGTTCACCAAAACGAAAGCGACGCAATTCTAGGGGACCGACTCCAAAACCTCCTAGTGTATCGCCTCCTGAAGAAAAATTCACTCCTGTAATTGCACCTACAATAATACCACCTGCCCTAGCACTGCGCTTAGCAACAGAGTTACCTATGAATGCAGTATCTCCACAAGTTCTTGTAAAGCAAGGGGTATCAAAATGTAAAGAATGCAATATAGTTTTTTGTAAATACGAAAACTATCGGGTTCATAAACGGCACTACTGCTCAGCTGGTGGAGGCGATGAACGCGTTAGTCCGGCACCACCAGAGCCCGGTCCACCGCCACAGTACCGCCAACTGATCTGCGTGGCATGCGGCATTCATTTCAATTCATTGGACAATCTGACGACGCACCAGTCGTTTTACTGCACAAAACGAGAGACACGGTCACCTCGCAGCGCCCCAACTGAAGCTCCTCGACCAACGTCGGGGTCGGAAGGTGGCTGGAAGTGTCCCTGCTGTGACATGGTATCTCAAACTGCAGCGGCTGCACAACGTCACATGGAGGCCCACGCTGGTGTCAAGGCCTTTCGCTGCACTATTTGCCGATATAGAGGAAACACGCTCCGAGGCATGCGCACACATATACGCATGCACTTCAACAACAAGAAGCCTGCTGACTTGCAGGTAAAATTATTATTCATTTAATATCTATAGATCATAATAGCTAGCTTATAATTATTTCCTAATCTTTTTATGTTCCGAACTAAGTCTGTTTTTGACCTACACACACACACCTAACTACACCTACAATATAACTAAAATACTCTAATAGTTAATACGTAGTAATATCTTCTAACTTTTAAATTTGTTTGCGAAACATTATAAAACATAACAATAATAATTTGTATAACTTTAACAAAAAGGAACTGACTTCAAAGAAAAATTATTCCGAGTACCAAAATCGCGACAATTGTTTCTAATGACTATGATATTTTAGGAGTTCCCTCGATTTCCTTGAGATCCCATCATCAAATCCCGATATGGTGACGATGGGACCACCTGTAAGCTATGCCGAATCGAATGCAGAAATAATTTTTGAAATCGGTTCATAAACAACGAAATTATCGCTACATACAAGAACGCTACAACATCATAAAAAAAAGAATCCGACGAATTGAGAACCTCTTCCTTTTTTTTTAAATCATTGAAATACTATTTCAGAATCAGAGTTCTAAACTCTAAATTGAACATATGAGGTGCAAAAATTTTGGCGCCATTGAATAGGACCGTAGTTTTGCTCACAAAGTGTCCAATGAGTATGACGATTCAAAACAATGAGGCTTGGACACAAAATAGGCTTAAAAAATGGTACACAAATAGAAATAATCACACAGAAAACTAGATCTTTTTTAAATATCCCTGACTCAAATCTCAGCATAAGCTGATGATTTTACAACGGCCATATACATTTTTCTCAATAAAACCACTTTAAAACAATAAAAACGTAATCAAAATAAGTGCATCCATTTAACCGATGTAATGTCATAGAGAGA
This sequence comes from Phragmatobia fuliginosa, assembly GCA_932526445.1. Taxonomy (NCBI): domain Eukaryota; kingdom Metazoa; phylum Arthropoda; class Insecta; order Lepidoptera; family Erebidae; genus Phragmatobia; species Phragmatobia fuliginosa. The sequence continues at coordinate 3,328,235 of OW052059.1, read as the reverse complement.
CCCACAGATTCACACGATTCCCAGTTTTCATACTAAAATAACATTGACTCAACTAAATATTTATACTATTTTTTTTCAGGAAGAAAGCTACATCGCTTGCGTTATCGAAGAAGACAGTCGCGAGACGACATCTCCAAGCCCAGCTGTGGGTGGCGAGCGAGTTCATCGCTGCAGCAGCTGTGCCTACACCTCTACTTACCGAGGCAACGTAGTCCGGCACGCTCGCCTTGTTCACGCCACAGACGAACCCGAGGAAGAGCAACCCTCACCTCCTGTTCCATCAGTGGACATAAAAAAGGAACCAGAATCGGAAATGGAGGAAACTCCTAACTACTGCAAGTCTTGCGACATTTCGTTTAAATATGTGGACACATATAAAGCTCATAAGCAATTCTATTGCACTGCGAATAACCAGGACGCTGCTGCAAATAATAACGTACCAGCACCAGCCAGGGTGACTGATACACCTGTAGTATGAACTTTCTGACTGATGACGTAGTGGTGTTAATATTAAAAGGTTAACTTGCATCAAAGGTAGATCTTGCAGTTTCATCAGCGCCATCTGTTAAAAAGTACGTGAAAGTTTATTTGACAAGTAATATCTTTTTTATTTTCCATTGGCTCGTTTAATAAAACGCATACTTTAGGCCATTGCAAGTTGAATATTCGATGAATTTTAGCAATTACAATAACAAAAGATTATTGCTTTCGATGCTACTAATAAATGTCTTGTAATTAATTCTTAGAATAAGTATGTATCGTATTGTATGAAACTAAATTATATGTGCAATAATTAAATCAATATTAAATTACAATTATACTGCATATCAATGCCAAAACGATGTTTGAAATTTTTCATTGTATATTATATATTATAGAGTAATATAATATCTATGTAAAAATGCAAAATAATTTGTTTATGCTTTATTATACTTTATGTTGCAATTTATTTATAAACGTAAATAATGTGACATAAATATAAATATATATGTTTGCATTTTTATAGATATCGTGTCCTCACATGCGAATACTTTTTTAAATGATTGGTAACCATTTCTAAATGAGTACCAACTCATTTATGGACAAGATGTTTACTTTACTGATATGAATAGTGGCTACTGTAAATAAAAGCCCTCAATAATTTTAAGTTTTTTGTTACTCTGTTATTGTAAATGTTCTAGTTAAAAGTTAAACTTCGTCATTGTATTAGTATACGGTTAAAAATATTACCAAAATTGTAAATACATGTAAAGATATTACTATACAATATTACCATTCGGTTTAAGAGATTGTTCCATTTTGTTGTTAATTTTTGTTTAATATTAATTAGTTGTAAGGCGAATTTATCTACTCCCTAAGCAGGTGCTGATTTCAATGCAGTTTAACTTCCAGTGTATCATTTTAATAAACTAAAAATGTGTAAATCTTTTTGCAATACAATATAAAAGATTGGTATTTTAATACCGACTTGTTAGATTATGTATCTATGGTTTGGATAACGTTATTGTATAGATATATATATATACATATTAATGTTTTATCCATATTGAGTACCTACATGTAATTTTTTTTTGGTATTATTGTTTAAAATCTAGTATACTATGAAAGGTATAATCATACGATCATAATCATAATTTTAAATAATATTCCTATTGCAAATTTTATTCTTTTTGGAAAGCAAAGTTGTCTTTCAAGAAGAGAATATTTCACGTGTATAACAAAAAATGTATAGTTGGTTTACCACAGTATTTCGCATTCTCCAAAATAAACGTATCAAGACATATAAGTGTAATATTATATAAATAAAATACCATGTTTTGTCAATGCCAAAGCATCGCTAGATATATTGTAATTTGCATTTATAGTTATCTCATTAATATAGTAATAGAATTAAGTGACTACAAGACTTGTTCCCTACGTATAATATTAGTTATTGTAATTTGTGTAATTTTATGTTTGTCTGTCTGTAAAGGAATGAGTCTCGAATCAGTGTTGCGATATAGAAAAAATATAGGTACATACAAAAAGGTTGTCGAATTTCCCTTTGATGTGGACAGTTGTTAGCAATTATGTATATACTTACAACATAAAATTAACAGCTCATCTCACGCAAAAATCAACCTTAAGAATGTATAGTTCTTCAGTTTTATGTATTTAAAAAGTATAACCCTTCTATCAAGTAATGTCACAAGAATAAATAATAGCGACTGTCCACAAATTGTAGTGTGAAAAGAAAACGTAAAACATGACATTTTCAAATATAGAAACAGCATCTGAAGTTATGTGCCATAACTGTGTTCTCAGTAAAACATAGTTCTTAAATATAGCTACATCATCTCGAATAAAAACATGTTTTGTTTCATATATTATTACGAATGGCTTAAATGATTTATACATGACCATTAAGTACCTATTATATTTTATTAGTTACGGGTAATCTATTCAAATCTCGAATTTACTTTGTTGCTAAAATCTGGAAACATATACCTATTACTGTAAAATGGTAACAAAATATGGTTTTGATCACAAAATTTATATTACGTCATCGTGTGTACTGAACAGTAACATAACATTTTGAAAATTGACTCGTAAACTACAAGTTTCACTACAAGTTGTAATGAAAAAATGTAAGTGACGTAGAAACACAAAATTTGTATGAGATACTGATACCGATAGCGTATCTGCAATTTGATGTTGTACAGTTTACGAATGTTGTTTTAAAATCGTTTGGGCCATTCGTTCAGTACCTACCAATGTTTAAATGCAACATTATTATTATAGGACGTTGAATTAAAGTGATAATAACGATTAAAGGAAGTAAACTGATGTAGGCATACAATGATATTGTAAAAATACCGCCAGACAATAAATTATTTATCACATATTACGTATTCCTTTTTATTTTGCATTTACACCTCTATGGTTGACCTAAGGACAGACATCGTGGAGTCCAGATGGAGATCTCACCCTGGACCCCTCCTCCTCGTAAAAAGAAGCGCAGAGAGGGCACACCGTGTGGTTTTTAGTCGGTTCGAGTCCGACACACCGCCCCGCCGAATAGGTAACCCCGGCGGGGTGACGGTCCATGACGAACTTCCACACGAAAAAAAAAAGGACAGACATCGAACTGGTGTCGGATTTCGTGATAACAGGCAACAGCCAACCCATCTCAGCGATTGTCACACACATGACCCCGTCACAAATTTCGGTGGGTTTGCAAAACAATGTTACGCTTTTTGCTCAGTACTCGGGCATTTATTCGGACGTAAACTCATTTATGCCCAATGTGCCAAGTTTTTGCCTTTTCGGCCGTATTTGTTTTTGACCTCGACCCAGCACTACCCCCGTGAGTGTTTCCACACGTAAAAAAAAGACATCGTACTGGTTGGGAGGCCAACACGCTTTCGCAAAGTTACATCTTTCCAGCACTAACCATTTCAAAGGTAAGTCGAGGACAGACGGACGTAGATGATGAAACTATACGGGTTCTGAGACGTAATCTACCCTAAAAGGGGCAAAAATATATATCATGTTTGAAGATTACGGGGTATTGTGTCTTCAATAAGCAACGAGAGTCGTAATCTGAAATAGAAACTAAGTACCTAGCTAAACCTAAATATGAGTGAAGGACTAAAGAACGGTGACCAACACTCCTCGATTCTGCTCATGCTTTCCATCAGGCTGAGCAGAGTCATTTTTGCAACAAAGTTACATAAAAAAAACAATCTGAAAGCAAGCAATACCAGACTCAAACGACTTGTGGTTGCTTTAACCCTAGAAGCCCAATCATATTTTACTAGCTATTAAGCCCAAACATAGGTCAAATTGACCTACACGGATAAATATACTCTAGACTTAATTTATTACATTATACCTATTGTTTTTTAATTATGCATTTATGTTATTTTATGGTTAAATGAGAAAAAGGAAAATTAGAGTAATATTTATTTATTATACTATAAAAATAAAAACTTTAAAGTAACGATACATAAAATTGGTACAAAATGAGATCCTTTTGGTTTTGTAGTTAGAATGCTATGTTATGTTTGCGTTAATCAAATAATACTTATTTTTTCTACTAAGTAGTCCACTTTTCATAATTAATAACAGTTTTAGTATATTATTTTCACTTTATAAACACTTTTGAATCAAGTCAAAATTGTGTACACGACAGATTAGTTTTTTGCATTTGATGCACTGTGAGTTTGTCGTTCGTTGCTTTTCATAACAATAATATCCACAGTAGTGACGCTTCTTCGGTTCTGTTTCAACAGTAAGATCATCTGACGATGGTTGTGGCTTAACTTGAAGAATATTTGTAATAATTTCAAAGTAGGAACCCTAGAAAGAAGGAGCTTTCAGCCGCCTTTGCGTCCATGACGAAGTCAGGACAGTGCTCCAATTTATTCATGGCTTCGCGATTTCATGGCTTTTCTTTATTAGTCAGCTTGTTGCGACAGTAAATCACGCAGGCATTTACGAAAACCATATAGAGCATCCCGTAAAACACAGCAATGGGTCATCTTTTTGCCTTTCAATTCTTTTTTTTTTTTTTTATATATTTAAGCCTGCCAAAGTGACTCTACTCTGCCTGATGGAAAGCATGAGTCGAATCCAGGAGTAGGGGTCACCATGCTTATTGTGAGGGTAGACAATGAGCATGGTGACCCTTACCATGGCAGCCTGGTTAGATTATTCTGCATCATTCTCCCGGCCTTCGAAGGGCGGGAGAATGATGCAGAATGATTGGGCCTCCGGTCTCACACTCACCAACGAAATACGACATCAAGAATGCTGTCATTATTATGATGGTCTTCTGTGTGAGGGTAGTACTGGCCGGGTCGAGCCGGCCCATTCGTGCTGAAATCAGCGTGGCTCTACTACCTACCTGTCTATTAGTTAATATGGAGAAACACATGTTTTGTCTGATCATTTGAATTTTCACGTAGTCTAGCACCTCGTCTTCTACATCACTTCTTACATCGTCTTGAGCCACGCAATCTTCCTCTTTAGAGACTGTATCAAACGGCTCCAAGTTGTCTGTAATTTCTAAAAAAGTTGCTATATCGAGCACCGCCAGGTGCTTAGAGGATGCCATATTGTTTTATTACCTAAAACTAATGTTTATGGTTACAAATATACCAAGAAACTACGTCTAAACCTATAAAAATAGCACATTGTACATACGTAAAACGAATGCAAAACTTACACAAAGCCCAAACATAGGTCAAAATGACCTAGAACATTGCGATAGCTACAAAACAACGATACTTACCAAAGTTTTATAACCGTCTCCTATTAGCTCTTGACGGGCACTAAGTTGGTTTGATCAATCACGGCGATCGAACGAAACATACGAAAAAGATACCAAATATACGTTTCCATGTAGGTAAAATTGACCTAGATTGGGCTTCTAGGGTTAAGTTGCTAACAGTTTTCCACTAAATGCATATCAAGTTATAAATGGTCTACATCAAAATAAAATCGGCCAAGTGCGTGTCAGGCCACGCACAGGAAAGGGTTCCTCAGTCACCTATAATGGTATGTGGATTTAAAATCGTATCCAATAAATAATTGTTATGTTTACGTTTTAATACGTTAATTTTGTATGACGTTTTCCAAGTGAGCGCATTTTACCATATAAGCCTTTATAACTCCTGAACTAAGAAAGTCATCTAATCGGTTATAGTTTTCCTTCAAAGTTCATTAAATGGACCAGCATCACGATTTTTTTCAAAATTTTTGAGCCAGCCGTTTAGCTTTTAGAGGGGTGGGGACGCCCTATTTTTACAAAAAAGTGCCCTTTAAAGTGAAATATCTCGCAAACGGATACCTAAATCAAAAAATCGTCTAGGAAACCCTTTATTGTTTTTAAAAGACCTATCTAATGATACCCCACACGATGGGGTAGCCTCGAGAAAAAAAAATCATCCCCACTTTACGTGTAGGGGAGGTACCCCAAATAAAATTATATTTCATAATTTTATTGTAGCACTTTGTCGACGTAATTACAACACGTATTCATGCAAACTTTCATCTTTCTAGCACTTACCGTTTGGACGGTAAGTCGAGGACGGACGGACGGACGGACGGACGGACGGACGGACGGACGGACGGACGGACGGACGGACGGACGGACGGACGGACAGACGGACATGACGAATCTATAAGGGTTCCGAGTTATGAACTTCGGAACCCTAAAAATCAGCCAAGTGCATGTTGTTCTATGTATGTAGGTACAATTGGCGGCCTTATCGCCCGGAGGCAATCTCTTACAGGCAACTATAAGATGGAGAGGACAGGATTGAGAGAATGTGTAGGGTAGTGTCTGGTGTATTAGAAGTAGAGAAGAAGGGGAAAAAGTACCTACCTAGTAAAATGTAACACAGTGTGATAGTCCGATGAGTAATATGTAATTTAAAAGAATAATTATGAGTTAAAAATACAAATTTTGTATATGTGTCATCAACAACCCATAACGTCCCACTGCTGGGCTCAGGTCTCCTCTCAAGGGAGGGTTAAGGCCATACGTCCCCACGCTGGCCGAGTGCGGGTTGGGGACAGGCAAGACACGTTGTGGCAACGTAATCTTGCTGTTGGATGTTTTTAAGCCGCCCGAAGGCCTCCAACTAAGCTTCACGACTGCTATCTTATGATAACAACCGGGACCGACTGCTTAACGTGACCTCCGAATCACGGAAACGCTCATATATATCATGCCACAAACGGTCACCCATCTAGGTCCGACCGCGCCGTCGTTGCTTACCCTTGGTGATTGTTTCCAATCACCTAAGGCCACTCGGCTATGAGCGCTTCTGTATATGTGTATATGTGATCTACTAGAATAAAAAAGAAAAATAGAAGGTTGGTTGCTGGTGAAAACCTGGGAGACACTAATATAGTGCTGCTTGACTACTCGCTTGAATGTAGTTTCATTTTGTGCATGTCTTATTACCAGTGGTAGAGCGTTCCACAATCGAACTCCTTGGATAGAGAAAGAGCTGTCGAGAAATTTGGTGGAATGGCTAGGCATTTTTAGCTTCAAGTTCTCTGATGATCTCAGCTATTGTTTTGGTTACTTATTATTTCTTTTTTTTGTACGAAGCTTTCCAAGTGAGTGTATTTTATAAGTTAGGCCCCTATAACTCCTGAAATTAAAAATCGTCAAGTGCGTGTCAGGCCACATATAGAATAGGGTTCCGTAGTCATATACAATGGAAAATATTATATAAAATCGTGTCCAATAGATAATTGTTATGTTTACCTATTAATTCGTTATTTTTGTACGAATTTTTCCAAGTAGGTAAGCGTATTTCATTAGTTAGACCTCTATAACTCCTGAACTAACAAAGCTATCTAAGCCGTTATAGTTTAGGTTTTTGAACCAGCCGTTTTAGAGGGGGAGGGGGCTGTTTTTACAAAAAGATATACACTTTAAAGTTGAATAACTCGCAAACTGATACCTAAATCGCAAAATGGTTTTAGCAACCTCGCAATGATTTATAAGGCTTATAAATAAAAATAGTTTTGGTAATTTTATTGTAGCAATTTCTCGATGTACATATTCGTGCAATTTCATCTTTCAAGCACCAACCGTTTGAGCTGTAAGTTGAGAACGGACGGACGAACGACATGACGAATCTATAACAGTTCCGGCTCATTAACGGAACCCTAAAAAGCAAAGTTACCTGAGTGGCCCATTTTGGCGGTCATTTCACTTGCAGAAAGTTGGTGACATAAGGAGGCTATTTTATTTAGATTAGCTTGTATATTTATAGTAACATCTTTTTGAGCAGAAATTAATAAATTTTAGTCCTATTCTAAAAATATGATAAAAACATGAAAATAATTAGGATCATTCGCATAATAAACGGTATTTTAGTACATGTGTCACTCGTTCATTCATTCATTCACTCGCTCATTGTACTATAATTATGAGAATGAATGAGAAGGAAGCATCATGTCCTCTCCAGTGCAGTTTAGTCGACTGTTAACGACGATAGCGAGTAAATGAATGACTGAGTGACAGATACAGTACAATACCGTGAGTCTGTGAGCCAACAATATAGGAGAGCATTCTTGTTGTCGTATTTCGTTGGTGAGTATAAGACCAGAGGCCCAATCATTCTGCATCATTCGTCATGATGCAGAGTTATCTAACCAGACCGCCATGGTATGGATCACCATGCTACATTGGTTACTCTTACAATGTGGATGGTGACCCCTACTCCTGGATTCTACTCATGCTTTCCATCAGGCCGAGTACAGTAACTTTGGTGGGCTTAAATACAAATATATATAAAAAGGATATACTACAGGTATAAATCTCAAACGAAAAGAACAAGATCTGTCATTATTCTTCAAAAAAACTCATACATTAAACTACATTTACATTTATTTACAAATTCAGTCCGGACTATTTTCCTCTGAAGACGAATCTTCCCGATACTGTTCCTTGAAATGTTCGGTGTCTTCATCCTCACCATAATAAAATCCATCATCACTATCATCCTTATATCCCTCATCAATTTGAACTCTACTGCATTGTATTAAGGACTGTTTGTTGGGCAGCTTAGAGGTTTCTGACACTACCCTCGCTTTATATTCGGCATATGCCTCGCCATATTTCAGCGCATCTTCTCGAAATATATCTATGGGATCGTCGTATATTTTATCTTCTCCCGTGTCACTGGATAGATCATCTTCTGTAAGAATAAAAAATATTATGTGATATTTATCAATAAGATTGCCTCGTTGATTTAGTGGTTAGCAATCGCGACTGCTGATCAAGAGGTTTGTTTTGCGGGTCGGTGTTCGGTGTTGGGTTTTCTTACAACAAATTCTTATTAATAGCCCGGAGTATGAACGATGAAAACCTTTAAGACTAGTAGCCGGCTCAATATCATCTTAATAATATAATAATTATTAGAAAATCATAAAAAAAATTTTTTAGGAACTGTCTGTCTCAACCTATACGATCGAGATTGAGCCTTTTTAGGGTTCCGTAGTTCATGACTCGGAACCGTCATGTTCGTCCATCCGTCCTAGACCTGCCTAAAATCTAATCTAAAAAGTTTTAAAAATAAAAGAGATCATTTCTCTTACGTATATCAACTCTCTCCATTGCTCTAATTATGTCTTCTTCATCTATACTGCTTGGTTCAGAGTCAGGGTAGTCGTTCCTCCAGTTATTCTCATCGTTGGAGTCATCATCATCCTCTTCAATGTCTGATGGGTCCTGCCGTGGATTTCGATACATATCAAACACAAGATCTGTTTCTACACTGAAATAGAAATAATTAAATTATTGAATATACCTATACCTACTAATATTTTAAACAGGTAAACTTTATAAGTCCCAAACTTAGTCATCTAGTCCCAAACTAAGCAGAGCTTGTATTATGGGTACTAGAAAACTGATATACTTTTTTTGTAAATACATACATATCATACATAGAAAATGTGCAAACTCCGAAACAAATATTTCCAGATTATACAAACATTTGGTCCGACCCGGAAATCAAACCTCAGAACTCAAGCACAACGGTCATATCGCTACCACTGCGCCACCTTACTTAAATATATCTCAAATATGATCTGCCCCCCCTTGCCAAGTTGCAAATGTTTACCGGTTTCTATTCGGGTCGGTTTCTAGTACTTTAGGTGGATCAATATACGTTGAGGGTGGCCATTACTCCAGCCAACCTACTTCCCTGAAGAAGTGGATAAGTACTCCGAGTCTATCCAGAGATTCTGAAACAGTTTTGGGAGATCCAAGGATGCATTTCCTTGTTTCGGTGACATCTGTACACTCAAGGAGTACATGCGACACCATTTCCTCTGCCCCTAAGCATACTCTGCATAAGAGACTGCCAGGTATGCCTATGGTGTGAAAGTATTAATTTAATGAGCAGTGTCCGGTGATAGTTCCTACCACCAGCTGCCGTTCCTGTCCAAATGCAATAAGCGTTTGGTCAGTTTGTGACTTGGAAGTGGCATGGCTTTCTTTGATTGTCTGCAGCCTGGGATTCTATTTCTTGATTCTCTTCATCGGCTATTTTTTTTTGATCACGTGACTGAGTGCCTATGAAATGAGAATAGAGATCTCCCCCTCTATACTCAATAACAATTACCCTAATCGGGAATCAAATATATTAACCAGGTGACCAACAGGCCAACCAACATTAACATTACAATCTGTTAAATAAATTAATATTAAATTTACAAAGCTGAAGAGTTTGTTTGTTTGTATGAATGCACTAATCTCAGGAACTACTGCATCAATTTGAACAATTATTTCCCCGTTAGATAGTTCATTTATCGAGAAAGGCTATTTATGTTATCATTATGATACAACACAAAGGAGCGGAGTACCAATGAAAAATGTTTAAAAAAAGCGGGAAAATAATTTCTTTTGAGACCTTCAATTGCGTGCGGTGCGTGTTCAGCATGGGAGAATTGTTACTGTTGAAAAGTTGCAAAAAAAAAGGTCTTCAGATAGACATACATATGTCTTTAAAGGGTGGCCTCATTATTACCATTTCGGGAAACAAATTTGTTTCCCCGGGATAACATTACTCTATGGGCAACAGAAGACGCAAACGGGGCTGCGTGGTTCAGCTAGTAGTATAATAATAATGTTATTGGACACATAATTATTAATATGACACTTACCCGACAAAGTTATCTATCATAGAAATATCAAAGTCCTGTTTCCAGCTTGTGTATACATCATAAGCATATTGAACATCATCATCCTTGTCTTTGGTCTTCTGTAAGTCTATGAGATTCAGCACATCATCACTTTTTTCACTATCTTCGTCTTTTATACCTCTAAAGCAGTTAACAATCTCATATCGGCTCTCTGCTGATACCTCTTTCCGTTCCTTTCTTAATTTTTGTATAATGCTGTCCACATTCGGTATGGACTGGAGCTTAATGTCTGTTTTTGGTAGCAATTCCTTGACACATGTAGTTTCCTGTAATTTTATAAATACGTTTTTAATGAAATTACCCATTTCTATATATGCTATATCATTAACATTATTTTTCATTTTTATATTAAGGCCTATCAAAGTGAATCTCCTCTACCTGATGGAAAGCATGAGTAAAATCCAGGAGTAGGGGTCGTCATCCCGATTGACACCATGAGGAAATCAGAGAATTTTAGTATGAAGCCGGGTCAGGAATCTAGTTTTGGACTAAAATTGTTGTGAAACAGTAAACATTATAATATGTGGCTACTTTAATGATGACAAGGATCTCAAACTTTCATTTTTCCGTTAGTAAATGCCACGCGTATTCAATGCTGGAGCAAGTTATTGATTCAAGTCTAACTTTGTCTATCTACCTTATAATGTTTATTTCCTTTGACAAAAGTTGAAAACTTGAGTTGGTGGCTATATTCTATCAACAGTGGATGGCAAGAGGCTAGATACAGATTTAACAAAAATTATTTGCAAAACATATAATTCATACAATAATATAACAGCTATAAAGTGGTCATTTTAATAGGTAACATTTGATAATTCATCAAAATTCAATCAACAACATAACCTTGTAACGGCAGGCATAAAATCATATATTTTTCATATTGTTAGAACTGCACAATTGCTTAACTTTTTTCAACAACCATTACATATATTTTGTAATAATGACCAGAGATCGGAATTGGGTGTGTGAAAATACCTAAAGTTTGCAGCGGGACATAATATGGAGCTGTTACAACCACTTAAGTTAAACCGGGTTTGAATTTTACCGGTTTAGTTTTGTTTTTTTTTACATGTTCCTTACCTTTGAAACACCGAACTATAAACGTTTACAAGCTGCTAATACAGTTCTAAATAAATTTTTGTTTTGTACTTTTCCGGTTAAAATTTGGTCTTTTAGTCCCTAGTATTGTTCTTTGTCGGTCAAACACAGAATTTTATATATCTGCAAAATGCTAATGCGGTTTTAATTTCTTTTTTTGATCTGTATCTTAAGTTAAAAAGTTTTGCTACAGGTTGATGCAAGGAAAACGAACATTTTCGCGTCTTTACATAGTTTTGAAGTCGGCTTTTTTTTTAAATTATTAAACCTGCACTGCATAAAAAAATAAATTAAAAACATTTATTTCAATTGCAAGAACAGTGGTTGTAACAGCTCCATATTATTATTGCAAACTTACTGCAAACTTTAGGTATTTTCACACACCCAATTCCAATCTCTGATAATGACCTATACGAGTAATTTTATGATTTGCATGTTGTGATTATAATAAAACGTAATTATATTTAGTATTCTTTTAACTATTAATACTATGTAAAAGGGACAGGGATTCGCCTGATGATTTTTATAATTCACATGTTTCAAGTCCGTATTGATTCATTCACTTTAATCAATGTTTTTAAGCAAGTCACCATAAGTTACCTATTGTTAATGTAATGTTAATAGCTCCACTATAGGTGTCCGTTTCTATTTCAAATTAACAACTTTCATGAATGCATTTCATGAAAGTTTCATTCATTCATTTAGATTGAAAATTAAATTGAATTGATTCATGAATTAGATTGATTGAATATTATTGTCTAAATGTTGCCTAAATTAAAAACCCATCTTTATAAAAAAAAACTGCCCGTCTGTTTGCTACGGGTAATTTCAAGCACTTTCAAAGATAGAGAGCTGATGTTATAAGTAAATAATATTAAGCGGATTACGGGGACAGTAAAATATACAAATCTTTAGAAAAAGGTAGCAGATCCATAGTACTTACACAGTAGACCAACCAATGCTTTCCATCAGGCAGAGTAGTCACTTTGGTAGGCTTTAAAATTAAATAAAAAAACTAAAACTGACAGCATTTGTGGTGGCATATTTTATTAGTGAGACCAGAAGCCGAATCAACTTCCATCATTCTCCTGGCCTCCAAGGAAGATCACACTAGGCCACCATGGTGTTTCACCATGCTGCATTATATGTACTCACAATGAGGATTGTGACCCCTGCAGAAATAGACCTTAGCCTGATGGAAATTATAAATAGAATCCAGAAGCATTCTAAGAAGGTAAGCTTGAATATATAAAAATAAAAGTATAAGTTACTACTATAGGTACATTTAGACAGTAGTTTTAAATAAAACTATTAATTACCTGGTTGTCAACAGTTCCGCGGAATACGAAAAGTGATGGTGATATTTCTTCTTCATTCTTTTTAACTCTTTTACACATAAGTACGAGAGCATCTTGCGGGTTTTCTTCTAGCCTCCGCTTTACTCTTAGCACTGTAGATGTAGCCATCGTAGGTGTTCTACAATACTTCTATAAAACCCCAATACAATAGTACCTCTTATAATTTCAAAATACTAAATATAAACAACGAAACCATATATCAACACTTTATTAGCACGTGCGCTTTTACTCATTCATGGGCTAAATTAAAAATGAATAATACAACTACAACACATACACAAAGTCTGAATCTACACTTTTTGACTGATATGATTATGATTTAATTTCACTTTTTACGGAGTTACTGACAGATTTGACATTTAACTTGGATTACCAACAGCAATATGCTGAATTCCCCAAACATATTGAAGAAATTGCTCAATTTTGGGAAATAAAAGGGTAATCCCCACAAAAGTTGTGTCAGATATCACTATAAACATAAATTAGATCATTCATATAGATCGATTTGAATATTTATTATAGTCCTTTTATCACTGTTCTAAAAATATGATAAATACATGAAAATAATTAGGTAAATTCACATTGAAACAGTGTGAATCTCATAACTATCCCTTGCATACATATTGCCAGCGGTACAAGATCTGTCATTCCATTCCCCAGATTCCCCTTGATAGATTTTTTTTTAGATGTAATGCAGTTACCTTAACCGGTGAACCTACGGTTTTTTAATGGATAGTTTTCGTTAATGAAGCACCGATGATTCTCCGGTACTCCGGTTACTGCTCCGGTGCAAAACTGCACAGGCCATTGACATATAATATAGATGTGTAATTGCGCATCAAGAAAGTTCAAACTACAATTAAGATTTGCTCTTATTCGTGGAAAACGTCAGTTTAGTGTTTAATATGGCGCCAGCCGACGTTGACGTAGTGACAGATGAAAACAAAATGACTAAATGCGTAGTGAAAGAATGCGATTCAAAGTAATAAAACGATTGTAAGCCAAGCAGAAATACTTTTCACAGGAAAATATATTGCTTATGCTCTGATATTATGATAAATAACGCTATAATCGAATTTAAAAAATAATAATTGCATTTCATATATAGTGTTACCACAAAAACATATTTTTCCCCAAATTAATGGGAGTAAGAATTAATATTTTATTTCCTAGTCTTTCACATCCAATTTTGATTGGTTAGTAATTAGCAGTTTAGCATTTAACGATAGCCGTGAAATTTCGGAACATTTTGTACCTAAATTGGCTAACACTCACATGGGAAATTTAAATTCAATTATCAGGCTACCCTGTAAACATTCCGTCAAAATGGTGGTTGAAATTTTGATAATTTTTTTCCAAAGTGAGTTAATTTAATTATTCCTTTACAATATAGTTATTTAAAGTTTACTTACCGATGATCGGGAATTTTTTTAGTTGATTTCAGTCGTCCTAAGTAATTCCTGCACACTTTTATCATGCAAAACGTAATTTTTATACGCCACTCGATACGTGTTTATCGTACAATGACAGTAACGCCACTGATCGGCCGCGACGAGCTTAGTCTCTAGCAGTTAGAGACTATTTTTTTGAACATTTAGACGCTCGAACTCTCTATCTAGACATGTTTTTAGGGTTCCGTAGCCAAATGGCAAAAAATGGAACCCTTATAGATTCGTCAAGTCTGTCTGTCTGTCTGTCTGTCCGTCCGTATGTCACAGCCAATTATTTCCGAAACTATAAGAGCTATACTGTTGAAATTTGGTCAGTCGATGTATTCTGTGAACCGCATTAAGATTTTTACATAAAAATAGAAAAAAAAAACAATACATTTTGGGGGTCCCCAAACTTGCAACTGAAACTCAAAAATTTTTTTTTCATCAAACCTATACGTGTGGTAGGTACAGGTAGGTACGTATACAGGTATCTATGGATAGGTGTTTAAAAATGATGTTGAGGTTTATGATATCATTTTTTTCTAAACTGAATAGTTTGTGCGAGAGACACTTCCAAAGTGGAAAAATGTGTCCCCCCCCCCTCTAACTTCTAAAATAAGATTGAAAAAACTAAAAAAAAATATGTTATATATTACCATGCAAACTACCAACGAAATTTGGTTTGAACGAGATCTAGTGAGTAGTTTTTTTTTAATACGTCATAATCGTAACACGCAATTTACATTTCATTCAATCAATACATTAGTATAAAAACATCGGTGAAAGTTACAACGAACTACAAGAACTTTTTATGATGTTACTTGCTGATACGGAACCCTTCATGGGCGAGTCCGACTCTCACTTGGCCGCTTTTTTAATCAAAGGAATAAATTTTACAACACAATTTTTCAATTTAAAATAAAACTCATTCTTAAAAAATAATCCAAACTTTATAAATTAAACCTACCAGTTACACATAACAAAAATAAGTTGCTTAACTGGGATGGGATTACTCATTCAACAAATGGCACAACCATAGAGTATAGTAATATAGGTGGACCTACATCAAGTACGTCAGTGTCCCCCCCCTGGGCACACCTCTAGTGGTCCTGTCATACTCTTTGCTCCTCGCCTTCTCGCCTCTAGTGTTACATACTCTTTGCTCGCCTCGGTAAAACCCGTAGAGGCGTAGAGTTAGACATAAAACAAAAATTTATTTATAAATTGGTATTTCATTTAATCAGTTATTTTTATAAGTCATTTTCCGCAGTGTTTATGCAATTTATGACCACGTTTACAAGAAAAACAGAACGACTTGACTACCTAGTTACATGCATACGGACTGGTTGTTAGCTGAAATAAAGTTTTCAGTTTATATTTCAAGTTAAGCTTCAGTTTACATTAAACGCCACATATATACATAAGATCCATACTAAGAAGAAATATTTGCGACCAGTAAATGACTGTTGTGGTGTGTATAGTATCTCAGTGTTTTCAACAGTGAAGTTTTCTACAGAATCTCAACTCGGACATAGATCATCAGGATGGCTTCCGATGATAATAATTGGAGAACACCAACATTCAGACAGAGTGTAGTGTCAAAGATGTAAGTAAACTTAAAATTCCATTCTGCTAGCTGATCCGCGACACCTCGTCTGCGGTTCTTATGGCCCGTAGTCTGATGATAAACAGCGTAAACAAATTTGTTTGACATGAAAAAAAAATAGTGAGTCAACAATAAATGATAAATATGCTGTCAACAACACTACTGATTTTCAGATTGGATCAGTAAATCCTGAGATTAGCATATTAAACTTAACAAAGGAACGGACTCTTCAGTTTCTCTCTTCAGCCACTTAAATTATGTTTATTTCTATAGATTTTAAATCATCATATCAAGAAGTGCTACTTCCAAATGATGATGTTGGTTGAACCGTTTCAGAATATACCCTTGGGCTGATATTCTAACACAAATATTACGAAACTCTTGGTCTTAAATTCAAAAAATTACTGTCAACAAAAAATATTTTTTGTTATCAGATATTAACAGTTACAATGAATTGTAATTATTTGTATTCAAAACAATTTGTAATATAATCTAGTCATAGTGTAAAACTTGATATATTCAACATGTAAAAGCTTTTTCAATGTAATATCACAGAGAGGAGGTAATCCAGCGCTCAGGGGTGCAAGTAGCTCGGAACAGCAGTGAGATGGAAAATCATGTATTCATGAAGGCCAAAAACCGTGAAGAGTACATGAATATGGTTGCTAAACTGATTTTGCATGTTCGAGAAATGTGTAAGTATTGACACCACCTTTAAATTCATCATCTTAAATCACTGTACCTTCATAAGGTAGTAGAGCCATACTGATTTCATCATGAATGGGAGTGCTCGACCAGGGCCGCATTACCGTCAAATAGAAAACCAACTTAGAGTGATAGTATTCATGCTGTCATATTTTCTTGCTGAGTTAGTGACCGGAGGCCCAATTGAAATCAGAGGCCCTAGGCCGTCATTGTGCAGGCCACCATACTGCATTGTCTACTATAGTGAACTTATAGGTAGAATCGAATTACAAGGACAGTGTAGTCTTTTGCAGTCATTTTTATTATTTAAGCACAGATTTTCTACTCTATATTACTCACTAAGGTATATATTAGTTATGCCTTGTTTTGCTCTTACAGTTACATTATATATTGTAAAACCTATTGCTAACCTGCACATAAACATGTCTTGTTTTCAAAGAGGAAATGATTGTCCGAATTCCTACGTGCTCGATAATAGGCACATATCTGAATGTGCTGGTCAAGCATTTCTCTATATAATTCCATGAATTATTTTAAACAATATATGACCCAGGAATATCTACATTCATTCCTGAATTCTGCTCATGCTTTCTGCTCATACATTCCATTGAGCATGGTAGAGGCACTTTGTAGGCTTAACTATAAAAAAACTTTATAAGTGACATAACTTGGGTGTTAACATCTTAAATTTTGAACATTTCATGGAATTATTATTTTTATTCATCACCACATAGTATAAAACAAAGTCGCTTCTGCTCTCTGTCTGTCCGTATATATGCTTAGATCTTTAAAACGGATTTAGATGCCGTTTTCGAAGCGATTTTAAGCAATACAGTATTAATTCTTTCTTATCCAATTAAGTAACTTATATACATTGTGCATATAAATAGGTTAATATGGCCCTTTGCAGGATGTAATTCAAATTAATATTTTTGAAGTGTAAAGTGCGGTGTAAGGGAGACAAGTGAAACCAATGACAGCTATAGACACCCTGATTTATTCCTCTGTTAAAGACATCGCGTGGACGCAGCCACGCACACTTAGAAACATCACAGTAACATACACAACATGAAGATATTACAGATTTAAAATGCAGGAACAAAGCGATTGTGGCGGTACCGGCCTCGGTCCGTTAGTTGACGCCGCTTAGTGGAATTACCCACTTTGGATACGTCAAAATATAATTTATCTAGATAGATAATTAAGATCTGTTTCCAAATCATAACACGTCGATTCTCTATATATTATTATGCAAACAGCTTATTTTAGTTGACAACTACTATTTTATTTATGTTAAATTATGGCGGTAGCAAACCTAAACTCGTAATTTTAAACCAGAGACTCTTGTTTCCAACAAAAAAACGTGTGGTCGTTAACTGAAGGGATCTTTATGCTTGTACAACATCAGATTCCAAATAACACAACTATAAAAACATCATTGCGATCTTAATAATCAAAATTATTATAAGGCTTCAAGCGTTAGAATGCGACCACCTGATCGCGTAAAGGATGCGAGGTGTATAAAGAAATACTGGTTAGAAGAATTCAAAAACGTCAGGTAGCAAAAAGTAAGGGACCGCTGACTCATTCAACTACGGGCACGATCTCATAAAACCAAACTGCCAATTGCTCAACTTAGATTTGTAATGATCATTCAAAACTTTACAGCGAAGATACAAAAGAAAATGCAAGGCCGCCAGAGCAAACTATGAACCCACTTAACAAACCAGAAATTTACCAATAAATGTCGTACAACAAAATAGAAGAGATGTTTATCAAGCAGTTTGAGAAGGTCGACATCATCTTACAACAATTGAGCAACATGATAGGGTTCTTGACATCTCTCCTGAACAAACTGCTACTAAACTAAAATTGAAAATGTACTACTACACTACATTACACCCAATAAAATTGAGGATGAAGTCTTGATACAAACCCATGGCCTTGATATTTTACTCGTATCTGAAACTCACTTCAGGAATTGTAGTACACATTAAAAGTTGTAATATGTATACAACAAACCATTCACATGGCATTGTACTCGGGGGCACAACTGTCTTAATACGAGCATCAATAGAGCATTATGAACTGCCTCAATTTAAAATAATCAAATCAAACCATTTTTATTTCAAATAAACCAATACAACGGCACTTTTGAAACATCAAGTAGTCAGTCAGTAGTCAGTCGTGAAGCTAATTGTCTGTTCCAATTCGTAGATCCTATGGAGAAGAACAGACAACAAACTTCGTGGACACTCTTTTCTAACATAGTTATAAACTTTATAAAATACTAGTTGACCCAGCGAACTTCGTACCGCCCAACTTTAAAATTCCAGAACTTGATCGCAGCGCCACCTACCGGGTCCAATTGCGAATCTAAACCATTCCCAGATCCCCTTGAACACACACAAAAAATTTCATCAAAATCGGTCCAGTCGTTTGAGAGAAGTTCAGTGACATACACACTCACAGAAGAATTATATATATATAAAGATATTACAATTTTAAAACTCAGTTTTAAAATATAGTTTAATAAAATTATAGTGTTAATCATATGAGAACAACGTAAATAAAATGAAACAAAAGTAAAAAATAATAATAATAAATATTAACAGTATAAAAGTAAAAAAATATATAATATGAACTACCTGTTTATGATTAGAAAGAAGATTGAATGAAGTAACATAGAAGTTAAGGCTATATGTGATAACCAAATTTTATAAATGTTTATTTCGATAAGATCGATAAGATAAGATGAAAATGTAAAAATATGTAAAATTATTAGACATTAAACTATTAGATATCAAAAAAGCGCCAGGATTTGAATTGATTGACAAATTAAAAGTCCTTGTAGAACTAACACCAAAGGCAGTAATATTCCTGACTACCCTATTTAATTGTATAATCAGAATAAGGCACTTTCCTGTAATTTGGAACGTCTTACAAGTGATTATGATCCTGAAACCTGCTAAACCACCCTACGAGGTATCTTCTTACAGGTCCTAGGCTTGCATAAGCTTGCTACTAATAGCTTCCAAAAGTCTTGTGTAAAACCGGTCTGGATAAGGTACAGTTGTGGGGTGCTGCCGGTTAAACAAAATTTTAATAACTCAGAACTATATGTTAAAACAGATTTGCGATGCTCTTTGGTTCATAAAAAACGTTGAGGTTCATAAATATCTAAACATGCCAACAGTGAAAGATGAAATCACGGCACACACAAGGCAATGTAAAGTGAGACTGGTAGACCATCCTAACCAGTTGGCCCAGCAGCTCACATTACCAGACTGCATCACTCGGCTGAACTGATGTAGAACACTAGAACTTAGCAATATAGAATGAGCCACTGATGCATGATTAGCAATAAAAAAAACTTCAGTATGCAACCACTAAATTAAAATAAAATTCTAGATTAAAAATGCCGAAACTACAAATTTACAACAAGCATAACTCTCTAATTGGAGTAATAATGGTATTTGATCAATATTTCTTGTTTTATCCTAAAAAAAACGTTATTATCAATCATTTTAGAGTCGGCTCGTCAAGTGATCGCATGCTAGAGATGGCCGAAGACCCTAGCTCTTTATGATCTAAACAATTAAAAATACAATTAGAGTGTCTGTATATAATATCAAATGAACAGTTTTTTATAAAATGCTTATGAAAGTATATACAGTACTGACATAAAAAAAATGTCTGTCTGTCTGTTTTTTCCGGGTATTTTCTAAAAGGGCAAATTTTGACGAGACTCACTGGCGAATGGCTGACGAGACTCACTGACGAAACGCTGATGAGACTCACTGACGAAAGGCTGATGAGACTCACTGGCGAAAGTCTGATGAGATTCACTGACGAAAGGCTGATGAGACTCACTGGCGAATGGCTGATGAGACTCACTGGCGAATGGCTGATGAGACTCACTGGCGAATGGCTGATGAGACTCACTGGCGAATGGCTGATGAGACTCACTGGCGAATGGCTGATGAGACTCAGTGGCGAATGGCTGATGATATAGGAAGTAACTTACACAATTTTTTTATACAAGCTTCACTTCGCGGCGTTACTCATTTACGTTACCGCAGGACACAGTGTTACATACCAGCCAATAAACAGATGCTTTATTTGCTTATATGGTACATCTATCTGATCTATCTAATGACAGCCATAGCTAAAAAGCTAATTTATTTCCTGATAAAGCACTACAGACATTGGTATTTATTATAGTACCTACAATAAAAAAAAAGTATGTTTTTGATAATTTCAGCACAATCCAAACAAAACCAAGGAGCTCCTAATATGCAAGGCCCAAATCAATCACAAGCAGTTCCAAACCAGCAAGTACAAGCTTCACAGAACCAGCAACAGCAAGGACCTAGTCAAGGTGGCCTGACTCCAGATCCAATCAATGCCTTACAAAACTTAGCATCACAAGGCTCCAGGAATCAAATGATGAATATGGGACCGCAAAGCCAAATGCAACAACAAGGTGTAATGGGCCCTAATCCTGGTATGGCTGGAATGCAAGGCCAAATGGGTCAACAAGGTCCTATCGTTTCCCAAGGTCCCCAAGCTCAGACTGCTACAAATTTGCTGCAAACTTTGAATCAAAGGCCACAAATGAACATGCAATTATCAAACAAAATTGGAGGAGGAATGGGCCTGGTTCCTTCTCAGCAGCAAATGGGGAATACTTTAGTTGGTGGTATGGGTGGTATGGGGAATCCTATGGGGAGTCAGCTTCAGAGCCAGTTGGCAGGAGGCATGCAGGGTCAGATGATGCCCACTATGTCGATGCCAAACACTATGTCTGGGCCCATGAGTGGATCTAACACAATGGTGGGGCAAATGCCTTGCAATCAAGTTGGAATGGGGGGTCAGATGGCGCCAAATAATATGGGGCAACAGATGGGACCAGGGCAAATGGGTAAGTTTGGCATTTTTAAGTCATGTACAAATGTATTTAGATGTCATTGTATTTTCAAGGAAGGCAATTATGGAACAAGTGATTCAACTATAGTATATCAATTACTTTTAATTTATCTAAATATACAAACATGCTTGCAATCATCTGTATTCTTAATATTTGAAGCGCTCATAGGCGAGTGGAAACAATCACCGAGGGTAAGCAACTACGGCGCGGTCAGACCTAGATGGGTGACCGTATGTGGCATGATATGCTATGGGCGTTTCCGTGATTCGGAGGTCACATTAAGTAGTCGGTCCCGTTTGATAAGATAGCAGTCGTAAAGCTTAGTTGGAGGCCTTCGGGGCATAAAAACATCCAACGGCAAGTTTACGTAGCCACAACGTGTCTTGCCAGTCCCCAACCCGCAGTCGGCCAGCGTGGGGACGTATGGCCTTAACCCTCTTCTATTAGTAGACTCGAGCCCAGCAGTGGGACGTTATAGGTTATTGACGATGATGAAGATGATTCTTAATATTATTTTAATTTAGTTTTCGCTCAGGTTAAGGTAGAAAGGTTAAAAATATCAGCAACAGATAACAGCTTCTAAATAGTATACTAGCTATTGCAAGTGGCTCCGCCTGCATACGAGTATATGTAGGGTATCGCGACAAAAAGTAGCCCGTGTCCTTCTCCAATGTCTGTCAAAATACCGAAGTTCCTTTAAGTAGGTTCCGCAGTTTAGCTCTCAAAGCGTAACAGACAGACCGAGATACTTTCGAATTTGTAATATTAATATGGGAGTATGGATTGCTATTTCATCTTCATTATCACATTACTGAGGGCATTAAAAAAAAAAAACCTTTAATAAAAAGGTTTTCTTTGTTAAATCTTAGATTTAAATAGAAATGAATAGCACGGAATAACAATAAATAAATATTTCGTACATTTTACACACAACGCCATCTAGTCTCCAAACTAAGCAGAGAGCTTTTATTATGGGTAACTAGACAATAAATACATAAACATCCTTTTTTTGTAAATACATACACATAATACATAGAAAACACACAAACTTCGAAACAAATATTTGCGGATCACACAAACATTTGGTCCAACCCGGGAATCGAACCCGAGACCTCTTGATCAGCAGTCGCATACGCTAACCACTAGACCAACGAGGCAGTCAATGATATTTCAATATGCCAATGATGTATATAGTTTAATATAAATTTTATATTGCAGTTGGTTCCATGAGCAACAACCAAATTGTGGGCCTTAACATGTTGCATATGCAACAACGAGTACAAAACAAGCAGGAAGTTGTTGGTGGCATGCTGGGGAGTTCATACCCTGCTACCAGAGCTCCACCTCCAAACCAATTCCTCAGACAGAGTCCATCGCCGTCTGCACCATCACCTAATATGGGAGGCCCTAGCCCTATGGGTAAGTTTTTAAGCAGCTTTTGTCTGTGATTCTGCATTTTTATAACCTTAATAAATACTTAATAGGCTGCCAAAAAAAAACCAAAAGAATTTCAAAATATACTTTATGGAAACCTTTAGCTTTTGCATAGTTTTATAACAACGTACCTGCTCAAATGCCTCTATTAAATGTATAAAAATGGTGTGAATGAAATCCAGCATTGACATTACAGGTAAGTTGTTTTTGTCACGAGACCGGACAAGTTACCTGGCCTTTTCGATCTACTGCTTTATCCTTAACTTCCTTCCCTATCCATCTTCATTAATTCAATTAATATGATTTGTCGCGTCTAAAAACGAAGAAAGTCCCAAGTTACATTTTAGACTCACATACAAAATAATCACCTGCCACTACGAACTTACACGTCATTACAATTAAACATTGATGTATTAAAAAACCCAAGATACACACTCAGCGTCTCAAAACCGTCCTCATAAAATACGAGCACAATTGCTCCTTTTTCAAATAATACGACAAATTTCAATGGCCGCTTTTTCAGTGTGAGAACGACTATTACACAACCTTTTATTTTAGTCGCATAATCCAAACGACCCTGTTCTTATTCAAAACTTCGGTAGTAAAATTTGATTGGTCATGGTACACTGCTTTGTAATAAAAACTTTAACCAATGCGCGTAAGGTTGAATTTGCAAAAGATATGTTTATAGCATAACTAAAACTACCCACATTGATATTTTTATACATTTTGTTTGAGACTGTGCATCTAGGGTTTTTATATATCAATGCAATTAAAACAATACATTCACAATTTCACACACATAAATACATTCTGTGTCTTAATAGTTGTAATGTTTACGCCTTGGGCAGACGCATACAATACAGCACGTTGGATAGAGAAGGTTAAAATGTAATATGGGGGGTGTTACTTACGGGTGGTGATGACGGGTGCGAGCTGATGGCAGGATGGGCTGATTGTCGGCCTCGTGGCACTGTATGCACTTAGAAGATTGTTCTTGGCACTGATTGTCTATGTACGGCAAGTTTCGAGCTGATTACGGTTATTTTTACTGGTTTCAGTTGAATGATTTTACAATTCACACATTTGCGTTTATAGTCTGAGCAGGATATATTTTAACAGTTTGTGTGATTCACAAATCGTTATTCTGAGTCTGGGTATTCTTTGTGTCCGTTTGATGTATGTTTGTAAATTTATATTTCTATAGCGGTAGTTGGTTTTTTTTTAAAGAAAAAAAAGAAAGGTAATCAAGGTGTTCATAGCCTTGTTCCCCTGGGTGATTAGAAACTCCCAACCATGTTGCTTGTTTAACGGGAATAATGGCAGGGAGGTGATAATAACATTGAAGAATCTCTTGCCTATACGTGTTTAAGTGTTATACAATTTTGTCTTCATCATCATTTTAATCATCTCAGTCGAAAGCCCTCAACTGTTGGACATTGGCCTCCCCCAAGGTTCTCAATAACAAGCGGTAGTGAACAATGTTTTTTTTTATTCAAATTAAAATAGGATGGATGAAGTACGTTTATTCATTCAAGAAATCTATAAGGTATGTATGCATTTGTATTGTATTTTTTTGATAAGTCACATTGATTCTTAGAAAAAAATTCAGTTTCATCTCTAAATTTCTTGTAAATTCTTACACATTTGTTAGTCTAGCTTTAATCACATACTCATTCATTTATTTTATATTGGCAGACCGCTTAATTGAGTTCTATCGCCTGCCGGGTACAGGGTTTTAAGATGAAACCGAGAACTGAAAATTGGGAAAGCGACAGGTGCATTCTTGATAAAGCTCAATCTAATAATGACAGCATTCTTGCTGTCGTATTTCGATGGTGAGTGTGAGACCGGAGGCCCAATCGTTCTGCATAGATCGGGAGAATGTTGCAGAAACATCTGACCAGTCCTCCATGGTTATAGGTCACCATACTGCATTGCCTACCCTCACAATGAGAATCGAGACCCCCACTCCTGGATTCTACTCATACTTTCAATCAGGCAGAGTAGAGTCACTTTGGTAGGCTTAAACATAAAAAAAAACTGTCTGCAGATCACATGTGTTGACAATTACACTTAGTGCAGTTAGACAAGATAATATTCCACAAAGAAGTAGTAGAAGAAATACTGCAAACATAACGACAGTTGTAGAATATGTTGATTATAATATTAACGTGCAGGACGAAGTAGATAATTATGATGATATCTGCTTTGAAAGTGAAGAATCAAGTGATATTGAAAGTAACGATTTACAAGTTGATATAACTTAAGTATAATAAAAAGTAAATAAGTTCCTTACTATATTTTATTTAGTTCCTTACTCATGATTGTTTCATTAAAATTTTATCATAAAATTTATTACTTTTAATGATTGTGACGTCACATAATGATCAAGAATCATCCAATGTACACGCCCGCACCTATCCCGGCCTGCGATCTGCCCCTCAAAGTTGCAAACGTTTTTCGGTTTCTATTCTATTTCTCTATTCTCTTGTTTTGGCCAATGCAATGTCACTCAGTCACGTGTTCAAAAGGAATGAAAAGAAACACGAGAATAGAGAATAGAATAGAAAACGAAAGACGTTTTCAACTATAGCCGTTTATCTGTTTATATCTATTACACTATAGCCGTTTAGTCCTCGCCTGCGGTAACAGGGGCGCGGGGGTATGTCGACAAAGGGGACTGAGACAGGTACGGGCGGACATCTCGTGTGTCACTAAGCGCCCCCGCCGCCCGCACCTGTCTCAGTCCCCTTTGTCGTCATACCCCCGCGCCCCTGTTACCGCGCAGGCGAGGACTCAGATAAACGGTCGGCCTATAGGACCAGCCCCCGCTGGCTGGTCCTAGTTCTCTCCCCGTCTCTTTCTACCCGCAGGTAAAGACATTAAATAAGCGGTCTATCTGTAAATGTTATTGTCGATAATTATTAAAAGCATTGTTATCTGTACTATTATTGTAAACTAAAACGATTTCAGTAATTTAGAGGTTAGGTTTTTTTTACACACGTATTTTTAAACTCCTTTCATAAACCTGGCCTTGTTCAAGTTCGTAGACTTATGTCACACAGGTCCACACATAGGTCCATTATCGACTCAACTTTATTCTTGTGGAAACAAATTAATTTACACTCAATTTTTACACTCCGATTGCTTTTGAAAAAAAATATAGAATAATAGATAGAGATATAATTGTATCATATGTATACGCGTAAATAAAGGTATTAAATTAGTGTACCAATAGGGCAGTTTTCGTTATAAAAGTTCCTGCAAAATTATCTCAATCAGATCGATATCAATACGACTGTACTCTTTATGCAAATATCATAATAAATATTCTCATATATTAAACTAAAGCACAAACTTGCTATACAGAGCATAGTTACATGGGACGTGAGTTGGAGCTCTATAATTATGTATATTGTTTTGTATTATATGCATTTACCAAAAGGTCAATTTTCGTGATACACAAAATAGAAACAGAGTAAAGTTATCTCAATATATGCGGACAGTACTTTTTATGAATGTCAATAAAGGTATTGTCATAGTGAAATATTTTACATTCAACGTTGACTGTGACGAGTTTATATTGTATTGTGACCGTAAGTTGAATCGATATTCTGCTAAGTTTAATTCCTATGTAAGAACCTAGGTAAGTCCTACTTTACTATGAGTGGACATTGTATGACAATTGTGAGTAAACTAAATTTAGACCGAATTTTTATTACAGAAATTGCTTGTGCTTAAAACAAACTTGATATTTGTACCTATACTATGTAAAATAGTAAGCATTCTAGTAACTTTAAGAAAGTGTAGTATGTTGTAAGCTAAGATGTGATGTAATGTGAATGTGATAAAATGATGTTAAATGTATTAAATACATAATATTTAAGTTGTAATGTAGGTTCAAAAATAAATCAACTCACAGTCTATTCCAAATCACTAATTGCCCCAACTTGATTGAGTGTGAGTGATCGCGTTCAGCGTTGCGATTGACCAGTACTAAATCTTCACCAATCACAACGTTGAACGTTCACCTTTGAGAGCGAGTTTATGTGAAAAAAGCTCACACTAGGCCCTCACACTATAAGTCTAGTACCGAACGTGTTTCTTGGTAAAATGTGCACGTTTCTTTAGTTTTCAAAGCAACCAAAAGTACACAGACTGTTCAAAAGAAAATGTTAATTTTGAGTTAAGTTGAAAAGTATTTTTTCATCAATATTCATTCCGTCCCTTTCAAAGTAATCCCCCTCAGATATAATGCACTTATGCCATCTCTTCTAATTATCGAAGCACTTTTGAAATGCGCTTTTCGGTATGGCCATTAGCTCATTCTTCGATTCTGACTTTATCTCATTAATTGTGGCAAAGCGCTTTTTGACGTCATAAAAATATATCCACCTTTCGTCACCACTTATAACCCTTTTGAGCAAATCTATATCGTCGTTGATGTCATTCAACAACTCCTGAGCGATAATAATGCGATGTTGCTTTTGCTCAAAATTTTGCAATTTCGGAACAAACTGACACGTTTCATGCCCAAAACATTACTTTGATTTTTATTTTAGTGTGATTTTTGACAACATTCAGTAATCAATTATATGAAATAAATAATAATAATAATAATAATAAGCCCCCTGAAGTTCCAACCATTCGTCCGAATCGACCATCAGATTCACGTAGGGGGCGGACACGTGATATAAAATTACTGGCACGGCTAACATGGCTCTGGCAACCCATTCAATATGGAGACACGCTTGAAAAGTAAACGTATAGGGCCGCTGCTCGGGGGCAATCGCCGAGGCACACCTGGAGCTGACGCTGGGTGTGGCAGCATACGGACCGTCGGCGGAGTGGAGCTGAGTAGGTGGGCTCCCTCCGGGTTACCCGAAAATGCTACAGCCAACTTGACTTTTGACCAACAGACTGACGACATAGATAGGATAAGTTCACCAGAAGAACCTTATAGCCCATCAACTTTATCATATACTCCATCAGAAATCTGTACAAGAACTCCAACACCAATAGCCATATCAGCCTTAGATGTTGCGCAGGGGGTGAATACCCTTTTACCTGCGTCCACTAAGACTGGCAAACCACGTGTACGCATGAGATGGACAGAAGATGTAAACATATTCATCATGCGTACCTACTATCGCATCACTAAATTAGAAACAGACATGACAACATATAGAAAATTATTACACCAACACTTTTCAAAACAGTACCCTCACGTTATAGTTTCAGAACAACGAGTTTCAGATCAAAGGCGAGTTATTATAAGAAATAGAATGCTTACTAATGAAAAGTTAGAGCAAATTAAAGTAGAAGTTAGGTTAGAGTTAGAACTAGAAGATTTATCTCTACATTCACCTCCATCACTTATTGAGCTGCAAAGAAGCAATACTACACACCCTTCCTCACCGCAAACAGTGCTAACAAATACACAATCAACCTATACCTACATAAATACTACTGAATCTGCAATAAACAATACACAAACACCATTAACTTCTAATACATCAACACAAACTGAAACCACGGTGCTATTAATGGAAACTGAAATAGAAACCGGGCAGTCTAATGCCCCCTTAGACTCATCAGAAAAGAAATTGAAAGAAAATTTACAGACAGCCATAATCGAATACTCAGGATTAGACCCTACACTCAGGCCTCGACTTCCTAAACTTAAATATAGTTTGTATCTGGCCAAATTAACAAAAAATTTTAATAATACATTACTGCATGAGTTCTTCTCTGATGAGTCAAAACTAACCGATATTCATACACTCGTATATTGCAGTGCCCTAGTAATTTCACAAGAGCTTGGATATAACACAGAATCACAACCCAGAACTCAACGCATTAATAAAAAACCAGCCTGGCAAGATAGACTAGAGAGAGATATAACGCAACTTAGATCCAACATTGGTAGACTTACACAGTTTTTGAATAATAATAGATCAAAGAAGATAGTAGACGCGGTAAACAAAATAATATCCAATAATAGAATACACAGCAGTTATGAAAATAATAATAAGAGACCCGAAGACGTCCTAGACACCTTAAAACAGAAGTTAGCACTAAAATCGCATAGACTAGCTAGATATAAAAAAGCACTCCAAAGAAAAACCGATAATAAACTTTTCCACTCCAATGAAAAAACATTCTACAGAAACCTAAATACAAATAGAGAAAAACATACCAACAACATTATAGAAACTCCAGCACTACACGACTTAGAAGAATTCTGGGCAGGCATATGGGAGACAGAGGTACATCACAATAGGGAAACAGCATGGATAACTGAAGAAGAAAATAAATGGGCAGCCTTAGATGAAATGGAATTTAAAGAGATATCAGAATCTGATATAAAATTTGTCACGAGCAGACTACATAACTGGAAAGCACCAGGAGTAGATAAGATTCACAATTACTGGTACAAAAAATTTACTACCCTACATAATATCATAGCGAAAAACTTTACTAGCATTATTCACGGACAACAAAGCATACCACCATTTATAGCTAAAGGTATAACATACATGCTACCTAAAGGCCAATACACATCACAACCATCACAATACAGACCCATAACTTGCTTACCCACCATATACAAAATACTCACATCAGCCATAACTCAAAAACTCACTACTCATATGGAACAGCACAATATC
The DNA here is from genome assembly GCA_932526445.1 of Phragmatobia fuliginosa. Classification (NCBI taxonomy): domain Eukaryota; kingdom Metazoa; phylum Arthropoda; class Insecta; order Lepidoptera; family Erebidae; genus Phragmatobia; species Phragmatobia fuliginosa. The sequence goes on along the minus strand of OW052059.1, from coordinate 3,298,284 downwards.
CTTGCCGAAGAACAAAAGGGGTGTAGAAGAGGTCATATGGGATGTAAGGAGCAACTTATTGTACTGAAACTAGTATATCACATTTAATTTACATGGATGACATAAAACTTTATTCAAAAACAGCAAAAGAAATGAAAGCACTAATAGACGCTACTGCCAAATTTAGTAAAGATATTAGCATGCAATTTGGATTAGATAAATGCAAAACTATTCACATAATAAAAGGAAAGATCCAGCCAGGCGATTATGCAGTATCTCGTGATGAAACAATTACAGCTATGGAACCGAATGAGTTATATAAATATTTAGGATATCAGCAATCAAAAGGAATAGACTACAGTAAAATAAAAATAGCTTTAAAAGATGAATATAAGCATAGGGTACATGCTCTAAGTAAAAGTAACTTAGCTGGTAAAAACTTGATGAAAGCAATAAACACTTACGCTATACCCATACTAACCTACTCTTTCGGTATTATTAAATGGACTAAAACAGATATCAATAACATACAAATAACAACTAGAACAATTCTCACTAAACACAATTGTCTTCACCCCAAATCTGCAATAGAAAGAGTAACAATAAAAAGACAGGAAGGAGGAAGGGGACTTATCGACATATTTACCCTATGGAAGACGCAAATTTCAAAATTACAATCATTTTTCTTCGAAAAAGCTAATAGTAGTCAAATTCATGAAGCAATAGTTAAAAATGATCTTAACCACACTCCACTAAATCTAACCCAAAATATAGAAATAGATAACACAGAAAATAGCTCCGAAATATGTAAAATAGAACAATGGAAAAAGAAAGCACTCCATGGTAGACATCCTCAAGATCTTGAGCAACCACATATAGATAAATCAGCATCGAATAAATGGCTCGCTCTTGGATCCCTATTTCCGGAAACTGAGGGCTTCATCATAGCAATACAAGACCAAATTATAAACACCAAAAACCACAGAAAGTTTATTATCAAAGACCCCACAGTAACAGACGATAGATGTAGAAAATGTCATAACCAGTCGGAAACTATACAACATATTACTGGAGCATGCCCTAATCTTGCACAAACTGACTACACACATAGACACAACCAAATTGCAAATATCATACACCAACGACTATCTCTCAAACATAAGCTTATCACAGATACACGTACGCCGTACTACCAATACACTCCTGAAGCAGTTTTAGAAAACAATACCCACAAAATTTACTATGACCGTGCAATACTGACCGACAAGACAATACATTACAACCGCCCTGATATAACTGTTCAAGACAAATTAAATAAAACTACTTACCTAATTGATATAGCTGTCCCAAACACTCATAACTTACAAAAGACAATAGCCGAAAAAATACATAAATACACAGACCTTAAGGATGAAGTTCTTAGAATTTGGAAACAAGAAAAAGTATACATTGTCCCAATAGTTTTGTCAACCACTGGAGTTATCCCGAAACACATACACCATAGCTTAAAACTACTTGATCTGAAACCCAATACCTATATACTCCTTCAAAAAGCAGCCATATTGAACACATGCAGAATCGTCAGAAAGTTTCTGCAAATAGATGAAAACACACACAATGCAACAGAAGTACAGACTTAACAACTAAAAAACCGTGGCATTTACTTGACTTAGTCCGTAAATGTCACTAAAACACTACCAGCAAAAGCTGAGATATATTAAATCCAACTATAATAATAATAATAAATATATGGACATTTTACACACAACGCCATCTAGTCTCCAAACTAAGCAGAACTTGTATTGCGGGTAACTATACAACTGATATAAAAGTTTTTTGTAAATACATACATTTTATACATGGAAAACACCCAAACCCCGAAACAAATATTTGCGGATCACACAAACATTTCGTCGATGAATGAAGTGAACACTAAGATTTATTAAATGTCATAGAAGATGGTTGCGCCTGCACGAAAATGTTGTGAATTCAAATCCCACTTGGGACAACACTTTGTTGTTATATATTATTAAAGTTTATTAAAAATAAAAAAAGTTATTGTTATAAATTGCGAGTAACTGCCTCGTTGGTCTAGTGGTTAGCGTATGCGACTGCTAATCAAGAGGTCTCGGGTTCAAATCCCGGGTCGAGCCAAAAAGTGTTTTTGGGATTTTCTTAGGAAATTCCTAATAACTGCCCGGAGTTTGGAAGTTTGGCGGTGATTCACGCCCGTGCCTCGGAGAGCACGTAAAGCCGTCGGTCCCAGTTGTCATGAACATCTATGGCAATCGTTATTGGGAAGTCAGTGCCCTCAAATATACTGACAACTAGTTCCCTACCAACTAACCCCGGCCTGCTTCTGCTAGGGTGACAGATGGCCTCGCCTGTCACCCCCAGGCCTGCGCTTATGGAGGACGGAGGTCTTGCGATCTCCGGCGCCTGAGTCGCCTGCGGTACCTGGCCCGTTCCCGGGCCTGGCGGGCCGGAAGAGTTCTAAACCTCTCCCGGTCCCGCTCCGCCATCTCCTTCGCAAGCATAACTTGCTCGCAGAAAGAGACGGCGGAGTTCCACGCTCTCTCGCTCCGTAACATGGCCGCAACCATGTTACTGAGCGAGAGGATCCCCACTCCGATGGCGGCCACGAGATCACGCCTCGGCTCCCCCCACGCCGGACATTCTGCCAACGTGTGGAGCGCCGTGTCCGCAGTCTGGCCATCGCAGTGGTGGCACCCAGGCGTTGGCTCCTTACGAATCAGACACAAGTGATCACCGGAACATCCTTTTCCAGTGATCACCTGCATCAGCCGATATGAGAGGCTCCCGTGACGCCTCTCGAGCCAATCCTCCATAACGGGTCTTACCGCCGCAATGACGGCGTGCCCAGCGCTCGGTTGCCCAAGTCGTTCCCTCCACTCCTCCACGAGGGCCTGGTGGAGCTGGGATTTCTGCGCTTCGATTTCTCGAATCTCAGGACTCTGTCCCAGCTCCCGCGCCTCCTTGCGCCACTGGTAAAGTGCTGCAAGGGCTCTCGCCTCCAGGTCCCATGGTGGAGTTCCGGCCAAGAGACTCGCCGATTCAAAGGAGACCGTGCGGTACCCCCTTATGATCCTGACGGCCAGTACTCGCTGCGGTCGTCGGAATAGCGCGACATTACTGGCCTTCAGGACCTCCGCCCATACTGGGGCCCCATAAAGGGCCATGGACCGCACAACTCCCGCGTAGAGTCTCCTGCAGGAGTCATCGGGCCCCCTCATGTTGGGCAACAACCGTGCTAATGCTCGCGCTGCGCCCACCAACTTTGGGACCAGACTTCGGAAGTGAAATCCGAAGTCCCATCGGCCATCGAGTACGAGCCCCAACTTACGATATCACCTAACGTGCCCTACATCACTAGTGGTCACATATTTGTGACTCTGGCGTGTGAGGACATTCTTTTTTAAGAGTTTATTTCTTTCTTTTTAGAATAAAATTTCTTAATATCATAAAGCAATTTAAATAGTTTTATGATAATAGATAACAGTTAGAACTTCTTCTTAAGGTACTTATATAAATTCAAAGGCATAAAAGTAATGTTTAATGGCTTTATTTCGTATTTCGGTGTACCGCTTTTTTTGTCACATATTTGTGACGTTGGCGTACAGGGACAGTTTTCGCTTGTCACATATATGTGACCCTGGCGGTCAAAAGGTTAAGGAACCTCTAAATAAAGGTCTGTGTTTCTGAAGATGACTGGGTTTTCAAACTTTTGGCAATAATATACTACTTAGTTTAATTAAAAGGCCTCTAAGAATAACTAAGATCATATGATTTTAAACACCAAGAGATGACGTGTAAATTTGTCACTAGGTGTGATGGGCAGCACGATGACGTCACCGATGTCGTCCCTGGGAGGGCTGGGCGCTTGCGGCAGTGTGGGCAGCCCCTCACCCTCCGCACCGACGCACCTCGCACACCACGTGCCCCCACCGCAGAGGTACTGTTTTTTTTTAATTCAATTAATTTAGGTAAAAATAGGTTAGTCAGCAATTTGCGCTGAGTATTGTGCAAAACGTGCACTCAGTCGTCAGTCTCTTTTACTAATCCAAAGAAAAAATTAATAAATAGTTCCCTAAAATGTGGTTCAAATTAATCTGCATTTTAATCTTAAAAAGTTTTATCTTAGAAAGCAATTTTTAACACCACAATCTAGAGATCGCCTTGCGTTATCGTAAGACTTGTAACAAACTAAAATATTAAAGGGGTTCATTACAAACTAATAACAAGAATTTTTTGATACTTAAAAAACAAACCCAGAAATTAATTGAAGAAAGGAAGTAGCTTCGAGCAAAAATTTACTTTATTAGTTCTAAGATTGCTGAAGTTGTGCAGAGGATGTAAACTCAAAATTTCGTATTTAAAATAAAAAAATGTAATTTCTATTGCAGAGGTGTTGGAATGGGTATGGTAGCTTCTCCATCATCTTCTCTGAATACGCCAGTCGGTGCGAGCGTAGCATCTCCGGGCGGCGAGGAAGCTGCGTACAGAGAGAAAGTGCGACAGCTCTCCAAATACATCGAGCCTCTCCGGAGAATGGTGCATCGGATGGTTAGTGAGGGAGAAAGTGAGTATTGAAGATATTAACGCACTTGAACTTGGTTTAACATAATATCATATTCATGTCAGCCGAAAAAAGGATCTATGGCAATCGTTATTGGGAAGTCAGTGCCCGCAAATATACTGACAACCAGTTCAATCTTCGAATTTCAGTTCTCCCTTAGGGTTGCGGAGGTCCGATACCAGTCGCTCCGTGGAAAAACTGATATTCGGGTAAAACCGGTTGAACTAGTAGCCGACCCCAAATAAACTTGGGATTAAATGCTAGGAGGATGATGTCAGCCTAAAAAAGTCCACTTCTAACCATACTCGTAGCTGTTTCCACCTTTAGCTGATGACATGAGTAACTTAGACTATTTTTTTAGTCTAGCTTCGCTCCTAAGCTTTACTTGCGATTCACAACAATAACCGCAGGCAAAACCACGGGACTCACCTAGTAACATAATATAAAACAAGTTATAATAGAACTCAAAAACTTTCCCTATTAACTGTAGTCAACTTCGCGTTATTAAAATAGTGAAACTGTCATCAAGCCCCGCCCCCTGACCAATCAAGTTACAAGAAATATTATTTGTTCGTTCTAAAGCTTGAATCCTGATTGGTCAGTGTGGGCTTTATCGAATCGTCATTATTTTGATAACGCGAGTGGATTATAGTTTCAAGTAAAGCTATTAAAAAGTATTCCTACGTCATATAGTGTTTGAGTTATTTCAAATATGAGTATTTTCATATATGTGTACACCGTGGTTGTTATTGGCTTCGACCCATAAGTTCGCTGTAATAAGCATGCAATTTATCTTCTACTACTCGTTTATTCCAATAATTTGTAACATGAAGTCTTTGTAATTGAGATTATGATGAGAAACTGTGGTTTCTCAACCTCGAAGTAGTAGAAGTGTGCAGCATTTTAAATGTTTGATAATACATGTGCGAGTTCCACTTAAGTTGGCATTGAAGTAGCAAAAAAGTGTAATCCGAACATGTTCACAGATGTGGAGAAGTTAACGAAAATGAAGAACTTACTCGACATACTGTCGAATCCTAACAAGCGCATGCCTCTAGAGACTCTTATTAAATGTGAGGTTGTGCTGGAGAAGTTGGACTTCAAACGGAGCGAGGGGGTAGTAGTCCCAAGTGCTGGAAAGGTGAGTCTACACGGAAATATAGTTTTAATACACGGTAACGGTAATAAAATCTACCCACCTACATTTAATAATACCAGAATAGGAAAAAATGTTTGTTTTTTTTTCTCGCGGATTTATAGAATAAGGCTTGCTTGCCTGTCATGTACACTTCCCTAAAGTAGCAATAAATAAAACACCTCACTAGGAACTGACACAGTTTTCGTAATATTCTTTGATTATAATACAGGTTTGTACATCTTAATAGCACGAGTCAGAATGGAAGATTAACGCCATCTATCAACAACTGATTGAACTATGTTTTACTAAAATTATAATGAAACAAAATACTTAGACAGATGCTGACCTCTAAGTTGGAGGCTGTAGGTTCGATTCCCACTTACATAAATAATTGTATAATCATTTGTTCCGTGTTTGCATTTATTTGTAGTACATTTTTATTTAGAGATATATTAGAATGTGTATCGGCAGTTTAGTTATCGCATTATAGGCTCTGGCTAGTTTACAATCAGGTTTAAACTGCCGTGTATGCGATATTATTATTATTTATACTCTTTTAGGAACAAATCTTCAATCCTCTTCTGGAAGTGGTGAACAATTGTCTACAGTCTCCACTCGCGAACCATACACTTAAACGTACCTTCGGACCCACGCTAGACGCGCTCAGTGGCCCTGAAATCAAGTGAGTACTTAATTCTTTAGAAATACTGGACTGTTGCGCGTAAAATTAACGTAATACTGAAATACAGAAGTATGCTCTAAATATAAGCGATTACAAAATAAGGCAAATCCGATAGGTACTAGATTATGTATATGAGGTACAAATAATGAATGAATCCATTTCAACAATTGTTAACCATTTTATATATTTTGTCGCTTTACAGAAATCTTCCACCACCTCAAAAAATGCCAAAAATTGAGGAACCCACAATGGAAATTCCAGATGTTCTTCAAGGTGAAATAGCGCGGTTGGATTCCAGGTTCAAAGTGAGTATTTTCTTCGAATTATTTTGAGATTTGGATGAGGGTGGTGGATTCGGAAATGATAAACATGATGATAATGTTTTTCATATCTTCATCCGATTTTTTGGATCGCTTTTTACAGAATCGGATCCAATGCATGGAATCCGACAACGATTCATTATGCCATTTCGATCCACAAAACCAGATTGGCTTAAAAAAAGCGCATTTCTGCGGGCTATGAAATTGCCGTCCGTCCGTATTCTTAATCCGTCACTACACGGTTCACAATAAGCACGAAGGAAACCAAGACCATCTGTGTCGTTTAGAGTGAGAGGGTTGTCCGTGTGCAGGTGTCGCTGGAGCCGATGTCGATGGGCGGCGGCGGCGCCATCACGCTCATCGCGGCGCTGGACGAGCCGCGTCTGCCCAGTGTCGCTGGCGTGCACGTGGCCGTGCCGCGCGACTACCCGCGCCGCCCGCCCACGCGCCTCAAGCCGCGCGACAAGTACGCGCCCGACAGCTTCCGCGCGCGCCTCGAGCGGGCCATGGACGCCAGGTGTGCCAGGTGAGTGTCTAGAACCGCGCGACTACCCGCGCCGCCCGCCCACGCGCCTCAAGCCGCGCGACAAGTACGCGCCCGACAGCTTCCGCGCGCGCCTCGAGCGGGCCATGGACGCCAGGTGTGCCAGGTGAGTGTCTAGAACCGCGCGACTACCCGCGCCGCCCGCCCACGCGCCTCAAGCCGCGCGACAAGTACGCGCCCGACAGCTTCCGCGCGCGCCTCGAGCGGGCCATGGACGCCAGGTGTGCCAGGTGAGTGTCTAGAACCGCGCGACTAAAAGCGCCTCGAGCCCCGCGACAAGTTATTGTTTGCGATAATTCAACTAAACTTAACAGTTTGACATGTCAATGTCTACTATGTACTACTCCGAAAATGGATGCTCTGGATGATGATCACTATTGATTTTTTATTTCTTTTTGCTAAAGTTTATAGACACCAGAAATATCCATACACCATGTAAAGATAAAAATATTGTTCAATAAATATAAATTTTTTTACAGGTTACCAAAAAGCTGCTCGGTCGGTCAACTCCTAGACGCGTGGGAAATGAGCGTGAGACAGGCTTGCGCGCCAAACCCCACTACGTATAGTTCAGTCCCAGCGCTGGGCTTGTAAATATACACCAGCTTGTGAACAGGAACTGTATAAAATGGAACCAAACCATTAGATTGATGGCGCATTGTAGCATGTTTTTAATCTTATTTTATGTAAGTCACTAGTAATTTTTTGGTTATTTGAACCCGTTGTTAGTTATGTTAAATTTCCATTTTTCCCCTTTTATATTATACCTACCAAAATGACTTTACTCTGCCTACGGAGAATTATGTAGAATGATTGTCACACTCATCAATGATCATCTTTTATCACGAATTCTGTCATTTTAGATGTGTGAGGGTAGCACAACCCGGTTGAGCTGGCCAGTTCGTGCTGAAATAGCTACTTACTAAAATTTGACCTGTCTGTCTGTCTGTTACGTTTTCACGCCTAAACCGCTGAACCGATTTTGATGAATTTTGTAGAGGTGTAGAGAAAGATGGAAAAGGACGTAGGCGACTTTTTACCTAAATGGCGTTAACGCGGGCAGAGCCACGGGCGACAACTAGTTATATAAACAAAAACAATAATACTGGCTAGCTATCTCAGTGGAAAGAATATTCAAATTAGATATTTTAAACGCATGATTGAACTATTGGTAAATACCTAACAAATTGATACGCTGGTTTTAATTCATTTTTTTCAACTTGATACTGTGTAAATAGTTTTTAAGTAAATTGTGTCGAATTTAAAACGAAGGGGCTCCAAATATTTTAAAATGTATATTTTGAATTGAATATATGCAATTTTACTTATATTTTAAAAAGATACAATAGGGGCATTGTCAATAGTTAAAAAGGTCTGAATCCTTGATTAAAGATTGCATGTATTTAATCAAACGCGGATAAACTATAGCTCAGCGGTATGTATGCGACTGTGCTTTAGGTCTCGGGTTCAAATCCTGGATCGAACCTTGTTTCGAAGTTAGGGTGTTTTCTTTGTATAATATACACGGTTAGTTTTTAATTACCATAAAAAAAACTAGGGGTAGATACAAAACGTATATCTAACACCATAGAACAGAGACCCAACACATAAAAAAATTAAGTTATTAAAGTTTTAAAAATGGGAAAATACGTCCATAATTTATGGACACCTATTATTTAACGCACACGTATTTTATTGATCGATGAATAAAATTGCGGGCGACGAGGCGGGCGTCGCAAGTGCGGCACAGTAGGTACTATTATGTATTTTGTGGCGTCACACGCCGTTCAACTCAAGGGCATTGACACTGAAGTGATATTTTATTATTACGTAATTACGTTGTAAAAGTATATAAGTACTCTATCAGTCAATCTGGCTTTCATAGTGAAATCTCTGCTTAGTTGAAAACTAGATGGCGTTGTTTATTACATGTCCGAAATATTTACCAAAAAAAAACGGTTGGGGTCAACTTTAAGAAACGTTTTTTCAAATTTCTTTTTTCTGTTCTGTTAGCGAACTTTTAGGGCTCAAACAAGCTGTAACGATTGCTGAAAATGTTCCTATGACAAACCAGACTGACGACTTAACGGCCTCCGGATCCCATATATAAAATTGTAAATTATTTAAATATAGAAATAAAACAGTACTAATGAAGGTTTTATTGTAATGTATCGTTTGCAGGGGTGATATATATATCTGTGATAATTTTATATATACAGCTGATTTTCATTCAATATTTAATAGAATATTGTAAAATTGTCAGGTCTATCTGCTAGCATGAAGAAAACATTTTGATAATAAATAAATAATATTCAAGAAAATAACAACAAGCATTTGTAATATTTAATAAATAATAATTAATGTACTGTTACAACTGCTTATTGATTACTTTCTCGTTTTGTATAAACATTTTTAATACATAAACTTTTAAAAATGTAAGTTACTATGTAACTAATAGGTACATACTACGATAATAATTGTTATTGATTTGATTTTTAAAAGCTGTTTAGTCCGGGATTTTTTTTCCTTTAATTTTGTTGTTCCAACACCCAAATCAAAAGTTATTTTTACAGAAACAAATTATAATAAGAATATAAAATAATTTTCAAAAGAAGTTGTAGATAAAATGTATTCTACTGTAAGTTGATATTTCTTATACTATTCTGAAGCTCGTGACGTTGAATCATGTTATCTTAACTGAACTTCTTCTAGAAGAGTCTAAGCATGTTGTAGTATTGTTTCTAAGTAACGAGTCCAACATTTCATAATTATGTATTTTCATAAAAGAAGTACAGGTACATACAAAAAAAAAAAAAAAGGTACATACAGTTGAAATGATAATACTTTTCTTCTTATTATTCGTCAAGAAAGGAAAAATACACCTTTAAAATTGTGTTAAGTAAACTTAAATTAAATCTGAATGTACCATGTTGTCCCTTCCAAATACAAAACTAAACAATTTTATTTATGAAGATAACCATAGAGTAACGCCTGGGAGTGGTCATACGCAAGCGTTCCCTTCTGTCAAAGCATATGTACAAATGGGCATACGCATTATACTGTTATAACATGGTGTGTGTGAAATTAGGATTTTTTTCTCTTATTTGTTATGTGGGAGTTTATTAGTGATAGGAGATTGTTTTTCTGAGTAAGTTTAAAATATGTATGTGTGAAGATTGTAATGTCAGACCGTTTTGTATCGGTAAAAGATGCTATGTCTACAGTACTCCTCTTCGGTCCGCAGGCCTGTATTGCTCTGTGGAAGATAATAATCTTTTTTTGAAGTGAAACTTCTTTAGAATCGTTGTCATTTCAAACCGTATGCAACGGAAATACGACAGGTAAGAGACACAAATACAAAATTAGTGTGCCAGAGTGAGAGAGCAAATGTCGGTGTGTATGTATATTGCACACTGTTTCTTCTCATTCTCTTCTCGATTTACTGAAGTTTCACTTTTATCGCGTGTGAATCGCACACACACCTTTTTTTTTTTAATATAAGCATGCAATAATGAAGAAATGTTTTTTTAATACGCGGCAAGTTGTATAGATCATAGGTAATTATAAAATCAAGTTCATTTTAAAGTTATAGTTAAATAAATATGTCCCCATAGTGATAATTTGTAATTATAAATAAATTTTGTTAAATAAGTTATCATTTTGTTTTTTTTTCAGTATTTTAAATTTATAATAATATTTCATTCGGCCGTTGGCTATGCTCATGATAATGTAGGATTTAAAAAAAAACAACATTGTTGTAATATAAATTTATTTTTTATGGTAAAGTATCGTTATCGTTAGTAAGTTTATCGTCTCAGCCCGGGGGTGATACTGGCCACCCGGGGATGTACCTCAGTGTCGGAGTTTAACGCAGGGGGGACTCCAGAAGTCACAGATGTGTTCCTGGAGCTCCTACCTCGTGTAGACCGGGTTCTCCGAATCACACACACGCCCTTCGTGACCCACCCAAAAAAAAAGTTATGTATGCAGACTGTTTAAGATCTTTGGGGAAGGCCTCATTTTTCTTATCGGCTGAAAATATTAATTTGAATAAAAACGGATTTCTTTAATAAATAAGTACTAACCACTAGTGTAGCGATTTCCTCATGCAGTGCAAGCGAAAACGCGCAATAGGTCCATCTACCTAAGAAGCACTGAACCACGGAGTAACATCCTGAATCGCGATATAGAAATTTTCGTGTCAATTAGCATATACACAACCGCCCAACATCAACCGTTGGGCCGTGGTCCGCCAGGCACTATCACCTCGCCTAGTCGGAGGATCATCCCTTTGTGGGACACAACAGTAATGAAACAATATATTCAGTGGGTAGGTATTTATTGTGTAGATAGCGGTGGTGCTAGAGAGAGAACTGGTAGAGTTGCGTGTTGGGTCGTTGGGTGAGCGTGTGTGGGTGCGGTGCAGGTCGCGCGCAGCTCGCGTCGCGGCGCGTGTTGCCGCAGCACGACCAGTGGCGCGTGCCCGGCCAGCCCGCGTGACCGTGACCACAACCTGCAACACCACGCTACTTTATTACAAAGAGGCTCAGCCTCAGTCGGTGGCGAGGGAGAGGATGGATGATTTTTTTTTGATACTCGTGATTTACAACAATAACCGTGGGTAACACCGCGAGACTTAGCTAGTTGTAATAACTAAAGCTTAGCTAGATCGTAAATAAAAGTAACCTCAGTGTTATCCTCATCAACTATCACCAAAAGGTTCAATCAGTTAGTCCAGCCTTTTAGCTGATCAGTAACTACAATTCATTCACCTAAAGCTACCCTCACTACTGATGGAAAAAATGCGTCTATGGCCCGTAAAGAGCCCGTGTGCAGTCATTACTATAGCGCCCTTTAGTAAGTACGTAAGTTCATTAAAAAAAGCCATGATATACCGCTGCGCCCGTCTGGTAAAGACGATCCTGGAAGGCATGAAACTTATAGCGAACTTATATCTTCATGCTTGTTCAATCGTTGGGGTCACCATTATAGCGAACTTATGGGTCGAATTAATCACAACCACGGTATACATGATGGCAGCCATATTTACTATTTAGGCATGGGGTTTATTATTCTAACATTACTTACTAAGATATGAATATGGTATCGCTTATATCTACATTATATATCATATCACTATTATGCGTATAATCACGTCTTTTTTTTTTTTTTTTTTTTTTTTAATCTTTATTTTAATTAAGGAACTTTTGAACAGAGTTCATGCCAGTTCCATCTTAACCTAATCTTTATAACATTTAAAACTAAAAATACAGGAACAATATTTAAGTCTACTATCTGCTATAAGTAATATTAACAAATACTATCATTTACTGCTTATTAACTATCTTAACCTATTATATACCCGCAAAAATATCAACCTTATGTCGGTATTTTTGCGAGTGCATATAACATTTTAGCCTCACGTGATGTAGGTCTTGATAAGATGCTAGTAAATGCACCTAAATCTAGCTTATTTAAGTTTAATTCCCTAATTATTTTATTTCTTTCCTCTTCGTTTTTGACACACTCCACTAAACGGTGATATACATCCTCAACCTTTTTACAAATTTGACAATTAGGCGAGTTAACTTTTTTCATTAAGGAAGCAAAGCTGTTAAGTGGCATATGTCCAGAACGAAGTCGGTGGGCCATTACTAAAACATTACGATTCATTTCATAATTGCTGAACCATGGAAACCGAAGAGGTTCATTTTGTATAATTTTATACCAAATGCCTTTAAATTTAGCTACATCATCAAAGTACTTTTTCCACTCATCGTAGCAAAGGTTTTTGAATTTTGATAATATTTCCGTATAAATAGGTAAGATATAAATTTCAAGACCTGAAATAGCACCTCTTTTAGCCAGCCTATCTGCCTCTTCGTTTCCCTGTAGACCAACATGTGAGGGTATCCATTGCAGTACAATATTTACACTACTACATAACAGAGAGTATATTTTACCCAGCACAGCAAAGGCTATCGATACACCTCTGTATCCAGAGGCGCATCGAGCCAAATGCTGGAGGGCACTCTTGCTATCAGTAATAATTACAATATTGGCCTGCTCTAAGTTAGAAGCATAAGTTAAGGCTTCCGAAATAGCAAATAGCTCCGCCGTCATAATCGATACTTCGGACACTATTTTGAAACAGCTATGACTTTTAGTTACAGGATCATAATATGCTGCCCCTGTATCACTACTCTTTGACCCGTCTGTAAACAACTTATACCATCCATTATACATTGCATTTAGTTCTAGCAGTACATCATTTCTTAGACAATTAATTTCGTAAGACATTTTTGGCTTATTAATAATTTCTAAACCAGTTTTAATGACCTTCTTTATTTCTATATTACTACACCATGTATTCAATTTAAACATGTCTAAACGGTTAGAGGAATATGTTTTTTCGTTTCGACTAACATTGAAGGAATCCATTAAGATGGGTTTCTTTTTATTAGTCCAATATCTATTCTCCCCAAGAGAACACAGTTCAGACAGTAATGTGCTTGACACACTGTTAGCCCACGAATTAGCTTTAAGACAGTACTTAATCGCCAAATACTTCCTCCGTAGATGTAATGGAGGTAGGCTTAATTCACTCTCCATGACATGTATGGGTGTAGTTCTTATAAAACCACCTACAATTCTCATGGCCTGATTTTGAATCTTATCGATGTTATACAACCGGGATTTAATACTACTGTCGTATAGAAAACATCCATAATCTATACGACTTCGAACCAAAGATATGTACAAATGTCTTAAATGTATAGGGTGCGTTCCCCATCCAGAACCAGACAAAACCTTAATGACGTTTATCATTTTCTGACATTTTTGAGATAATTCATTTATATGTTTATCCCAACGCAGCGAGGAGTCCAACCACATACCTAAATATTTGACGTTTTGAGTTGCTACTAGAGGTACATTATTTATAAATAACTGGACTGGTTGATTTCTATTTCGTCTACTAAATAAACAAAATTGAGACTTAGCAGCTGAAATTTCTAAACCCATATTTGATAAGATTCCAACAGTGTTGTCTAAGGATTTCTGCATTTTAGTGATACTATCATTTACATTTGTGCAACTAACATAAAATACGAAATCGTCAGCATACTGACATACTTGTGTACTACTTAATTTACAAATATTATGGGTAACAATATTAAATAGTAAAGGAGACAGAGGGTCTCCCTGTGCCAGGCCTAAGTTTGTCCATCTTATAATAGTACTAGAATCCTCCAAATCGTCTTTAATTGATAGTCTTCTTTCCTTTAAAAATTCCCATAAATAGTAGCATATGCGGCTTCCAACTTTTAAATCGTCCAATGTTTTAACAACGCTCTCTATTAGGACGTTATTGTAAGCATTTTTAATATCAATAAAACATGCTAAAGTTGGAATATTCCTAGTAAAACCAATTTGTACACTAGTGATCAGCTGAGTAAGGGAGTCTAAGCATGATTGCCCTCGTCTAAAGCCTGTCGTACTGGAAGACAGGATACTATTTTTTTCGATAAACCACTCTAACCGTTTAGCTATCATAAGATGAAATATTTTACAGATACAAGATATTAATGATATCGGTCTTAATTTGAAATTACAATGAGAATTACTTCCTACTTTGGGAATTGCTATTACTTTTATATCTCGCCATTCATTTGGTATGTAGCAATAGTTATAAATATCGTTAAATAATCGAAGTAGAATTAGTTTTGCATTAACAGGAAGTTGAAAGATCATGGAATATGTGATATTGTCACATCCAGGCGCAGTGTCCTTCTTCTTGATACATGCTTCCAGTTCTTGCAATGCAAACTCAGACTCTAGAAATGTATTAGTCGATATGCAAAGAGGTTTAGGTGTTTGAACTGAGTCAGGAGTTAAACTACGTAATAATTCGTTCCTTTGTTCTATCGCTACGTAATTCGAGGTTTTTTTGTACCCCTTGATCCATCTCATCTTTCGCCACATATCCGAGGAAGTCATTGTATTATCAATTGATGTGCAAAAGCTTTGCCAATTCATATTTTTTGCTCGGCGTATTTCGTTTCGTGCCGTTAAGGTTTTGTTTTCTAGTGTGGCTAAATTCTCCGGTGTAGGATTACGTCTAAACTGTTTCAGCGCCAGTCTTCTCTCTGCTACAACTTTAGAAAGCGAAGGATTCCAATAAGGTTTGGGTTTAAAATTCTTCTGGGGATCGTTACATACTTTTATCAATGGAATGTTTGCATCAGCTGACCTATTAATAATGGAGATAAATTCGCTGTACATTGGCTGAGTATCAGATAAACTAGAAATATAATTAAATTTAGTGATCGATGTTTCTATATCTTTACTATATGCCAGCCACTTAGCTTTTTTGAAATTACGTTTCTTATTTACATGAAATGTTTCTTGATATAAAATTTTTATTTTTATAATCAAATGGTCACTTCCTAAGTTTTCCGAAAGTACCATCCAGGTGAAGTGAATTGCTATATCAGATGATGCGAACGTGACATCGGGAGATGTTTGTTGCAAGTTGTTATTCACGTACTTTACCCTTGTAGCACTGCCGTCATTAATAGATATATATCCATATTCTAGTGCAGCGTCCATAATTTGGTTACCTCTAGTATCACACTTGTACGACCAGTTGGAATGATGGCCATTAAAATCACCAGCCACAAGGGTTTTACTAGCGCAAAAGGAAAACAATTCATCCCAATCATCTCGCCTTGTCTGAATCGAAGGTGGGCAGTAAACAGAAAATATATTTTCTAGGTATTTACAGTTCTGGATTTTAATGTGTACTATTTCAATACCTTTGTTGTTGCAACTCGTAGATTTACGTTCGGATTTTATTGAGTTATGTATGAAGATGGCCACTCCACCGTATGAATCGGGTCGGTCTTCTCTATAAATATTGTACTGCGATATGTTTAAAGAACTGTTTTCTTCGAGCCACGTTTCAGAAATAATTGCTATGTGTACATGGTCTTTTATCAAAAGTGCTTCAAGTTCAGAAAGTTTTGGTCTTATACTTTGTGAGTTCCACTGTATTATATTGATCGCGATATTTTGCAGCTTACTATCCATGACTAAGACTATCTAGAAAGTGATTTAGAATGTTTCCATCTTTCATTATTTCGACCAAATAACTGAATATCTCACCAATTACCATATTACAAATTCTTTTAATTTTATCTTCAAATGCTGTATTAGACATTATAATTTCTTTAATTTTTTGCATCAGACGAACGAAACTAAATTTTGGTCGGTTCTCGGGTTTCTGTTTTTCAGTTTTATCGTTCTCTGAGAATCGTGGTGCCCTGGTTTCGTTTTGACCATAGATTTCTACTCTTTCTTTATTGTGCTTTTCTATACTGCTCTCTCTGTTTTTATTCTTTTTTTTAATTACTTGTGTTTCGCCATGAGTGGCGTTTTCTTGGTCATTTTCTTGTTCATCAAATGTGGATATGTTCATCTCACTATTTGTTAATACATCTCGGTAGGTTTTTGTTTGTGTATGGAGCTTATTTATTGTGTCTTTTAATACTGTTGTTGTTTCACTCTTTTGTGTATTCTTATTTTTGTAATATATGAAAGTTGCTTTCCGATAAGAACAAGTTTCTTTACTCATAATATCTCGTATTTGCTTCTCCTTATAGAAAATAGGGCAAGTTTTATCTAGAGACATATGTGGCCCCCCACAATTTAAGCACTTGAAATCTCTGGTTTCACAGTTTACATGGTTTTGACCACATTTGGGACAAAACACTTTCTTTTTAGGACAGTATTTCCTTATATGTCCATATTTCCAGCAGCTTGAACACTGTGAAACTGGGAAAGTATAGGGTTCGACCTTGAACCTGCAACCGTATCCATAAACATACGGTGGTAAGGTAGAACTTTTAAAGCAGATCCGGATTGTTTCACTGTCGATCCATTCACCCTCCTCATTCAATCTTTTAAGTCTTATTATAGAGACAATCTCATAGTCACACTTCAATGAATCTTGTAACTCTTTGATGTCTATTTCTAAATCCATTTGTTTCAAAATCCCGTAACATAAGTTTAACTCAAATGTCATCTGACATCTTAATCCCAAATCCGAAATTGCTTTGCTCTTTAAAAGTATATCGGCTTTTTCTTGACAGTTAAATAAAATCAACACCTTAAAATTACTTTTATATTTTATTCTTTTAATATCATCTATATCGTATTTTCTCAACGTTTTCGCTAATGCAATTTGTTTGGGCAATGGTTCTAATGACGTAATACATACCTCATATCTGGTGGTGTTCTCCATATTTTCTGTCGTTTGATTATTTGGGTCACTGCTTTCAGAAAGCCTACGATTAAGTCGTTTTGGATTTCTACTTACAGTCGTGAAACCTTCATCATCTTCATACTCTTGACCACTATTACTTTCGTTTCTTAATCTCTTACTTCGAATCGCTCCAACATCTAGATTATTGCCTAGAATCATTTCTTCATGTTTTTCAACAACTTCTAATTCTTCGTCACTATTATCACTTAACAATTTAGGTAAACTGGATGTTAAACTTCTATTACTGTGATCACTCATTATTAAAAATAAAAGTGGGTACTTGTAAAAAACAAGATAACATTATTGTACGGGATGGTTAAACTGACGCGTGCGCTTGCCTCACCGATCCGCGCGCAACTGAGTTTTATCACTCTTATTTTAGAAGTTAGAGGGGTGGGGGGGACACACATTTTTTCCACTTTGGAAGTGTCTCTCGCGCAAACTATTCAGTTTAGAAAAAAATTAATTTAGAAACCTCAACATCATTTTTGAACACCTATCCATAGATACCCCACACGGATAGGTTTGATGAAAAAAAAATTTTTGAGTTTCAGTTCCATGTATGGGGACCCCCAAAATGTATTGTTTTTTTTTCTATTTTTATGTAAAAATCTTCATGCGGTTCACAGAATACATCGACTGACAAAATTTCAACAGTATAGCTCTTATAGTTTCGGAAATAATTGGCTGTGACATACGGACGGACAGACAGACAGACAGACAGACTTGACGAAGCTATAAGGGTTCCGTTTTTTGCCATTTGGCACCGGAACCCTAATTAATGCAGACATGCTCAAGATCGGGATGCTAAGCGTTTTTGGGGAAGGCTTTCGTTATGCAGTGGACGGCAATAGGCTGCAGATTCCATACCCGTTACTCCAGAAACAAGTGGATCTATCCCACCAGTCCCATTGAGTTGTCCCATGGGACTTCTGCGTGAAAAGTCTCACTGGTCCCTTAATGGGACTACTCGTAGTGGGATAAACCCGATATTTGCCATACATTAAAATATAGAACCAAATTTTTGTTATCGATTAAAAATATTAATTTGAATAAAAACGGATTTCTTTAATAAATAAGTACTAACCACTAGTGTAGCGATTTCCTCATGCAGTGCAAGCGAAAACGCGCAATAGGTCCATCTACCTAAGAAGCACTGAACCACGGAGTAACATCCTGAATCGCGATATAGAAATTTTCGTGTCAATTAGCATATACACAACCGCCCAACATCAACCGTTGGGCCGTGGTCCGCCAGGCACTATCACCTCGCCTAGTCGGAGGATCATCCCTTTGTGGGACACAACAGTAATGAAACAATATATTCAGTGGGTAGGTATTTATTGTGTAGATAGCGGTGGTGCTAGAGAGAGAACTGGTAGAGTTGCGTGTTGGGTCGTTGGGTGAGCGTGTGTGGGTGCGGTGCAGGTCGCGCGCAGCTCGCGTCGCGGCGCGTGTTGCCGCAGCACGACCAGTGGCGCGTGCCCGGCCAGCCCGCGTGACCGTGACCACAACCTGCAACACCACGCTACTTTATTACAAAGTGGGAGTGAGTGAGTGTGGAGAGGGAGAGGATGGATGATTTTTATTTTGATACTCGTATTATAATAACCGCGGGTAACACCGCGAGACTTAACTAGTTGTAATAACTAAAGCTTCATCATTATCATCAACAGCCTCCAACAGTTCACTGCTGGACGTAGGCCTCTTCTTAGAAAGGAGGTTTTGGCCTACTATACCATGCTGGCCAGACGGGTTGGTATAGGGTTGGTTTCAAGTTTTCCTTCTCTTTGCGTTGATGTTGTCTTGCGGAGTTTATCCCTTAGTCGCCTTTTACGACACCCGCAGGATGAATAGGGGTGGTGACACTTTGTATTCTTAATCCGTCACCACACGGACAAAGCTTAGCTAGGTTATAAATAAAAGTATCCTCAGTGTTATCCTCATCAACTATCACTAAAGGTTCGATCAGTTAGTTCAGCCTTTTAGCGGATCAGTAACAACAATTCATTCATCTAAAGCTACTCTCACTACTGATGGAAAAAAGCCTGTGTGCAGTCATTACTATAGCGCCCTTTAGTAAGTGCGTAAGTTCATTATAAAAAGCCATGAGATACCGCTGCGCCCGTCTGCACCGCAAACTCTGTACTATAGATAAAGACGATCCTTGAAGGCATGAAACTTATAGCGAACTTATATCTTCATGCTTGTTCAATCGTTGGGGTCACCATTTAGGCAAGGGTTTATTATTCTAACATTACTTACTAAGGTATGAATATGGTATCGCTTATATCTACATTAAATATCATATCGCTATTATGCGTATAATCACGTCTTAATCTCAACGAGAAAATCCGAATTCTACGTGATCGATAATAGACTCATATCTGAAATATGCTGGACTAGCTTATCTACGTATAACTTCTATCAATTACTTCAAACCAAAAAGACGTAGGAATAAAACTCTCGTTAATTGGTAGTTCACCTTTGTATCCATGAGGCATTGACGCTCCACAGCCGCAGGTGGCCTCCCTCTTGCCCCCCGACGAGCAGAACGTGCAGCAGTGGTACACGCCCCAGTGGGACGCGCCCGCCCGCGCACAGCACGGAAACGGACTACCCTGGAACCGACATCATTTGCTGTCTAATCCAGACAAGGGAACCTATAGCCTTATAGGTAGTAGAGAAACGCTGATGTCAGCACGAATGGGGTCTACCGACACACAGAAGGTTATCTCATCCTAATAATGACAGTATTCTTGCTGTCGTATTTCGTTGGTGAGTGTGAGACCGGAGGCCCAATCATTCTGCATCATTCAATCGGGAGAAAGATGCGGGATTTTCTGACCAGGCCACCATGGTATGGGTCACCATACTCACCATGCTGCCTACCCTCACAATGAGGATGGTGGCCCCTACTCCTGGATTCTACTCATGCTTTCCATCAGGCAGAGTAGAGTTACTTTGGTAGGCTGCCATAAAAAAAAGGTATCCAGAATGTCACAGAAGTAAATGTGGAATATTGCCTTGAACTTGTAAAACATCCTTACTAATATTAAACTTGTGAAAGTAACCCTGTCTGTCCAGCTTTCACGGCAAAATGACTGAAGCGGTTTAAATGAATTTTGGTACACAAATCGTTTTAAACCTGAAGAAGAACTTAAGCTACTTTTTACCGAGATAACCGACATACACGCGAGCGGAGTCGACGGCGAAAGCTACTATTAAATTTTTTAACAACTTTCGAACAGGTGTTGTCATGGTAAAACTTAGAAAGTAGTATTTCTGTTAGTAATAGTGTTAATAATAATAATATTTGGATATCTTACACACGATGCCATCTAGTCCCAAACTAAGCAGAGCTTATAAGTAGGTACTAAACAACTGATATAACTAGGTACATAAACATATATATTATTTGTAAACACACACATATTAAAACTCCCAAACTCGATAACAAATCGGAACCGGAATGGGAATGCGGATCACACAAACTTTTGGGCGACCCAGGAATCGAACCCGAGGCCTCTTGATCAGCAGCCGCATACGCTAAACGCTAACCACTAGACCGACAAGACAGTGTTAGTAATGTTACACTGCTAAATTAAAATCTCGTAAAAATACAGTAAATGATAAACAGAACATACTTTTATCGGTTTGTTATTAATAGTCACAGCCAGCAGGTAGGCGCCCGGAGACCTGGGAGTGATAGCCAGAGTGTAAGTCCCGTCTGGTCTTGAAGTGACGTGAGCCGAGGTTGGACGAGCGCTTGAATCACGACGGCGGAAGTATCCAGCTACCTGAAAATTCATATACAATTTATTTATTTGGACAACCAACGAGAACATACACCTTAAAATCTAAAATATACAAACATTGGTGCCACCTTATTTACAGGTTGCCACGAAAAGCACAAACAAATATATTATTTAAAATAACAGATAGTTTTCGTAAGTAAACCTTTGTAAAAGCTTATAATAATTCATCAACAACCTTTAACAGTCCACTGCTGGACATAGACCTCTCCTTAGAAAGGAGGTTTTGGCCTACTATACCACGCTGGCCAGACGGGTTGGTAAAGGGTTTGTTTCAAGTTTTCCTTCTCTTGGCAGTGATGTTAGCTGCTTATTTTGTTCCTTTAGTCGCCTCTTACGACACCCTTGGAATGAAGAGGGGTGGTGACACTTTGTATTCTTAATCCGTCACCACACGGACGGACAATAATTCTACTTACATGTACTTTTTACTATAAAATATTTAGTATACGTTTCACTATTTTGTAGTGTTTTTCATCATCTTCATGAATCGTCCGTTAAATCAAATCAAATCAACCATTTTTATTTCAAATAAACCAATACAACGGCACTTTTGAAACGTCAAGTAGTCAGTCAGTAGTCAGTCGTGAAGTTAATTGTTCCAATTTGTAGATCCTATGGCCTATGGAGAAGAACAGACAAGAAACTACATGGACACTCTTTTCACTCTTTTCTTTTCATTGTTTAGGCATTTAATAGTCCTCTATGGGACATTCCTCGTTAGGAATTAGGTTTGGGCCTTCAGGTACTTTTACAATTGATTTATTAATTACATACCTGGATTAATTATTAGACCATTAAAAATCATAACACGACGAATAAACGCTATTTCGGTTTATAGGCCAATAGACATTACAAGGCTAAAGGCCAGAGCTAAATAGGCTGTCTTACCGGCTTTAAAGAATATATCAGATGATTAAAAACTGTTTCACCTGTTCATCACCACACCATATCTTTTCACCATTATTGTCACGTAGTTCTAGTGTCACTTGATGTTCAACGTCCACTCGGAGATCTTGGAGACCTGCATGAAAATTAATAGGTATATGTTATAGAAATTAATTACAATCATTCTATAATTACGAGTACATAACACCCTGTCAAATTGTAATTTGAACTCGTTGGTTTGAATTTCACGTGAATGGTGTTCAGAAAATAATAATATATTTAATAAAAAATAACAACTTCTTTGGGAAATACTGAATAAGCTAAGAGAGTTTAAAAACATAGGTACTTCTATGTTCTATGTTATGTGGGTGGTTTCCGCACTTAGTCCTTTAAGTGGACCATTGTACGTGAGAACATAGGTACTTATAATGGAAATAAAATTAAGAGCTATTGTCTGTAAGCCCTGAAAATTCCTTTAAATAAGCTCCTCGGAGGCACAGTGGATTCGTAAGTAATTTCTGTACTTGAGGTCTCGAGTTCGATTCCCGGGTCGGGCTAAATGATTGTGTGATTTACAAAAAAAGGATGTTTATGTATTTATATCAGTTGTCTAGTAGCCATAATACAAGCTCTGATTAGTTTAGGACTAGATAGCGTTGTGTGTAAGATGTTCGAAATGTCCAAATATATTTAAATTTAACTACAAACTATATCACATACCTTCTGTATTCAACACGCACATCTCAGGGTCAATAGTTTGGGCGACAAGTCTGCCAAATATCGTGGGGTCATGAGTAGAAGGAGCATGCGGGGCGAACCGTAGCTCGATTTGAGGAGCTTCAGTCAGCGGCTCTAGTTCTGTCACTCGTTCCAGACGACGAAGTACCGGTCCACTTAGCATTAGAAGTTCGTCTTCTTTGCCTTCTGATAGGAGCTGAAACGGAGATATCAATTGAGTAACAATACATAAATTAGATTTCCTGAAATACAAACCACTAGTTTACCTTAGCCATCAGTGTTCCAGGGCTGCTTGGCTATAAATTCTCCTAGTAGTGTATCCTCGAAACGTTGGAGGTGGGTATGTCTCCTCCGCTTCTTGAACTGCTAAAATTTTAGCACGAAAAGGAGACCATTTTTGCGGCCATTCGGCTTAGGCGTGGTAAGCGCTTCGTCTCGCCAAGTGAGTGTTCTTGCTACTGCGCTTAGCGTTTGGCGTGTGTGATCACAATACTTTGTGTGATCCATGAATTGCTGTTCTGAACCTAAGTGTTTCTAGTCCATATGTTATTTGTTGTCTATGTGTATGTGTAAGGGTGTTCTTTGTGTCTGTTGCATATAAATCTGTAAAGTTCCCTTCGACGCAGGATATATTGCTAGAGTTGAAGAATTCAGGGCTGCAGCTCCAGATTTTTCCTGGTACATATTCCGTGTATTGCTGAGGACTGTTTTTAACCGGCTATAAAACGTCTCATTTCAAATAATTAGTATCTAGGATTACCTCCTCAGCGAAGTGCACAGCGTCCCCGGCGTCCCTGGCGGCGTGTGAGAGCGCGCGCGTGCCCCGCTCGAGGCGAGCGCGCTGCACGCCCCGGGCGCGCGCCGCTGCCCCGCACAGCGCGCGCGTGTGCGCCTCCACCGCGCGCCGGTACTGCGCGCCCCACGACCGCACGGAGCTCTCCACCGCAGCCGCCTGGCACTGACACATACACCACTTATAACTCACTTAACACAGCTTAAGTGGCAGTGGGCTGGCCCAATTAGCCGCAGAACTGATGACCGTAAAAGTGGAAACCGCGTCTCGGCAAACGTAGTCTAGGACGCCAACAGACAAGGTGGAGTGACGACTTGCGCAGGATGGCTGGCAGGAGCTGGATGCGAGAAGCCCAAAATCGATCAGAGTAGTGTGCCTATGACCAGCAGTGGACTGCGATAGGCTGATAATGATGATGATGAAACGGTTCGGATCTTCCTTCTTCTGCTTAGAAATTAAAAACTGTAACTCACTGCCAGCTCATGTTGCTCCTTGCTACTTTGATCCAGGGTCTTTTAAGCGGGGCGTGAAAAAGCATCTCACTAGGCCGCCATAATGTAGGACGCCATACTGCTTGCATTCGCAATAAATGTAAACTCTTACTTTTCGATTCTAGTCATGCCTTCCATCAGGCAAAGTAGTAGTCACCTTGGCAGGCGTTTAATAGAAAAAAAAAAGATCGTCGTACTAAAAACAACTAACTGGTGACGTAAAAAAAAATGTTTTTCATGAAAGAGAAAATTTTACTGTTTTCAAGACTCCATAGCGAAAACTAAAAAAGTAAAATTTAAGAGTTACAGCTACATAGGCAAACGTCGATGAAAAGAGACAGGAGCGTAGACAGAGGCTTAGCTGCAGTTGCGAAGAAAATATGGCAGTCTTCAATCGTCTTTACCGCGGGAGAGTGTTCTGAAGAGCTCTCACAACTAATCCCAATACGCACTAAAACTAAACGGTTCCGCTCTTCTTTCCTGTACCTAGCAGTTTTGCTCTTGGCGTTACCTATCCTTTATTACAACCACCGCGATTAACACCGTGTTGCTTAGCTGGTTAAAATCTAAAATTTAATCCTCACATCAGTTTCATAAGCCTGTGCACTGAGCGTCCGCGCCGCTCGTTCAACGTTCTCCGGCACCATCTTGGCTCGTTCGCAAGCATCCTTTAACACACGAGCGCGTTCAGCCGCCGCACGAGACGCGTTGGCGAGAGCGTGCCCCGTGTGGGATACGATACAGCAATCGCGACACACCACCTACGAACAACAACCAACTATTATATTATAACTATACTTTACTTAAATGAAATGAGGAGTATATCTGTCAGCCTGTCAAACTCTGCAAAATGTTACTCATCATTGTTTTTACTACGAAAACTTTACGCAAGAACTTCACCTTTAAATATGCTAGAAGGTACTTATAGTATCAAATAATTTGGTGACGGAGCTGTCACATGTCACCGTGGCTGAACAATGATATGTGTGTGTTTGATTTCAAGCTGAGTATGTGTCATGGTAACCGGACTGCCGATATACCTGCTCATCTTACATTATTTGTTCTTGGTGGAAATCGAACTCATCTTCCCTGGCTTAGCAGTCAAGCTCACTAAGCCTATACTTAAAAGACACCTATAATTAAAAGCAACAATTGTGTTGCCGTTCTTTTACTCCCCTCCAATCTTCCCCTTTCCCTTTAATAAGAAGAGTTGCAGTAAGTCCTGCGGTATATTCTTTGAAGTCTACTTTTTAAGGAAATAGAGTCACGCCAATTACACCAGGAATGTATCGTCACGACCGGGGCAGTACTACCCTCACACAGAAAAGTAACTTAAAATCACAGCATTCGTTTTGTCGTATTTCGTTGGTGAGTATGAGAACGAAGGCCCGAAGATACAGTTGCATCCCACTAGGCCGCCATAGTGTGGGTCACAATACTGCGTTGTTTACACTCATTACGAGTTGGTTTCTTTCCTTATAACAGAGTAAAGTCACTTTTGTAGGCTTAAACCTTCTTCTTCCTAGCCTAATTCCCAACATTATTTGGGGTCGGCTACTAGTTCAACCGGTTTTACCTGAACTGTAATTCGTAGGTTGAACTAGTTGTCAGTAAATTTGAGGGCACTGACTTCCCAATAACGATTGCCATAGATGTTCATGACAACCGGGACCGAAGGCTTTACATGATCTCCGAGGCACGGGTGTGAATCACCGCCAAACTTCCAAACTCCGGTCTGCTATTAGGAATTTCGTAAGAAAAACCCAAAAACACTTTTTGGCCTGACCCAGGATTTGAACCCGAGACCTCTTGATTTTTGTAGGCTTAAATATCTAAATAAATATTTAATATAATATATTAAAAAAACCTCACTATGAAAACAACGATAAAGGCTCCAATGATAGGCTAGACAAAAGCCTTCATTATATTGAAACTTCTGTTCTTACCTGCTGACAGGTAGCGCAGTAAACACTAAGTTCAGCCTTCGGATGCTGGCTGCAGTACTTCACTGGGGGAGGGTCGAGGGGGTGTAGCGAATGACGGGCTGTTGGTTTCTGTCTGCCGTGAGTTTCTTCACACGATGTGCAAATGCTTACAAGGCATTGATTGCAACGACTTTCCGCCTGAAACATAAGTTAGATATGAATATGTCAGTCGATATTTAATTAAAACATGTTGTTTTAATACATTAAACACAGTTGTAAAAAAAAAATATAAGAATAAAACGTGTACACGTATTAGGCGGACCGGTGCCGTGTAAATTGTTATACATAATATGAAAATATTACCTTTAGAGTGATATTTGGACCGAATAAGTTACTATATGATCGCTTCCATTTATGTAATATATTAATATACACCGTCACTTTATAATGATCAGAGAAAAACTTGGGGCAGATACAGAACGTATTTACCTAATTAAAACATCCTACAATAAATAATAATAACAAATACGCACACGTTTATCTTTATATATATAATTCTTGTGTGAGTGTGTATGTCACTGAACTTCTCTCAAACGACTGGACCGATTTTGATGAATTTTTTTGTGTGTGTTCAAGGGGATCTGGGAATGTTTTAGATTCACAATTGGACCCGGTAGGTGGCGCTGCGATCAAGTTCTGGAATTTTAAAGTTGGGCGGTACGAAGTTCGCTGGGTCAACTAGTAGTAAATATATCCTCTGTCACGGGAGATTTACAAACATACTATTAAGACATGAAACGAACACAAAGACCACCTAGTCTTAGAACAATAATTTTTGGATCACACAAAGTGTTATACCATTTCGATTACGAACCCACAACAACTAACACAGTAGGAAGCTTCGGGGCGTTGGTTTAAACCACTGCATTATTCGAAATCAACCTTATAAATAAAGCCTTAGCTTTAATAACTTATTTTAGACATGTGGAGCAATACAAAAATGCGGTTTTGCTCTTCACCATACATATCTGTATCGAGCTCTTGATCGATGTAGCTATCTTAGTCTTTATGAAAAACTGAAACCTATAGTTCAAAGAACGATAGTATTTCTATCCACTATAATTCCTGGCCTATTAGCCTCTTTCCTCGGTTCACCAGACGGCGGCTGATTATTACCAATGTTTATGTAGATTTGATTTTCAACCATCTGGCGCATATATACAAACACATATAAGCACTCAGGTTAATACGTTAGTATGTTCTAAATGTTAAGATTGCTTTCAGAAGTCTGGATTTCAAATGAGGTAGGTAGAAAAAGTACGACTGATGTTTCGTTTAGTAAGAATAAAAATTTCAGAATTCATCAATATCAACATCTTCCTAGCCTTATTCCCAAGTTTATTTGGGGTCGGCTACTAGTTCAACCGGTTTTACCTGAATTTCAGTTTTTCCACGGAGCGACTGGCATCGGACCTCCGCAACCCTGAGGGAGAACTGAAATTCGAAGATTGAACTATTTGTCAGTATATTTGAGGGCACTGACTTCCCAATAACGATTGCCATAGGATGTTCATGACAACCGCGACCGACGGCTTTACGTGCTCTCCGAGGCACGGGCGTGAATCACCGCCAAACTTCCAAACTCCGGGCAGCTATTAGGAATTTCCTAAGAAAATCCCAAAAACACTTTTTGGCCCGACCCGGGATTTGAACCCGAGACGTCTTGATTAGCAGTCGCATACGCTAACCACTAGACCAACGAGGCAGTTGATAATAATATCAACGTCATGAATAAATAATAAACATTAATTTGATTAAAGCTATATCATCATCGTAAATAATTAAATTATGTTACAATTTAAATTACAATTTGGAAACGGAAAGTTGCAATAAAAGTTAATTTTATGGAAAAATATCTAATGCTATCCTTCATCATCAACCTATTGCACGCCACTTGGTTCGATCCTCGGCTTATAATGTAAAAGCACATATTTGCTACTAATATAAAAATGTAAAGGTTTATGAGGATGGCCGTTTAGTACTCCTTCACGGAAAAAGTATGTAACGTATTTGGGTGAAAATTTTGATTAACTTAAAGTAACGCTGCGGAGCAAAGGTATTGCTTGCTTTTTTACCTTTGATAAGGAACTGACTCCCAAAACACAGCGCTATTTTGTGAGTTACGCCATTAGTACACCTACGCGTTCGTATGCGACAGCGAATCACTGCGAAACTACTGCGGTAGCGAAATATCTGCGGAACGTTAGTACGTAGCAGTTTTTTCGCAAAGAAAAATATTTCAATAGTTTCGGCTTCCATGGTAAGGAAATCTGTCCTCAACGACAGAACGCATGCGAACACCTTGCGATGCGAAACACCACTAGCGAAACATCTGCGTCTGTGTAACGACGATTTCGCAGTTCCTTGCGAAACAATACCGACAAGGACGCAACTATTTCATGTAGCCTAGTGCTAGAGTGAGATGTAGCGTATGTGAAATTCTGCCATACTACTGACAGTTTTTTCGTTGTTTTGCTGCCGCATACGAATGCGTAGGTGTACTAACGGCGTTAGGGCTGTACCTATAGTGTTTTGTGATCCACTTTCTGTTACAATCAAGATTATTATTTTTATTATTATTCTTAAAAAATAGCCTAAGTTACTGTTTAGGTCATCAGTTTTCTACCAGCGGAAGTCCCGTCAACATCGGTCCGGCCATTACAAGTCTGTATGTGTGCACAAAAATGTTTAAAATCGCTTTTTTCGATGTTCATTTGATTTTACATACAGAATCTCCAATTTTATTTACTTGTATAGATGAACTTTGAACTTTACACGAACTTTAAAAGGTACGAGTATGCAACTAAAGTTCCCGTATAAGTTCCCATTAAACTCAGTATAAAGTAAATGATGCAAGAACATTCCTAAATGTTACAATTCTCAAATAAAGAAAGTTCTGAGCACACATTCTTAAAGTTAAATGTTGCAGAACATAACGAATTGTGATTTGTTGAAATCACACGTTTGAAGCATGAACTGCACGCCTCAATTATGTCACACGTGGGCTTGAAATGTCATGTATTTTGGGAATAAAGAAGTAATTTGTTACATGATCACAATAAAATAATAACCTTAATATAAGTAACAATGCTGGTAGCTAACTAATGCATGCCACGCAAGTAAGGACCAACTTTATTGATAAAAATACTTAATAAACGTGAAACTACACGTATATTTAAGATTTTCAAGCACGTGCCAATCTCCAAAAAAAAATATTTTAGCAAAACTTTCTAAGTTAAAATCAATGCAAGCCATTTAGACTGCAAGACTCCATATTTCCATCAATATTTATCACCATACCTGTTCGATACACAATGTATCCAAACATAAGAGTTAACTAAACGATGTATTCGAACATGAATAAGAAGGCTAGTTGACCCCTCCACAGAACTTTTTCACTTTTGGTTTCGACCTTTTGTCCA
Source organism: Phragmatobia fuliginosa (assembly GCA_932526445.1). NCBI lineage: Eukaryota > Metazoa > Arthropoda > Insecta > Lepidoptera > Erebidae > Phragmatobia > Phragmatobia fuliginosa. The sequence goes on along the minus strand of OW052059.1, from coordinate 3,268,568 downwards.
ACGGAGTGAGCTTTTGTCACTAATATTAATAAAAACTATTTCAAAGGCAGCCATTGTGCCAAATATTTGCTAAAACTGTTCTCCCTCAAAAACTGATATTCAGGTAAATCCGGTTTAACTAGTAGATGACCCTAAATAATATTGGGAATAAAGGCTAGGAAGAAGTAAAAAAAGTAAAGGCAATCGAACTATTTGTAAGGTCTTGTTACCTTATTGTCAGTGCTGCACAGGTCACATAGAACGTTGACTCCATCGCTGTCCTGGGCAGAGGTCATTTTTCTAAGGAGAATGTAGTTGAGAGGCAGAGTTGACACACCTCCCAGGGGCAGTTGAGTTTCGTGCCCGCAGGTGGGGCAGACAAGGAACATGGTGCTTTTGCCTGAGATCTAAACATATAGTCAAAAGGTTAGCAAGACTAAAAGGAACAGTAGCTCTACTGAATGAACAGAATCTATTGCAGATTCTGACTATTGGTATTTTGTCCTTCTTTTAAATCCAACTAGCTATGCTAACATAAGGAGTGGAGTTCCAGTCTCAGTAGGCCTACTGAGCAGGGTTCGAACCTGTAACCACTGAATCGCAAGTTTTTTTTTAGGCCTACCATAGTGACTCTACTCTCCCTGATAAAAGGCATGAGTAGAGTTCAAGAGTAGGGGTCACCATCCTCATCATTGTGAGGGTAGGCAATGCAGCATGGTGACCCATGCCATGGCGGCCTGGTCAGATGGTTCTGCATCATTCTCCCGATCTCCAAAGGCGGGCCTATGAATGATTGGGCATCCAGAGTCACAGTCGAAATACGACACCAAGAATGCTGTCATTATTAGGATGGGCTTCTGTGTGAGGGCAGTACTGCCCTGGTCGAGCCTGCCCTTTCATGCTGAATTCAGCGTGGCTCTACTACCTTGGATGGATGTCCCTTATTATTGGTTACTTAATTTTTGATCTCTAAAAAAATTTGTTTGAGTGTTACCTTTCTGGAATATATTCCATATTTACGTTGTTTCCTTTCCCAAGAACCTTCTGACCCTGAGTGTCTGAGGTCGGTTTCATATCCTGAACCTGCGGATCCAATGCCTGATCCGGATCGAGAGCCTCCTGGGTCTAATTGTATGGAACCTGAAAACCGTACCAATTATACAAGACGTGATAGAAAGTTAGGTTTTGTATATATTTTTTTATTTCAACTGGTAAATAAAGTAGATTTATGGATGCCAGTGCTGGATTGTTGTTTTATAACGAAGATGGTACTTATTAATCCGATGGTTCCATTGATAACCTCGGTTGTAAATATACAGCTTAATTCCTATGAACTTCCTTGCAACACCAACATTGCATTTTGCCTCTAATAAAACATCGAATAAAACGTCTGTAAAATTATAAGTCACGGCGAGTTTCTGTATCTTCCTGTATAAGAAGAAATTGTTTGCCAATACTGTACCACAAAAGCGGCTTACATTTTTTTCTGTATATACCAAATGATGTAACAAGTAAAGAAACATTTTTATACATGACTCAGGCGGCACTTTTGGCAAAGCGTGATTGTTTTACCGGAAGATCAGACCTCCCTGTTTGACATTGAGTAGCATGATTCAGTAGCTAATAATATTGCACCTAGATATAAGAGTAATAAATAAATGTTTATTTAAAAAGTCGATGAACTAGGCAGAGACGCATTTAGGAGTAGAGTAGAAAAAAATGTCCGTGTGACGTGTTGATGGATTAAGAATACAAAGTGTCACCACCCCTATTCATTCCATGGGTATCGAAAGAGGCGACTAAAGGAACAAAATTTGCAGCTGACATCACTGCCAAGAGAAGAAAAACTTGAAACAAACCCTTTACCAACCCGTCTGGACAGCGTGGTATAGTAGGCCTAAAACCTCCTATCAAAGGAGAGGCATATGTCCAGCAGTGGACTGTTAAAGGCTGTTGATGAGAAAGAAATGTATTAAACTAGGTGACCCACGTCTAAATTCCTTTTCAATCAAGTTTGCCTTCTATTGGTCATAAGTCAAAACTATCCTATGTTAAGCACGTCAGCAAATTACATGTTTTTAAAAAAATGATTTTTTTTTTATTTATTTTAGTTTATTATTAGTTCATCGTGACAAGTTTTATTTTATATTTAAGCCTATCAAAGTAACTACTCTGCCTGATGTAAAGCATGAGTAGAATACAGGAATAGGGGTCACCATCCTCGTTGTGAGGGTGGGTAAGCAATGCAGCATGGCGACAAATATCATGGCAGCCTGGTCAGATTGGGCCTCCGTTCTCACACTCACCAACGAAATACGACAATAAGAATGCTGTCATTATCAGGGACAGTAATTAGAAGCATTTACTATTTATGGGAAGAATAAAAATATAGCTATGTAGGTACATGTTTGAACAATTAATGAGGTAGTATGTAACTCACAGCCACTGGAAAAAGAGGTAGCATCAAATTAAGAACATGGAAGTGACAACATAGAGTGCCAGATCTGAGGCCCAATTATGAAGAAGCATCTCACCAGGCCACCATAGTGTGGTTCACCATGATGCATTGTGTGCTCTCATAATGAGGATGGTGACCACCACTTGTTTGTGAGTATGTATGTATGTAAGTATGTATATTTGTTGCCCTTTCACGCAAAAACTACTGAATGGATTTGGATTAATCTTTACAGTAATATAGCTTAAATATCATAAAAACACATAGACTACATTTGACTACAATAATCGAGATACACGCGATCTGCAAAAGCTAATCCTACTAATATTATAAACGTGAAAGTTTGTGAGTATGTGTGTCTGTGTGTATGTTTGTTGCTCTTTCACGCAAAAACTACTGAACGGATTTGGATGAAACTTTACAGTAATATAACTTAAATATCAGAATAACACATAGGCTACTTTTTACTACAGTAATAGAGATAAACGGGCGAAAGCTAGGTGATTATAAAAATATATTAAATCATAGATTTCAAAATGTATCACTGTTTATCTCCTGTCAAAACTTCACAGGTTGCCTAGCAACCATAATAATACGCGGGTAACACCGCGGGGCGCAGCTAGTACAGTAATAGTTTTATAACTCGTGCGAGCTAAGATGGCACCTGGCTCAAAACGAAACACGATACCGTTCCCCCGCGTAATACCCCTCTGTCGTCTTGCGAGTAGCGTCAGCATCACTATTACCGTTTCACGAATTTTTCCATAATAATTTTACTTTATTAGGTATTACCTAATGTCATATAAATCACTCTATGAATTTATTTTATTATTATATCATTAGATTCGTCTAGATAACCCTAATGTTTTAAGAAAGGTTACACGAAAAAAACCACCCTGATGACTATGAAACGCAATAGTTTGAAATAACTAATATCCATATACATATGATATTTAGAGACTACGATTAAAAAGCTTATCATGACGATTTAAAATTGTATTTTATAACATATTTCAGTTCCTAATTTCATTTAAAAGGATATTAGGTAGTACCTAATATTATTTAAATCAATGCACGAAGAATGCATTCGGGTAAATAATGAATGAGGCCTGCTTCTTATTGGTATGCATATGTATTTTCTTAACTCAGGTAGTAAAGTACCACCTAAGAAAAAGTAGTATGTTATGAAAAACTACTTGAAGCAAAATAAATGTTGAAATTTAAAAAACTAGAATGAATTATATTTTTCTTGCACTTAGTACTTTAAACGACTGACATTTGAGTCAGGTGCCATCTTAGGTCGCACGAGTTATAAGTAGTGTTAAAAACTTGTTATTTGGGTTTCTCTTTTAGTGTATTTTTAGTAATGAGTAGTTCTAGATAGACGGCGTGGCACGCCTGAATTAGAGTTAGCGAAATATTGTTTGTATAAATTTGTTTATCTGATGATTTCACCTGAAGAAAGTTGAAGGTTATCTTCATTGAAATAGAATAGTAAAAAGAATTCGGAATACATATTTCCAACAAACCCTGGAAGAACTTAATTCTAACTTAATATTAAAATGCGAAAGTAACTTTGTCTGTGTCTGTCGCGCTTTCAAGTCAGAACTACGGAACCGATTTTAATGCAATTTGGTACACAGATAGTATAGAGCCTAAGAAAGGAAATAGGCACTAACCGCGATAAGTAAAATACGTGTGGTGACAGATTAAGAATATAAAGTGTCACCACCCCTATTCATTCCATGGGTGTCGTAAGAGGCGACTCAAGGAACAAATTAAACAGCTAACATCACTGCCAAGAGAAGGAAAACTTGAAACAAACCCTTTACCAACCCGTCTGGCCAGCGTGGTATAGTAGGCCAAAACCTCCTTTCGAAGGAGAGGCCTATGGCCAGCAGTGGACTGTTAAAGGCTGATGATGAAGTAAAATACACGAGGGCGGAGTCGTGGTCGAGTTAGTTTCGGTATAAATTAACAATTCTAAATTAAATATAGAAATTGTATTAAGTTTTCTGATTATGTACCCTCTCAGTATGTTACTCTTGTTGATTTACAAGACAAAAGCAAGTGAGCTTGTCAGTGGTTAGCGATGCAGACAGCTAACAAAGACGTATAGGGTTTTCACCCAGAACAATTGTTGGGTGCCGATTATTGAGTGGTTGGGTGATTTGGGGACTGTCAAGATACGTTGTGGCTACGTTGCGCTATCTTGCCGTTGGATGATGATAAGCCGATGGAAGGCCTCTTGTTGGTCTAGTGGTGGTTGCTGTATGCGGCGCTGATAAAGAGGTCTCGGGTTCGATTCCCGGGTTGGACCATATGTTTGTGTGATCCTCAAATATTTGTTTCGAAGTCTGGGTGTGTTCTATGTATATTAAGTATGTATTTACAAAAAGACTAGCTCTCCACCCGCGGCTTCGCCCGCGTGGATATCGTATATATCGCGCGACACGGTAAGGGTAGATTAAACAATCTTACATGATTTTATGTTTGATAATAAGGAACTTAGACACAAACTTTCGTCCCCTATTTCAAACCCTTCTTTCTACCTTTATTTTCAATCGGTTCAGTGGTTTAGGCGTGAAAGCGTAACAGACAGACAGACAGACAGAGTTACTTTCGCATTTATAATATAAGTAGGGATTACACCATCGGAAAGTAGAGATTTCATCAAACAGAAAACACCCTCCATCAACAACCCTTAACGTCCCACTGCTGGGCTCAGGTCTCCTCTCAAGAGAGGGTTAAGGCCATACATTAAGGCCATATAATTTTTTGAAAAAAGTAGATATTTTGACGGGTGAATTTTCGGTATTAAGTCAAAATCGTGTGAAAAAATAAATATTTCAAATCAAATAAATTACAATGTATTCGAGACTTAAAAGGTAAGTTTTCACAAAATTTCGCTTAAAAATAATTTTATTTGTAAAAGATAAAAATAAAAAACCAAAAACTTAGTATTTTGAATTTTTCACATATAATTTGAGGTTATGTGAAAAAAAGTGTACATGAAAAATCGGCCAAGTGCGTGTCAGGCCACGCACGGGAAAGGGTTCCTCAGTCACCCATAATGGTACGTGGATTAGAAATTGTATCCAATCATTGATGTATTAAAATATATCAATGTATCCAATGGATAATTATTATGTTTACGTATTAATGCGTTAATTTTGTATGACTTTTCCAAGTAAGCACATTGTAGAAGTTAAGCCTCTATAACTCCTGAACTAACAAAGTCATCTAATTCGTTATAGTTTTCATTTAAAGTTATTATATGGACCACTATCACATTGAGCCGGCCGTTTAGCTTTTAGAGGGGGGAACGCCCTGTTTTTACAAAAAAAGTGGCCTTTAAAGTGGAATTTCTCGCAAACGGATACCTAAATCAAAAAATGGGTTTAAAGATCGTCTTAATAACCTTTTAATGTTTTTAAAAGACCTACTTAATGATACCCCAGATGATGGGGTAGCTGCGAGAAAAAAAACATCCCCACTTTACGTGTAGGGGAGGGAACCTAAATAAAAATATTTTTCATAATTTTATTGTAACGCTTTGTCGACGTTATTACAATATATATTCATGAAAAGTTTCATCTTTCTAGCACTTACCGATTGGACGGTAAGAGGGACGGACGGACGGACGATAAGGGTTCGAAGTCATAAACTTCGGAACCCTAAAAATTGTAGATCTTTTGATTACCTACAACTTTGCCATTTAACTTTTTTCCATAGGACTTGTAGTTTTGCCGGAAATCGAGATAAACCGTTCTTTACCCTTTGTTTTATATATTTAGCCATCCAAAGTGACTCTACCCTGCCTGATGGAAAGCATTAGCAGAATCCAAGAGTCGGGGCTACTACACTTGCTGCGAATGCAGACAATAATGTATGGCAGCCCACACTATGGCGGCTTAGTGAGATGCTTTTTCACGCCCCGCTTAAAGGACCCGAAAACCTCCCCCCTACCCCTTCCCGACCTCAGATCCCCCGTAAATTATTTTTCCTTTCATTTTTATAATATTCTCCTCCTTTTCCAATAGGTTTCATCCTACTATAATTTTATTTGTTTTCAAAAATTATCTCCCTGGACTACTGGTCTATATGTCATTGTCAAACTATCATTATGGTTGCCATGCAATTGTGTTATGCCTAGCAACCTGTGAAGTTTTGACAGGAGATAAACAGTGATAGATTTTGATACCTACGATTTATGTATTTTTATAATCACTTAGCTTTGGCCTTTGTATCTCGGTTATTGCAGTAAAAAGTAGCCTATGTCCTTTCCCAAGTTCAGTTCTATCTTCATACCAAATTTCATCAAAATCGGTTCAGTGGTTTAGGCGTGAAAGCGTAACAGACAGACAGACAGACAGAGTTACTTTCGCATTTATAATATTAGTATGGATTTATGTTTATGTGTTTATATCAGTTGTCTAGTACCAATAATACAAGCTCTGCTTAGTTTGGGAGATGATGTTGTGAGTCAGATGTTTGAATATTAAATAATATATTTATTTAATTTTTGTAGGTACTAACATAACAAATGCCTTTCTAATCCCAAATCATTTCCATAAATAGAAATTGTGTTATTCTAACTATAAAGTCCTTCCTGCACATAAGTAATGAAGGAATGAAACGAGAAATCTTTTGATTTAATACATCGCGGTATTAAAGATGATTCTGTGAATGTTCGGACAAATAAACTTCACGGCTGTTTATTAATGGTGCGAGCGTCTGTTTAATTTCTCATTGTTATGGTTATAAATGTGGCCGGTGTATACCATGAATCATGATACTTTGATTGAAAGCTTAATTATTATTAGAAAGACTTCTAATATATCTATATTTATGAATTCGTAACAAAGAAGTAAGCACATGTTGTGATTTGATATATAGTTATTTCCGATTGGTCTCTTGGTCTTGGTCTGGGCTTAATCTGTCAGAACACGGGTTCTGACAGATTAAGCTTAGTGAAGTGGCAAAGACAACATCACTGTAAGAGAAGGAAAGTTTTATACTAAACTCGGCATACTTCGTGCCGCCCAATTCTGGGATGTGAGAAATGAAAACCCCAGAACTTGTTCGCAGCGCCACCTACCGGGTCCAATTGAAATTTAAAGACTGTTGATGATAATCATCTATAAATAATGTAATACTTAATTTAAGTTATACAAAAGCGAGCTTTACCGCTACTTACGCTTTCGAATCAATTCGTTCGTTCTTATCCATCCTTCCTCTTCCTTTGATATATACTTTTAATTTTCAACTCAACTTTGAGACTCAAATTATAAATGACAATGTATCATATATATGGTGTTTATATATATTACTGCCTATAAGTAGTTGCGAATATATATGTTACGTACGCAACTGATTTGCCTATGTTCAAAGCACTAATCCAATTTCAACACTTCTGTTTTCATTTGATAGCTATTTTCTTGAGTACAGTTAAAAGCTATTAATCATTATTTTACGACTATTTAGAGTGAATCAGTGACTATAAAAACAGGTGAAATTGTAGAAAACGACTGCGAATAAAAACTAAATGTGTTTTTTAAGTTTTATAAGTTTCATTTGTAACAAATCTTGAAAGATAATTTTAACCCCAATGGGAAAACAACGGTCTCCTTCTGTGAGGACGTTACGCTCCACTTGGAGTCCGCAGAGCGGGATCGGGAAAAGGCCTTACTTTTTACATAAAGTAAAAGTATGTAAATTGCGCCATGGAGGGGCCCGTGTCTAGAAGTGGACTGTTTAAATCTTTTAATGATGATTTTCTAAGGTACGATCTATAGTCTTTACTTGTATTAGTAACTATAGATAACGACAGATTATACAACTGAAATACTAGAGGATTATACGTTTTCCAGTCATGAAGTAATTTAATTACTATTAGTAGTAGTAGTGAAATGAATAGTATTAGACTAGCTCATAATGTCCTTGGGTAAGTGGGGAGATGGCCCGGTGCGGCCGGGGGTGTCGTCTAAGGTAAGTCCCACCTTTTACCATGTAGAGCGACATCGTCCTGCCCCGTGGTGATTCCTGGACACCCTGAGGTGTACCTCAGCTATGGAGTACGGCAGGGGGGACTCCAGAAGTCGCTGATGCATTCCTAGAGCTCGTGAAAAGCATTCCCCGCGTAAAAAGGTAAATTGGTAAATGATACACACTACATGTTACACATACACATGCGTCTGTTGTAAGTTGTAAACTTGTTATTTTAATTGTAGAAGAAAAGTCAGCTTAAAGTTTATATAAAAGACATTTTTTGTAAAACTGAATGGAAAGTTAAAAGTTTGGGTTATGGGTCTCATTCATAAAAATGAAAGTAAGGGCTTATTATTAATACCAGATTATAGATTAGGTCGATGATTATAGAATTATAGATTAATACCAGAATTGGCAGAATTTTTATATATTATGATTATTTATAATGCCTATAATGATGTTTCTGCATCATTGGACCTCCGGTCTCACGCTCACCAACGTAACACGACAGCACGAATGCTGTCATCTTAAGTATGACTTCTATGTGAGTTCATCATCATCATCAATCATCAACAGCGTTTAACAGTCCACTGCTGGACATAGGCCTCTCCTTAGAAAGGAGGTATTGGCCTACTATACCACGCTGGCCAGACGGGTTGGTATAGGGTTGGTTTCAAGTTTTCCTTCTCTTTCCATTGATGTTGTCTTGCGTAGTTTATCCCTTAGTCGCCTTTTACGACACCCGCCGGATGAATAGGGGTGGTGACACTCTGTATTCTTAATCCGTCACCACACGTCACACACCACACTATGAGAATTACACTCCCGTATACTAACGTCTTCTTTAGTTTAAGAATTGTATTCCAAATTCTGTTTCAATACTACATCGTCAGTCAATATACCCCTAGGCGCATTATTACAATCCCATGATTGTCCTTGACCGTAAGCACAGTCGTTCATTCTGTGCAGTGTCATATTGTTAGCATTCCATACTGTTAATTAAAAAAAAAAGAAAAGAATAAAATGAAGTGTATCTAATTTTATAATTATCTCAAACAATATCGATTTAAAATAAATTATCGAGTTGTTGATTTTTACGATATAGTTGGCAACACTGTGCAAGCGGCCATTATAAAAAGAAATGTCAGATCGAGAGACGGCAGTTAATTGCAAAGAGTACAACACTACGCATAGTCAATTGGATTATTTGTAAAATCATAGAGATTGATTAAAGTATTTCAGGAAAATGGATATCTGTGTATAATTTGACCTGACTCGGCTAACAGTCAGAAGTGGTAAGAACTAAAAGTGTTGGGAAAAACTTCAGGTATGTTTCTTAACTTATTTTGTTGAAAACAACATGAGTTGACCGGTAATCAGCTTAACACGATGTTGTAGTAGGTGTTTTTAAATTGAATTGCTGTAGCAAAAGTGCGTTTGGAATTGGAAGTTAAATGTTGAGTTTCAACAAACGAACGACATGTTTACGATGTAGAAGGATTTCGATTAACGGAATATGACTAGGAAAACGCCTTATAAAGCGCGTGGGTAATTTTATAGGCAAAATCAAAAGTAGGTCACGGGTGTGCTAAGATTTGTAACATAATGTGGGTAAGACTGCTATTTTTTCGAAGACAAACTATATGAATAAAGTTATGAGTATGAATGGTTATATTTGCCAATTTAAAAGCATTAAGTTAGTTTAATTATAAATAAGTATATTATGTAATTGCGTAATAGTAATATCATAATATAGTAATAATAAGTACCGGGATATCGTAAAATGAATTTGTAAATGTGATTACTACATAAGCATGCTGTACGAATACCTAAAAGGTACATATTACGTAGACATTTCTTACGAGATTAAACGAAATAAGGATAGTTAAGCTTTGTCCATAAACACTGTTTCTTCAATCATGAAACTTAGAGTAGTTTTAAGACTGAGCTCAAATAAAATTTCCTGTTCGCCTATTGTTTATAGTTATTTTTTTAAGCTCAGATCAATACAGTGTTTATTCACCTACCTACTCTGTATTTGAAGACGAATAAGTAGCATATTTCATCATAAACTGTGTAAAAATGTGACCTATATGACCTACCCATCAAAAGTGCAGCATGGGTAATGTAACCAAAAAAAAAAAAATGTTTACTTTTCTGTCTTTACTGTAAACGGGAATTCGCGATAATATTAAAAACATGAGTATGTGTATAAGTGGCAAGTCTACAAACAGTTTTCTGTCTTTGTTTCGCCCCATACTAATACCTACGGCATTCACCATGTACCCAATATGATAGTGTTGCAAATATAGTCCTCACCTTAAAAAGAAACTACAAAATGTCGTCAGGTGATAGGTCGAACTATACACCACAAATAAATCTGCACCCTCGAATGACAGATAAGGAACTTGATTCAACTTCCAAGGCTAGAATTGTGGTGAAACGAACCGTAACTGTACTAAACCATTAAAGAGATGCGATAAATGTTCACGGTTGGGCCATATGACACAAAATTGTGAGCCGATAGGTTCTTAACCAAAGAGTTATCACAAGATAATAATATACTAAAAATAACAACTCTACACAAAACTTCTTACAAATCACAGTCAATGAACAATCAAGCAGTAAGTATTTTAAAACTATTTCTGTGGATATACCGGTATCAGCGTAGATAGATAGATAGTCTTTATTTGTATAAACATGGTGTACGTGTATTGCATGCAAGACACCAGTAATTTAAATAGTCTCGGTCATGTTTGGCCGCATTTAACGGCATACGAATTGGTAACACGCCATAGGCCAGCCTAATGTTTATCACAATATAGCCTCGCAAAATATTTTAAATCAAGACAAAACAATAATATTCTAATTCGTCAAAAAGAAGTAAATGTCAATGTAAATTGTATTGTAAAATGAAAATTGGAATAATAATTTAATTTTGTGCAAAAATACAGATAGACAATGTTAATCTGTCATATTCATATTATGTCCTATCAGTTATTAGTATTATTCTAGCAACTTATCAATCAACAAAATATCTATATGATCACATCAACTATTCAAAGGCAGGGAAGACCGTCCTCTTTCTTAAATCCAAAAATGTCATAAAAAGTGCTTTCAAATAAAAAGTTCTTGACTTTATTTTTTTTTAAAATAGAAGTACTTAGCAATTTTCACGATCTTGGTAGTTTTTTGTAGATGGTCGAAGCCATACAGAAAATACTTTTGCGCATAAAAGTTGTTTCAGCACCGTGAAGGCAGAGTTTAGAATTGTCACGTCTGTTCCTTGGAACCGCATCAAACAAACGCTAATCACGTTCACATCAAACAAAAGAAGGTAATGTCAATATTTTATATTATATAAAGAACGGTTTACAACTGTCTGTAGTTTCCAGTTTAAACATCGATCTAATGCGTATATAGTTTGGGTGTCAATGCACACTAATCCGAAAATCTGTTGTTAAAAAGAAGCGCTAATTGCCAAGTGGCCTTGGGTAATTGGAGACGGTCGCCGAGGGTAGGCAGCGACAGACTGGTCGGTCCTAGATTGGAGGTGTTGTGAGCGTATCCGTGATTCGGAGGTCACGTTAGGCGGTCGGTCCTGGTGGTCGTCCTGGGATAGCGGTTGTGAAGCTTAGTTGAAGGCCTTAAAAACATCCAACGCCAAGATTGCGTAGCCGCAGCTTGTCTTGCCGGTCCCCAGACCGAACTCTGCCGGCGTGGGGGCGTGTGACTTTAGGCCTCTCCTGAGAGGAGACCAGTGGGTCGCTATGGTTAGTTGTTGTCTTTAAAAATCTTAGTGTCGTTCCGGTAAAAACAAGACTTCCTGTTGTTGAAGGTTTCGCTACGTGTACTGTAGAAACGATTTCTAGAATATTTGTAACCGTCGTTGTAGACGCTGTCCAGGCTGACATATAAGCATTTGTTATGCCAGAGCATTTATTCAAAACAGACGTCCTTATTGGACAGTCGTTGAAATAACCACCTTCGGTTACTGTTCAAAAGACTAGCACCGATCTGGTCCTTTAGCACGATGATTTCCACTTAGTGAGAGAATTAATGTCCTTCGTGACCTTTTCCTGGACATTTATTCATCCCAAGTATATGTTCATATGTAGGGAATCTGGGATTAAATAAATATTTGGGACACCTTGCACACAAAACCTTCTAGTCCCAAACTAAGCAAAACTTCTATGAAGGATACTAGACAGCTGATATATGAATAAATATACATTTTTTGTAAATACATATTGTACATGGGGGGCACTCAAACTCCGAAACAAATATTAGTGTTTCACACGAACATTTGGTCCGACTCGGTAGTCAAACCCGAGACCTCAAGCACAGCAATCGCATACGCTACCAATCACCGAGACATTTTATTACAAGGTTGTCACGCTTACAAGGCTTTAGTGGTCATGTAGTAAAACAAAGTGAGAGAAAGGAGAAGGAGAGGATTTACAGGTTGTTTGCTATTTCGAAAACAAATCACAACAAAATACGAGAGACATAGATTAGAGTCAAGACAAGGTTTTAGGGGGTTTCTTCAGCGACGATACCTCGAAGATGTAAGAGGCACTCAACTATGAGGGAGTCGATGTATAGTCGGTAATTTGTCACAAAACCCTATTTTACTGACCAATTTAAAATTGTTATCGCGGGCTGTATAACTGAATAAACGAGAATTATTTACAACACAATCTATAGCTTTGAATTGGAATTTTATTAATCTTAGCAATCAGTCTGGTAATGCACGCCATAGAACCGACTCAAAAAGGAACCTATTACTTTGTTAAATATTATATCTTAAATATCGGCCTCAAAGTAAATGATACGAAAAAAAAACAGCCTGCTACACCTCTTAAACAAATACAAGGACTGCTTTGCATTCAATATGCAAAACCTGGCTTGACTAACCAAATGGAAATGACACTGCGTCTAAGTGATAAGACGCCTATCACTTATAGGCCGTGTAGACTTTATTTTAGAGAGTGCGTAAAGATTCCAGATATTGTAGGCGAACTACTTAGTAACAATATTATAAAGAAATCACAGTCGGCTTACGCTAGCCCAATAGTTTAGTTCGGAAAAAAGAATAACGAATACAGGCTTTTGCGTTGATTATGGGTCAATAAACAAAAATACGGTAAAGGACAGCCATCCGATGTCTACTATAGACGACCATCTCGATCGTCTTGGTGGTAAATCACAAGTCTAGATTTGTCATCCGGCTATCATCAAATTCCTGTGGTTGAGAAATCACGTCACGTTAGAGCCGAGTCCACTAGGATGCCATTCGGTTTCGGTAAATACCCCGGCAGTTTTCTAAAGTATGAATAACTAGCTTTTTCCCGCGGCTCCGCCCGCGTGTATGTCGGTTATCGCGGCAAAAAGTAGTCTATGTCCTTTCCCAAGTTCAGTTCTATCTTCATACCAAATTTCATCAAAATCGGTTCAGCGGTTTAGGCGTGAAAGCGTAACAGACAGACAGAGGTACTTTCGCATCTATAATATTAGTAGGGATAAAGCTCTTGAAGCTGAACGATTTGAACTGATCATTCTTTTTTTAGATTATTTATTGTTTACGGACAGTTCTTTTGAGGAGGCATTAAACAAGCTGGAAGCTATTTTAGGTTTTAAACGTAAAGCTAGTTAGGAACGGGAAACATCTTACTTCAGAGACCTAATGAAAAATATCCGTTGAGACCAGTCGCTTATTTTAGCCGCCGAACAACGCGTGAAGAAGCGTTTTGGCACTTGAAGAAACTTAGGGTTCGTTTATTGGTCTGATACTCAAAATTATAACAGACGGTAGCGCATTACGCACCACCTTAAGTAAGATTTAATTCCTAAATTTGCAAAGTGGTGGCTGATGCTACAGGAACATAAATTCAGCATCTAGTACTGGCCAGGGCATAACATGCTTTGAGCAGAAATCCTGTCTCATCAACAAGTATTGCAGAAGAAGTAGATATTTGAAACACCACAAGTCATAAGTAGTAACATAGATTATGTGGAGGAACGGGTTTCGTGTCCCCCCCCAACACAAAGAAATGATCCTCCGGCCAGGCGAGGTGATAGTGCCTAGCGGGACCACTGCCCAACGGATTTTTATTTATTTATTTAAACTTATTGCACATGTTGTTCAAAGGCGAACTTAATGCCATGAATATAGAAGTATGTGTCGGTTAGTGTTGAGATGTTTTATATATATTAATCGGCGCCAGTTTTTCTTCGGTGAATGGCACTGTTGTTTCCGTTGCGCTATATGTTAAAGTCGTCACAGGTACAAATGACGGATCCACGGATAAAGCTTATTAAAAAAAGAGACATATCAATAACTACGTATTACGTGATGGTAAAATATATGGGCGTGTAAGATTTTAATTAAAATGGGTGGTGCCCAACTGGCTAGATGTAGGATATGTTAGCTTAATCACGGCGAAGCGAATCATTTCCCAACCAAAAAAAATGGTTGAGAAGATTGGATCCGACTATTGGTCCCCAAAAATTGATGAAGAGACATATCAATATGAACCGCTTCCTCAAGAAGTAAGTAAATTGCATGCATTAACTGTACATACAACAAAAATGTCAGAAAAGAGATCGGGGTTCTTAATTTCATACCATCCACATCGATCATCTAGGTCCATTTCTAAAAAGTAAAAGAGGGAATGCGTACCTCCTTAGTGTAATCGACGGGTTTAATAAATCTATATTTGTCAGAGCTGTTGGGAATACGAGGTCTAAGACGGTTAAAGCACTCGAAGATATTTTTGCAACACTTCGATGCCCGAAAATAATCATATCAGACCAGGGCAATAGTTTTACGTCTGGTGAGTTTAAGAACTTCGTTACCTCAACTGGTGCCAAGCACGTTCTTAATGAAGTGGCCATGCCTCGATCAAACGGGTAAATTCAACACTATAATCCGACGATTCTGAGCTCACTAGCCGCTATGAACCATGGATTAGTTTTCAGTTTATCGCCAATAATAAGCAACAAAAGTGAATGTAGTGATTCATGTTTGAAATATAAAAAGCGCAACATTATTATTCAACTGAAGCTATTATGGTGTTATATAAGTATACATTGTTTGATAATATGTATATCACAGTTAGATTCCCAAGTGTAACATGTGGAATTTTCATGGAAATGGCCGGTTACTCATATCAAATTCCCATATCATTAATATGTTTTGTATTAATACAGTTTAGATTGGTGTCGACACCGGAGAGTCGGCAATGTCCGGACCTTCTGAGAGGCAGCGTCGAAGAGGACAGGCTGCTGTTTGACCGTGGCTCTCGGGTGGCTAAACGGCAATGATTGAAATGTAATGGCTCTCGGGTGGCCTACTATACAGTGTGATGATCCAGGAGACAAGCAGACCGTGGCTTTCGGATGGCTAAACGGGAGCTTTGTCCAAATTGTGAAAATGAGAGTGCAATGTTATGAAGAGTCAACTGGTCGTCGGATGGAGCTTACAAGAAGATATTTTATCGTTAATTATATATTATAAGAAAATGTGTATTGTAGAAAATCATTTGGATAAAAGATGTAGTTAGCTATTTATAGTATAAAAAAAAAAAAATGTACCTATCTATGTTAGCTCGCAGAAAAAGAAGGTTAATATTATTGTCTGCATTATTAATTTTACATGATGTAATAATTACTATGGGTATGAGGTCATACCCTGTACAATAGAATGGCCGAGCAAAATTTAGGAATGGGGACATTCCTGTTGCAGAATGGCCGTCTGTTAGCATTCCATACTGTTAATTAAAAAAAAAAGAAAAGAATAAAATGAAGTGTATCTAATTTTATAATTATCTCAAACAATATCGATTTAAAATAAATTATCGAGTTGTTGATTTTTACGATATAGTTGGCAACACTGTGCAAGCGGCCATTATAAAAAGAAATGTCAGATCGAGAGACGGCAGTTAATTGCAAAGAGTACAACACTACGCATAGTCAATTGGATTATTTGTAAAATCATAGAGATTGATTAAAGTATTTCAGGAAAATGGATATCTGTGTATAATTTGACCTGACTCGGCTAACAATATGATTGAAGTTATAAATAGGCAGTCGTCTCCGGAAGTAAAGATAATGTGATTTTTGTAAGAGTTTCTTACATTTGTTTGTGAGTCGTGTCATAGCGTCGGGCCGGGTGGCACCACTATATTTAGAAATACATTAGCTAAGTTCCTGTGTCTCTCTTGTAACTATATTTCAATACTCGGACCTGTTAATGGCTCGGTACTTTTATCGGCTGCATATCTATACTAATATTATAAATCTGAGGAGCATACTTCTTATTTGGTTGTTGGTCTATGGTTAGCGTATGCGGCTGCTGATTAAGAGGTCTCGGCTTCGATTCCTGTGTCATACTAAATGTTTGTATGATTTGCAAATATTTTTTTCGGAGTTTTGATTGTTTTCTATGTATAATACCTACATAAATGCAATATATTTACAAAAATGAGTAAATATTTATTTATTTCAGTTTTCTGGTAGCCATTGTAAAAGTTCTGCTTAATTTGGGACTAGCTGATGTTATGTGTCAGATGTATTTATTTTAACTTGATCACGGTGACCTATTAAGGATACGGACTGTCATTAACCCTATTCATTATTGGTGTATTAATTATTAAAAAACGACGCAAGGGCGCAAACTATCGTAGGACAAAATCATTGCAAAGAGAAGAAAGACTTGAAACAAACCATTTACGAACCTGTTTAGTCAGGGTGAGTAGAAGTGTTCTGTGGGTATAGGAGGTCTAACCGGGGACCATTACCTAATGACTGTTATTGATGACGATGATGAGCTCACAAATGATTATTTAGAAACTGAATAGCACGCTTTTTACTGCCATAATCTACACACGCATGAAGTCACGGGATGGAGAATAAATGAAATGACTGTAGAGATTTAATCAGCTGATTTGACTTCCTAGACCTTTCGCGCTGTCATCACTATTCATCACATAAACCGGAGTATTTTCAATATAACAGAGCTGACAACAGCGTGCAATCGATTTGTGATGGGATTATGTGCGAGGTCGGGGTTGTTGTGTGGCTTCGCATTATGCTGGCGTGCTTCAAGCTTCATTGGACACATTGTCGCTATGAGCATGTTCTACATACATACATACATAGATACTAGTTACTTAAACATCAATGGATATAAATAGATTGTTACAAACAGTCATATACTTTTTGTTCACAGAATGACAATTTCAACACTTTTTTATTATCTTCTAGGTTTATATCCCTACTAATATTATAAACTGTCTGTCTGTCAGTCTGTTACGTTATCACGCCTAAACCACTGAACGAATTTTGATGAAATTTTGTTATAAAGATAGAACTGAACTTGAGAAGGACATAGGATACTTTTTATCGCGAAAATAAGGGTAGAAGGGGTTGAAATAGGGGACGAAAGTTTGTATGGGAGTTCCATAATGTCAAACATAAAATCATGTTCATGGACCTTACCATGTCGAGCGATATAACCGAATTCCCCGCGGGTGAAGCCGCGGGCGGAAAACTAGTATTATATAATATTTATATATTTCGACATTGTTAATATAATTTATCAATGTTGAAATGCATATACACATCAAAAGCTCAACAACCCATTGATTTAATATGGACCTCTCAGTATCGAGATTTTGGCACCACCAGAAATCCACCCACGGAAAATCATATACACCTTACCTATTCTGGTTACGTTCGAAAGGGAATCCCCTGGTCTGTGGGTGGCAAACGTACACAAACTGATAAAAAAATACACAGCACCGTTACAAATGTGTTACCAACAACAAACATTACTCATAACAACGACATCTTTTTTATATGTTTATTTTTATACACGGCAATGGTTATTTGGTTGGCTCAGTAATTAAGCTAAAAAAACCTATTTAACTGCACATTTAAAATAACTATGTATTTCAATCAATATTTTTCTTGATAAAGGCATGTTCAGAAAAAAATTAGGTGCAAATTTTTACGTCTGTCTGTTCGCGATAAACACAAAACCACTGCACCGATAGAAATTACATTTTGCACTAAGGACATAGGCTCCTTCTACCGCGATAACCGACAAAGACGCGGTATTAAACAAGAAAAAGTTTTGGAAACTTAAAACTTACTCAAAATAATTTTAATAATAGGCTTATATTAAAATTCTATGGACACCTAATTCACTAAAATTGGTTAGGTACTAGTTCATGTACTTCGGTGCGGTGGCCCACACAACACAGATTTTTGCTTCGCCGTAGTTAGGTAATAGTAAATATACAGAGCAAGGGATCTAGTCCACGTCTGTTTACCTTGGTCCCGTTGGTTTAGTAGTTAGTGTTTCTGACTGCCAAGCCGGCGGTCGTGGGTTCCACTAACACCATGAAGTAATAAATTTCGGATGAACGTGATAATTTGTTTCGTGATAATTCCGTGTCTGAGTGTAATTTATCTATAATATGTACATCTTACACACAACGCCATTCTAGTCCCAAACTAAGCAGAGCTTGTATTATGGGTACTAGACAACTGAATACATAAACACACTTTTCTTGATAGAAAATACCCAAACTCCGAAACAAATATTTGCGCATCACACAAACGTTTGGTCCGACCCGGAAATCGAACCCAAAACCGCAGTCGCAAACCGCTACCACTGTGCCACCGAGATAGCCAATGAAAAAAAAATGTAGCTATTATTACTATTATCTATAGTAGACGGTTTCAGATCCTTGAAATATCTTTTAATAGTTAACGAATTAACAGTCAATAAATATTTGATAGCTCCTTCAAACACACTCACTTCTGTTCTCCTATTGGCTACCAGGCACATTAACATCGTATTTTATTGACGTAAATAAGAAGTCCATTGTAAAATGGTCTGTTGGAGTCTCAATCTCGAAGCATTTAATAGGGATTTCTTTATTGGATCAGGTCTGTTGCTAAAGACGGTGAAAGAACAGATGTCGTCAAATAAGTGACTGTTGTTGTAATTTTAACGTGCGATTAATGATGTGGTTTTATGAAGTATCTGTTATAGGTGTATATAGATATAACTAATATCTGTTATTTAACTGAATTGACTGAACTTTATTGGAGCTACAAATATTTTATCAAAGTAGCAATTTTGATTAGTAATAAAATTTTAAAATAAAACATTTAAAGCCGCGAGTTGCGTAAAGTAAATAAATATTTAAGACATCTTAAACACAACGTCATCTTTTCCCAAACTAAGCGGAACTGGACAACTGATATAAATAAATAAACATACTTTTTTTATATACATACCTACATGTTGTACATAGAAAACACCCAGCCCCATAACAAATATTTGCGAATCACAGAAACATTTGGTCTGACCCGGGAATCGAACCCGAGACCTCAAACACCTGCTGTGTTTGAGGAGCATACGCAATCACTGCGCTATCGAAGCAGTAAATAAGTTTAATTTATTTTAAATAAGGGTATGAAATAGAAAGATATGTTTTTTGATAATAGAGCGTTTTAAAATTTTATTTTACGAACTTTCAGTTGTAAAAGCTTGGTACCTTACCTTATTCAACATTTATAATTTAGTATATCTTTACAATAATCAGAATACGAACCTGCTCTGCATTGAACTACAACGTGCTATAAATGACTCAGTTTTAGTTGCAAATTCAGTAATAAAAGCACTCATAAAAACGGAAGCTTCAAAATATTTCCGACATAATTTTAATAATTACTCACCGTTCACTTCGTTCCACATTTCCGTCTCTCCTTCCTGATGCAGACCTTGAAGACATCTGGTACAGAAGCTGTGTAGACAGCTAAGAAGCCTTGGTTCCACTAGCTCCTTCTTACAAATCGCACAGTTCCATTCCTTCGCCTTAGTCTTTTTACCTTCATTGTAAGCCGAAGTCCTAGGTGCGATGGCCAGATTCTGACTTTGGGGACGGCTTAAAGCTTTTCCATGAAGCGGGCTGCTGCCAGCACTCAAAGAAAGCTGTTCCAAAGATTTTCTTTTATCTTGTTTCTTCCGCGTGAAGCTGCCGAAGATATATAAGATACGATCTACTTCCATTTTTAAATCGACCTTTACTTAAATACTGTTTGACGTATTATTTGAATTATATTTAACGAATTAAATTGAACTTGAGCTATATTTCGAAAGCGTGCCGTTCTCGAAGGGCGGTGTATAAATAAACGTGTGCCCGCCAAGACTCGCTGTATTCGACTGACTTTACGTCCAGAAACAGTTGAAGAATCACTACAGAAAGTGTCGATAATTGTTTGTAGAACGGTTCCCATGCTGGTTTTATTTAAATGGTTTCATTTCTATCACACACAATCGTTAATGTACAGAAAACAAGGTACTTAGAATTCGACTAGGCCTAGGAATGGGGATGAAGTGGGTATTTATGTTTTTATTATCTTTTTATAAACCTCTTGACTCTTTGGAAGTTGCTAGTACTACATTTACAGGTATAACTTTTTTTTAATATGAGCCTGCCAAAGTAACTGTTCTACTCTGCCAGATGAAAAACATGAGCAGAATTCAAGAGTGGTGATCACTGTATTCATTGTCTCTATCCACTATTAATGTGTGTGTAAAAGTGTTTTTTTATCATATTTCATAAGAACTCTTTCATTAATATAATTGGCGTGTTAGTTCAGTTGTTAGTAATTCTGCCTGTTAAGCCAGAAGTCGTATGTTCAATTCCTACCCAGGATAAATAAGATAATGTAACGAGCACGATCTTTTCTTACGTGCTGGGTGAAATTATTTAGGCAAATAAATAAAATTGAAGAGTTTATTAATAATGTCAAAATAACATATTTTCTCCCCGCGACGTTACGCGCTGTTGTTATTACAAGCGTAGAATAAGTGTATATTTAAGACTTTCAAAAAAACAAATTTCACAAAAGCAATAAACATCTTGTATCGCAGGGTTCTACAAACATTTATGAAACGGACACAAAGGACAGCCAGACTCAGAACAACTATTTGTGGATCACACAGTGTTGTCCCATTGTGGGATTTAAACCCACAACCCTTAGAGTAGTGGAAAGCGTTTCTCTCGAATATACTTTTAATATTATGGATGGATATATGAATAATGACTCGCTTCCCTTCAAAAGTAGTAAATGGCAATGGCAATGATTCATAGCGTGTAATACATGCCGCATCCAATTTCCTACATTTGAGGGATGAGAATGAGGTACGTCTATTTTTGTTCACAACCACCCCTGTCATTTCTCATTTCCTTTACGAGAAACTATTTGATTGATTTTTATGGTAATATAGTTTTTGGAGCACTAGCTTCTTCCCGAGGCTTCGCCCACGTGTTTATCTGATGTAAAAACTTTGATTGCTTTTTTTACCCCTCACTGTTGTAATTAGGTACCTATACGGTAATAATATGAGAACGGAGGCTTGACCATTCTTCATCATTCTCCCTGCTTCCGCAGGCCGAGAGAACAATGACGGATATCAACAAAATATTGATATCACGCACGTCGAGTGTTATACAGAAGGAATCATTTATAGCTTAAACCGATGTTGATAAATCGGCACGTGCTAACTTAATCGAGATCCAATTATTAGCGGTAAAGGAAACGTCAAAACATTGCCTATACGAGTGTACGCTGAAATCCTTTAGGTGTAGAACCTTATTGGCAATGAGTAAGGTTTAATTTTAAGTGCTCTTTCAATTTGTAAAAAGTATACCTATTGTTCGGATATCCTGTATAAAAGTTAAATAAGTTTATTCTGAGAAGGCCCGGCAACTTCTTTTAAGTTAATCTAGATTGCACGTTGGCGTTTGTCGATAACACCAAAGTAAAAAAATAATGGGAAATAATACTTATGGCTGTTGGTAATACTTAATTAAAGAAAAAAAATATGATTTAACAGTAAGGGAAGACGTTCTTTCATTCGTTATGGAGTTGATTTTCTTTGTATAGTGATAAAGTTTTGTTAATAATGCTTAATAAATTTACAAGTTATTTAAAAAGTATATTATTAATAATAGTTGCAGATACAGAACGGAGGTTATGTATGTCGGTGTTTATAGAATCATCTACCTATAAAAGTTATTACAAAAATAAAATATGTATAAAAACAATATATTACCAAAGGTGAGACATCACATAATTCACTAATATAAACCATAATTAATAAACATCAACATTGTAATTTCTGAACGAACGTAGTAAATAGAGCGCGTTTTATTTGTGACCCACATTTAGCGGGAAATCTAATTTAATTAATGTCAGCGGCTATCTTTCGCGCGCACCCGGGTGCGTGGAGCAGAGAGCACTATTGGACACTGAGTGAGTTTATTGTAAAGGATTCACCTTGAAGTACGAGCCGTGTTTCCTGCTTGTTTTGTCACTTTTGTGCATTGACCACGCTTGTGCTACGCCCTACTCCTGTATTGTCGTTTATTTTAACATGTTTTGCGGTGGTTTAAATAAAAATTTTGTGTAGAAGTATTAATACATCCGACTGCGATTGCAGTATTCGAAAGTTAGCCAAGTACGGCAAAAAGCGAGCATTGAATTATGTAAGAAATATTCTGTCAAGAAATAAGCTTGCGCTGATCGTGATCCCGTGATCCGCTCCCAACGTGATTGGAATCAGCCTTCAAGGAAACCAATTAGCAACGCCCTCTTTGTTTACTCGTATTACTATAACCGTCAACCAAATGTCAGCCAGCCAGCAAGCAGCAACCTCGGCCTCAACAGTGAAGCCTTAGGCAAAAAGCGACCGCTTCATGGAGCTCCAGCAGAACAACAATGACATTATATTACACCATAATAGGGAGAACAACTGCTACAAAACAAACTTTAAGTGTTGACAGTTCTGAAGGCGGGGATTAATTAATGCTGGCAAAGACTTGAGGTGCTTTCCGAAATCAACGTCGTTGACTGCCAACCTGATTCGCTAGATGATGACCAATAATGGGACGATTCACCTAATCACCTTTACTTCCACATATGCAAAACCATTCAACAACATAATTTACCGAAAAAACACTGAACCACGGAGTTACGAAGTAACTACAATCCTGGATCGCGATATAGAAATTCTCGCGCCGATAAGCATATAATATACAACACCCCAATATCAATCGTTGGCCAGTGACCCACTAGGCATGATCACCTTGCCTGGTCGGATAATGCTTCCTTTATAACGGAGGAACACGATACCCGTTCTTCCACACCCAGTTTTTTCCGTCTGTTCGCGAATTATTGTCGAGGACTTGGCTTGAAATTAATGACTGTGTCGCTTAATTTCTTCCAGGGCACGGTAACTTTATTTTTAAACCACACTCATTTATATTATTCGAGTCATCATTGTTTCCAGAACCAGAAAAATCTGATCATCATGTCCTCTAGGAATGTAGTATTTAATACAATGAACGTAATGTAATGCTAAAAACATTACATATGATTTCTGGTGGGGGTCATTAATTGGATCTTGTGTCCACTAGTGTGAATTTAGGTTCTAATTCTAGGGTTTAATACTAAAGTTCGTTGTGTTTCCCTGTTTTAACTTCATTTTGCGACCTACTTTGCTAAAAATAGAAGTGGAGTTATAAATTTTTGAACTCCTCCAATTTTTTCATATCCTGAAGTATTTTATATCCTTCTGAATAATTGAGTTGCGTGTTCCACGACCGTTCAATTTTTCCTGTAACTTTCTGAGTGATAAACTCGGTCCGTTCTTTGGTCACTACTGTTGATCCTGATGTACGGGAGTCAAAGTAGTGATCAGGAGGTCTTATAAGATGATGACCAATTGAAGAGCTTCTAAATTTGCAAAATTAATTTACGTAACCGTACGTTAGTACGGCCATTAGACCATGGTGCATTAGCAGAACTGAGGAAGTAACAATGCCAACTCATGCTGTAATGTTATTAGTTTCGCTCAGTGTAACGAATTGTATGAAACTACATTTTATTTATTAGATGAATCGATAAACCGATAGGTACATGTTTAATATAATAATCTCAACTAATTTATTTAATACATCATTCACATTTCACGGTGTCCACTCTGCTCACCAATCGTTGAATTCAGACAGCACAGTTTAATAAAGTATCTGTTCTGTCATTATCAGACTTATTATTCTCTGAACACCATCACCATAACCATAGTGAATGAAATGCCTCCCCGCTTCTAAAATTATTTTGTGGCAGCTTCCACATACAGCGCGACGAACACATACAACAGCGCCATCTAACGAAGAAACACTGAACTTCAAAGAAAACACGGA
Organism: Phragmatobia fuliginosa; assembly: GCA_932526445.1. Lineage (NCBI taxonomy): Eukaryota > Metazoa > Arthropoda > Insecta > Lepidoptera > Erebidae > Phragmatobia > Phragmatobia fuliginosa. The sequence goes on along the minus strand of OW052059.1, from coordinate 3,243,854 downwards.
ATGATCTATACTGAGTAACTACTAATCCTGAATCGCGAAAGTAACATTCTCGCGCCGATTAGCATATATACAACATCCCAACATCAACTGTTGGGCAGTGGCCCGCCAGGCATGATCACCTCGCCTGGTCGGAGGATCCTCCCTTTGTGATGGAGGAACACGATACCCGGTCCTCCACAGTGGTGACCCCGACGTGATTGGAAGCAGCCTTCAAGGATGCAGATCAGCAGCGCCATCTTGCTCACTCCCACAGCGATGACCGTCATTCTAGTCTCAGCCAGCCAGCAACCTCGGCCTCAACAGGGATACCACTCGCAGGACGCGACCGCTCCAGCCTGGTTGACCCTACGGCCTCAACAGCGTCTAGGCACAGCATACTGCACCTACGGTCCACGTAAGATGAGCATCTCTCTCCCGTCTACGCAGCAGCCAGCCACTACGCAGCAACCGCCTCGACTCACTGGGGACTTCAGCGCAGCACCGCGCACCGCAAGCGATTCCGACTCACTGGGATCAGCGGACTTCAGCCCTGACTCACTGGGACTAGCGGCATACAGTTCCGACTCACTGGAACTAGCGGCACTCAGTTCCGACTCACTGGAACTGCTCACTCCTGGCACTGGCAAGCTCCACAACAGAGCACAGACAACTGACTCATCGTATCGACCTCCGGTCTTGGAGGGGAGTGATGTGGCGGCTTCCACATACAGCGCGACGAAAACATACAACAGCGCCATCTAACGAAGAAACACTGAACTTTAAAGAAAACACGGAATGATCTATACTGAGTAACTACTAATCCTGAATCGCGAAAGTAACATTCTCGCGCCGATTAGCATATATACAACATCCCAACATCAACTGTTGGGCAGTGGCCCGCCAGGCATGATCACCTCGCCTGGTCGGAGGATCCTCCCTTTGTGATGGAGGAACACGATACCCGGTCCTCCACAATTTAATTAATTTCAGATATGTAGTGAAACATTTATCTTTTCGGTGCAATTAAAGCTAATATGTCAGAGAAATAAACCGAAAACCCATTATGTCTCACATTCTCACAAAATGAAGGGGATGCTAGCGAACAATAATAACATATTAATACTGCATGTATTATCAGATTTAATTTTAATGTAGGACTAAAATTAAAAGCAATTTGAAAATAAAATCGAAGTTATTGCGCAATGTGTGGCCTGTCTTTGTGAAAAGGAAAACCAATTAATGCGGTTCGCCACCATATTAGTACTAAATAATTTTAACAAAAGCCGACTTCAAAGGAAATCTATTCCGAGTACCCAAATCGCGACAATTGTGCCTATGATATTTGAGGAGTTCCCTCGATTTCATTGAGATCCAATCATCAGATCCCGATATGGTGACGATGGGTCCACCTCTAAGCTATGCCGAATCGAATGCAGAAAGAATGTTTGAAATAAACAACGATATTATCACTAAACATACATTAAAACACACATTTTGACTGCCTCGTTGGTCTAGTGGTTACCGTATGCGATCATGCTGCTGCTGATCATGAGGTCTCGGGTTCGATTCCCGGGTCAGACCAAATATTTGTGTGATCCACAAATATTTGTTTCGGAGTCTGGGTGTTTTTCTATGTTTATTATGTATGTATTTAAAAAAAAAAAAAAGTATGTTTATGTATTTATATCAGTTGTTTAGTACCCATAACACAAGCTCTGCTTACTTTGCGACTAGATGATGTTAAAAAAAAAAAAAAAATTAAAAAAAAAACCAACGAATTGGAAACATCCTCCTTTTTTTTGAAGTCGGTTGAAAAGTCGCGTGAGCGGTATACTGCTGTAGCAGGTTAGTGCGCGCGCTCAACAGCAGCAGCAGAATAGCTGGGTATTGTACGTGGCCACGAAGCACTTTAAATACATTTTTACCTCACTACAAACTTTTAATAAAATGTTAAAAAAAAATAGAGGCTCTTATTATCAGATACAGACAGACGGAAATGTCAACATATTTTTAAATTAAAATATCACCTGGTAACAACTGACACATTTCATATCTAAAACAACCTTTGTAAATGTAACATGACAGTGTTGACATAACACACCTGTATTTTATTTTAAATGCCATCGTAGCATAAATGCTATTGCTATCTTTGTCTAATAAAGCATTGTTAGAAGGAGATATACCAAAGGAATGTTAATGATGCACCAGATTTCTAAAACAGTAGCGGAAAGTTATTACATGGCGTTTGTCGTCCAATGAACTATTTTTCATTACTATGTGCCCCAAATAATGTTTATTTATAATGTACGCGAGTAAAACATGCCAGTGCTGATTTCAGCGTGAAGTTGCACGGACCGGCAGTGTTCAGATATGTTCAACATAAACAAACTATGTCTGTTTTCTTGTCTGTGTGTTATTGTTATTATTGTCCTTTATTTTCAATCAGAAATAGCTCGTTTAGAAGAAAATTATCGAAAATTAGGTAAGCTCTTCACTCTTGACGTGTTTAATGTGTGTTTGAAAGTATAACTCAGTTAGAAATGTACTCTTTTTGCAGAATTCAGACTTGTTCAAACACATTCAGAATCTCGCCAGTTTTTTCCGAAAAGTTTAGAAAAAAATGACGATGACACTATAGTGATATACAATAGGGTCCCGAAGACGGGGTCCACAAGTTTTGTCGGGGTAGCTTATGATTTGTGTAAGAGAAATAACTTTAAAGTGTTACATATCAACATAACTGCCAACAGACATATCATGTCTCTGAGCAATCAGTACAAGTTTGCTCAGAACGTTACTAAATGGTACGAGATGAAGCCTGCCCTCTATCACGGGCATATGGCTTTCCTCAACTTTGAAAGGTAAGTCAGCATAGTGCTTCACTTACTCATTAATTTATTATTAAATTAGTTAAAAATAAATAAGAAAGAAAGGCAGGACATTTTTTCTACCAATATTTTAAGATATATTTAATAGACAAGTTTTATTTACCAAGGATGCATTAAATGCTGCAACTAAAAACTTACTTTTCATTTAGGGGCCATCCATAAATTACGTCACACTTTAAGGGGGAGGGAGGGGGTCGACGAAGTGTGACATTGTGTGACAAGGGGGTGGGAGGGGTCCTAAATAATGTGACGTCACATTTCAAAATCTATTGTAGTTTATGTCATAGAACACGAACTTTAAACTATTACTTTACGAAACCCTCAAAAACATATACAACTATATCTGTGTAAATATAAGATACCAATTGTTTTGGTGACCACTCGCTCTACCATGATTACGCGCCGACCACCTAGGCGCCCTTTGATTGCACTTAGCGGTGATTTGTGTCTTTGTTTCTATTTCATTTGACCACTGTCTTTCGCGGATGAAACAACGTCGTTCTTAGTTCTATTTTGTGATTAAATCACCTTTTTTTTGTCGAATAGTCCATCCAAAGGTTGCCTGGAAGAGATTGCTTTTAGCAATAAGGCCGCCCATTGTACATATCTTACAGAAACTATCAACTGCAAAAACTGTATTTGGTGTACAATAGAGTATATTCTAATCTAATATAGTCGAACAAATAATTAAATATTGGTGGCAAATTTGAAATTAATTTGAAGAAGATAGGGCCAATACATTTACTTTTCTAGAGTATATTATATATATTTACACTTTTTTTTTACGCGGGGAATGCATTTCGCACCATACCCTTCTTGGGGACAACGAAGGGTGTGTGTGGGACTGCCGGGCCACCTATACCGACTAATCTCTGAGTCACGTTGAGAACTGGATATTAATAACAATAAAACTTGGATTCGTTTTTTTATTTTGTTAATATCTTTCATTAATATAATCGTTTTCAGAGTTCCGTAGTTCTTGACTCGGAACACTTATACATTCTTCAAATCCTGCCGTCCGTCCTAAACCTACCGCCCAAACGGTTGGTGCTAGAAAGATAAAACTTTGCTTGAATAGATATGTGTTGTAATTACGTCGATAAAGTGCTACAATAAACATATGACAATTATTTTTATTTGGGGTACGTCCCCTATTCGTAAAGTGGTGCTGTTTTCTTTTTCTCGAGGCTACCAATCGTGTGGGGTATCATTGGATAGGTCATTTAAAAACATGGCGAGGTTGTTAAAACGATTTTTCGATTTAGTTATCCGTTTGCGAGTTATTCAACTTTCAAACGCAACTCCTCTAAAGGCTAAACAGTTGGCTCGAAAAATCTGAAAAAATTCATTATGGTAGTCCATATATTAAAACTTAAAGGAAAACTATTGTGGTTTTGATATATTTTTTTCAGGAATTGTACAGGTCTAACTTGTAAAATGCCCTCACTTGAAAAACTTCGTACAAAAATTAAGAAATATTGTAAACATAACAATTATTTATTGGACACGATTTTAAATATACCTATCATTATGGGTGACCACAGAACCCAATTCTATGCGCAACCTGAGCCGTACTTTGAAAAATTTTTGATTTATTATTTTCTCTAATTTATACAATTAATATTTTTTTTGTTTTATTAGTTGTTTGATTTGATGTTAATTTTACTAAAAAATAATTTAAATGGAAATAAAACTGATTTTGGAACCTGTTTTCATTCAATGATTTCTAAATGTAAATTTGCAAATTATGTGACGTCACACTAGGAAGGGGGGGAGTCTCACAAATGTGACCAGCTGTGACAAGGAGGGGGGAGGGGTAAAAAAATCATGAAATTCGTGTGACGTAATTTATGGATGACCCCTTATTCCTTTCCTTTTTTTTCTTCTTCCTCAGCATATTTGCACCCACTGTTGGATGTATGCCTCTTGCATGGTTCTCCATTCGCTTCTAGATTTCCTTGCCTAAAGTAATAAAATTCCAATGAATTTTTTTTTATTAATTCTTCACTGTATCCCTTCAAACCAAGACCATATTTGTAACTTGGAACCCAAAATTTATTTCTAAATTAAAATTTACTTTTCTATATATCTTAGAGATTAAACATTGATTCTCAAGATTGCCGAACTAACAGAAACATGATTTAATAAAAAATAGTTTTTCTGATATAACAGATGAATAATTTAATTATCTAGATGAAGATATTACTTAGTAGCTGATTCCCAAGGTCTCATGTGCCAGAGAGTGAAGCTAGCCTAAATAAATTAGCCTTTGTTGCTCGTTATCATCTACCATACCATGGTTCACCATACTGCTTGCATTTGCAGTGAGTATGGCGACCCCACTTGTGGATTTTACTCATGCTTTCCATCAGGCATAGTAAAGTCATCTTGGCAGGTGTTATATATAAAAAAAAAACTTACCAGTGAAAGTCCCATACAAATTGGTTTAGCCATTCTAGAGATTACCCCAACAGACATGTTTTTTTTATCTAAATACTGCAAATACTTTCATATGTATTTAGTAAAAATCTATTCATTTGATATTACAAGATGTCACTTAATTATATTTATTTATATAGATTACTTATTAATTGCCAGTCTCTGAGTTACAGAACCATTTATAGGAATTGGCCTTGGCATTTGGCATTGCTCACAAATATGGTTATCTATTATTAATTAACTACTTGCTCTAAGATAAATCTAATGTAAAGTTGGGCTGTTTGACACTGTTGACTTTTATGTGTAAACTGCTTAACCAATCATCATAAAACAAATCCACAATAATAATAATATTCTTTATGATATAAATTAAATACATACATATGGGATTCACTAACCTGTGCTAGTAAAAACTGTATTTTTTATTTCTTACACATTGTATTATGGGTAACTAGACAACTGATATAAAAACATAAGCATACTTTTTTGTAAATACATACCTGTTATACATAGAAAACACCCAAACTCTGAAACAAACATTAGCGGATCACACAAAACTTTGGGCCAACCTGGGAATCGAACCCGAGACATCAAGCACAGCAGTTGTATACACTACCACCCTTGGGGTAATCAAACTCTGTATTGTTGGTGTTATAATCTAGGTTGTTAAGAGAAGAGAAAACAGGATTACCTTATCCCCTTTTCTCAGTAATAAGTAGTACCTACCTAATAATAAGAACTTTCTTATTATTTGGAAGAAGAATGTTTCTGAGGCTTCAAAAATACTAATGAATTAAAGTGGACACAGAAATTGAAATTACACAATTCACATCATTTACTAAATACATAACTTGCCCTGCATCGTTCCAATGGAACTGGCATTATCTCTCTTGATTGCAATGGACATCCTTTGCACCAGGACTAAGCCATCATATTTATGCATAATTGGGAACCAATTTATGCTGGTCTGATGAATTTGAAAATATTATTGAAGCCTGTGAATAGATGCAAAAAGCAACAGACCTGGCTCTGTAGTGTGATTTGGGAGAGGCCTATGTCTTGTAGTTGATTAAAATAGGATGATGATGATGATTTGACTGACCTTTTCGCTTAGTGATCCTGAGTGCTAATGTGTGATGTAGCAATATAGTACTTAAAGACTCTGCCTGATAGAAAGCATGAACAGCTTTGAGTGGAGGTCACACTCTTTATTGTGAATGTTGACAATGCTGTATAGTGACCCACACTATGGCGACCTTAAGAGATGATTTTTCACACCCGACTTGAAAGGACCCGGGATCATAGTGGAAGGGAAACACGTACACGGCACTGGAAGGAAGAGTCTAAAGTGCTTAGTTCGAAAGTGTATACCGGCTACTCTAAAACAATGACTTCCAAGGCCAACTCGTGTTGTCGTGGAAACAAGAAGGTGGGACCAATTGGAAAAGCTCATCAGAACACTTCATGATAGTCATGATAGATAGATAGGTAGTAGAGCAATGCTAATTTCAGCACGAATGGGCTGGCTTGACCGGCGCAGTACTACCCTCAAGCAGAAGACCATCGTAATAATGACAGCAATCTTGCTGTCGTATTTCGTTAGTGAGTGTTAGACAGGAGGCCCAACCATTCTGCATCATTCTCCCGGCTTCCAGGGGCCGGGAGAATGATGCAGAAATGTCCGACCAGGCCGCCGATCACGATGAGGACGGTGACCCCAAATCCTGTATTCTACTCATGCTTTCCATCAGGCAGAATAGAGTCACTACTTTGGTAGGTTTAAATATAAAAAAAAACGATAAAGCGGATAGATCACTGCCATAAGAACGAAATCTTATCTTAACATTAAATCCCTAATTATTTGTAGTTTTTCGATTATAATATTAATTAGTGCTTATATTTTTCAGGTTGGGAGCGACATCAAAACCGATATTTATTAATTTAATAAGAAAACCTCTTGATAGACTTGTATCCTATTACTATTTTCTAAGGAACGGTGATAATTATAGACCGCATTTGGTGCGGAAAAAACATGGAGACAAAATGGTAATTATAATGTTCTAAAACTACATTATTTTAAACGATTGTCCTTATGATATTGATTGATCTCTGTGGTATTACCATATATGATCAGTAGCGTCGTTTTAGAACTTATATTTAGAGATACATTTATGTGTGTGTTTTTATATTAGGTACATATTTTTGTAACTAGTTATGACAAGTTGGTTCCGGTTGTCATGAACATCTATGGTAAACGTTATTGGGAAGTCAGTGCCCTTAAATATACTGACAACTAGTTCAATCTTCGAATTTCAGTTCTCCCTTAGGGTTGCGGAGGTCCGATGTCAGTCGCTCTGTGGAAAAACTAAAATTCATGTAAAACCGGTTGAACTAGTAGCCGACCCCAAATAAACTTGGAAATAATGGCTAGGTAGATGATGTCATTTTTGTAACTAGTTGAGTCCCGCCCTTTTTTTGTAAATCGCGAGCATAGCCACGGTTCCTACCACGGCTTTACACGCGACGGCTCTTTCAGCTTGTTAGTCTAGTGTGATACTGACCCCTAAGTCAGAGGATGTGGATTCGACTCCCACGCTAGACAAATCTTGTATTAACTGTTTTTAGACTTTCGCGACTTTTACAGATACTCATGTTTTTTACTGTAAACAGGACTTATTCGCGATAAAATTAAAAAGATACCTTCTACTTTCTTCTATACCTTCTTCTAGCCTACCCGTGACCAAGAGCGGTATAACCCGTTCGAAACGTCGGAAAGTGAAAGGTATCGTAACCTTTTTAATTTTATCGCTCCCATTTATAGTAAAAAACATGAGTAAATCTTGTCTTTTTTCGTAGTAATATATTACATAACTTGAACTAAAAGCACGGTCCGTAGATATTGTGACCATTTAATACACCTGTATTTACCTTATGCATTACTCAAAACCTTTATATAGAAGTACAGCTTATGACTGCACGGTTGGCCTAGTGGTTTAGGTGGTCGCCATGCAGCTTTCTTCTGCACCAAGTGTTGAGGGTTCAAATCCCACATAGAATAACACTTTTGTGAACCCTAAATTGTTATTCTGAGGCTGAGTATTGTTTATGTCCTTTTCATGTATGTGTGTAAAGTTCTGCGGGACAGGATTTATTTTACGAACTTGGGAGTGGTAATAAAATACAGTTTATCTTGCTTCTTTGAGAGAAAAACAATTATAAATACGCGCAATGCATATATAACTGTTCTAATAAGCATAAGTTGTGAGTATTACATTATGTATGTACAACATGTAACAAAGTCAAATGGTTTGCGAGAAATATCTATAAATAGTTATTTCTCATCTTGGGTCGATAAACGCAGTTGATAGAGGTTGCTATCTGTGTTATAGCCTTCGTAATTCTTGTTTGTTATAGAGTTAGTATTAATGCTTAATCTTATTAGGAAGTACAACTAAGATCGTGATATGAAATCAGACTCGAAAGCCGAACTAATGTAAAATAATGCCAATATAGGACCATTGCGGGGGAAAACTGCATAGACACATTTTAGATTCACATACAAAAACAATCGTATGTGTGTGTGCAAACATTAGAATTCTAACAAAAATATCACAATTTCACACACACATTAACATATTCTGTGGCATAACAATGTAATTCATAAGCCCATTTGGACTTTATGCATTACACCACACACATGTTTACCTCAATGTATAACAGGGGTTGCAAAAGTGTTATTGGCTTGGTTTTTTATGGCTGGCTGCCTGCCTGACACCATACTTGGCAACTCTCTCTCTTTGTTGTCAAGTAGAAGGTTTAAAGGATTTTACCATCACACCGGTTCTCAGCAAGACATTTGTTTGTCAGTCCTGATATAAAACTAATATAGTACTACTAAAGTGTGAGTGCCCACTGATGTCATCTTGACCTTTTATGATAACTAGAAGGACACAGATATCACATAAAATACTTATTAAACTAGAGATAGATATCCTGTGCGAAAATACCGTTTAGAATTGTAAGTAGGTACCACCTCCCTTCCACAGGATCCTGAATCCTTTACGCGAGGCGTGAAAAAGTACGTTACTGGACCCTCCTAGTGTGGGTCACATTGCTACATTATAAGTCTTTTGGATTCTACACAGAAGACCAACCTTATATGACATTATTCTTGCTGTCTTGTTTCGTTGGTGATTGCAAGGCCGGAGGACGAATGATACAGTCAAGTACTTTCTATGAACACATTTTTTTCTTTTAACGAATTCTGTTAGTGACATAAAATTCAGTATAGTACATTTCATTACATATTTATCTAGTTATTTATTGAAATTTAAAACAACCGACTTCAAAGAAAAACTATTCCCAGTACCCAAATCGCGACAGCTGTGCCTATGATATTTGAGGAGCTCCCTCGATTTCTCCAGGATCCTATCATCAGATTCTGGTTTCCTTATCATGGGACATGGGAGGCACCAGCTCTCAATATCGGTTCACCCAATCGAAAGTTCTGAGGTAACAATCATAAAAAAATACAGTCGAGTTGAGAATCTCCTCGTTTTTTGAAGTCGGTCAAAAATGTCACCTGGGTTTATTTTTACGAATCGGTTCAGTATTGTAGATAGACACTAGGGTGGAACATAAAGGCTTTTTTTTGGCTTAGCCGTAGTCGGGTGAAAAATAGACATTTGGTTTTAATTTTTGTGTTTTAATTTGTCAGACATTTGACGAGTGTGTGGAGCGGTCCCAGCCGGACTGTGACCCCAACAATATGTGGCTCCAAGTGCCTTTCTTCTGTGGACATGCTGCCGAGTGCTGGTAAGAAACGATCAATTCTTGTAGTAAAGTCTAGGATATTGTAAACAGGATCATCATAATATATAGGCCTCCTTAAAGAGATTAATTGCCTACTTACTATACCACTCTGACGAGACGAATTACTAAATACCTATGGCGCTAGTGCCAAGTTTTTTTTTCATTGCAGTTATGTTATCTTGTGTAATTTCTCCCCCTTCTTGCCTATTACGACACCTAGAGGAGTGGAAATACTTATTATTCTTATTACGTTGTCACACGTAGTATATCATGGTATTATTGGTAGTTGCCAAAAATTAACGTGCTAAATATCCCTATATTTAGCACGTTAATTTTTGGCAACTACCCGTAATTTTGGGTACTGTTGCAAGATAATTAATTCGTGAAAAGAAACATGTAGGTCTTCCGTTTATAATAGGTTTTTATTTTTTTACTACTTAAACTAGCTTTTGAACTTATGTAAGTTATCGTGGTATAGAGTTGCCTGTGTACCTTCTTGAAGCATCGAAGTATTTCTACGCCAAATTACGTTAAAATCGGTGCCAGATAGTTACTTGCTAATTAGAGATTGCAAATCCCGGACTTTTTTCCATACCGGGATTATACGAAATTTTGAAATAGTTTAATAATAGGGGTTAAAGAATGAAATTACCGTTTTATTGTAATAATGGTTCTACTTCATGGTTTAGGTTAAGTTTAGGGTTTCCTTTGATTATAAACATGTCTAGATAGAGAGTTCGAGCGTCTAAACGTCCAAAAAAATAGTATTTAACTGTAAGAGACTAAGCTCGTCGCGGCCGATCAGTGGCGTTACTGTCATTGTACGGTAAACACGCTTTGAGTGGCGTATAAAAATGACGTTTTGCATGATAAAAGTGTGCAGGAATTACTTTGGACGATTGAAATCAACTAAAAAAATTAGTTATCATCGGTAAGTAAACTTTAAATAACTATATTGTAAAGAAATAATTAAATTAACTCAGTGAAATTTTATCAAAGTTCGACCACCATTTTGACGGCATGTTTACAGGGTTGCCTGTTAATTGAATTTAAATTTCCCATGTGAGTGTTAGCCAATTTACAAAATGTTCAATCATGATCGAAAAAGTATATTTCGAGAATTCAAGCAAATTCAATTTAACTATAGTGCTGGATAATACATATCATATATGTATTATGTATACATAATATATTTTTAAATCTAAGGTGGTAGATATAGTTTATTTTATTAAAAATCTGAAATGCGTGTCGATTTAGCCGCTCCATGGATGCTGATAATGAAAGTAGTATATACGACGTAAAGCTGAAGAGATTGTTTGTTTGTTTAAACGCGCTAATCTCCGGATTTTCTGAACCGATTCTGAAAATTCTTTCACTAATCGGAAGCTACAAGTTCTCTGAGTTCTTACCGAGAACGATATAAAAACAAGATTTTCGAGAAATTGCGGGGAGCATCTAGTTAAAAATACAGTAATTAAATTAAATATACCTAATTATGTTGTATATAAATAGCATTAAATTAAGGGCCTCTATGAGTTGGCTTTCCTTCGTCCGCCTTTCAAAGTACCGGAACCTCAGACTACTTCCTAAGGCACAGGGTATATTTTTACCAAATTGTTGTTAAGTATTAAGAATAAATAAGCTTTAATAGCAATTCCCTTTTTCCCCAACATATATTTTACCTAGTAACTCAAAAGCAAAAACTCTCATACATATTGACTGACTTTAAATTTAATACAAATTACTTATAAATCTCAAAATCAATACACAATTATTTTCCCTCCTTTTATGGAAAACATTCAAGGGCTGGTATCACTCAGAACGCTACCACGTCATGCGCGCGCCCGTAGGCTACGCTTGCATGTGTGCGTAACATGCACACAAGCCCTGCAAATCTGGCCTGTTGTTTTTATTGCGAATGCAGCGCAACACTCCATCTAGACATGTATATAATCAAAGAGGGTTTCTTACCCCCCAAAATTAAAAGAAAAAAATCGCGATATTACTAAAATTGATTTAACTTTACCAAGTTACTACAGTAAATAAATTACTTATGTGTAATCAGTATGAAAGCCATATCGCATTCTGTGAATCATTCTTTATTTCGCGTAAAAGACATGTAGAACTTCAAGTTGTCTATGTTTTTGCAGAAATCTTATGAATCATGTTTCTTAAAAATGTATGATAAGCTATCATTATTGTATGTTGTAAAGATATAAAGTGATAAAAATCTGTTCAACCGTTGCAATGTTAACGCACTTCGTAAATGCAATGATATTTAACTCACTCCAAAAATGGGAAGGAGATTCTTAAAGTGGCTTTTTCTAATCAAGAGGTCTCGGGCTCAAATCCCGGGTCGCGCCAAAAGCCAAAAAGTGTTTTTGGGTTTTTCTTAGCTTAGCCTAATAGCAGCTCGGAGTTTCGAAATTTGGCTGTGAATCACGCCCGTGCCTCGGAGAGCACTTAAAAACGTCGGTCCCGGTTGACATGAATATCTGTGGCAATCGTTATTGGGAAGTCAGTGCTCTCAAATTTACTGACAACTAATTCAACCTTCGAATTTCAGTTCTCCCTTAGAGTTGCGGAGGTCCGATGCCAGTCGCTCTTTGTAAAACCGGTGTACTAGTAAAACCGTAAAACTAGTAGCCGACTCCAAATAATATTGGGAATAAGGCTAGGAAGAAGAAGGGTACACTTTTCTCACGATCCTATTTAAATTTGAGGAAACAATTAAGCTCCCTATGGTATTACCGAAAGATTTAAAAACGGGAGTCGGTACGCGTCTAACACGGTTTTTGAAGCTTCTCATTTACGGAAGAATTATAATAGCCCAGGCCATGCCCGAGCGTGACGTATTTTGTTTCCCGGACAGGGTCGGGGGGGGGGGGGGAGGGGTTTAACGTGAACCTTACATATATTTTGATGGTGGGTGACCAGTGCCGGATTAAGCCAGCGCGGGGCCTGTAGCAAATTCTAGCGCGGGGCCCTTGGATAGTTTCAGGATATGTTTCTAAAAATCGGCCAAGTGCGTGTCAGGCCACGCATAGAATAGGGTTCCGCAATCAACCATAATGTTACGTGGCTCTTAAACCGTGTCCAATAGATAATTGTTGTTTATTTACTTTTTCGTTATTTTTGTACGAAAATTTCTAAGAAAGTGTATTTTACAAGTTATATAAGTCTATAACTCCTGAACTAAAAAAGTTATCTAAGTCGTTACAGTTTTCCTTTAAAGTTCAGCATATGGACTCCCATCATAATTTTTTTAAGTTTTTCGAGGCATCCGTTTATCATTTAGGGGGGGCAGGGACGCCTCTAAATCTGACGTTCCAGCGTTTCTTGTTTCTTGCTGTTAATTACACTACCTACAACAGAGTTCAGCAATGCTATGCAGTTCAATACTGCAATAATTCATCGCACAGGCTATCCTCCAATGGTCCTCTATGGGGCGCCCATCTGGTTTGAAGACCTGACGGGTTCCACCCACACTCAGTTTTAACTCAGGAGTCTGCAGCGGCTGATGGCCATAGGGGTCGTACGAGGCTCCCGCACGATTCCGTATGAGGCGGCGACGGTCCTGACGCGATCTCCACCCTTTGATATTTTGACCGACATTTTGATGACGGCAAAAAACGGAACCCTTAAAGATTCGTTATGTCTGTCTGTCTGTCTGTCCGTATGTCACAGCCACTTTTTTCCGAAATTATAAGAGCTATACTGTTGAAACTTGGTAAGTAGATGTATTCTTTGAACCGCATAAATATTTTTACACAAAAATAGAAAAAAAAAACAATAAAAATTTGGGGGTCCCCATACTTAGAACTGAAACTCAAAACTTTTTTTTCATCAAAACCATAAGACCTATCCATAGATACCCCCAGTATCTATGGATAGGTCTTCGAAAATGATATTGAGGTTTCTAATATCATTTTTTTCTAAACTGAATAGTTTGCGCGAGAGACACTTCCAAAGTGGTAAAATGTTGGTCCCCCCCCCCTGTAACTTCTAAAATAAGAGAATGATAAAACTAAAAAAAATATATGATGTACATTACTATGCAAACTTCCAACGAAAATTGGTTTGAACGAGATCTAGTTAGAATTTTTTTAATACGTCATCCCTACTAATATTATAAATGCGAAAGTAACTCTGTATGTCTGTTACGTTTCCACAAATTTCTAAACTTCTAAACTGATTTTGATGAAATTTGGTACACAGGTAGTCTAGAGTCTGAGGAAGGACATAGGCTACTTTTTACCGCGACTATAGACATATACGCGGGCGGTGCCGCGGGCGAAAGCGAAAGCTAGTAAATCATATACCTCAATTTACATTTCTTTCAATCAAAACATCACAGGTAGTTTAGAGTCTGAGGAAGGACATAGGCAACTTTTTACCGCGATAACCGACATATACGCGGGCGGAGCCGCGGGCGAAAGCTAGTAAATCATTTACCTCAATTTACATTTCTTTCAATTAAAACACTATTAATAAAACATCGATGAAAGTTACTACGAACCACAAAAACTTTAGAATGATGCTACGGAACCCTTCATGGGCGAGTCCGACTTGCATTTGACCTTTTTTTTCAAAATATCAAAGCTAGTAATTTATATAGAACATCTTGGAGTCATGGAAGAGAAAAAGCAACCTGAACACTTACTAGAACTTAGACTGTTGATATACCTATGTATAAACAAAAGCAAATGGTTCTATTATGTTAAAATATGTACAACAATTTTTTTTAAACTAAATGTATTTCAAACAATAAATATAGCATGTCAAAGCCTAAAAAAATAGTGGCTATGGAATCTAACAGTGCCATCATTGTGTTGATTGTAATTAGATCTATCAGACCGTCAGGGAGAACGCAATACATGTCATGTGTATCCCACAACACTTCCCGTTTTTTTACGATTCGGTTTAAGTAGATACATTTTATCAGTAAGAAATCGTTGTAGCGCGGGGCCCCTAAATGCGCGGGGCCTGTAGCATTTGCTACTCTTGCTACGTGGTTAATCCGCCACTGTGGGTGACCCATATCATAAAGGACATAATGCACTATTCTCCCGGCGTCCAGAGGTCGGGGGAATAATTTGGTCTCTGGTCTCACACTCAAAAAATAAATACGAAAGCAAGAGTCATTATTAGGATGGTTTTCTGTGTGAGGGTAGTACTGCTCTGGTGGAGCCGGCCCATTCGTGATGGAATCAGCGTGGCTCTGACAGCGTTACCAGTAGTATTTCTATATTTATTTAAGAGAATTATGGTTAATTTTAAACTGCCTCGTTGGTCTAGTGGTTAGCGTATGCGACTGCTAATCAAGAGGTCTCGGGTTCAAATCCCGGGTCGGGCCAAAAAGTGTTTTTGGGATTTTCTTAGGAAATTCCTAATAGCAGCCCGGAGTTTGGAAGTTTGGCGGTGATTCACGCCCGTGCCTCGGAGAGCACGTAAAGCCGTCGGTCCCGGTTGTCATGAACATCCTATGGCAATCGTTATTGGGAAGTCAGTGCCCTCAAATATACTGACAACTAGTTCAATCTTCGAATTTCAGTTCTCCCTTAGGGTTGCGGAGGTCCGATACCAGTCGCTCCGTGGAAAAACTGAAATTCAGGTAAAACCGGTTGAACTAGTAGCCGACCCCAAATAAACTTGGGAATAAGGCTAGGAAGATGATGAATTAAGGTTCATTTTATCGTGTACAAAAGTGTATAGGTATATTAATTATACCTATATAAATTGATAACTAATTTTTAGATGAGTTGACTGACAACAACAGCTGATTGTACATGACCCAGTTTCTGTGAAATAAATAAACTATAAATACGATGTTTTATCAACACAATCCGTAGGTATTCGAATGGAGATCATTATGTACAAAACATACCTATAATAAATTTACATCTCAAGATTATTTTGTACTGTTTTTTTCTTCTAAATTATATTTATTTTAACATTGCGGGTAGAGACGGATTTAGATTACAAAGTATCATCACCCTACTTATCCCTTATGTGACGTAGGAGGCGACTAAGGGAATAAATTAAGTAGGACAACATTACCGCAAAGAGAAAAAACTTGATAATATCTATAGAAATAAAATAAATTGAAGTAAATGTATGTAATTTCGAATTAACAGTTTTTGGATTAAATTCATATGAAAGCATATATGCGTAACTTACACGGATAATGCAATTTAAAAAAAAAAATACTGTGTTTACGGCTTTACTGATTTCGATGGGACTTTTACTAGTAGAAATCTGAATATTTTAGCTTCGCTTCCCGGCTTTACTCGCGATTTATAATAATAACCGCAGGTCTCAGATAGTTGATAATAATAAGGTATCTCCTAAAGAATGTTATATAGGACGAAATAACCTCCTTTTTAGGGTTCCGTAGTTAAATTATAGACTGTTAAAAGATATAATACTGTAACCGATATTAATATAGATAGAAGTATTTTTGTTCCATTTTCTTTTTGAATTATTGCAACAATGTGTGCGTCTGTATGTTTCTAGATTATTGGTAATTTGATCACATACATTACTGGCTCGTGTAATTAAGGTCAACTGCTTTTTAAACAAACATTGTAATGGAATTTATGCTTTTAAATTGTTGCTATGGGATAGTGTTTTTAGTAGTGAAGTTTTTTGTTTTATTATCTTCTACTAGCTAACTTTGGCAGCCCGGCCTGCGTCTCCTTTGCCCGTAGAGTGATGTTATAATAAATCATTAAGTTTATTAGACAAAAGGTTGTAGTGAGCCAATCATAAAAGACTGCACAGATAGCCTAGTGGATTAAGCGATCGCCACGCTAATTCGTGGGTTCAAATCCTACGTCATGTTGTGTGATTCAGAAATTGTTGTTCTGAGTCTGGGTGTTCTTTGTGTTTGTAAAATCCCAGCGACAGGCTTTATATTCCTAAAGCGGGAGTTGTCTTTTATAAAATAAAAAAAATAA
Organism: Phragmatobia fuliginosa; assembly: GCA_932526445.1. Taxonomy (NCBI): domain Eukaryota; kingdom Metazoa; phylum Arthropoda; class Insecta; order Lepidoptera; family Erebidae; genus Phragmatobia; species Phragmatobia fuliginosa. The sequence continues at coordinate 3,226,777 of OW052059.1, read as the reverse complement.
GCCTATGCTGTAGCGTACTTTTTTTTTAAACTTTTAAAGCGAGAGCAGTCCTTAATACTTTGGTTTTGTGACTTTATAACCCTTTACGCAGTGCACGCAATAAAAACTCTCAAAAACAATGAGGTTCATTTCCCCTAGTTGTACTGTCTGTACTGCTAGTCAAGAGGTCTCGGGTTCAAATCCCGGGTCGGGCCAAAGTGTTTTTGGGTTTTTCTTAGGAAATTCCTAATAGCAGCCCGGCTGTGATTCACGTCCGTCCCTCGGAGAGCACGTTAAGCCCGGGTCCCGGTTGTCATGAACATCTAAGGCAATCGTTATTGGGAAGTCGGTGCCATCAAATTTACTGAAAACTAGTTTAACCTTCGAATTTCAGTTTTCCCTTAGGGTTGCGCAGGTCCGATGTCAGTCGCTCCATGGAAAAACTGAAATTCAGGTAAAACCGGTTGAACTAGTAGCCGACCCCAAATAATATTGGGAATAAGGCTGGGAAGAAGAAGTTCATTTCCCCCAGTTTTTGCAACATTTTTCATTGATAACCCGCTCCTTTATTCATTGCATGATGAGATATAGCCTTTAGCTTTCCTCGATAACTGCATACACAACAAAAAGAATTTTCAAATCGGACAAGTAATTCATGAGATTACTACGTTCATCGAAACAAACATGTTTGTATTTTTATACAGCTTTATAGTATTACTAGCTGCGCCCCGCGGTGTTACCCGCGTATCATTATGGTTGCTAGGCAAACTGTGAACTTTTGATAGGAGATAAACAGTGATACATTTTGACATCTACGATGTAATGTATTTTTCACCTGGCTTTGGCCCATTTGTCTCTATTATTGCAGTAAAAAGTAGCCTATGTGTTATTCTGATATATAAGCTATATTATTGTAAAGTTTCACCCAAATCCGTTCAGTAGTTTTTGCGTGAAAGAGGAACAAACATACACACATACTCACAAACTTTCGCGTTTCTAATATTAATAGGATTATAGATTTGACATCTCTAGGCAGGTAAATTCTAAGCTAGCGTAATGGTGTAGAAAACCTTTTAGATCTAGTAAATGTCGGTTCGAATCCCAACTACTAAACTACCGTGACTTGTTTGATTGTGAGAATCCCTTCCATCTATCACCCCTGATGATATGCCATGACTTTTACCATGATAGTCTTTAAATATATATAAAATATACATGCTACAAATAAAAATATTTTATTTTAGGATACCAGGCAACCAGTGGGCGTTAGAACAGGCAAAACATAATCTAGTCAACCATTATCTTATCGTGGGTGTAACGGAACAAATGCTCGACTTCATTACCGTGCTAGAGGCCACCCTACCCAGGTTCTTCAAAGGAGCTACGGAGTACTACTTGAACAGCAACAAATCTCATCTCAGACAGACCAGTGCTAAAATAGAACCTAACAGTCTGACAGTGGAGAAGATACAGGAGTCGACTGTGTGGAAGATGGAGAATGAGTTGTATGAATTCGCCTTAGAACAGTTCAATTTTGTGAAAAGAAAATTGTTGGCACGGGAAGCTAATAATGTCGCGCAAATTTATTTTTACGAGAAAATACGGCCTAAATGATAGAGATTTTTTGGTTCATTTATCAAAAGAACAATTATTCGTATAAAGTTATATGTATTTGTAAAGATTAAACGGGTTTATATAACTGTATCGAACTCGACAGAGGGTCTACGAGTATTTTAAGAAGTGGAGCGGCCTTCTCCTTTGGTACTTCTTCTCCTACCTGGCATTCTCGAAGTACACAGGTGTGTAAAATCGTTTATTTTTATAAATATGAAGAATAATATTCACAGAAAGTTAATATTTCACGATATAATTTTATTTACACTTCGGCTTCTTTCGACTTTCTTTATCTATACCTACTTTTCGTCTTTTTTTATAATAAAAGTCGGTTAACAAACTTGAAGTTGAAGAGTAAAATGACAACACGGAGGCCTGATTTTGTCAACTTTTTGTTAAAATTTAATGCTGTTGTGAAATTATGTAAAATCTATATTTTTTTATAGATTTTTTATTTAATCGATGTTTTTGTTATTATCTAATTAGTAAAATTAGCAGGATATTATTCTCGTTCAGGCACCGCTTTACCAGGGCCGTATTTATTGTTTTAATAATAAAAAAAAAATTGTTATAGCAATGGTAAAATAGGTAGTTAATTAACTAAATTATATTAACAAGGATCATTCCACGAATTTTAGATGTATATTAAAGACATTGGTTCTATACTATATATGTGTGAACAGGGATTATAGATAAATTAGATTTTTTATGACCGAATCTGGGTGTGGCTTGATACAAAATATGCTCACAAAAGCTATATCTAGCATCATATAACTATACCTTTTTATTAAACGATGTACTCTATGTAACTTATCGATATTGTACCTATTTTTTTTATTAGTAATTAAATTTTCTTAAATGTTTCTAAAATAAAACTGCTATACTTCTAAAACTTAACTTTTCAGCTAGTAAATGTTCCGTGAAAATTGGTAACATGAATTTTGACGGAACTGTTATCAGCTGAAATCAACAATCCATAACGTACCACTGCTGGGCTAGGGTCTCCTCTCACGAGAGGGTTTAGGGTCTCTGGTCTCCTCTCAGGAGAGGGTTTAGGGTCTCTGGTCTCCTCTCAGGAGAGGGTTTAAACTAGCTGAAAAGTTACGTATAATACAATAACAAAGCAATTAAAATTGGTTCACCTTATCGATACACTAAAGTGCAAATTTAATATTTACATACATATATAGCTTCAATTTTATAGATGAATGTGTACCTGTATTAATAAATCGATTTGCTATACAAAATATAAGCCACGCCCACAAGTTAGCCTCAATCGATAATATATTTGTACTTAAAACTAGGCCTTTGAATAAATTAGGTAACGAAACTTAGTTATTAGTCGCAATAGGCCTTAAAAACTTAATATTTGAACAAGTAATTGATGTCTTATGTATTTAACATGTAGGTTTAATTTCCTATAATTTACAATGACTTGCTGGATTTGTTAGGTATATAATTTTAAAAGACATTTAATAGACTACAATTGGGGTGAAGTACGATTGATTATATGTTATGAGGATATTGTATGACTTTTATGGTATTATAAGTTAAAAGAAAACTCAAAAGTAAACATGTTTTCGAAAGGCCGATTGCAAACTACGAATAAACAAAATTTGTTTATGTTAGTAGGCGATCATACGTGCGGTTACAGGAATCGCCAACTGGAGTTCTTGTAGGGACGAGAACCTCTGAGAGCTGACATAAATTAGCAACTATCTTTAACAGTCCTTTCCTTGACATAGCTCTCTCCTTATAAAGGGGGTCTTGCCCTACTATGCCACGCTGACCAAGGCGGGCTACGGTTACGGTTACGTATACGGTTTGTTTCAAATTCCCTTCTCTTTCCAATGCTGTTGACTTGCGTTGTTCGCTCCCTTAGTTGGTTTTTACGACATCCACGAGAGGAATAGGGGTGGTGACATTTTTTTTTTGGCCGTTAATACATGCACTGGTTTCCAATAAAGTAGTATTGTGCCGTGCGTCGTAGTACCACACTTAGTGCCTTCTGGATAAGTATTTCTGTAATAATACTTTTGTACTATTCACTTTGTTTTTTCTTCTCTGAATCAGCTTTTGAGCTGAATATATATTTTATTTTCTATTTTCCTTAACCGACTTCAAATTGAGAGCAATGTTGAACTCGTTTTTGCTCGACCGCAGTGATACCACGGCATCACAGGGGACCAATTAATTCCTTTATGTGATGGATTTTGTCCATTGCCTTCTTTGTATTGCGTTTGTTCTGTCTAAAGCATTGAACGTCGGCAACACACTCGCAACTCCTGTCAGCTAAGTTGACATTCTACAAAAGTAAACGTTATTAGAAAACAAATTAAATTATGGAAATGACGTCATAGCAACGGATGTAGTGAAATAAAATAATAGCATAGAGACTGGCGATTTCAGTAAGAGATTCAATGCAGAACACTGTAAGCTTAAATGTCGTCTACTGCAGTCTACTGGTCGTCTTTGACTTGTACATTTGCTGTACTAATATTTCAGTCAAAGTTCACTAAGGAAGGGGAAATTTAAAATTTAACTACATTTATATTTAAATATATCTAAGGCCAGGTGTGAAAAATCAGTCACAAATTAAATATTGTTTTTCGTTAAGGTTTGTCAATGCTGTTTTACTTAGTAACGTTAAATTTCGGGACGAACAATGAATATTTGTTTAATACCTAAATATGAAAAAAATATAAAATGGTACGGTATTTAAATTTAGTTGCTCAAGAATTAACTATCTTATGTAATTATTATGAAGAATTTAAGAATTTATTTGGTCTCAATATTATGAAATTATTTATCAAAAATACTTTTCATTAAAGGATTTTGTCATGCTGCTGGTCATGCATACTTACCCACTTATACGTAGCATTGATAGTCTAAAAATATTGGACAGGATAGAAATTTATTAAAAATATAGATACTGGCGATATAAATGTAGATGCCTATTCAATTTATCTTTTGTAGATAGCCAACTTGCGCCCGCATAGCTCATCCCCATACCGAGGGTTTATGACGCGGGAAAACGGTTTCTAGGTGTTTTTACAGCCATTAAGTCATAAAACTTGTCAAATAGGGATGCTAACAGGCTTAAGAGTAGGGATATTTTATGAAACAAATTTTTAACGAATACGTAACGATAGTGTTCAATTTTAAAACATCACAATTATTAACTGTTTAGTTACAACAGCAGAACTTTAACTTCAGTTCAGTTTCAACATCCCTATTACTGAAAATAATTAGAAAAAGCAAAAATATTGGATGTTAGACTTAGTTATATTTCTATTTTTATTTTGTAACTTAATTTTTTTTAGTTTAAAATAACCTTTATTGCTCGTAGTTTACATGTGTAGTCCAATTGGGTAGACCACGGGTAATTATTTCCCTCTATAGTACACCAAAATGCCCACACGTTGACTTTTAAATATAACAAAATAAAAAATACGAAAAAGTGTTAAAAAAAAGAAAAGTGTACCTTTGAAATCGCAAGTTTGCAACAAGGGACTTTTAACTTGTAATTTAGAGACGGAATAGCACTATTCTTGTAGCTTTCCTTTTAATTAATAAATAATTGTAATTTAACTTTATTTTTAAATTGTTAATTTTAATTTCAGTGAACTAATATATCAAGCTATTTTGTCTGCTATTGGTGCAGAATATTTTCTATTTAACTCGATAATCCACATAATCTAATCATAAATGGAATGGTATATAGTGATGGGCCCTTTGGCTATCAACTAATGATTGTCTACTAGCTTTCGCCCGCGGCTCTGCCCTCGTGACTGTCGGTTATCGCGGTAAAAAGGAGCCTATGTCTCTTCTAAGGCTCTAAATTGGTTCAGAAGAGTTACTTTTACAGTTGACTGCCTTTACTTATTTATTTTCGCATTTATAAATATTAGTAAATATTGATTTATGAAATTAATTATTAAATTAAGTTGTGATATATTTTTAATCCATCCAACGATATTTTGATTCGATTTATTGGAATTTTTCGCTGTTGTTGATTACATGTTAGTTTTGTTTTTTTTTAATTTAATTGCAGTATGCATGAACATCGTTTTTTTGCACTATTTGACAGTAAGAAGTGTCAAGGTTTAGTGTCAAATTTATTAAATAAATTTGGTTTCTTATATAAATTGCAATATTGTAAGACCTTCGTTTTCCGTTCAATGTAATTAATATTTGTATACGAACAAGAAAACCTGTATTTATGTAAGATTTTCGATGTTGATCATTTATGATGTCATTGCGTTTTTTCTTTTTTTTTCTCTTTGGGTGATAAATTTATTACGCCAACTTAGGCTACCAATATGATTTTATGTTTTCATTTGAAATTTTTAAAGATATATAAAAAATGGTTTTGTCTTTCTTCTAATCAGCTGCCTATAAATACTAGGTTTAGTTATTTAATAAGTTTTTATTTTTGTGAAGCTTTGATAATGGAACACGAAAACGAACTGGTGACAAGTAATTTGCTTAACTTGATTGATTGATTATTTATTATTTCTTTTCTGCCATTTTAAATATCTTTACGGTGTCTTAAAGTCCTTTTTATATTTAAATTGGGTATCATTTTATTTTTTGTGTTTGCAACATTTGCAACAATATCAAGCCTGAAATAAAAAAGCTAATAAACAACAATATATTTTTTTTAAATATTATCCCCCATGAAGGGAAAAACACTGTTCATGTACATATTATTATTAATTAATATTAGTCTATACCTGTATTTATAGACATATATCACATATATCACATTATATTATGTCCAGCAGTGGACTGCGAGAGTCCACTGCTGGACATAATATATGCCTCTCAAATTTAAATGTGCCTAGTTTTTTTATTATACCCTCATAGTATGAAGGAATAAATAGGCTTCCTTATTTGCTTATTTTCATATATAGCATAATAAAACTACGCTATAAATTAATGCTCATTCTGTAACCAATTAATTATTGTGTAAATTTCCATAAATCCTGGCTTAATATGTTTGTTTTTCATAACGAGATTTAATTTATGATGACACAAAGCATTAAAAAATATTCTGAATCACAAACCACTTTGTAAACTATTTAGAGGCAATATTTTAGTCAATTTAGGTAGTTATGATTGATAGATAAAGATACATTATAAATCAATACATTCTGACGTACTATTTAATACTAAGCCAGAGGTCGTAGGTTCGTTTCCCAACCATTACAAATAATTATATGATGGCACAACAAACAACAACCATTTTTTGTGCCTCATTATATATTTTAATAATGTATGTAGTTAGAAATATATTAGTATGTGCATACCAGACTGCTGTCTGGTGACTACAGATTACTTAGCCCAACTTATTTTTTTTTATTTTACTTTTATTTTAATAATTCACAGATTTTAGACAAAGCATTTTTACTTAAAGACGTAGTCAATTTAGACAATATTATAATAAAAATGTATACTCATATTATATTTGTAAATAATATAACGCATTTAATTAGTTTAGTAAGTGAACAAGTTCTTCCATTTGTCTTATATTAGTTAGCTAATCTTGCGATGTACATAATCTTTTATGTAATTTAATATTGTTTAAATGTAATATACTGTACTTTATGGCGGGAACTCTTTAAATAATTGTCTATGCTTTTTCAAGATGGCGTCACCATGAAAGGAGGAATTGTTATATTTATACGAGAAATGTGTCTTCTCTTATTTAATATTTTTTATTTATTGTGTTCCTGCAACATATAAGTAATTATTAGAAATATTAATGATAATTATAACTAGATATGATTATATCAGACTTAAAATACTATGAAGTTATGTTCTAAAAAAATTGAACAATTACACATTTTTATACCACTACATTATTGAATAATTAAATAATCGAAAAAATGCTTTTTAAAACGAAAAAAAAAATGACGGCTTTGGATAGGAGATGATTGATTCAATACAAATGCATGCGTAGATATATGAAATTTATTGTTAATAATTATTATACATGTTTTCAAATAATTTATATACAAATATAGGCAATACTCACTAGTTTGTCTTCATGTCAATAGTCAACTCGATGTTCTACTGTACAAAAGTGTACTTAATTTTGCGAAATCACACAATTTTTAGATCTAAATTTAGATTTATAAGGTTCATATTTATATAATTTTTTAGTAATGTGATTATTGAATCTGTTATTTTACCTCAATATCGTTCCGAATCTCTTGCACTTTTTTTTAAATTGTGCAAAGGTGTTAAACGAAATAAAAATGAAATTTTAATAAAAAATATTACGTATTTTTATTTTATTTTATTTCCTGTAATATCAGTTAATTTATGTATGTGTGACACACAATAACAACAAACTTCAAAGAAACGACATCGACCCTCGAACAGTTTTCGATGAGTCACACAAAATAAAAAAATAATAAGGTAATTACAGGCTGTGGCAACTTCGACGGTACCGAGTATTTACCGATCGTACCCAATAATTGGTATGTACTTTTGATGCTTCATAGAATTGAAAAGTTTTTAACGTGACAATTATCGTTACGAAGGTGAATAATTTATGATCGCCTTGGGGCTGTCGCTCTGAAAAATAAATTTTCATGACCCTAATCGAACCATTTCTTAGTCAGCAAACATCATCAGAACCACTTGCATCACCAACTCTTGCATTTTATACGGTAATTGTTTTGTTGGTGGTGTACGCAGTAGTCTACTAATCTACCTATCCCACTCTTCGTGTCGTTTTTCTACGCTTTAGAAAGAGACAGACAGTCGTTTGTTTGGTGATACACCTAACGAAGAATTACTTCAGTCGTGTGTGAGAAGTGCGACCGAACGGTTGGCGCGCGATGCCAATAAGATTCAAACCTCTCGCAGAAATGCTATCACGAAGGCACAACTTTCGAATAACTAAATCAAAGTCGATCAGTTAAAAGTTTTGTAAAATGAAATAATTATTACAATTTAAACATTTTTATGTTTCGTTTCGTTTTGAGAATCATACATGAAGGTCGCGTCCTTCAATCGATAAACTATTAATTGCCGCATGTGATTGCCTGTGGCCGGTAGACAACGGAACTTCATCGTGTTTTATACGTATATTTTTCTGTAAAGTGCCAATTGAAACGTTAGCTATATTTTTTATAACAGATTCTGTGTCGAAAAGTTTGTTTTTGAAAAGACTTTCTTATTATTTCGTATCTTCATGGAATATGGGCATCTGTTTAGACACTGGTGAGTACTTTTTATTTTTTTTCAAATACTTGCACTTAAAGGAAACATAGAGAATAAGATTTTTGTTAACACTTTGATTTTATTGGTATTTAAACATGAGCGGCTGATTATAAATTGGGTAGAACCTAGTAAGGCAGACCTGGGCTGAAGAAAAAGTAATTGGACTACAAAATACATAATTTAATATCACTAAAAATATAATATACTTAGGAAAAATTTCGAAGCAGAATTTTCCGAAGAAATTTGTCCTAGGAGGGAATCAAATCCACAACTAGTCAGTAGTCAATATCGCAAAACCCTAGACCAATAGAAACGTGAAATATTGAAACTATTTAAATCTAAGTTTGTTTTTGTTTGATCATTAATAAGTATAATTTTTTAACACGAATTTCAATAACTCAAAAAACCTGATCCATAACAAAAAATATCGAATCGTATCAAACAATTATCAATCAATTATCGCCTTCTGCGAACTTGTGCCTGTGGCCCCCCAATATTGGGCAGATGACGATGTAACGCCCCTGCTACCTTTAGTATTCGGGGGACTAATCGCCCGAAATGCTCTTCGAAGATTCACCGACTTTCCAGGATAAGGCCAAGGTACTTTATGTACAAGCCCACCTGAACTTCAGCATCACCTACCCGGAGGCATGACCTGGGTGGTTCCTGATAGTTCGTCAACACGGTGCGGGAATCGCGGTGCGTAATAAGGCAAATGTCGCCCAAGGGCAGAAGCAGTGCCCAGCTCTGGAGCAAGCTGCTGGAAGTGCTCGTCGAAGAGTTACCAACCGTCAAGGATCAGATGAAGTATCTGGGCCTGGACCGAACTTGAAACAAACCCTGAACCAACAAGACTGGCAGCGTAATACAATAAGTTGAAACGTCAGTTCTGAAAAGTGGCCTATACACAGCAGTACACTGTTAAATGCTGGTGATGATAATACAGATGTATAAGCAATAAAAGCAGTGCATGTCGTAATGGATTACGATAACATAATCTCCCTACCCCTATTCTTTCCGTGCATGTCGTAAAAACCGACTAATGGAGCAAACCGTAGGGCACCACTGCAAAGAAGAAAAACTTGAAACAAATTAACATCAAACAGTGTGGCCAACAGGGCAGGTATAGTAGAAGACAGGTTTTAAATACGAGGCCTATGTTCAAAAGGGCAATATTAGAAAATCTAAAATTTAAAATTCCGCATTTAAAATCACTTGCTGGGCGGCTTAGCTCAGCGGCATATGCTGTTAGAAAAGTTCGGCAACTAACGGATGTGGAAACCGCACGATTAGTTTATTTTAGTTACTTTCATAGCATCATGTCATACGGCATCTTGCTTTGGGGACGTGCGGCAGAAATAGAGTCAATTTTTATTCTGCAAAAAAGAGCCATTAGAGCTATATATAGTCTCCGCAGTCGCGATTCTGTTAGGGGCCTTTTTAAGGAGATCAATATCATGACAGTTCCTTGTCAGTACATCTATGAAAACATAATGTATGTTCGAAAAAATTTACATCTCTTCAATCAAAGATGTGATAGACATGGGTATAATACTAGGAATAAAGATAAATTAATTCAACCACGTTTTAGACTCTCAAAAGTGCATACATCTTTTATGGGGTACTGTGTTAAATTTTATAATAAAATACCTCAAAACATACTGGATTTAACAGAGAAACGTTTTAAAAATGTTGTAAAACGCACACTATGTAAGCAAGCATATTACAAATTAGAGGATTACATTGCCGACAAGAATGCTTGGCTTAATGCTGGTCCTGCTCCACAGCCACATGATTAATTCTCAAATTATTTAGAAGTTAGTTTAATTTTTGACATATGTTAATTTTATCATAATAATTGACATTCATATATTCAATTTTTTTTTTGACATTGGATATCCATATTTCCGACATGGATTATTGATATTTTAATTGTATCTTGTTTGACATTAAATTATTATTATTATTATTTTTTGTAATATCATTATTGCATAATAAATTACTTTTTATTGACATGATCCAAATATTTATCGCATTCTTAGAGAGTAGCATAATTATAAATGGTTTTTATTATTGTATAACTGCGAACATTTTGAATTGTACATGTGAGCACTTTGTAGTCACTGGTAGCATAAGTTTGTTGACTGGCGGTTGTGAGTATGTCATGCTCGCTCAAAAGTCCTGCTGGCGGTGGCGTGTGTAGCGGGTCGTTCGGCTCCCTACGATATGGTTGAACTGGACGATGGCTGGTGCATGGGTCATGCTCGTGATACGGGCGCCGCCAGTCGGGGCTGGTCATCTCACAACTTCTATTTATTGTTTAATTGTTTTTGGACACTACATGTGTAAATATCAGCATCGTTACATTGTTCTCACATTTAATAAAATGCCTTAAACAATGTAACCAAAAATTGTAAAAACAATTGTTGGAAAAGAGTGTCCATGGAGTTTCTTGTCTGTTCTTCTCCATAGGATCTACGAATTGGAACAGACGATTAGCTTCACGACTGACTACTGACTACTGACTGACTACTTGACGTTTCAAAAGTGCCGTTGTATGGTTTATTTGAAATAAAATGGTTTTGATTTGATTTGATTTGAAATGATAAAAAATTTCACCAAGAATTCTTCACCAACTTATCTTATAACAAATCTTCATTTCAATGAACATTTAAAACAACTAAAGCTACACTAGTCTTGTTGTTTTTGTAAACTTTTATATACATTGTTTAATACGTTTTATCAAACCGTGAATCAGAACTATCCCCTTAGTCGATCATTCGTCGATGTTTCCAGTTGATATTCGATCAACTAGGTGCTTAATATGAGATACGAAAAATAAGAGAACGTATAAACGAAGTAATGGAAAAGGGATGTCATTGTTCAGATGGACCGAGAAAGTCGCATGTCTGTAATTTGAAGTGGGTATTGCCGTATAGTCTTTATCCTTTAATCGAGAACCCTATAGTCTGTGTATTTTTTTCGAAAACAAATAATCTCAATATTTAAAATTTTCACGTGCGTCTGAATAATTGTACCACGTTGGGCGCCAAAATTAACATGAAATTTTGCAGAGTGACATTAGTTGACACATAGCCGCGATTGACACTTATCTATAGGTACATATTTTGAAGACACTGATACTTCATTTGTCAGACTGTTGTTTTTAGGGTTCCGTAGCCAAATGGCAAAAAACGGAACCCTTATAGATTCGTCAAGTCTGTCTGTCTGTCTGTCCGTCCGTATGTCACAGCCAATTATTTCCGAAACTATAAGAGCTATACTGTTGAAATTTGGTCAGTCGATGTATTCTGTGAACCGCATTAAGATTTTTACATAAAAATAGAAAAAAAAACAATACATTTTGGGGGTCCCCATACTTGGAACTGAAACTCAAAATTTTTTTTTTCATCAAGCCTTTACGTGTGGGGTATCTATCGATAGGTCTTCAAAAATGATGTTGAGGTTTCTAATATCATTTTTTTCTAAACTGAATAGTTTGCGCGAGAGACACTTCCAAAGTGGAAAAATGTGTGTCCCCCCCCCTCTAACTTCTAAATATATGTTGTACATTACCATATAAACTACCAACGAAAATTGGTTTGAACGAGATCTAGTGAGTAGTTTTTTTTTTAATACGTCATGAATCGTAACACGCAATATACCTTTCATCCAATCAATACACTAGTATAAAAACATCGATGAAAGTTACAACGAACTACTTTAGAGAACTTTTTTTTTTTTACTTTAAAGAACTTTTATATGATGTTACTTGCTGGTACGGAACCCTTCATGGGCGAGTCCGACTCGCACTTGGCCGCTTTTTATATTTATCAAGCTGTTTATGTAATGTACGATCTACGATTGGGCGCTAGAAACGGTAAATATTGACCTATCGTCTAGTATTTTCCCTTGTAGAAACGCCTAATATCATTTTAATTGTGAATTGGAAACGATTTTTATGTAATTTAAAGGTGTTTAAGGGCCTAAACACAAAATATTAATGGAGATAATTGGTATTTAAATCCGACCATGAAGTCTACCTTTGAATGAGCTTTACTTCTCTGAGATTGCACGGGAACGATGATGATTAATTAAAGGACAGCGGTTTTATGTCAACCTTTCTAGGTCGGTAGAAATCCTAAACAAAATAAAAATTAAGATTAGAAACTTATTATTACAGTTAACGGTCTGAATAAAGCATATCACTCGCCGTAGTTCATGATTTGAAGCTTGAAACATAATATCCTTTTATACCAGGTACGATACGAACAAGAAAAGCGTAAAAACCCAATGAGGTAAAACACTTTCGATGAAATTTATAGAGCTTAGGCTACCTGTGCTATTTTTTGATTAAGTTTTAGTACACATTAAACGCTATTTTATTAAATATTCAACCCTGCCAAAGTAACTACTCTGCCTGATGGAAAGCATGAGTAGAAGCCAAGAGTAGTGGTTATGTTATGCAGATAAAGCAACATGGTGACCCACAGTATGGCGGCCTGTTGAGATGCTTCTTCATCATTTTGTCTCTGGTCTCGCACTTATCAATGAAACACGATAGTATTCATGCTATCACTATAGGTTGATCTTCTGTAAGAGACTAGCACCACCACGTTGATCAAGCCGGGCTCGTTCATTCTAAAATCAGCTACTACCTTGATATTAATTCGAATCTATTGGCACCTCATTTATTGGAATTGGTTCTGTAGCTTAGACGATATGGTGGAACACATAAACTACCAAATCAATTGCGTTCCTTTTTGGCTTCGCCGAAGTCGGGTAGGAAAGAACTCAAGTCTTTGAACAGTGTAAACTAGGAAGTGGTTTCCTGGTAAACAAAACAACAATTGACTTGTAGGTTATCTAAGTCACCCTTCTAAATTATTCCATTTAATAGCCATTTATATGAGGGTATTGAACAGGTGCATGATAAAAATTTAATATATTCCAAACATATTTCATAATAGAGGGTAATAGTTATAATCGTAATACATAAACTGAATTGGTCTTTATGACAATCACATTAATTTCGACTCATAAGCGGAAGACTACCAATAAAATACACACGCTTTATTATTTGGGGAGAACGCCACAACGTCACAACTGTTATACATACATATATAATTATATAGATAGAAAAAACTCAAACCCCGAAACAAGTATTCGGAGATTATACAAACTTTGATTTGACCCGGTAATCGAACCCGAGACCTCAAGCACGTCAGTCGCATACGCTACTGTGTCGATAAGGCAGTCAGTCGATTATGTATTATATTTATCTGCATGCCTCTTTTGGTATCCAATTAACTCTTAGGTAAATAAAATCTTCAATTACCCTTATTTCCTATTGTCGAGGCTGCTATTTATTCATCAATCTGAATTCAAATTCAAATCAATTCATCATCATCATCATCATCATCAACAGCCTTTAACAGTCCACTGCTGGGCATAGGCTTCTCCTTCGAAAGGAGGCTTTTGAAATCAATTCAATTTATTCATATTCATAATGAGAAATAAACAAAAATATACTTCCAAATTGATTCATAAATGATTGCGTTTGAAGTAAGAAATATAACCGAATTGAAAGCCATTTTTTCCTGTGCAGAAATCCCTTCCAAAATCACTATCTGGTAGTTATGTTCATGAACAGATCAAAAACAGTACCTCGTTCAAGATACTAGTAATCGGGGACCAAGTGTACCCTAGAAGGAAACCACTTTCTCTATCTAAAATTGCTTAAAAACTGTCAAAATCGAACAACAAACTTATCCCCGTGATGTTACATATTGCTTACCAAATTCCAATACGACCAGGTAACTTCTTACAATATTGATCGTGTGCAAACCTCCAAGGGTCATCAACACACAAAGCCTACAACCCAAAAAAATACACAAGATTAACCATCGCAAGAGTATACTCGAATTGTAGGTGATTCAGAATATCCTAAAAAAGAAACCATCGAGAACCATCTGCCAAGTAGACGACTACACAGTGGAATCATCACATGAACACTTCCCAAAATAAGAGAAACGCGCAAGGAACACGTCAGCCCACCTCATTCAATCACAAAATCACCTTTTTTTACGAGGGGAATGCTTTCGGCACCATATCCTTCGTGTGGGGTAAGCGAGCAGAGCAACCAACCTATCTATCCACTAACCCCGCGGCTGCCTACCTCGGCAGTCGAGAGGAACACCAGGAACGCATCAGCGGCTTCTGAAGTCACCCCTGCCCGGGGGAGATGAATGCTGCCTGCCCCTGCCCAGAATGCAGACATGGTGACCTACACTGCCTAGTGAGATGTTTCAGTATCATTCGGCCTCCGGTCTCTCATTCATCAATGAAACACGAAACTTCTCTTGCCATCCTCATCCTGAGAGAGGGTAGGATACACTGATATCTCTGAGCCCAAAGTGCTTATGGGCGACTGTAGCAATTTTAACTAAAAAAAATATTATTCTGAAAATAGAGTATCATAGATAGAAATCCAGACGTGCACAGGCATAAAAACGGCCAACGTAGAGCAGTCCTTGCACCTAATATATATATGAACGTAAAATTGATACGGCCTGTCTCGTGTCATTATTAGAAATCTATTTACACCTCATTCATTAAAATCGGTTTAGAAGTTTAGGTGTGGGACATGAATATATTTTTTTGCCTTAAATATCTACAATCGATTAAGTGATAATCAGATATTTTAGCGTTCCAGTGTTACTTAGAAGGAAAATTCTTACAATTCAGTCTTTGTTCTCGTAAAATAGTGTCCGGCTTCTAATGCATACATAGAATGTCAAATTTAATTGAATTTAATTTAGTTCAGACATCGGACATCTTACACACAACGCCATCTAGTCCCAAACTAAGCAGAGCTTGTGTTATGGGTACTAAACAACTGATATAAATACATAAACATACTTTTTTTTGTAAATACATACATATTATACATAGAAAAACACCCATCATTAGGTACCCTTACGTTTGGTTTCTCCATAGCCTGATGTAAAAAAAAACGCATACTTCTTCTTCTGAGCCTTTATTCCCAATATTATTTGGGGTCGGCTACTAGTTCAACCGGTTTTACCTGAATATCAGTTTTTCCACGGAGCGACTGGCATCGGACCTCCGCAACCCTAAGTGAGAGCTGAATTTCGAAAGTTGAACTAGTTGTCAGTATAATTGAGGGCACTGACTTCCCAATAACGATTGCCCTAGATGTTCATGATAACCGGGACCGACGGCTTAACGTGCTCTCCGAGGCACGGGCGTGAATCACCGTCAAACTTCCATATTCCGGGCTGAGTGTAAGAAAAGCCCAACAACATTTTATGTCCGACCCGGGATTTGAACCCGAGACCTTTTGATTAGCAGTCGCATACGCCAACCACTAGACAAAGGGGGCAGTCATAAACTATTAAAATGTCATACGTGTCAATAAATTAAATACGAATTCTGTAGTAATTAACGTAATGGCCGCGGCTAATGTCATTAAAGTTACATAAAAATCAATATGACATGACATGTCATAAATTAAAATATTTCCATTTACTTATTAATAATAGAGATCGCCGAGTGGTCGAAGTTCCACTGCTTTAAATGTTTTACTTTATTAAACAGTGTAACTTGAACTCTCGTTGTGAAGAGAAAATGTACCATGATCGATCAAAACATATCGACTGCCTGGTTTCATGTGATGTGATTATGAGGTCTCGGTCAAAAGTTTTGTTCATTTTTTTATAAATAAAAGCGGTACTCCAATAGTTGCGACAGATTTTTCGGATTTCCTCTGCTATAATATGCATGTATTACACATATAAACATCCCGCTTGAATCACTCTACTGCATTAAAATCTGTAAATTACAGACAGACAGACAGCGAAAAGTGACTTCATTTTATTATGATAATAAGTAACTATAATACCTACTTTTTTCCGACATCTTACACACAACGTCATCTAGTCCCAAACTAAGGAGATCTTGTATTATGAGTACTAGACAAATTATATAAATAAGTAAACATACTTTCTTTTTATAAATACGCACATATTATACATAGAAAACACCTAAACTCCGAAGCAATTATTTTCGGATCACACAAACCGGGTCCGACCCGGGAATCGAACCCCGACCTGACGCACAGCAGTCGCATACATTACCATTGCGCCGCAGAGGCATTAAAACTATTACATAAAGCTTGTTATTAAACATAAATAAAAAGAATGTATCAAGGCATTCAATAAAGTGACATACCGACCCTAAACTGAAAAAAACTCGTATCTTGGGCATTTGTAGCTCACACCTATATAAAAGAACATTTTTATAACATGTTATTCACATTATATTTACCTATTTATTTAAGTTCTTTGTATTATCCACATTCTTATCATTGCTTAATTACTTAGTCTGCCCATATCAATAAAAAAAAATTGTTTAAAGTCAAAATTACATACCATTTTTAAAAGAATACAGACGAACGTATCTAAAATAAACCATAAATTTTATTGATTCATCTGTGTTAGGTTCTACATGTTTCGGTAAAAAGACTTTTGACTACTTTTGGCGTCTGACCTCGACTTACCATCCAAACGATTAATGCTAGAAAGATGAAACTTTGTACTTAAGTGTGTTTTTATTATGTCAACAAAGTGCTAAAAGAAAACCACGAGAAATGATTTTATTTGGGGTACTTCCCCCACACGTAAAGTGGGGATGATCTTTTCTCTCGCGTCTACCCCATCGTGTGGGGTATCATTTGATAGACCTTTTAAAAACATTCAGAAGTTACTAAGACGATGTTTTGATTTAGGTATTCGTTTGCGAGTTATTCAACTTCAAAGGACATTCTTTTGTACTATCTAAAAGCTTGTTTGAAAACTGAAAAAAATCGTGATAGTAGTCCATGTACTTTATAGAAAAACTAAAACGGCTTAGATAACTTTATTAGTTCAGGAGTTATAGAGACCTGACATGTAAAATAAGCTTACTTGGAATAAATCGTTCAAAAATATCGACATTATAAGCAAAAATAACAATAGAATCATATTGGACACGATTTTATATTCACCTGCCATTATGTGGTGGGTGAATACGGAACCTATTCCATGCGTGGCCAAACATGCACTTGGTCAATTTTAGCTAGTAACGGTTGATCATAAAATGCTTTACTTATAAAAACTATTTAAACTTGATTTGTTATGAAAGAACTCTATAATTTATGAGTCGCTTAATAGGATTTTTGGAAACGGGAACTACAACCCTTCAAACATGACATAATTTATTTCCTGTTTCGAGGGGTATATTTTCCGTTTGGGCCTACTACGAGTAAGGGTGTAATAAAGAGAATAATGATAGGGATGGAAGTATGATATTACCGTTTTATAGTAATAATACTTTGAATTGCCATAAAACCATAATGGTGTGACATTTTCGAGTGAAACTTAAAATGTGAAAGCATTTTGTTCTACCTCTTGGGCATAAAATTGTATAACACGTTAAAATTGACTGAATCAAAAAAAAAAAGTCCGTTGGAGCTTGATCTTGCGAGGAGGCAAGGTTACGGAGGATGACGATGGTTTCTAACTGCAATTATTGTTGAGTTACAACGGTTTCTCGTCTAGTGTGAGGTCTTGCGTTATCGGTCACGAGTTAGGACTATTTCGCCATCATTGTTCAAAATTCAGCACTGTTATTGCTTGTCTCGACCTGTGAAATCCATAGTGAATATCACCATGAATAGACAACCAAACGGTTACCATTACAATTTTATTGGTAAGCTTTACTTTGAGAGTTTGACCTGGGATTATATTGCATTTTTCGCTTTCGATTATCGTAAAGAATCGACTTTTCGACACCTGTCACTATTCGACCCAATTTTCTTTCACTTCTGTACCGATTCAAAAAGGGAACGCAAGTTTTATTGGTTTAATATAAATAAGTCAATATTGCTGGTAGGATAAAGTTTAACCATGCCCCTAATTCCTGTCTAGATTGATTTGGATCGACTTCCACCATCATCTTATATTTCGTGTTATTCACCAGTTTTTTTCATATATTTCATTCTTCAATTCGAAGTTTCCATTTAGAAATTGTTTAGGTATAATAATAAAACTTTTATTTAGGAAATGCCATAATGTGTCAGCATACTATTATAATAGACCTATAAATATGTTAGTACATGTAAGTTACATAAATAATTAATTATAGGACCATCATTTCTGTCTGCAATGACACTCAGAAGATGGTTAGGACTACCACGTATCATTTACAGCAGTGAAGCTGCTCGTTCGCCTGATCGCTGCAGAACCATCTGTGTGAGCATCGGCATACATACCAGAGGCGCTGCACCAAGGTGGCAAACCCAACAGCATCCTGAATGCATTGTTATACTGAACCCGAAAACCACTAATGGTCCTCTGCGTAGAACTACGTTTAACTGAAATATACACGTTTTGTTTATTAGCAGTCTCGTCACCAAACGCAGAAGTTATTGCGAGTTCGGCTGCCTCATCAAAACTCTCGTTTAAAGATTACTCAGATTTTTGTAGTATCCATTTTTCATGGCTAAGCTGAATTAAAACAAGTGCAATCGACACACATTTTATCGAATTTAGATCCCCAAACTTTGATCCAAGTTTATACAAGTGTTGTAGGTTCAAATACCACAATGGGACAAATCACTTTTTATGATTCACAAATTGTTGTTCTGAGTCTGGGTGTTCTTTGTGTTTCATGTATGTTTGTAACGTCCCCTAAACGACACAGGATGTGCATTTCTAATGTAGGACTTTAATTTTTAAAATAAAATAAAAATAAAAATTTGTTTTTCTTTTGTTGGCTAGAACAAAAAAATGAGCTGGAGTCTCGGACGGAAGCAGACAGCCGCGAGGACAGCGCGTGGGCGGGACGCGCCAGTCCTTCCGCTGCAGCCTTCCCTATGCAGAACTCCAGCCATGTCAAGTTCGAGCCGCCTACCGTGCCTGTTATATTCGTACTTGGTGAGTATCACCACACATTATAAAACAAAGTCCTTTGCCGCATAGATCTGTCTGTATGGCTGTCTGTCTGTTTGCGGTAAACTTAAAAACCAGACTTAGAAAACACCACGAAAATCGGTGGCTGTTTTCAGCAATGGATAGATCGATTCTCTAAGAAGGTTTTAGTATATCATTTGTCAAGGTTAAAATGTTATTTAATACCTATATCTACCCGTGCAAAGCTAGGGCGGGCCGCTAGTATTCAATGAATAAATAAATATTTTGGACGTCTAACAAACGTGTCATCTAGGCCCAAACCAAACAGATCTTGTACTGGGTACTGGACAACTGATATAAATTCATGTATACTTTTTATTGTTAATACATACGTACGTGGAAGACACACAAACTCCGAAACAATTTTTGGCAAATCTTACGAAACGTGATATTCGACATACACGCAGGAGGAGCCGCTGGTGAAACCTAGTTGCATACAACCTTAATATCTTATAGGAACCTTCCTTATTGCCATACGGCTATAAACCACAGGGTTTATGGCATAAGTGCTGGTAATAACTAATTGGAAAAATATTAACTGCAATAATTGGACGGATGTTGGGGTTCAAACGGTCAGCTAGCTACTTTCTATTACGCTTAGTGTTGTTCGTTCGATGCTCAAACGAGACAAAACTTGTGTGATCCACAAATTTTTGTTCTAAGTATGGGCGTTTTGGTGTCAGTTTCATTTAATGTTCTTCAAGTCCTCTGCACCACAGGATAAATAATAATAATAAATAAATATTTGGACAACTTACACACAACATCATTTAGTCCCAAAGTAAGCAGAGCTTGTGTTATGGGTACTAAACAACTGATATAAATACATAAACATACTTTTTTTTTTTTTGTAAATACATACATATTATACATAGAAAAACATAGGATAGATTTTTTATGCGGGAATTGTCCTTAACAAAACGATAGGACTCAATATGTTAGTTTTTTCCTAATCGTAACATTCTCTGTTCTATAACGATTCAACCCTTCTCTTGTATTTATATACTCATTTATGTAAAGAAATATATCACGACAGTCGCTATAACATACTTTTTCTGTGATTTAAATTATGTACTGTCTAACAGATTACTGTACTGTATTTTTACTAGTTTGTCAGGGGGTCAAAAGCTCGTTCCCTGTTTAATATTTATTACCTTTGTACCTTTGGCTGGTGTTGATGTTTAGGTATTTCAAAAATATATTTTTTTAGCAAAGCTAACAATCATATTGAATGGAATCATTTTGATTATAATCACTACTCTAAACTATTTTTCTGACCTTGTAAGTAGGTACTATCAAGACACTTTCATTCTCTTCACATCCACCTTCTTATTTGTTTCCCGTGCGGCAATCCCCTCGGACACCACCAGTTGATAACTACAACATACAGTCGCTCTCGAACCGACTAAAACCGTGCGGTTATAGTACCCACTATAAGCCAAGGAGCCCGATGGCGCTGCGAGTGCCTCCTACTATGAGACTGAGTTCATCAGCTGGCTTCCTCCGATGCCCATAAAAGAACAAGGCCTCGGAATTGTGCAAGGCCACCGCGAGACCCAGCCGCCGGTAGCGTTTCACAACTTGGGTACCCCGGTCGTGGCCCTCAGACACACTAACCCTGTGAGAAAAAATAAAACATGGTAGGCGTCCTCCCCTAAATCCGCTTACATAATAATTGAATGGCCCCTATCTATTAAATATAAATATCATTTTCACGTTACTAGACGTCAATTTAGTTTCAAAACATTCTGTTTTGTTTAGTTAAAATTTAACATACCTACATATATAATTATAGGATATCCTTTTTGTAGACTCTATGAATAACATTGTCATTGCCTTTGAAAACTCATTAAGAAATACCGAATCCAACCTATTTTGGGAAAAGGTTTGAAGTACAAATTCATCATACAGTTTGCTTTTTATGATACTTAAAGACATTTCGGCCCTAGAAAAATGATTTTGAACTCACTTTGGATATACAAAATGTATAAAAATTTACACTGAATTATATTATTCCGAATTTTGTTATGTTAATAAGATATGCAAAACGTTAAAAAACGATATTTTTACAGACATGCATGTGACTACCAACAGTAAGTAAAAGAAATGTCTATTGCAGTGTTCATACAAAACTAATAAAACGTTTGATGTCATCTCAAAATTGTTTATCATATCAGACTATACTTCTCTGTTTTTCACCATTTTTTGCGCGCATATGTGTATCTAAGCATGTGTGTGTATGCGTGTGCGTGTGTATGTATGTGTGTATTTGTATGCACGTGTGTGTCTTTGTCGATTATTTTTATCGTGTGAAAGCCAGTGTGCTAAATTAGTGTTACGAAATTGTCTCGTTTGCATTTCACTGTGTTAGTGAAGGCTTACCATATCCTTAATTGCGATAAGGGCGAGACCAGGCCAGGCAGAGTACTTGTGGCTATTCAGTTATGTATGTCCATGAGTAGCGATATCTGCTTGCTTTCAAGTCCGTCTACCTATTCCAGTTACATCGGTTGTACAATTTTCTTGTTAACCTTTCCAGCTCAGCTGCAAAAGCTTGTATTACAAATATGTGGGCTCCCGTTGGTTGGTAGATAGGTAGCTTTCTAGCTACAGTCAATTAGGTCGAAGTGGCTCGGTATCATAATAAGTAAATTAGTTTTTTTATCGCGTTAGTAACAACAATCCTTTATAGTTTCTCGATTTATTTACAGTCAGAAATTTTCTTAGATTTTCCATAGGTATTTGTAATTTTATATTAATAAATATTGCAAAAGGATTTAATAGAAAGCTGTTCCCGGCTTCATTTTAGTTTATTATTTATTAATTAATTAATTAAAAATATTCGAGTCTGTCACTATGCGTCACTGAAAACACATATGAGATGACGACGACCCGAGTTTTCGATACTAAAAAACTTTAGAAATTACATTTTTGTATATTCGATGACTATTTTTCGATGATCTTTAAACGAATGTGAATATCGATAAAGGTGGATGTATTGTGTGAAAGTAGACATGGCACTTTAGGATAGCACAGTGTAATGACGAGTGATAGAGTAGAATGGAAGGATAAAACATATTGCGCCGACCCAAAAGAAAATTGGGATAAGGGTAGGCAGATGATGATGGAATTGATGAAGATGACCCATGTTTAATATAGATTGTTGAATTTTTATATATTTAAAATTGTTTGAAAATAATATAACAATGATATTCGTTTATTCAGACATAGTGTTAGTATACAATTTCTCTTAACCTATGTTAGTGATAATCAATGTTACTGTTTGATTTTAACTCAAATCATTTTTATTACAGTCGATTCGTATTTTTCAGCTATTCTCCTCAGGATTATTGCTGTCCCGTACTCTCCTAATTTAGATTAAAGTTGATACAGAGATAGATTATTGTCATGACACAAAGCCATAATTTTGATATTATTATTAAAATTAAGGGAAGTTTGTGGAATGGTTTGTAATCATGAACGGAGAGAAACATTCTTATGGAAGAAGTAGGATTTCTTAATATCTGATTGCTTCTTCTTTGACAGGTGGTCCAGGAAGCGGCAAGGTGACACACTGTGATAACCTGATGCAGGAGCGGCGTGGTGTGGTGCATATCAACATGACCGATCTTCTGCATCAGTACGCCGTTGGCAACGGTACTACCGACGATGGTTTGCACTTCCTTAGTCTAGATTACACTCATGGCTTGATTGAATGTAGTTTAGAATTTAGTAGTACACCTAAAAAGTTTTATTTACGACTTTATCACCTTTGGAACTGCGGTAGTCTTATACAGGCCACCATAGTATGACTCGAACATAAAATTTAGATCTATATAATGCGTTCGCGTTAAGAAAATAGTGACGTATAGATGGTCAAATGATCAATTTATTTCGTCTGTTTGTTTCGACTTTCAATTGTAGATAGTGCACGACATAAGGAATATATCAAGGTACTTTTCTTAGACTAGCTTTGCCCCGCGGTGTTATTTAGTATTTGCACAGCGGTGGTCGTACTTTTATAACCACATCGTTTACCGCGCGGCTAGCTAGTTTAATATAAAACAGGCACCACACTTCGCTATGCGCTATTCGTTATGCGGGTTATTCGCGCGCATACGGCGAAGTGTGGAGAGTATATTCGTTTCGTTCACCATAAAAATGACAATGACACATCTCTACAACACACATATTTGCCTTATTTGATGCTTACTTGGCATACCAGTTCGAAGTGTGCATGACATGTTTGTTGTTTGCGCGCTTATCTAATATTTGGGCGAATACGGCGTAGACACATAACGAATAGCGCATAACGAAGTGTGGTGCCTGCATTAAGCTAACGTTTGTATGCGGCACCGTTCGCGTTGGTGTCGGTTATCGTGGTAAAATGAAATCTATGTGCTTACTTAAGAATCGAAGTTTCAACCATTCGAAATATTATTGAATTAAGTGCAGCAGTTTAGCCGTGAAAGCGTAACAGACAGACAAACAAAGTTACTTTCGAATTTATAATGTAACTCGTAGTATGGAAGTATGAGTAATTCGTATAACATGCTTCCGTGACCAAGTTCAATGTTGCAACACACGTTTTGCATGTATGTATATATTATAAGCTTCAAAAGAATGCTAATAAAAGCTAACTAGAATATTTATTATTTGCATTTAGTGTTGTTTAACATGGTACACGATTTAAGTAATTATTTAAAGCTAATAAAGATACCTAAAACATAGAATTATATTAAGACACTTTTTTTTTAAATTAGAAAAAGTTTTAAAAACTATCTTACATACCTAAATAATTCTCGTGTCACAGTGTTTGTAATTAAACTCCTCCGAAACGGCTTGACCGATTCCCATGAAATTTTATGTGCATATAGGTTAGATCTGCGAATTGATCAATATTGAGAAGAAGCGAGCGAAGCCGCGGGCTTTAGCTAGTAACTTATAAAAGTCAGTGTATACTCGTGAAAGCGACAAAGTCAGACAGACACACTTTCGAATTTATAATATTAGTATTTTTATAATATGTGTATGAATTTAGAAAAAGTTATTTTCTATGTTGGTACCATTCAAATTTTAAGAAAATATATTAGTCATCATAAACCTGTTGTAGTTCACTACTGGACATAGGCAAGGCACACCTCAGAGGCCAGTCTGATGCGGTTATCGGTTCTGTGACATGTCATCGTCATCAGCCTATCGCAGTCCACTGCTGGACATAGGTCTCTCCCATTGCACACCACTCTGATAGATTTTGGGCTTCTCGCATCCAGCTCCTGCCAGCCATTTTACGCAGGTCGTCACTCCACCTGTGGGCGTCCTACACTTCATTTACCGAGACGCGGTCTCCACTCCAAAACTCTTCTACCCCAGCGGTCATCAGTTCTGCGGCTAATTTATGACCAATCTATTACCACTTTAAGCTACTAACTTTCGAAGCTATGTCTGTCACCCTGGTTCTCTGACATGATTTAGTCCTTCAGAGAGACTCCAAGCATTTATCTTTCCATAATATAACCCTACAGTCAGTGTCCACGTCTCAATAAAAATTATCACCCCCAAATAACACAGGCGCGTTGAAGGTTTGTGATGTTTTTTTAACGTCATTCAAATGTTGTTCTAGAATACATGTTGACTAATATATGTTTATTGACATAGGCTGGTTCACAACAGCACCACGTGACCTACTAGCACTATACATACGAAACGATCACGTAATGTTCACGTAATGTGCTGTTGCACTTACTATAGTTAAATGGAAAGTGAAGCTATAAAAGCTGGTATAAAACTTTTTTTACGAGTGCTGATTACCGACCAACTGTTTCTGATCCACAAATATTTGTTTCGGAGTTTGGGTGTTTTCTATGTATAATATGTTTGTATTTCAGAAAAAGTAGTGCTGCTTAGTTTGGGAGTAGATGACGTTGTGCGTAAGATGTACGAAAAAAAAATTTGGTCCAAAGCTTAATGTAATATCATTTTGAACAACGATTATTGGTTTTTGTCTGTGGACTCTGGATGTAGTTAATCTACATACGAGTATGTGTATTTCAAAATACATAAATAACTGTATTAATTAACGAATTGAATCAAGTAGACTATGCTTGAATTAACGAGTTAATAAAATAAAATTAATGTGCAGTATTTTACGGGTCGTAGCCAACTGCTACAAAGATCTACGCTCTCGTAGCCATTATAATACTGTGACATAACTACTAGTCGTATACGACTAAAGGTAGTAGCGTCACGCTGAGTTCAGCATGGCCGACTCGGAGCAGTACTAAAAATGACAGCATTCGTGCAGACGTATTTTGTTTATGAGTGTAAGACCGGATGCCCAAGGATGCACTTGCATCTCAGTGGGCCGCCATAGAGGGTCACCATGCAGCAATATATAATTCACAATGAGGTTGGTGACCCCTGCTCCTCGATGCTTTGTTGGTCTAGTGTTTAGTGTATGCGGCTGCTGATCAAGAGGTCTCGGGTTCGATTCCCGGGTCGGATCAAATGTTTGTGTGATGCGCAAGTTTAGGTGTTTTCTATATTATAATATGTATGTATTTACAAAAATAAATATGTTTGTGTATTTGTATAAGTTGTCTAGTTACCCATAATACAAGCTCTGCTTAGTTTGGGACTAGATGGCGTTGTGTGGTAGATGCCCGAAATATTTATTATATTTACTCATGCTTTCCATCAGGTGGAGTAGAGTCACTTAGGCAGGCCTAAATATATACCTAAAAACAGTGATAAATGGCTTGTCCCTTCCTATATAATGAGTGAGTCAAGTCACCGGAAGAAAAGCCGGAGTCAATCCATCCGATAATTTGACGTCTATGCCACTCATTTCTGCCTTATTAACCGACTTCAAAAAAAGAAGGAGGTTCTCTATTCGTCGGAATCTTTTTTTTTTTTTTTTTATGTATGTTCAGCGATAATTTCGTCGTTTATGAACCGATTTCAAAAATTCTTTTTGCATTGGAATGGGCGTAGCTTACAGGTGGTCCCATCGTCACCATATCGAGATCTGATAATGGGATCCCAAGGAAATCGAGGGAATTCCTCAAATATCATACGCATAATTGTCGCGATTTGGGTACTCGGAATAGTTTTTTATTGAAGTCGGTTCCTTTTTGTTAAAATTATTTTAATTACTAAGCTTGTTATGTCGGTAAGGTCTGGTTAGAATTAATATTAAACAGTTAAATACTGCCAAAGACTCTTCAGCATTCCTCCTCGGAAACCAATCATTAGCTATCGAAACTTAATAGTGTTTCAAAAGTCTCAAGGCCCACGAAATTCTCAATATAACAGACAAATAGAAAATCGATCTTATGCCTCATTAATAAGATTCATAACCTCATGAAAAAAATTCAAGACAGCTCAAAAAGTATACGTCATGATGAGAATTATATTCTATTGTGTTATGTTAAGGTTGAAAGTTGATTCACGTGCGAAACATTTTTATTGTATTCTATTTATTGGTGAGTGATAGTATTAATGATGTATAGAAATAGGTATTCTTAGAAATAGCATCGCCGATGTACTTGTTTGTCATATTGCTACTGACGAAGAGAGTTCATTGATTTGATTTGATGCCATGGGTCTATACTTATAAATATATTTATATATGTTTTTTGCTTTGGCCGCCTCGTTAGACTAGCAGTTAGCGTTTAGCACCTGCTGATCAAGAGGTCTCGGGTTCGACTGCCGGATCGGACTGTAGTTGGGTTTTTCTAAAAATAAAAGTTAAAAGCATCCCACATTTGATACTAGTTTAACGCAGAAGTTATCTATATGTCACGCCCGTGCCTCGGAGAGTACGATGAGTCGTCGGTCCCGGTTGTCATGGACATCTATAGCAAAAGTTATTGGGAAGTTCTCAAATATATTGACAACTAGTTCAACTTTCGAATTCAATTCGCTCTCACGGTTCCAGTCGCTCCATGAAAAAACTCTTCACAAAATAAGAAGACCGTTTTGACATTTGTCATTTGACATGCCGCATGTAAGAAATTGAAAAATCAAATTCATAAACACACAATTAAAAACACGAATTAATCGTAATAATTACGCCACGATGACAAATGTCAAACCGGGGTTCTTATTTTGTGACGACTATAGGTAAAATAGGTTTGAACTTTGTTCTAACCCTAAATAAATTTGGAAATAATAAAGGCTAGGCAGAAGATGATATATAATTTTTGCACCGTTTAAGTAGAGACGCAGTCACTGTACAATAAAAAGATTTTGCACCAGGGCTATCAAATCATAATTAACAATCTTGTAAAATTATAATTATTAATATTATACTATGTGTAAAGTGTACGTAATAAAGACTAACAGGTTACACGAGCGAAGTTACTTAAAACAGTTATCATAATTATAATCCAGAAGAAAGGAAAATTAAAAATAGTTTTAACTTAGAGTTAGCCTCACGGAGGTCTGAACCATCTGTTTTTGTTATTTGAATGACACACAGGCTCATAAATTGTTCATTTGTACAAACCTGCACAGCACAAAGCAATACGGTTGGGAGTAACCATATCCAGGAGTTCCCCTCTATCAAAAATTAGTCTATGAGTTACACTGTTATGACGCATAATATGTTTATGTGTGGGTTCATAGTGATAGGTGTTGTTTTCTAATGTGAATTTAAAATGTGTCTGTGTGTGAAAATTTCCCTTTGCAAAAGTTATGGAGTATTTTGTATCGAGAAAACCGGCTAAGTCTACTCTGCCCCCCTACGCAAGTTGCAACATGTTTATCGTTTTTTCTTTATTCGATTATAGAATAGAACACGTTAAACGTGTTGCAACTTGTCTAAGGGGGCTGGGTCGCCCGCCTGTGTTGCTCCATACATGCCTGCACAGCTACTACGGGACCACTTCTGCTGTTCCCTAAAAACAATTTCTGCAAATGGAATGCAATCTATCAAGGCATATGCACTTTTAAAACCACAATAGTTATATAGCTTAATTGTTTAGTACACCAATGGATTCACTAGTAAATCCAGTCACACGTTTCAAAATAGAGTTGGCACCTACTTAAAATAATGTATTCGTATAAAGTTTTTAAGATTCTGAAGAACAGTCAGTACCAGAGTTATCGCTGTCAGTTCGTAAATTAATTAGCATGGATTAATTTAGTTCGCTAAAGCTTCAAAAAATGGAAGCCTTTACTGGATTTTTTCTATCACGGACAGAAGTTAAATGTACACACAAAATTTATATAATATTAAAAACCGACATTCAAATTAAAAAAAAAAACTTAACTAATAGTTACATCACGTTAAAAAGGTTTAAAGGGAACAGATGATAAATGTATTCTCTTTCAACAGACATGTTAGACACCGGCACGTTATCCAGCAAGACAGTAACCGAGGTACTGATGCTGGAGATGAAGCTGGCGCCAACTGCAAAGACCTACCTCGTGTCCGGGTATCCTCGCTCCATGCGTGACGTCACCGAGTATTCGGACAAGGTGGGTGGATTTCATTGATTAATTATTTTTTTAACTTTTCATCTTTGACTGCACGGTTGGCCTAGTTTAAGCGGCCGCCTAGCACGGGACCCTTTCCTTCCGGCTGACGCAGGTGCTTTCCGGGCACGGTTGCTTCGGAAAGTATCTGCACTCGGTCGCAAGGAGGTAATCGAGTCCCGCCTGCCACCACTGCGACTGCAGTAAGGACACGGCCCAGCACACGCTGGCGGTCTGCCCCGCATGGGCGGCGCAGCGCCGGGCCCTCACTGCAGTCATCGGAGAGGAACTCTCGCTGCCGGTCGTAGTCCGCTCCATGGCCGGTAGCGACAGTTGTTTTACCGCGGTCGCAACCTTCTGCGAGGACGTAATCTCGCAGAAGGAGGCGGCGGAGAAGGCCCGGGAGGATGACCTCCACTCGGACCCGATCCGCCGCCGGCGCCCTGGGCGGCAGAGGCGCGCATACCTGGGTCTCATGCCGCCCTGAGAGTGGCTGCGGGTGGACGGGTTTCCCCGTCCATCCGCTGTAGTGGCCAGCCGCGAGGGGGTGGCGTCCGCGTGTCACCGTACGTCGCCCAATTTGGAGAGGATATGGAGATGGCGCACGCAACAGTGCGGGCAGGCGCCGGGAGGGGTCCAGAAGGAAAACAGTTACCTGGATCCCTTCCAAGTACAGGCGCAGAGAGGTCACACCGTGTGGTTTTAGTCGGTTCGAGTCCAACACACCGCCCCGCCGAGAGCCCCGGTGGGGTCACGGTCCGAGGGGATTTCCACACGTAAAAAAAAAAAAAAAAAGTTTAAGCGGCCGCCACGCCGCATTCTACTGCTCCAAGTATCGTGGGTTCAAATCCCACGTGGAACAACACTTTGAGTGTTTCACAAATTTCTGAGTCTTTGTATCGGTTTCATGTATGTTTGTAAAATTTATATTCCAAAACTTTTGTAAACCATTGGTTTTGTAAAACTTACCTTTATGGCAGCGCACGCAATGAAAACTGAAAAGAAATAATATTATACAACGTTATTATTTTTATTAATATACATATATCCTAGCCGTTACAGCTTAACAAACAGACAGAGTTACATCCATTTTTGTATTATTAGTATGGATCATATTCCGTTCGGTTAGTTTTACTAAAATTATCTGATGGTTATCAATTAAAACTTTTTTAACGTACATATCTATTAATTTCAGCCGCTACTGTATCAGGTAAACAAATAATACGCCAATAACTATTTGTTACAATCAATATCAATTATAAATATTATTCGAGACAACATATATTATTCATTGCGGCTTTACTTCGAACTACTAATAGTTTTATGATCCGGGCTTATTCTACTGCGTAGTAGGCATTTCAGGAATCAATGTTACATAAGTAAATTTGACATCTCTGGGTATAAAGAAATATGGCTGTAGAATGATACAGAAACATAGAAGAAAGGGGCAGTACTACCCTCACACAGAAGACCATCCTAATAATGACAGTATTCTTGCTGTCGTATTTCGTTGGTGAGTGTGAGACCGGAGGCCTAATAATTCTGCGTCATTCAACCGGCCTTAGGAGGCCGGGAGAATGATGCAGGATTTTCTGACCAGGCCGCCATGGTGTGGGTCACCATGCTGCATTGCCTACACTCATAATGAGGATGGTGGCCACTACTCCTAGATTCTACTCATGCTTTCCATCAGGCAGAGTAGTCACTTATGTAAAAAAAAAAATGACTAAGTCACCCTATACACCATGGCGGCTTAGTGTAATGTTTCTGCATTATTGTCACGTCCTGCAAAAGCTGGGAGAATGATGTAGAATGATTGGGTCTTCGGTCTCGCACTTACCATCCAAAGTGACAGTACGAATGCTGACATTTTAGGATGGTCTTCTGTGTGAGGGTAGTACTGCTCCCTCACACAGCACATTCGTGCTGAAATCAGCGTGGCTCTACTACCTATTGATTTCTGATTTAGTGACCTTGATACCATAAATGTATATAGATTGAAGAATCGTCATGATCTGTAGGTGAACCATGTTTCGGTGTGCAAAAGCTAAACTGGAATGATCTCAGGAGATACGAGTATTTTATCTTCTTATAAGGTAACAGGGGGCAAACGTATAGACGGGTCATCTTATGGAAAAGTGTCTGACCCAAGCAGCCCCGCCTGCTTCTTTTATTGCCCGTAGCGTGATGTTATACAGCCGAATCAAAATTGTTTGTTAAGGATAGTACCGCCCCGGTGGAGACGACCAGTAGTTTCTTCTCTCTCCTTCGGTTAGGCTTGCCTTCGGTTGACCGCGGGCGGACGGGACGGGTTTTTCCATCCATCCGCATTAGTTGGCCATCCGTGTGCCGGACGTCGCCTAAGAGAGGTAGTCGTACAGAGACTGAGCCCGCACCAGTGGCGGGCAGGCGCTGGAAGGGGTCCAAACGGAGATATCACCCTGGACTCCTCCTAAAACAGAAGCGCAAACAAGGCACACCGTGTGGTTTTTAGTTGGTTCAAGTCCGACACACCGCCCCGCCGCATAGAAAACCCCGGCGGGGTGACGGTCCGTGGGGATTTCCACACGTAAAAAAAACGACTTCCTTCGGTAGGTCCTTAATAGATTCTCTTATATAAACAGTTAATTCAAAGCTAATTTGAGTTCCATCACCTTGACGAAATTTAGGTAAGGATATGCCATCGCTCGATGAGGAATGATAAAAACATTTGGTAGATAAGTGTGTCAAGGACAACATATAACAATTTACAAGACAAGTTATACTTACTATTTAATGTTCTACAAATAGTTTAATGTTTTAAAGGAAACTATTTTCAATTGAATCTAGGTACCGAATATAACATTAACGGGCATATTGGTTTAGCGAGTTGTCACCCTGACTCCTAATCTTTAGATCCTGAATTTGATTCACACATGGAACAAATAATTGGGCCGTAGACACGATCATGTGTTCTGTCTGTATTTTATCTATATCAACAGTGTGGTAAGGTGTGTTAGGTTTAAGCTTTATGATTCATATTTTTGAAATGAGCTGATTGTATCTCTGAATGGCGAGAGTATATAGGTACAGAATTGTCTGAATCCATACCAACCCGTCTGGCCAGCGTGGTATAGTAGGCCAAAACCTCCTTTTCAAGGAGAGGCCTATGTCCAGCAGTGGACTGTTAAAGGCTGATGATGATGATGATGATACCAAAAAGTCTTTTAGACCAAGGAATCTTTCTGAATAAGATGGGCCATCCATTTAGGAGTTACGACGCTGTAGACAGACATATCAACTTTAAATTAAATTTCATCATCATCAACAGCCTTTAACAGTTCACTGCTGGACATAGGCCTCTCCTTGAAAAGGAGTTATTGTTCTACTATACCACGCTGGGTTGGTATAGGGTTGGTTTAAAGTTTTCCTTCTCTTTGCATTGATGTTGTCTTGCGTAGTTTATCTCTTAGTCGCCTTTTACGACACCCGCGCAGGATGACCACACGGACTTTTAAATTAAATTAAATTTACAAAGAGACTATTGTTATCTCACTCTTGTACTGTAATGCTAGTGGTGACATAAGTTTATTTATATTTAATAATGAAAGTGTTCAAAGTATTCCCAACAATATAGAGTTGTGAGCTCAAGTGCTCTGTACGAATTTATTATCGTTCTCGTACAATATAAACTGTTTGCGGTGAAAGGTCAGAGACTCCCTATCGCAAATAGTGGGGTTGAATGAATAGCATGGGGAATTTAATGTGTAAACTCAACACCTGTGAAGGGTTGATTCATTAATGATTCAGTATGTTGCTATAGTAGAAAAAACTTTATTAGAAATTAGTTTCGCAATGAAGTGGTTTCGTATTTAGTGGTTTGTTGTTTATATTTAAATCTATATTAATAATATAAAGCTGAGGATTTATTTGTTTGATTGAACTCGCTAATCTCAGGAACTATAGCTCAATTATCGTGAAAGCTAATTTGCTATGTAAAAACGTAACAATATATGTCTATATTTTAAGGTTGGCTCATTCTAACCTTTTTTATTTGAAACAAATTTGCTTCCGCGGTGTTATATCACACTACGTACAATAATAAAATAGGCAATAGGCATATAGTGTGAAAGTTTCGATAACGTTTTTGTGTTTGTTAATTACGTGAAAACGTTTTTCCTGTAACAATTTTCGTTCAAAGCAAATAAAAGCAATTACTTTTTGAGTATGCTAAAATGACAACTCTGCTCAACGGACATAATGAGCAGTGACCATGACAGCCTTTAACAGTCCACTGCTGGACATGGGCCTCTCCTTGAAAAGTAGGTTTTGGCCTACTATACCACGCTGGCCAGACAGGTTGGTAAAGGGTTTGTTTCAAGTTTTCGTTCTCTTTGCATCGATGTTGTCTTGCGTAGTTTATCCCTTAGTCACCTTTTACGACACCCGCGGGATGAATGGGAGTGGTGACACTCAGTATTCTTAATCCGTCACCACACGACACACCACACAGGGTCCATCATATTCACTGCGAATTCAGAGGAAGCGGTATGGTAACCCACAATGGCGGACTAGTGAGATGCTTTTTCACGCCTCGTCCGATATAATAGTGTGGGGGAAACACGTGACAATGTTTAGACTCAATGACAACACCAAATACTACTATTGATCGGGAATTTGGACGGTCACGAAGAAAATATCTCAGGTTCTATGTTAACAAGTAATTTTCTGTCTTCTCACCATCATCAACTTATTGCAAACCTTTTACACTCCAGATGTTATTAATATTTGTGCTGTTTTTTTAAATATTAACGTTCAAAGTCCATTATTCATAGATCCTAATGTAGTTGGTCGGGACATTGACTAAATGCTTATAGTTCATTTCAAAGTGTTAATTCCAGGTGTAATTTTAGGAGTCAATGATAAACTACGCAAGACAACATCAATGCAAAGGGAAGGAAAACTTGAAACCAACCCAATACCAACCCGTCTGGCCAGCGTGGTATAGTAGGCCAATACCTCCTTTTCAAGGAGAGGCCTATGGTCCAGCAGTGGACTGTTAAAGGCGGTTGATGATGATGATTATTATTTTATTATTATTATCTCAATGCCAAATTTGATTGAAATCGGTGCAGTAATGTAGCTGTGAAAGTACTTTCGAAGTTATTATATTAGTAGGAAAGTATGGATTAGTAGAAAAGTTTATTTTTATGAATCATTACCTACCTATGATTAACCTATCTGATTGTTGACCATTAATTATGTCGATTTATTTACAAAATGTTCTCTATAACATGTCAATGAATACGCAGAACTAGACAAAATTATGTTTTAATTTGTAAGGCACAATTGTCTTTAAAGTGAAGTATTTTTAGGGTTCCGTAGCCAAATGGCAAAAAACGGAACCCTTATAGATTCGTCAAGTCTGTCTGTCTGTCTGTCTGTCTGTCCGTCCGATTATTTCCGAAACTATAAGAGCTATACTGTTGAAATTTGGTCAGTCGATGTATTCTGTGAACCGCATTAAGATTTTTACATAAAAATAGAAAAATAACAATACATTTTGGGGGTACCCATACTTGGAACTGAATCTCAAAAATATTTTTTTCATCAAACCTATACGTGTGGGGTATCTATGGACATGTGTTCAAAAATGATATTGAGGTTTCTAATATCATTTTTTTCTAAACTGAATAGTTTGCGCGAGAGACACTTCCAAAGTGGAAAAATGTGTGTCCCCCCCCCTCTAACTTCTAAAATAAGAAAGTGATAAAACTAAAAAAAATATATGTTGTACATTACCATGTAAACTACCAACGAAAATTGGTTTGAACGAGATCTAGTGAGTAGTTTTTTTTTAATACGTCATAAATCGTAACACGCAATTTATCTTTTATCCAATCAATACACTAGTATAAAAACATCTATGAAAGTTACAACGAACTACAAGAACATTTATATGATGTTACTTGCTGATACGGAACCCTTCATGGGCGAGTCCGACTCGCACTTGGCCGCTTTTTTTGTTGTTTGGATTGAGTAGACAGTATTTTATATAACATCAATCAACCTCATTTGGGCAGTTTGACATTAATTTAAAAACAAAAGCATAATTAGGAATATAAAATTTATACTTACATACATCTAGATTAGTTAGTTAGTTTTTAGTTTTCGTTTTGTTTACGAAGTATACTCCCTCATTTTATTTTCGATTCGTCATGTCCTTCCGTTCGTCCGTCCTCGACTTACCGTCCAAGCGGTTCTTTTTTATTTCAGGAGTTATAGGGGCCTAACTTGTAAAATGCACTCACTTGGAAAACTTCGTATGAAAATAAAGAAATATTAAGTAAACATAACAATTATCCATTGGACACGATTTTAAGTCTACTTGCCATTATGAGTGACTACAGAACCTTATTCTATGCATGGCCTGAAACGCTCTTGCCCAATTTTTAAAGTCTCCCAACTATGAGCGCTAAAAAAACCTAAAGATATTCCATTTTGTTTCCTAGATTCAAACAATAAATGGCGTGATCCTGGTGAGTTGGCGGCAACGTGTCCTGGAGCGACAGATCGATTTCGGCGCGAGGCTCGGCCACGTGGTGCTGAGCCTCGCCAAGATGGAGCTCAAGAACTTCTACAGAAACGTCATGCCTGTCGCCGACTACTTCGATCAGACTAACATGCTAATAGCGGTAAGTAGACTTTCTTTAAAAGCTCTATATTTACCAACCGTTAGTCTACTTACGGTTTTTCACCATGAACAGGCCGACTCGACCATTGGCCATGCTACCCTGACACAAAAGACCAATCTAAAATAACAGTGTGGTAACGTCCACATACAACGCCAGCGAATATATTATAACAGCGTCATCCACCGAAGAAACACTGAACTACGAAGAAAAACAGGGAATCATCTATACGGAGTAACTACTAATCCTGAATCGCGAAAGTGAAATTCTCGCGCCGCTGAACATATATGTATACAACATCCCAACACCAACCGTTGGGCAGTGGCCCACCAGTCATGATCACCTCGCCTGGTCGGAGGATCCTCTCTTTATGTTGGAGGGACACTATTCTCGTTCCCTCCAGCATTCATGCGGTCGTATTTGGCAGGCCAGTGTGAGACCGGACCCTATGTTGCAGAAAAATCTCACTAGTCCGCCATAGGGTTCATCAATTACCATACTGCATTGACTGCACTGCAGTGACCCCTCCGTTTGATTCTACTCATACTTGCCATCAGGCAGATTAAAGTCATTTTGTTGGGTTAAATATAAAAAAAAGCGGCCAAGTGCGGGTCGGACTCGCCCATGAAGGGTTCCGTAGAAGCAAGTAACATCATATAAAAGTTCTTGTAGTTCGTTGTAACTTCGATTGATGTTTTATTAATAGTGTATTGATTGAATGAAAGGTAAATTGCGGTTTACAATTTATGACGTATTAAAAAAAAATACTCACTACCAAACCAATTTTTGGTGGAAGTTTTCATGGTAATGTACATCATATATTTTTTTAGTTTTATCACTCCCTTATTTTAGAAGTTACAGGGGGGGGGGGGGGTACACATTTTACCACTTTGGAAGTGTCTCTCGCGCAAACTATTCAGTTTAGAAAAAAATGATAATAGAAACCTCAATATCATTTTTGAAGACCTATCCATAGACACGTATGGGTTTGATGAAAAAAATTTTTTTGAGTTTCAGTTCCAAGTATGTGTTCCACCCAAAAAACCATTAAATTTTGTTCCACCCAAAATTTAATGGTTTTTTTCTATTTTTGTGTGAAAATATTGATGCGGTTCACAGAATACATCTACTTATCAAGTTTAAACAGTATAATGTTTGAACAGTTTCGGAAAAAAGTGGCTGTGACATACGGACGGACAGACAGACAGACATGACGAATCTATAAGGGTTCCGTTTTTTGCCATTTGGCTACGGAGCCCTAAAAAATGACGGCTAATGATATGTAAAATATATATTTATACGTGAAGCAAAAACTTTATAGCCCTTTTCACGTAAATTGCGGGCAAATTGCTTTAACGAAATTTAGCTTACTTTAAAGACAGCTGACAGATACCTGTTTTCCTTTTCTCGCTTCATATGCACATGTATTAGTTAGTGATCATATACATAAAGATTGTATATTCTATTTTTGTAGGGGTGCTTTAATTAACCAAATCAATAACTAGGCGTCAATCACTATTAATAACTGTTCTTTCTTCAAATACTATTTTAGGACTAAAACTATGACAGCTCGCTAGGTCGTAGTTAATGTACATAGAAAGAAACTTAAAAGAATAATTTGTTCTATTTTAAAACATGATTAAATAGCTATAATGTTCAAGAAAAATTAGTCAAGTGCAAGTCTAACAGGAAAGGTTCCGTACCATTATCTATACATTTCAAGCGTCAACCTGTTGCCGTTATCAGTATCGAGCATAAACGAAATGAGCAAAATTATCGAGAAAAAATCTAGTTTCTTTTTAATACACAACGTCATCTAGTCCCAAACTAAGCAGAGCTTATATTATGGGTACAAGACAACTGATATAAATACACGAACATAGTTTTCTTTTGTAAATAAATACATATTATACATTGAAAACAAATGACACAAACAATTTGTCCGACCCGGGAATCAAAACCTAAGACCTCGAGCACAGAAGTCGCATACGCTGCCACTAGTCATCGAGGCATAGTCTGTACTGTCTGTATAGGAGCCCCTTTTAAATAATCTTTTTTTATTACTATTTGTTGTTATAGCGACAACAGAAATATACTTATCATTTGTGAAAATTTTAACTGTCCATCTATCACGGCTCATGAGATACAGCCTGGTGACATACGGACAGAGTCTTAGTAATAGGGTCCCGTTTAACCGTTTTGCTACTGAACCCTAAAAATGGACAAGCACAAATGTGACTCAATGTGACAAAGAGAAACTTAAGTTAGATAATCACCTTAATTTGCGGAATCGATTCTTCAAGAAAATTATCGAATTTAACCCATCTTTAAAATAC
Organism: Phragmatobia fuliginosa; assembly: GCA_932526445.1. Taxonomy (NCBI): domain Eukaryota; kingdom Metazoa; phylum Arthropoda; class Insecta; order Lepidoptera; family Erebidae; genus Phragmatobia; species Phragmatobia fuliginosa. The sequence continues at coordinate 3,188,428 of OW052059.1, read as the reverse complement.
CCTCCAAATACAAAATAGGGATAAGATGTGTAAATTAGTTTTACAATTAGTATTACAATTATGTAGTTAAGTCACGCTGATATCAGTGCGGACTGGCCGTCTCAACTACCCTCGCATTGAAAAACATGAATTTTTCAGGCATGAAGGGACACCTTGTTTTAATAAACTATATTAATTAAAAGGTAATCCAAAGACGGACGGACTGACTTTTAGAAACTAAAGGGGTTGTGGGATGTGAAACGCAAGATATGCGGGAAAACTTATTTGGCCTACTCACTAACTCGCCCTTATGCACGTAGATATAATTCTAATTGTACCCACTATCAGCTGTATTTTAAATCAACTATAATATGAGTTATAAATAACACGAAACAATATTCCACTTCAAGATAATGCGATAATCATTATCTGAGATTGTTTTGGCAGTCATACATTCATACATTTACCCATTTTGCTCTCAATAAACTACTTTTGATAAGTGAAACACTATTTCAACTCGTTTCACATCGGCCCATTAGCTCAGTTGGTTAGAGCGTCGTGCTAATAACGCGAAGGTCGCGGGTTCGATCCCCTCATGGGCCACACTTTCTTTTTGAAGTTTTTTATAGTATAAATTTTAAATGTAAAAATACTGCATAAATATTTTAGTTTCAATTTAACAAAAAAAGTTTTAAAAAAATGAACATTTTTGCTAGTTGTAAAGCGATACTTTAATTCGCTTATTTAAAACTATCTGAGACCCTCGCGGTTATAGTTGTATATCGCGAGTATCGCCGAGGAATGAAGCTAGTCTAAAATAAATTGGCCTAAGCTACTTCATCAGTTTTCTATGAGTGAAAGTCTTGTCAAAATCCGTCCAGCCGTTCCAGAGATTACCCGGAACAAACAGACAGACAGACAAAATTTTTAACAAAATCCGTTTAGATGTGGGTTACGTAAATACTTTCATATGCATTTAGTAAAAAAACTGGTCATTTGATACTAGATTCACACACTCCTTACCTTACCTCCTCCATACCTTAAGGGACAAAGTCGTGAGAATACCTGTGTATCCTACTAATATTATAAACGCGAAAGTTTGTATGTATGTATGTTTGTTGCTCTTTCACACAAAACTACTGAACGTATTTGGATGAAACTTCTCACAGTATTACATATAGCTTACTAGCTTTTGCCCGCCGCGCTAGGCGTAGGCGCTTAATGATGCTTCATTCAGTTCAGTCGTATCACACTTAAGTATTTTTTTTAGTAATTTTAAAATTACTTAGTGTAAGAGACAAAGTTTATCTACATTTAATACTTAAAGTGATAAATGTATCAATTTTGATAAGAGTTCGATAAATATTCTATAATATACATTGTTAAAAAATATCAAATTTTGGTTATAGTGACTTCCATATAAAAGGTAGATATATGCTGTCGTGGACTTTTATTTAGAACTATTTAAGACGAATAATTCTACAGTAATTATCTTTGTGTAACTCCAACGGTTTAGGCAGCACACGTCAAGATAGCTAAATTAATGGACAGTTACCGTTATATTATGACCAAATTATAAAAAAAAATCTCTACTAATTACTCTCTACTATTACTAAGCTATATTACTGCAGTGTCATGAAAATCCGTTGAGTAGTTTTTACGTGAAAGAGTAACAAACTCACACACACAATCTTACAAACTTTTGCATTTATTATATTAATAGGATATATCAGAATAACACATAGACTACTTTTTAATGCAGTAATCGAGATACACGCGGCATAAAGCTATTAGAATATATTATAATGAAATTGTAAGAGATTAATGTATTTACACTAAAGATATTAAAGAAAAATCAATGATAGGGACCTTATTTTAGTAACAGAACTCAAAACAACACTTATTTGTCGGTCTCTATGTTTGTGCGCCCTGATCTCAGAGGTGGGTTAACTGATTTAGATGCGGTTTTCTTTCGTACATCGTAATAAAGTTTACTTAACATTCTGTGTTTATTTCATTTCAATCGATCGACAAATAAAAACGGTACATCAGTTTAGATAACCAACATACGGACGGAGCCGCAGACAAAATCTAGTATATAAAACATGTAAATATTTACTTAACACGAATACAACTCGTTGCTATCGACGTATCATTCGAATGTCCATCACTACGCCACCATACAAATAATTAATTTATTTATTGGTAAGGAATAAGTCTTAATACTGTCTATAATTTCGTTTCTAGAAAGTACTGCCCTAGGACATGTCTACTAATATTTTAAATGCGAAAGTAACTCTGTCTGTTACGTTTTCACGCCTAAACCGCTGAAACGAATTTTGATGAATTTTGGTATAGATGGAACCTCGTTGGTCTAGTAGCGTGTGCGACTGCTAATCAAGAGGTCTCGGGTTTAAATCCCGGGTCGGGCCAAAAAAGTGTTTTGGGTTTTTCTTAGGAAATTCCTAATAGCAGCCCGGAGTTTGGAAGTTTGGCGGTGATTCACGCCCGTGCCTCGGAGAGCACGTAAAGCTGTCGGTCCCGCTTGACATGAACATCTATGGCAATCATTATTGGGAAGTCAGTGCCCTCAAATTTACTGATAACTAGTTCAATCTACGTATTTCAGTTCTCCCTTAGGGTTGCGGAGGTCCGATGCCAGTCGCGCCGTGGAAAAACTGATATTCAGGTAAACCGGTTGAACTAGTAGTCGAACCCAAATAATATTGGGAATAAGGCTAGGAAGAAGAAGATGGAAGAACCTTGGGAAAGGACATAGGCTACTTTTTACCGCGAAAACCAATATAAGTAAACCGACTTATAAGACATACATCTTATACTCCTAATATTAATTTCTCATATGTACATATTGCCATCGCAAAATATAGTAGAATTATAAGCTTTGGTAGAAAACCAGTGATTTATTCATTACTGATGCAAATTGTGCCTCAATAATACCGGTAATTTTGTTGTAATGGCCGGCCGGCTAATGTCAGGTTAGGTCTACGTAAGCAGTTATATGACATGACAAGCTGAGCTTTAAGGTAAAATTAAGTTTTTATACTTCTAGTGAACAATCTAATAACTTAGTAACATATAGATATAAGAAGTTCAGGATTGTTTTGGATCGGCTACTAGTTTAACCGACTTACCATGTGTTAAATGAAAACAATTCTTTGAATAAATGTGGCATTTATAATTATTCTAATATCTAAGAAGTGTTTAAAACTGATATTTGTGAATGATTAGAATTTCCTGGCGGTTCCGTATCGGTTATCCCATGAAAAGCCTCTGATGTTTCCTAGAATTGAATCTTCATTCTTCTTCATTGTACTTTCATTGTACTTTTTTTTTTCTTTTTAAAAGACAACTCCCACATTAGGAATATATCCTGTGTTGCAGGGGACTTTACAAACATACAAAATATCAGTGAAATCGGTGCAGCGGTGTAGCATTATACGTAGCCTCAGATCTAGACTCAGGTCTCTGCACAAATAACCCTAATCATTTTGAAGAACTATGCCATGTTAGGTATGGTCTCTGTCTTCGTGCTTCGAACTTCCCAGATATTTGAACCTGCCGACTTTATCCTTTACTTCTGTACCAACAAAGAGCATTGAGTCATTGTTGGTTTCTTAGACATCAATAGGTTCCAGTTTAAATGACGTTATAATGTGAGTTACGAGTATCGCATCAAAATTATATTGACTTCAAATCGAGTCGAAGGTATATTTTGTAATAATTTGTTAGTGGACGTTAGAAATATTTTCTATCTTTCGTAAAATTATTGACTTAAATTAGGTCTTTGATTTCTGAAATCTTGTCATTAAAATATAATAATTATAATAAAAACTTTATTTTGATAAACACAGCACATAAACCAAAATGAAGTTTTACCACCACTTTGGCCACGATATTAAAACATTCAGAGCAATTTTTCCGGCTAAAGACCAATTACGAAGAATCGGCCAAGTCCGTGTCAGGCCACGCACAGGAAAGGGTTCCTCAGTAACCCATAATATTACCATTTTCAAATTTTAGTTTTAAATTTAAACGTATCATTTTTTTAAATAATCAAAGAAACAACAGATAGGACCCAAATAATTATTAGCGAAAGGAAACGGTATTGAATATAAAAATGCGAGGGTATCATAACAGTCATTACATGTGACACTGACAATCGATGTTCGTGAATAAAACAAGCGTCGCGTGTATCGATCGGACGACGGTCAACGTACAATGTCACTGCCTGTTGGTCAGGATTTATAACCTGTGTCTATGGCTCTATGTGTCTATGCTTATGTAGTATCTATTAGTCACGACATAAGATTTGATTGGAGATCGTTTTTTGTTTTTTCGGAAGACGGTCCCCATTTCATATCATCCACATTTTTTTATCCTTAAATTCATTACGACGACGACTTGAAGATTTTAGAATTGAAGACATTAAATACTTGCCATTGGCCGAAATAGCTGATACTATACAGCTGGTTGCCATCTCATAAAAAGAAGAAGAACACATTTGTTTGAATTGCTAAAAATTGACATGCACGGCGATTGCTATACGATATATCCGGCTACCCTTGTTTTAAGTCATCTCGCAAACAGTAAAATGCTTAAAATAATTACAATTAAAGTTATTTAGTAAGATCCACCAAACTTGAAACCAACCCTATAAGTACCAACCCGTCTGGCCAGTGGTATAGTAGGCCAAAAACTCCGTTCTAAGGAGAGGCCTATGTCCAGCAGTGGACTGTTAAAGGCTGTTGATGATGATGATGAAGTAAGATCCACCGTGTTGTCGTAAGGTTTACCTTGCACGATACTTAAACTAATTTAGTATTTTTAATATTTCCATACCATTTCACTAGACATGCCATTTTCCTCGCAGTTTTGTTTCTCTTAAATTATCTTTTCAATAATAAACAGTGCGCTGTTAAATTCCTTCTTCGAAGAAAAATCTCCTTGTACAGTAAATCTTTAAAACATCATTAATAACTATGGCCTCTAAAATATCTTTCTATATGAAACTTAATGATCACTGTCTGCAAGAAACAGATTAACCTTGTAAATATAGGCTAAGTGACAAGCTCTCAATATTTGGTTTAGTACGGTCATTATGCGCATCGCTGAACTCTGAGGCAAGGCTATTTGAAAAACGCCTTGCAAATTATTATGTTACTTATGAAATAGTCGTACTTACTACCTACCCTATTGGGTTTATTTATCAGGCTGAAATAACATACTTTCACACTTAAAAGAAAATTATAATGTATTTTCAAAAGTATATAAAACTATATAGTAAAAGTACGAAACGTTAACTTTAAATAACTATAACCCGACTATATAAAAGCTTTCGTCGAAATTTATATAGCCTAGTAGTAGTAGTGTCCACCTATCGCCGTCCACTGCTGGACGAAGGTCTCCCCCCAAGGAAAGCCTATAAAAGCAAATATAGCCTATAATAACAATAAATATTTCGGACATCTTACGGCCCGTTTACGACCTTACCGCTGTGAGCGGCAGCTAAGAGCGAAACGCCGAGCGGTAATATCAAAAGTATAAAAATGTACGAGGCACGCCACGAGTCGCCGCTCATAGCGAAAAAGCTAGCGGTTTTTGCCGAGCAAATTGCTACAGCGGCGAGCGGTATGGAGAGCGGCAGGAACAAAGGCACAAGTTAGTATGTGCAACGCCACGAAACAGAGCGGCGTGGACAGCGGTGCAGGAGTAACGGACTCAGCGGCGTTAATAAAAACAAAACATTTTAGATGATTTTATAACGGTAATGGATACAGAGGCTTTTATAACAGAAATTTAAATAGACCGCCTATATGGATGTCAAAATATCCCCAACATAAATATAAAAAGGTTGTGGGAAGAAATTAAACAATGATTTCCGGAATATAATTTTACTTACGTTTAATTTAAATTGATAACACAAAAACATAGAACCTAGGTACCTTCCAAACGAAGCTACTGATATGTTGACAAAACTACTGGTATGTTTACTTAATGTAAGTGGATAGTTGACAAGTTTTAAAAGTTAATTTTTTTCTCTGTCAGTAAGTGGGTTTATAGATTCTTTATTTCTCATAAGAACAACAGTTCACTTACATGAGGTACAATTTATAATAAAATAATAATTGTCATCTTGTGACGAAACATACTAATTACAATAGGTTTAACGTCTATAAATATACAATATATGTATAAAGGCTAAAACAATTACACTTTAATTAAAAATATTCTTTCGGTTTGCTAAAGTAACAATAAAACTGGCCAGTCAATATTTCTTTCACTAGGATACAAATCAGTAATAATAATGTGATTAAATTGTTTTAAAACGTTGAAATGTTAATTAAACATATTTAGTGAGATCGTAATGGGTAGTGAATATGCAGGTGCGCGTGTTTGGTGAATTCCTAGAACTAACATAGTCAGGGAGACAGCTTTTGAGTAAGTCATGAGAATGTGGTAATAATGGATTTTTTATTTTGACCAAAGGGAACTGCTTAATTAATTAAAAATGTAATATGCTTGTTTTATGTACTCGTATTTACTAATACTGTCTTTATGTTTTATTCTACTTAAGAGGTATGTTTTGAAAAATAAAATTCTTTGTTTTACGTTTAAATATTTGAATGCTTTTGGATTTTTTTATTTCGTTTGGGAGTGTGTTGTATATCTGAACTCCTTCTAAGTAGATACGTAATTAGCAAAACAGTAAACATATCAGTAGTTTCGTCTGTAGATATAACTACACACGAAACTACTAGTATGTCTCATTCGCAATGTAAGTAGTTGACAAGTTTTTAAAGTTTTTTTCTATCTGTAAGTACCTACTTAGTAAAACACTTGGAAACATCAGTTACTTCTTATAGGTAGGACCTTCGTCTAGTTCACTAAATCGCCATTTAAGTACCTATCTTTATTTTTAAAAATGTTTTAAATTTTTAAAATGTTTGTAAATTTTTAACACGTTTTGACTACCTAAATACGACCACCGTGGCCGCTGCAACTAACCGCTACTGAGGGTACGTGGCGTGACAAACGCACCGCTCACCGACGCCGCTCCGCTTTTCGCTAAGACCAAACTCGTGGCCAGGCCGTTAGACACAACGCCATCTAGTCCCTAACTAAGCAGAGCTTGTATTACGGGTACAGACAACTAATAATACTACATAAATATACATTTTTTTTATAAATACAATGCATATTAAACACAGAAAACACCCAATCCAAAACAAGTATTTGCGGATCATACAAACATTTAGTCTGATCTGGGAATCGAACCGGGGACCTCTTGATCAGCAGCCGCATACACTTACCACTAGAGCAATAAGGCAGTCAGTCTGTCATCCGGTATCGATGGTTATTTAATTCGGTTGAGTAATTTAATTCATTCATTCATTCGGTTCATTAGTTGGCGGTACGGTGGAATATATACGTAGACTGTCAAAAGTTATCGTGCCTTTTGGCTTCATCGTTATCGGGTAAAACCATTTAAACGTGAACAAAATAAGTACTACTCATAAGTAGAATTCTGCATCATTCAAATAGAATGATGGAGAATTTTCCGACCAGGCCGCCATGATATGGATCACCATGCTGCATTGCCTACACTCACGGTGAGGATGGTAGAACCTACTCCTGGATTCTACTCATGCTTTCCATCAGGTAGAGTAGAGTCACTTTGGTAGGCTTAAATATAAAAAAAAAGTTGAACCTGTATCGGTGCAATGCATCAAAATAACTGCATAACACCATTTTTTCTGTGGTATCTTGGTCTAGTTGGACCCTAAAGGTACGTGTCCATTGGCCCGCACGCACGCACGGCACGCAACGGATTGAACGGATTTGCCGATGGCATGCGTCCACTGTATCCGGATTTTTTATTTAGTTTCGAGTGTTTTCTTGTCGTGAGTTGACGTATTCGCTCATGGAGATTGATGAAGATATCATTGTTATTAGTTGCTTGTTGGAAGATGAAGAAGAACTTAAAACTAAACGTAGAAATAAATTTGAAGTTCTTTGGACATTAAAATAATGTGTATGTTTTAAATTGTATAATTCTTCATATCTTTCTATTAATATAATCAAAAGTGCGTCTAACATTTCATTTTTTCTCGTTCGCTCCTTAATTAAATAAGACAAACAGGACGTGCGGCAGTGGGCGATGCCAGCCGGCCAGCGGCGAACTGATTTGTGTGACGTCACCGGCACGCAACGCATTTTTTGCTCATAAGAGCCGGTATTCGGTGCGGGCGGCGCGGATAGTGGACGCAGCTCCATGTAAAATCATACAAAACAAAATAAAATCCGTTGCGTGCCGTGCGTGCGGGCCAATGGACGCGCACCTTAAATTCCTACAAATTACTTTTCCATGTTCAATTTTTCTTATATTCGAGTCAATTTCAGTATACTTTTGTAGTGAACACAATTAATCAATCAATTGTGTATATTGCCTACGCCATAACAACTTAAAACATATATGTATTAATAAAAGGTTCAATATTATTACTGCTCTATATAAATCGATATTGGTTTGTATGTTTTTTTCCAGCAGCTATTTCAACTAAGTGGAACTTTAATGTAATTCTCGCAGAGGTCGGTCTTGCTAATAATTAAAACGTTAATGACACACCGCTTGAGAACCTGCGAGTGTATTGTCACTTTATAACAGACATGGCCTTCTCAGATAATGATAGTAAATTATACAGATACTAGAACTTACTTCAAATAACGTTGAGGTTGAATAAATATAAAACGTATTTAATATTCAATTGAAATGCTTCTTTTAAAATAACTTGCTATTTTACTTTGTTCTTGCAAATCTTGTAACTTATGGAGATTGACTGACGGACGGAATGACATTTTGAAACAACGTAAATAGAGTTAGTAATGTAAGAAACGTTTCGAAAGTTTTTTTTTAATATTTAAGCATATTAAAGTGACTATTCTGCCTGATGGAATGCATGAGTAGAATCCAGGAATAGGAATCACCATCCTCACTAAAAAGTAAAAACACCCCATGATCTGAGGAGGACCCGGTCCATTATTTTAGGATCGACGTCGCATCTATCTAGACTCAATCCTGGGGTAAGCTTTGGCTCCCACCTGCCTATTGGTCGAATTATTATCAGATGCAGCCTGATCGCCTTAGGCTTTAGGCCCTCATTCCTGCCGTAGTACACGTCTGAGGTACATTCTGTGATGACTACACTCCAGAGTAGGATACTGCGGTACTTCTCGCTGTTTTAAGCTATCTAGTACGCTTCATAATTGAAACAATGACACATTAGTTCTAAAATAAATACTTTCCAATTTAGACATAATAAAACAGTGTACTATTGTATGAATTTATAATAAGCTTTAGCCTGTGATAGACCGAGTGTCTTTATAGAGACAAAAATAACTTAGTTGAATGTATAAGGGGGCGTGGCAGTCACCAAGTTAATTTCATACTTCGAGTTCTACCTTTCATTTTTGTACTTACATATTTATATTGTACATTCGGAATAAACTATATAGTATCATAAATACCTTACAAAAACAGATGGCAAGAAACTAATAAATGCAATGTAGTTTTTTTGATAAGTTTTCTTTAAAGTCATCTTCCGCATTAGTAATATAGAATAGGAAATACTAGGAATATTAGGAAATACTTTGTCGCGGGGGAGTTTACAAACATACATAAAATAAATACAAAGAACCAGAATAACAATTTCTGGATCACGCAAAGTGTTGTCCCACGTATTTGAAACAACAACACTTGACTGAGTACAAACCAGTATGGCGACTACTTAAACCACTAGGTCAAACATGATAATATGGTGACGAATTAAAAATGCAGAGTGTAAAAACATTATATTCATCTTATATCAAATGAACAGTTTTTACTAAATGCATATCAAAGGTACTTACATCGCAAGGGCAACTTTTAACAAAATTGTCTGTCTGTCCGTCGGCTGACCTGATTTTAATGGGAATTTCACTGGCGAAAAGATGACCTAAGGAGTAACATAGGCGATTCACACACTGACGACGCGAACACGTGCGTAGGCGCTGGGCAGCCACTGCAGCCAATCCCGAATCTGCTAGCCGCACGCGCCCACGCGTCGTAGCGCGTGTTCAGTGTGTTGGACCTGGCGTGTTTTCTATACTAATCGATGTACTTGCATACAATATTAAAATCTGCCACTCCGCGCTACGCGACGGAGCGCGGTGCAGTGTGTGAACCGCCTTAGGCATGTTTTTTGCACACTAGCTTCGCTCCGCGGCTTTACTTGCGATTTACAATAACCGCAGGGAAAACTACAAGACTCAGCTAGTACTAACTAAAATATTACATAGAAAACTAGGTAACAAACACATTATTCTAAAATTTCATTCATTCACAGTCACAAACTTTTCATTTTTCAGTAACGCCCTCTGTCGAACTAGTAATAAATAAATTAATAATTTGAAGGGGAGCAGTGGTATCGGTTCCGTGAGGCGTTTATGAATTTTTAGTTAGATACACACCTGGGCGACCTAAATTATAAGCTTTCTTACAATTAGAACGTATGTTATTTGTATAAATGTTACATTATTTGAAATACGATATTATTTTCTAGAAAACACAAGACTTCTAGAGAATGTGATTGATATATCTTATTCAAAGGTTTTTAAATGGTAGTAATAGTTAATAATCGGCTTTTAAAAGTTTAGTTTTAAACAACTTCAACAAAGGATTTATTTCTCAATTCATCTGTATTTTATTTACATTAAACCAAACCATAACTCTTTAATATCACTGTCCAATAATGCAGAATCATCTCACTAGCCCGCCATAGTGAGGGTCACCATACTGCATTGTTTGCATTCAAAATGAGGATAGTGACCCCTATTCCTGAATTCTACTAATGCTTTCCATCGGGTAAAGTAGTATCACTTTAGTAGGCTCTTTTTTATTTTATTTAAAAAAACATTTTACAGAAACTTGGTGTCATATTTCGTTAGTGAGTGTGAGACCGGAGGCCCAATCATCCTGCATCATTCTTCCGGCCTTCGGTAGAATGATGTAGAATTATCTAACGAGGCCGTCATGGTAACCATGCTGCATTGCCTACCCTCACAGTAAGAATGGTGACTCGTACTCCTGGATTATACTCATACTTTCCATCAGGTAGAATCACTTTGGGAGGCTTAATATAAAAAGAAGAGAACAAATTAAATGATGTGCCTATTTTGTCCTCTTTACATATTTAACCTAGTCTTTTAGAGTAGGTTCATCCCTACTGGTCATCAAAGTAACTCATATAGTTTTGGGGGTACATTATTTATGCATGACTGACCCAATTAAACGGGGCTTTTGATACACGTCTAACTTAAATATCTTTAATTACACTCAAATATCTTTAATAACAATTAATGTATTCCTATTAAGTCGAAATCGTTTCCATTGATGGGTTCAAAATTCAAGTCAGGAACTAAGCGCCTAGTGTAAGTTTTTTTAATATTAACATGCTTGTCACGGTGACTGCGTTCTGCATCGTGATTGGCTTACACTGAAATCTTCACCAATGAGGATCACTAGTTTTGCGCTCGCCAGTAATAAATCTGTAATAAATCTTTATTTAAACTAAAAGAAACAAAAGACAGTAACAATGCACGAAAATGCTGCATTAGTTAAAAAACTGTGTCGCAGCGAAAGTGTACGTCTCTGGAGAATGAGCTCTTAACTGTCAAATGATAATAATAATAAAATCTGTTGTTTTCAAAAAAAAAACAAATCAGCTGTCTATGTACTTAACATTTAATCTAAAGTAAGATTTTGTATGTTATGGAGTTGATTGATAACAATAAATGTTTGACCGCTTTATTTTTCACCTCTTTTTTTCAGATCCGCTTTTAAAGCACAGATATTAATTAAGCCGTAATTTGTATATTTCATAATTAATGTCACGTATGGAAAAAATTAACAAAATATAGGTAATTAAAGAGTTAATTTTCATTCGAAAATAAACTCTCACTTACAGAAACAATCTAATTTGACATTTCAGACCTTATTCTATACTAGCGCCTCTGACGGCGATTCACTCGCGGTAGCCCTCATTGCAACGCTGAACGCGCTCAGCATAGAAAGTTAGTTGATCTGAAATTAAACTCAACCAAGTCCCAATGAAATGATAACTAAAATGTTTAGTTTTTGGTAATATCGATTACTTATGAAATTATAATGATTTGAAAGCAGGTTATGTTACAGCGAGTACCCTGTTATTATCCGTTATTTGGAAGTATTGTTTTAAATCTAGTTCGTGGGAAATAGTACTCATGGTGGACAGTATGTATTATGACGCTTAAATTATTTTTTTAACTAGATCACCTATGACTATTTACAATTAAAGATATTTAAATTAGTAGAATATGTGTTCCGAAGGTCCACTTAGTTTATAATCGATTTAATACTCAAAGAGATTAATCAATAATTTATAATTAGTAAGATTTTGATATCAATTTCAAAGGGCGTACTATTCGTTTAATCTCATCCAAATTTGAATTAACTTGGGTATTACAATAAATCAGATTACTCGTGTAATCGTTTACCCCATTTCTTCAAAAAAGTCTTGTTTGATTCACAGATCAATGGGGAACGTAATCCTGACGAAGTTTACAAAGACTTTCGGGCCGCCGTCCTCCAGATCCTCGGCCCCACAGAAGACCAATCAACAATGAATGGTGTAAATGGTGTCGGGGTAGGGGCGGGCGGCATACCTGGTGAAATAGTGGGAGTTGAACCGGCTCCGACGCAAGAGAGAGAAAGAGAGCCGGTTCCAGATGAGAGGAGAAATAGCTTGAAGATATTACCACCGGTCTTGCCAGCACAGGTTGAGACTGTGACGGAAAGAGTTGTCTCGCCAAAGGTTTGTATTATTCCAAGATAAAGTAATTTTAGAGTTGCCTTTCTAATAGGTTTATTTTTGCATTAATTAGAATTTCATGTATGTGGTGACGGATAAAGAATACGGAGTGTAATCACCTCTATTCATTCCAGGCGCTTTAGGGAGCGCTTTCGATTTGCTACACATGAAAATTACTAATAGGCCGGCTTGAACGAAGATACGAGTATATACGCTTCCTTGAAAACTGATATTAATAAGTTTTTTCGTAATTTTTCACCTTGTCGATGAAGTTATCGGAGTCCATACACAGAACGTATGAGGGTTTCGATTACCTTTTCTATCCTGGATTCTTAGGGGAAAAATTTAAAGAGCTGTAACCCTCTGGCAGGTATCCAAAGAGACATATTTGTTTGCCCCAATATACGGTACAAGGCCAGTTGAAATATTCTAATAAAGACTTACTTTTCTTTTACTTTTCTTTTAAAAGACAACTCCCGCATTAGGAATATAAATTCCTGTGTCGCGGGGGACTTACAAACATACATGAAACGGACACAAAGAACACCCAGACTCAGAACAACAAATTGTGAATCACACAAAGTGTTGTCCTATATAGCGAACTTATATCTTGTAGCTTGGTCCGTCGTAGGGGTCCACGATTATAGCGACTAATAGGTGGATATCGAATAACAATGATCGTGTATTCTTTTGGAGCCATGTTTATTAATTATTTACTGTACTCTTATTCTAACCTTACGTGCTAAGGTATGTACATGGAATCTCTTAGTTATGATCTTATAGCTACATTATATATTATAAATATATCGTTACGTTGCACAATAAACATGTCTTAATATCAACAAGGAAATGACAGCCGGAATCCTACGTGCTCGATAATCGGCACATATCTGAAATGTGCTGGTCGAGCATCTCTATGTATCATTTCCGTCTATTACTTAAACCAACATATATGACGCAGGAATATAGGTCCCTACCGAAAAAATTTACGGTAGTAAATTCAGAAAATCTTCATCTTAAATCAAGAATTGACAATTATAAATATAACCTATTTTACTAACAATTATAACATTAAACACTAAGTCGGTATCACGGAGTAGTTCCTAGCTAATAAATATAATCTAGGTCAATAAAAATCATAACATTAGAATGAATACAAAACAAACATATGATCGAGATTTGCGACCTTCACGTGTCAGCAAATTTTACAAAGTATACAATACTATATTTATTATAATATTTCAAGATTAACATAGTCAGCAACCTTATTATAATATCGCTTAGCGACTTACATCAACCTTACTCGGTCAATATACACGTACTTCTCAGTATCGTAATATTGAATGTAGGACAACTTGAATACATGCCCACAGCACTTTGACGGCGGATAAACGAAAGAAATAGATTTACCTGATTGTTGGAGAGCGAGCCTCGGTAACGACAGTATTCGATTGATATCATGCTTTAGCTGCGATCTGAAATCATCGTAATACGTCTCGTCGTTATATTGCTCTAACGCCTCTCCAGGCAACTTCTTTAATTCTGACATTTCTGCTGCACACGACAATTCTCGTCGTAATCTAGCGTTGACGGCATGGAGATTACTTCTATCATTCGTGAAACGGCGTCAGAAGTTCATTTTGAGAACACTTATGTATGCCGCTAGTCCCCACTGAGTCGGGGCTGAAGTCCGCTGGTTCCAGAGCGTTGGAATTACAAGCGGTGTGTGGTGCTGCGTGAAGTCCATATTGTGTCGGGGCGCTTATGAGGCCGAAGGGGTAACCAGTTTGGAGCGGTCGCGTCCTGGGTGTGGTATCCCTGTTGAGGCCGAGGTTGCTGGCTGGCTGCGACTTGAATGATAATCATTGTTGTTTTGGAGAGCGACGATAACCTCACTGCATGAACCATAAACGTGGCTGGTCTTTTATGCATTACTGCCATATAAGTTCACTATATTATTCTCCTTCAGAAGGTACGATTACTTGCTTCTTCATTGTTAAATTTTCGGCTTCTTCATAGTTTAATTTTCGGGTCCTTGTTCATCTTCTTTGTTCAACTGTCGGGTTCTTCCTTTTTTGTTCTTTTGTCGGGGTCACCAATTATAGCGAACTTATTTCTTCTTGTTTGATCTGTCGTAGAGGTCCACGTTTATGGCGACTTAAAGGTGGATATCGAATAACAATGATCGTGTATTCTTTTGGAGCCATGTTTATTAATTATTTACTGTACTCTTATTCTAACCTTACGTGCTAAGGTATGTACATGGAATCTCTTAGTTATGATCTTATAGCTACATTATATATTATAAATATATCGTTACGTTGCACAATAAACATGTCTTAATATCAACAAGGAAATGACAGCCGGAATCCTACGTGCTCGATAATCGGCACATATCTGAAATGTGCTGGTCGAGCATCTCTATGTATCATTTCCGTCTATTACTTAAACCAACATATATGACGCAGGAATATCCTACGTGGGATTTGAACCCACGACACTTGGCGTAGTAGGAAGCGGCGTGGCAACCACTTAAGCCACTTTTTTTTTTTTTTTTTTTTACGTGTGGAAATCCCCGCGGACCGTCACCCAGTCGGGGGTTACGGCGGGGTGGTGTGTCGGACTCGAACCGACTAAAACCACACGGTGTGACCCTCTCTGCGCCTTTGTATTGGAAGGAGTCCAGGGAGGGGATTTCCTTCTGGACTCCAACCGGCGCCTGCCCGCACTGTTGCGGGCACCATCTCAGAATTTACTCTCTAATTAGGCAACGTCCGGTCACACGCGGACGTCGCCCCCTCGCGGTTGGCCTCTACTGCGGACGGACGGGAAACCCGTCCCGCCCATCCGCGGCCACTCTCAGGGCGGCATGAGACGCAGGTATGCGCGCCTCCGCCGCCCGGGGCGCCGGCGGCGGATCGGGTCCGATTGGATGGAATCCTCCCGGGCCTTCTCCGCCACCTCCACCACTTAAGCCACTAGGCCAACCGTGCAGTCTGAACGTTTTATTACTATTGCATATTATTAATAATTCACAATAATAATAAACACATATATCATAGACAATAGAGAAATTGTGCGAAGTAGTCCTTTCACAGACTTAATCATTTACGTCCATTGACTTAATACATTTCCGAAATCTTTTTATTTTTTTATTTTCAAAGGATACTTATTCAGAGTGACTAAGTATAAAATGGTTTGCATTATCACTCTGTATTGAATAGAAAAGGTCAGATAGTCGCGCCATGGCCTATTTAACCCTTTGATAAATATTTTCACGTGTAAAGAAATTGGGTGAGGCACTAAAAGTTGATATTGATAATATTGTATAGATAGATAGCAATTTGTGTTAGGAATTAAATCTGACCTGTTTTGAAGTTTTAGGTCATGTTTTCAAGTACTTACAGACCTTGCAACTTACCTTGATCTTGATAAAAGACAAGTAGAGAATTGGTCTTCGTTACATAACGCTAAACAACATGCATGCAAAGGACACAATGAAAACATAATACCTATTTTTTTTGTATATTGTAAATTGTAAAACCTTGCAGCCTGAAGTAATAAGAGTGAGAGGAGAGACAACGACAACACCAATACTGTGGGTGGTGGGAGGTCCTGGCAGCAACAAAGCTGCGCTATGTCAGAGAGCCGTGGCACAGAGACCTGGCTGGACGCATTTTAGGTTGGTTTTAATTATGTAACAGCACATAGTTTTAGAACAATTTTGTATTAAATTATTCATAATATGAAACTAATCCTTCCTGTCCGCAGTCTCGGTCAACGCCTCCGATCTCTCGCGGATGCTGGAGGTCGCCCAGCATCCGACGGCGCACTTGCTCGAACGGCCATCAGTGGCGGTGAATTGGCACCGAAAGAACTTGTCACCAAACTTGTGCGAGCGGCTGTCAATGAAGCTAGAAGAACTGGAAACGGTCTTGTGCTAGACGGGTATCCAAGAGATTTAAACCAAATGGAAGAATTCGAGACTGAGGTACTTCAGACTTTTACTTGCAACTGAAAAATCTACCATTTGCAGTGGATACCCTGAATGGAGTCCTTATTCCTAGCTTACTCTCTTGTTCCATCTATTTTGCTTACCACTTTCCTACATTGATATAAGTCATACAGTCAGCATCAGCAAAAACCAGGAAAAAAAAATTTACCATTGCAAATCATTAATTCTAATCTTATTGACCGCTTTCAAATAAAATTGAAAATTCTGCAAGCACACAATGTCAATGAAATATACAGCAGCAACTAATTAATCGATTAGTTCACTAATGAACTAACACATATTCCGAAACTAACTTTAAAATACGAATAAATATTTTCCAGTACCATTTATCTCCTCGCATGGTGCTCCTGGATTGTTCGAAGTTGCAATTGGGTCGTGGACGACGTGATGACTCAGTTGCCGCCTTCCGACGAAGACTAGAGGTTTTCCGCGAACTATCACTACCGATGCTTAAAGCCATGGACCAGGATCATCGACTGGTCATCGTAAGTATCTATTTCTAGACCGTACTGATTTGCTGTACTAGTTCGTTACTTTCATAGCTAATCGATACATGTGGCATTATGAGTCCAAGATTCAATATTTTGTATTCTCCTTCACTTTCATACCGATCAAGAAAACATTTACCCTTTTACGCAGTCTTTCCTAGGATACTGGTCCCAAAACTATCGCGAAGATAAAGCTCTAAACTAAAGTTAGTAATTTATATCTACAGGTTGACGGTGACACCGAATCACCAGAGGTACAACTCGATTTTGCCAACCTGCTGATTGAAGAAATGGAAAAGGCTGAAGCTATAGCAGCAATTCCTCAGCCAGTGTCAGAAACACAACCTACGCCAAATAGAGGTATGGAAAATGTTGTTTTAAGGATAAATTACAGGAAATAACAAAATGTCAATGACAGCGAGTCTGTTCGCTTGAGACGTTGACGCTTCAGATACGAATCCTCTTTTCTAAGAAGGAACCCATGTCCAGCTATGGACTGTTATAAGTTGTTTATGGTGTCTCTCGCTTTCTAATATCGCAGGCTACAATAGCACTGATCACAAAAAAATCTTTATGATTATGAATTACCGGTTATCCTCATGTAATAGTTATGTATGACTTAGCTGCCTATGTGATACCATCTAAGCGTCATTTTATCCTATCACCGAAAGTTAGTACACTGTCTGATCGAGATTAAAACTGTCTTTCAACCAGCTCGATTTGTTCTTAAAAAGAATTTGGAATTGAAATATCCAGTTTCCTGATTTATCACACTTTTGATAAAACCATATAGTGTTGCTTTTAATTTGTGTATCTAGCTTTGCAATTATAATTTAGAAATTACACTGTTTGAATATCATCATCATTAGACTTTTGCAATCCAATGCTGGATTTTGCTGCCAACATCGATCAGAGTGGCGTGCAATGAGAGAGGCTTTGAATATTATTGAATATATTAGTAATACTTTTATGAAATAAAATATTAAATTACAAATATAATATGCTTATTTTAGACTGAGCTATCGGTGTCCTATCTAGGATAATAGAATCTTTGAAATGAAGCTTCATTTCGTCATTCAATAATAAATACATACACCACTATTATCAACGAGATTTGTTGAAGATTTTGTGGCGACTTCCACATACAGCGCGACGTAAACATACAACAGCGTCATCTACCGAAGAAACATTATACTACGAAGAAATCACGTAACGATCTATACGGAGTAACTACTAATCCTGAATCGCGAAAGTGACATTCTTGCGCCGATTAGCATATATACAACATCCCAACATCAACAGTTGGGCAGTGGCCCACCAGGCATGATCACCTGGCCTGGTCGGAGAAGGTCTTTGTGTTGGAGGAACACGATTTAATTTCTTCCACAATTTGTTTTTCCACCGCCATCCACCCAACCATCGACTCCATAATACATTAATTTAGTATCTTTTGGTTTGTAGGAATTTCAAATATGATGAATATGCATCAATTACCAGCTTCAGTGCTACACTTGGGCACTGGACTGACGAATGGGCATGCGAACGGCGCTGTACCTAATGGACACCTACACAATGGGAATGTCGGCAATGGTTTCATCAGCACGGCTAATAATAAGGTATTTATTATGTTATTTAAGTGGCCAACGTTACCTGCAACTTATGAGAAATAAGTGCTTACAAAAAAATTCTCACCATTTGTGAGCCCTACACCAAGAATCAGGGGCCGGGTACAGTTGATCCTCTAACTAAACCCACTCACTTTGTAGAAAACATGGAAACAATTACTGAGCATCTGTGAACTAATTTTGATGCATAAAAATCGTTGAAATTAATAGAAAAGCAGTTAAAACAGTTTCTAAGGGTAGTAGTGGCACGATGATTTTTGCTCAAGGTAGCATTTCAGCACGAATGAGTTGGCTCTCTTACAGAAGATCAATTGACAGCATTCGTGCTGTGTGTTTCATTGTTCAGAGTGAGACCGGAGACCTCATTAAGCCTGCAAAAGGTGACCGCCTTAGAGTGGAACAAAATACGCAACAGAACGAAACCGATCGGCTCTTTCTTCCTGTGCCTAGCAGTCAAAGACTGGAACTCACTACCAGCTTACGTGTTTCCTTCCCACTGTGATCCCGGGTCCTTCAAACGGGGCCTGAAAAAGCATCTCACTAAGCCGCCACAGTGTTAGCTGCCATACTTTATTGTCTAGTAAAGTATAAGTGTGGTGGCCCCCGCTCTTGGATTCTACTCATGATTTCCATCAGGCAGAAATCAGTCAATTTGTAAGGTTCAAATATAAAAAAAACTGAAGAGTAATTTTATTTAATTTTACAGGTGAAGCCGCTGATAACCAACGTGTCGAAGATTCCGACGGTGTCACAGCGCACGCACGACGAGGCGCGCGCGCTCCGAGAACGCGGCGCGCAGGAGCTCGCACTCAACACGCACATGTAGTCGTGACCCCCGCCAAAACCCTCGACCATCCATTTTTAAAATCACACAACTGACAGTTCTATCGCCAATATCTACCGCCAGGGGCGCTCGCTACTGGGCTGTCACGTGACTACAAAAATGGATGATCGTCTAATCAGATATGGCTGTGTGAATGAATGACTTGGTGTTGGAATTCATTCGATCTTTCTTAGGTATCAAGGATATAGGTTTTGTACGGTCGTTTTTTAATGTCACTGTATTTTTAAGATGTATACTTATAAAACTTCAACGTAATCTATTAAATTTTAAGTTATATCATAAATACAAAAGTGGGTGTATTTGTTTGTTACGCTAAGATCTGTCAATAAAAAAAATCCACCTTGAACTGTGAAGAAATACTGTCCTCAAACACACTCGAAAATACATTGTAGGTTACTAAGATAATTCGTTCATTACAAAATATTCAACAAAAATCAAAAGTGAGAAATGCAGAATAACTTTAATTATAGAATAAGAATATTTCATTTTTCACATAATAAAATAAAAAAATACTAAACATTAAATATTGTTTTAAGCTTAAGAGGGTGTACCTAGGCCCTTACATTAGTAGTTATCATTGATAGATATATAATATCAATACAATGGACTCTGTAAGAGCTAGTAAAAAGTGCCGAATAAAATAGTTTTAGAAATTAAAGTTATCAAATTTAAAACTGGATTAATATTATAACTATTAATGAAAAATGTATGTATATGAACAAACATAATCGACTAAGATAAGTTTGACTTACTCGAAAAATGGAACAAAAAGTATCGAATGCATCTATCGACTATTTTTACAGTAAAACCGTTTTCGATAATACATGTGTAAACACTATCATGATCATAATTTTCTTTCTCGTGCCTATTTTTAATAATCATATTTACTAGTGCCAACGGTTTACCGAATGGATATCTATGAATCCAGAATTACAAGGTCGTTGTCGCAACTTACTCATTCGGTGAAAAACTACAGGAGATTTGCTTAGCATTATTTTATTTAGCCGGTCTAAGTGATGCCCCATGCTGGTTTTTATTTGTCTCTTACTGCCATTAAAAATAAATAAATAATTCGAATAGTCAAACCAAATATAAACACACAAATTAAAAAAAAACTTCACAGCATACAATATATAAATTCTAACAAAATATTTAATAAGCGCAACGCACACAATTGTATAAGAAGTGCCTTAGTATAAGACAAGTGTAGGTATTTTTATAAATATTTAAAAAACATACTGTAGTTTGTAATATAATATGTGTACCTTTGATTATTTATTAATTTTAAGTTGAATAGATAATTTAACATAATGATTATCACGAATTAATTATATTTATACTATACAAATTGTAGTTATATTAAGTAAATTGTACAAAGAAAACGATTAAAATTTTACTATTGTATCGTTTTGTGACTAATTTAATATTAATATGTAATTAAATGTTACAATTTTCAAAAATTTTTAGCGTGTACCACACACTCACTACTAAATAGTTAGTAAATAATGTTTTAGTAAACTAAGTCACGTAGAATAGTATCACTACAGGGGCCAAGTTAGAAATAGTCGATTAGAAAAAACTTTAGGTCTAACTTAGTTGATATTTTCACTTGATATCGTATGCACTAATTTTGTACCTTAGATTGAAGTACTCAGGAAATTTTAAAACACTAGTCTAACTTTTGGTTATTTACATATTAAGGTAGTTAAGGCAATTCCTGAATAGTAAAAAAAGTAAAAAAAATAACTTTACTTGTTCCGCAACATCTTATTATATATTTATCAATATATTTATTATATATTTTATCAATAAACAGGATCTTATTTCAGTGGTATTGTTTACGCTCAAAACCGTTATCATTTATGAGTAAATTTGGAAAAATATATATTTGATAGGTTGCACATCTCATTTGAGGATATCCTTTGAAGAGAAGATACATCCCTTAAGGACAGACAACTAAGAAATGAAAAACTTAATGACTTGTAATAAACGAAAATGAATTGTAATGAATTGTAATAAGTCTTATAATCTGAATGAGATTATTACGGAGCAAACCGTCCTACTTGTTTTTTTATTCCATATTGATTCGACTAAGTATATCTACATCACCCAAGAATCGAGTACTCGTTTTGTTACTCTTTTTAGTATCGTTTTTAGTCGATATTCTTGTTATAAAAAAAATCATTTTTTATTTATACAAACATATCACTAGGCCGCCATGTTGTAGGTTACCATACTGCTTTGTCTTCATCACAATGATAACGGTGAGCACTACTCTTGGATTCTATTCATGCTTTAGATTGGGCAGAATGGAGACACTTTAGCAGGCTCATTTATGAAATTAAATATTTTTTTTTCTTTCTATATTTAAGTCTACCAAAGTGACTACTCTGCCTAATAAAGCATGAGTATCAGGAAGTCGGGGTCACCATCCTCATTGTGAGTTCATACAATTCAGCATGATGACCCACTTTATGGCGGCCTATTGCGATGCTTCTGTATCAATAAGCCTCCGGTCTCTCTCACTCAATAACGAAGCACGATAGATATGAAATCAACGTGGCTTTATTACCTAAGTGTAATCATCATCATCATCATCATTCGGTGAAAAACTACAGCCTTTAACAGTGCACTGCTGGACATAGGCCTCTCCTTAGAAAGGAAGTTTTAGCCTACTATACCACGCTGGCCAGACGGGTTGGTATAAGGTTGGTTTCAAGTTGTCCTTCTCTTTGCATCGATGTTGTCTTGCGGAGTTTATCCCTTAGTCGCCTTTTACGACACCCGCGGGATGAATAGGGGTGGTGTATTCTAAATCCGTCACCACAGGTAATGCTCGGTTATAATTTAACTATTACAGGCGAAATTCTCAGCGAGGAGCTGTGTATATCATTCATCAACATGTTTTTAGTTTTGTAATTGTAATAACAGAAATTGAATGCAAAAAATATTTTTCGAGTATATGTTGATTAATATACATTGGTAAACATATCATATTGGTATGATTAATAGATTTAGATTAAAGTAATGATGTCATATAATTATCTTAGTTTGTTCATAACCGGATCTTTTTATTTAAGGATTATGTGCATATAAATATGTGTTAAAGAAAGGTATCTGTATCTATGTAACAGAAAATTCTACTTATTGTATTATTGAATGTACCAATTACAGAAAGAAATAGGAATATTTTATGAGTTTTATTTGTTAGTGTATTATTCAGGTTGAAGGTTATAAGTTTATTTTTGTTGTAGAACATGTACACTTTTTAGTGAAAGTGACTTAGTCAACTAAACATTGAAATGTTTGTAGATATTGTTTAATTTAACCAATAAATCGGCACATTTTATATAAATAGTATTTTATTGAAATAAACCAGAAGGTAGTTTAAATCGACCAAGTGTTATTTAATTGCCTTATCGATGTGAGCTAGTAGTAAGTAGTAGATTAGTAAGTAACCTAAGTAGTTATACACCCATATTTACTATACTTACTTAATATAATATCGAGCCCTCTCGCTGGGAGAGTTTGGTAGCACAGTGACCAGAATGGCGCGAGATTGTGAAGAAGCGAATCCGCGAATTTGAGGAACAGCGTTTAGCTGACCTCGACGCCAAGCGCGATGGCCCGTCCACTCGCCGCTTATTCAATATAATTATGAGAGCGGTAAGCTCACTCGCCTACTTTGTGCAAGGGAGTTTGCTGCGAAAATCGGCTATATAAGCCATCTCCGGGCGCATCAGCGCCAAGCCCTATAAGGGGCCGAAGTGGTCGCCATGACCGAAATTGGTCGGATTATTATTATTATTACTTACTCCTATAGCTCCGTCTGTCAATGATTTTTCATTTACTTACATCATCATCATCATCATCAACAGCCTCTAACAGTCCACTGCTGGACATAGGCCTCTCCTTAGAAGGAGGTTTTGGCCTACTATACCGCGCTGGCCAGACGGGTTGGTATAGGGTTGGTTTCAAGTTTTCCTTCTCTTTGCATTGATGTTGTCTTGCGTAGTTTATCCCTGAGTCGCCTTCTACGACACCCGCGGGATGAATAGGGGCGGTGACTCTCTGTATTCTTAATCCGTCACCACACGGACATACATATATATATTTAAGCCTGCCAATAAGACTATTCTACTCTGATGGAATGCACAAGTAGAATCCAGGAGAAGTGGTTGAATGCAGAGAACTTGTCAATGTCAAGACAATACGTAGTGCAGACGACTCCGGTACGTGTCCTTTTGGCGGCTGCAAGGGAACATGGGGGTCCCCACACAGGAGAGGACCATCTACAAATCGTATGTGGCCCGAGGTACATCAGGGTTCTAGGGATTTCCATTCGAGTGTACATCTGGTTCCTCGGCTTCTAGTAACCGAGACGGCGTGCGGTTTTATTTGGTTCGAGTTCGACAACCACTAAATGGTGGTATACAGCGAGAAACCCACACAGACAAAGACAGGTGTGGACTGATATGTAAATAGACATCATCATAACAACTGACGACGCTCCTGTGTGTCCTGTAGAGTTTTTAAATTCCATTGACCTATAAGAAGTGCCCTCTCACAAATCGGAGCTCAAGGTTAGTGTGCCTGTCAAACGATGCGTAGCCTGGATGTGCCCATATTGTGTAACAGCACCATGTAATGCATCACAGAGCAGAGACGGCACATCGTGAAATCCATCATCCTCGCCGGAGTGACTACAATAGAGATGGTATTGATATATAGGATACCCATAATACCCTACAACTTGCTATTTAAATTAAATTGTAATTGTACAATCAATAAAAGTCAAGAGCTAACTCTATCGACGGGGTCCCAAGGCTTTTCTTTCTAGGGTATCTGGTTACCTTGAGTCGGCGGCATAGAACTGAAATTCGAAGGTTGAACTAGTTGTCAGTATATTTGAGGGCAGTTCCCAATAACGATTGCCATCGATGTTTATGACAACCGGGACCGACGGCGTAACGTGCTCTCCGAGGCACTAATGTGAATAACCGTTAACCTTCCATACTCCGGGATGTTATTAAGAATTTCCTGTAAAAAAACCCATCAACACTTGGTCCGAACCGTGATTTGAATCCGAGACCTCTTGATCAGCTATAATAACTATAATCAATAAAATATTTTATTAATTAAAAACCATTCCTTTCATAATCACATTAATAAACATTAAATTTAAGGAAGAACCTAAGCTTTTCTCAAGTCAAACAATTTCAATACTAGGCGTAGCCGCGGGAAAAGCTGGTACAAACATACATAGTCTGCCTACTGGCTTCCAAGAAATAGTATAGCTAGCTATAACGATTGTATAAGTAGAATGTGTGTCCAATTAAAATTGCTTTACAGATTTAAAATTGTAAGATACATGTGCAATTAGTGCATTGTGCAGTTCATAAAATAATGTCGTTAAATTAAATAAATTGTTAAAGCTACATATCTGTATTTCACAGGCCTTACTTTAAGATAATAAATGTCACCGCCTAAAACGCTGAACAAATCACTAATTTGCCTTGAAATTTAGTGTTTCAGGTATTTAAAACTACGTGCTCCATATTGATACGATATCTAGTACTTTTAGAATTAAAAAAAAAATACTAAATAAACTAGACCGACATTCTTGAGTAAGGATGAAATGTCAGTGATTCGCGTTTCCTCTAAGGCCGAAGTTTCCCGCGCTGTCAGAGGTCGATTATTGGCTGTTTGGCACAGTTTCCGTGGCCTTGACCGAACTCTACACCGCAGTTGGTCCGCATAGCTCGCGGTGTGCAAACGTGCCGTGTTATATATTTATATATCCTTTGGATCACGCGCCGCTTTTAAATTAAAATGGTGAGTTTTATTTTTAATAATTTTAGATTAATCTTTTGAGAACATTACCAGTGTTGCCGTATCAGTAACTGATGATATAAGAATTACCTACTGTGAAAAATTATCACATTCATGAAAACAGATTAAGATTTTCGAATATTTAGTGTTTTAGATAGTGTTACATCACAGATTTTGTAATAATAGAGTAGATACCAGTGTTCTCGAGATGTGTGTATATTAAGAATCGTTACTACCGTGACTGATTGGAATGCTAGGTCGTTGAATTGAATTAAAAATAATAATGTATAAGTTGAGATTTCTTAGCCAACTAGTTCTATAGACCAAGATAATAGTGCAGGGAATTTAAAATAAGGAATCTTTTGAACGTCAAATAAAAATTCTTGCTATGTATCCATATGATGGAATAGTTGTGAAGTAAATATTAGTCAAAATATCTATATGTATAACTATGATGTGTGATTGTGGTGGTATTCGAATTCATAAAGTTAGTAAAGATTTATTGTTGACAATCCATTATTTAAGGACATGTATTAATGTATTTGTAATTTTAATAGGAAAATTTTCTTATATGACATTAATCTATGCATTGCATTCCTACATTAAAATAGCTGAACCGATCTGAATAGAATTTGGCTCTAGAAGATTGCCTACAAAATAACCTATGTCCGAGAATATAATATGTATAGGTTTATATTCGGAAAAAGTTATTGAGAAGCCCGTCTCAATCGCTAACAAAGCTTAAAACTTTTATTTTTTTTAAGAAGTTTTTTTTTGTATATGCTTATACGTAAGGCTCTGAATTGTTAAGAGGAGACATTCTTTCTAATTATACAGACACATCTCATAGACACGTGAAGGTTCATCAATTATTCTCGTCTATACAGCTATCATAGCTTTCACCAGTAGCAAAAAAATGGGGATGCTATTTGAAAATAATTAATATGAGTGATGTACTACATAATATTATTAGAGGATCGAACCCAACAACATTGTTGCACATTTAACCGATGCTTTCACATTTCAATCATTAACGTAATATTAATGAAATTTAATTACTTCGACGTTTGCAAATGCTATAAATTTGAATCGAGTGATGAAATCGATTGTAAACGACAAACATTTCAATATTAACTGGGTATTAAGATGTACCTTTCCAATATATACATACTAATAGTAATATATGATAAGAGTTCATTGGCAGTATGATGAATAATGACCCTTTGATTCAATTTAGTATACACACCAGTACAACCTGGTCAAAACATAAGCGTAGCAGTTGCGACGGTTTGGAACTGCTGACGGCACTGCCGCCGTATTTATGAACTTTCGCACTGGGTACATGTACTACGCCAACTACACCCAAAGTAACTGGTGCTACAGAAATAAAGAACAAACTTTCTTCTTTCTCTTTCTTTCACTGACGTTTTGTTCAGATTCAGTATACATATCAGTACCTGGTCAAAGCATGGTCAAAACAATCTTTTTTTTTTAAGTTGATTTTAAGTCTACTACGATTTGATCTGCACATCTTACAAACGGCTATAATTCCAAATGAAGTAAAATCTGATAGCCAAATGTGAGTTTAACAGTTATTAGAGCACCTCTGATTTCAGCATGAATAGGTCGGCTCACAACACTCATTAGAACAACCTAAAATGACTACATCCGTGTTGTCGTTTTTTGTTGGTGAGTGTGAATCCGTAGGCCCAATCATTCTGCATCATATTCTCGGCCTTCGGAGGCCAAAATAAATTTCTCACTAAGCCGCTACGGTGTGGGTCACCATGCTGCATTGTATGCACTCACAGTGAGCATGGTGGCCCCTACTCCCGGATTCTACTAAATTCCTACTTAACATGGTCACTCATGGGTAATCGAGTTACATAACTCACACTTGGGCTTGGTGACGGATTAAGAATACATAGTGTCACATATTCATCCTGCGGGTGTCATAAAAGGCGACTAAGAGATAAAGTACGCAAGACAACATCGATGCAAAGAGAAGGAAAACTTGAAACCAACCCGTCTGGCCAGGGTGGTATATTAGGCCAAAACCTCCTTTCTAAGGAGAGGCCTATGTCCATCAGTGGACTCTTAAAGGCTATTGATGATGATGATGGGCCCCTGTGCTATGGTAATTACTGAGAGCAGACTTGCAGCAAATAATCTTCTCCTCTGGTCACCATTTTATTCACCCATCCTATTTAGAGTTTGCAATGCCCAAGAGACACCTCATCCACTACCACCACTAATCGAAATAATTTGATGGTCTTTTATTTAAACATAAAATAAAATCTCCTGTAGAACCAAGGTATAACATAATATAAACATATAATTCATATATATTTAGATCACATTGTGTATCGTGAAGTGTTCCAATCCCGTGCTCATGTTATATCTAGTTTAATATTAAATCTGGCAAAGATTCAAAACAACTTCGAGGTTAATATATTCGTATTCGTGAGGCAAACTAGCCCGGTAGTGGGTGGAAAGGCTGAAGAAAATGCGGAAAATACTATGGACACTTGGATGCCTTTAATATACACTTAGACAAAGTGATAATATTTTGGCTTTTGGCCGATAATTTATACAAAGAAATAAAATTGAAGTGACTCTTTACAATTTCAAATTAGCAGTTTTTCACTAAATGCACGTTAAAGTACGCATCTCTGAGTTACTTAAATTTTTGACTGTCTGTTCCGGTACACTGGCATATTAGCTGATTGTGTAGGAAATAACTTAGCGTACTTTTTTACAAAGTATTGTCCCACATGGGATTTGAACCCACAACACTTGGCGCAGTAGAGAGCGGCTTGCCGACCGCTTAAACTACTGGGCCAACCATGCAGTCTTTCTATCACCAATCTATATTTTTCTCATATCGTTCATTCGCCTCGCCCGATCACATTTTTCGACATGCGACACGCATTCCCCAGCTTATTCCCCAAGCGTACTTACGTACGATTGAGACAAGAAGAAATTAGAATTTACTTGTTGGTGATGTATGCTGTGTACATGTATCAACAGCGTAAATCTTATTAAATGCACAGATTTATTTATATTTTAGTGATTCTTTTTCGAATGTCTTTTTTTTTAAATAACTGGGTATTTATTTTCATGTTGTTGTTGCATACACAAATAATAATATGCACGAAAATTGTAAATTAGATTTAAAAGAGTAGATACTCAACGCCCAATAAGTCCTTATCTAAGGACTTATTGGGCGTTGAGTATCTACTCTACGTTCTTCACCATAGAAATGACATTTTGAAACCGCGCAACTAGAATCAGTAATGAAACATATTGAAAGTGCTTGAAAGGCCTACTTGAAATAAAAACTTTTTGATGTTGAGGTCGGAAACTTTTTAGCACATGACTGGCTCGATGGTGTAGTGTTTAATGTGTACTACTATTGATAAAGAGGTTTCGAGTTCAAATCTCGGGTCGGGCTGTTGTTGGTTTTTTGGCGGTGGTTTTAAATAACGATTTCAATGAATTTTAGTATTGAGATAATTTGATTCTTGAGGAACTTTTAATGTAGTGGTTAGTGATCCTAGCTCCTTAGTAAGAGGTCGTGGATTCGATTTCCATCCAGGACAAACAATTAACCTAAACACATTTGTTTGTTTATCAGAGGTCTGACTGCTATAGTAAATGCTATGCATAGTTTGGGACCAGTCGACGGTGGGTGAAATGTGTCAAATAAAAAAAACTGGTACAGTGCTTTCAAAACAATTTGACGTTGTCCACTGAATAAAAATGTATGTAGACATGTTTGTAGATTTATATCCCAGTTTTCATTTGTTGTCTAAATCTAAACATTAACCAGAACTATCCAAAATATGGCTTATTCATCAAAGACTGAGAAGTTTACTCCCCTAAAATTTTGGCTTCTATCAATTTTACGATCATCTTACATACGTCAAGCATACGTAGCAATGCACGTCAGAATATCAGAAATGGCTCTTATAGTCCAGCAAGACAATTTTCTCCAAAATCTTCCAGTTGGATTTCGGTACTGGCTCCCTATCGTCGCTGGGGAGCGTTTGGCAAAATATACCATATTTATTTAAAGTCAAAATAAACACAACGACAGTATGTTGACGTCGATTTGGCGGTCACACACTGAAACGAAACAGTAAAGATGAAATCCTACTAATGAAATAAAGTCGTGAAGTCCAGAATACAATTTCTGATAAAAAATCATTTCTAAAGTGATATTGGGATGAAACAATCATTTGGTGATCATGGGCTTGTGAAATCAAGAATAAAATTATTTATCGTAGTGATTTTTGGATTCTGGATGGATGTCAGGCAGTCTTACTTTCAGCAGTTGATAATCCAGGTATTACGTTAGGATATCATTCAAGTTCCTTAGCTTTTTGTTTTGTTGTATTACGTAGCAATGAAATCATATCGTTTATGTTAATTTATGTATGCAGATACTAACAGAAAAAATGTTTACTATAATTGTATTATATATAAGTAGGCACACATGTATATAAAGAAACATTTCAGTTTAGATAACGGATGTCATTTTAAACTACCTGCATTTTAAATCGTGATTGTTTCACGAATTTTTTTTTTCTCTGACAAAAATACTAGCGATTTTGGATAAGGTCTTGTTTTATTAGAATAGTTAAAACGTGGAAAATAAATTCAATAGTCAGAAGTACTTAGTGGGATAACGACGACGTTATCACTTCGTCGGCTTTTGCTCGTATTTCTCGTACTCTCGCTCATCTTCTTGCACCTACCCTACTGTAGTTTGGTAGTCTACTCATCCATATTTTGCATAAATCATGGGTAAAACGGAAACATTTATTTCACAACTAGTTTTCGCCAGCGTGTATGTAGGTAATCGCGGTAAAAAATACTTGTTCTTCCTCAGACTCTAGAGCGAACTCAATGTTGTTCTTAACAAAAGTATCCAGTGGTTTTGTCACTCTGTCACACCAACGCTGCAGCAATTATTATCTACTTTTATTCCCAATATAAATATTAACTATCGTAACGACCTGTCATCGTTAATGACAATGGCCTCAATTTGAACGACAGTGTCTACTAGTCTGTGTCGTCTAGCTCCGAAACGGTC
Organism: Phragmatobia fuliginosa; assembly: GCA_932526445.1. NCBI lineage: Eukaryota > Metazoa > Arthropoda > Insecta > Lepidoptera > Erebidae > Phragmatobia > Phragmatobia fuliginosa. The sequence continues at coordinate 3,157,642 of OW052059.1, read as the reverse complement.
AGTGTCAAGTGTGAATGAAAATAGATTACCTTTCAACGTGGGTTGTGGCTTGTAAACGGTTCATTAACAGCGACTGCAATTGTCATTTAAAAAATTATTTACGAAGTTTTTAAAAATACAGTTGTTTATAACTTTTATCTTTCATTTTAATAACTAGCTGACTACTAAAAAAATCCAAAACATCAATTTTTCGTTAGGAGTATTTCGTACCTACCGATATTTTTATCTGCTGTATACTTAACTGCCTAAATCTTTATGAAAGAAGGTAACATGATCTAAGATAGCCAAGGTTTTATCCCAAGTTAACAAACATACCTAATATCCCCTGTCCTTGACATGAAGATTGAAAGGGCTAATCCGATTTTGGAATCCCAAGGCTTAGAGGAAATGGAATAAAAAGGAAAATAATGAAAGAAAAAAGTGTTGTTCCCGTCACAAAAAGTACTCCTTATATGCGTTTATGTATGTGTTAAGTCACGAAGTTATCTTTCATCTTTTTTTAAATACTATTATAACATATAATGCAGTTTTTAAGCTTTTACCTGTCCCAGGTATTTATATTTTTATGAAAAAGTCTATGATTTTTTCCAAAATAATGTCCGTTGTTGGTTGTGGTTTTTGATTTAAATTCGTTCTCCCGGTTTGGATATAGACCGAACAATACATGGACAGATATTTTACCTATAAAAAATATATTTATAAACCATATGATATTTAAACATTTAGATTTATTTGATGTGATATGATTTGATAAAAAAAAAAAACATTTGTAATGTTTTTTATGTACAAAATGCAAACAAGCGGTTACCTGGCGGTGTTAAAACCACCACCCAGGGGCAGCTGAAAATGCTAAAGCACACTTGTGTCTTAAGACACCTGCCCTCCTTCCCCCCACAGTAAATGGGAACGTCTTATTTTGATCTACCTCACAGACATTTCGTACTGCAACAAAACATACAGAGAGACAATTTTTTTTTGAAATAAGTAATGCATTTACTGAAATTATATTGAAATTAAAGCTGTTAATTTGAAACTACAATGAGACACTAATTTCAATCATCAATTTTATTTATAAAAAATTAAATCTCCTAATGTTTAACCTCTTTAAAACAATATTTCTATAACAAAATTGTCTATTATCTGTTAATTTCTGTCATTCGTTCTCGACAACGACAACATTTTTTACCAAGTACATACAGAATTATAGTCTTTAACAAGATTTCTTCAAAATACTCCAGCTTTGTAACAAGTACGTATCATACGTATGTCTTTGGATACGTTTGATTGCTCAGAGGATCTTGAGGAAACCTGTTCGAATCCATGCACAGAAGACTGTGGTGTACAGTATATTGAGGTTAGCAAGACAGTACAGTCTGTTCTATATAAGCCATAGTAACCCATTTTTTTTCAAGCTTCTCAAGCTCAAGCTGATGTTCTTTACATGTTGTAATACCATACTCTCTTAACTCAACTTACATACTCTCCTCTAAACTACTAATTTCTTTTAAACATTAATAAAAGATCTCAATCAATACAGTGATATCCTTCTTAGTATATTTTTAGTTTCTCAACGCATCTTCTCAATCATACATTCAAATCCAAGAAGAATAACTGATCGGAACCTAACAAGATGCAGGCCTATATCAGTTGTTTAACTGACTGCCTGTCTTTGTAATATTATTACATTCTACACCGGCAGAATTATCGACATCGGCACAGATTGCATAATTAAATATTTACAATCCGAACCCATTAGATCTACGCATCTCGTCTTTAAGTAAGCAGGTTGAAGTACTTTGGTTTTTAGGATTTTATGGGATAGTAAAGCCCCTCTCGATGTTGCTATTACATAGAATACTAGTTTTGAATTATAAAAGAAACGTGAATTATATGTTAACTAGCTTTCGCCCGCGCCTCCGCCCGCGTCTATGTCGGTCATCCCGGTAAAAAGTAGCCTATGTCCTTTTTCAGGCCTTAGACTTTCTGGGTACAGTATTTCATTTAAATCGCTGCATTGGTTTTTGAGTTTTTATACATTAGACAGACTAGACAGACAGACGCGGCTTTGATGTTATGAATATGTTGTTATGACCGCATATAGCTTTTTGAAAGGCTATAGATATCAGCCAACTATGCAGGATATATTATAAACACAGGTGCACTATCTGTTCACTATCTGTTCATAATCCGATGGAACGGCTCTCCGACACAACCGGGGAGTGATCAGGTGCAGTTCTGACAGTTTTATGTGCTATCCAAAGCACGAGAGTTAACACTAACTTAAAAAAATTATGCTGAAGGCATCTCTATCATCAGAAAAACGTAGTAACAAAACTAAATTGCTCTTGTCTTGTCTTAGAGGTTTTAGTGAGACTCAATGCATAATACTACTCGTTTTCCAGCTAAGGAAAACGAGTAGTATTATGCATTAACGAATGCCAAATCAATATGCAAACCATTGGCCTTCTCGATGTCTGTGCCATACTTTAACCATTTATCCCCTTGTGTTTTCAGCCACCAGTGAACTTTGCTGCCAAACCCATCGTGTGGATCCTCGGTGGACCTGGTTCTGGCAAAGGCACCCAGTGTGAGAAGATCATCGCGAAATATGGCTTCACTCACTTGTCGACCGGTGATTTGCTGCGCGCTGAGGTGAAGAGCGGTTCTGATAGGGCCAAGAGCCTCACTACTATTATGGAACAAGGTGATGTATTGGTTTTTTTTCTTCCTTGCCTTTATTTCCAAGATTATTTAGGGTCGGCTAGTTAGTTTTATCGGTTTTACCTGAATATCAGTTTTACCACGGAGCGACTGACATTGGACCTCCGTAACCCTAAGGAAGAACTGAAATTCGATGGTTAAACTAGTCAGTATATTTGAGGGCACTGACTTCCCAAGAACGACGAACGACAACCGGGACCGAGGGCTTAGCATGCTCTCTGAGGCACGGGCGTGAATGGCGGCTGCTATTAAAAATTTCCCGTTAGAAAAACTCATTAACACTTTTCGGTCCGACCCGGGATTTAAACCCGAGACCTCTTGATTAGCCGTCGCTTACGCTAACCACTATTCTAACAAGACAGGGTATGTCGTTATTATTTAAATGTTAATGTGAGTTTTTTACGTAGCAATCATGAGGTGACGAATTTCAAATGTCCTTTTGTACCATAATTAGGTAAAGCTGAACAGAGATCGTATTCACTATACAAATTATTCATGTGCGGAATGAAAATCGATTCTCGCTTTTAGGTTAACCGATATTTACACTAATAGGATAGTTCATTTGTAACATTTTCATGCTTACCAACTCAAGCCATCATCATCAATTTACTTGTAGTACAAAAATCGAAAGAGTTCAGTTATCTCGAAATACAGTATATCTCCTGGGAGAAAGAGGAACAATATTTTTGGGACGAGCTTCTCCAAAATAGTGATAATAATTGACAATTCTTCTTTTTCTGCAACATATTTGCATCCACTGTTTGATATTATACCTCTTGCATGGTTCTCTATTCGCTTTTGGATGTGACGTATCAACAACAACAAGTGGTCAATCAACACTTCAGCTTCCTGTTCGGTGTCCCCAGAATAGAATTTTATAGCTTCATCTGTCATCGTTCCTTCGGCAGACATGTATGGCCTATTACCATTTTAGTTGCGAAATTCTTCTATCTTTATCAAAGAGTTGCTTGCGTTAGCATATGTTAGAATGACAATTCTAATAGAAACTAAATTCTTGAAACTTGATATAACTGTGATAGCTTGCTTTTAGATAGATTGAGGAATGGATTAAAGCCCGAGTTATCGATTTGTTAGTTTGAGGAAAAGTGGCAAGGAACATATGGTTTTAACATTAAATTTTTATTTAGGTCAGTTGGTGCCAAACGATGTAGTCCTCGATCTCCTCAAGGAAGCGATGGAGGCGCGTGCTGCTGAAGCAAATGGGTTCCTCATCGATGGCTACCCGAGGGAGAAGTCTCAGGGTATTGAATTCGAGAAGGCTATCGCACCTGTTACTGTGAGTAGCTAGCTTATGTCATACTAATTGTAAGACGTATACGAAGAGAGGTAGGAAGTATAGAGATGTTTTTTAAAATCTTTAACAAATTATTGTTCTTTTTGGCCCTTCTTTGCGTCCGTTTAATGCATGACTTAAATCCACGCAATACAGGATCTATATCGAGAGTTTTCTTTCTTTTTTGATAAAAAGGGTAATTGAAATCATCTTACATTATTTACATAAATCAAAGAAACTTACTTTTTCCTGAAATACTTTTTTCTTTCTTTTCAAGAAGTAAGAATATTCTTCTTTTGAATCACTTGTAATATATATTTTTAATTACTAAGAAATCAGGGTGTTGATAGAATATGTTCTTCTAACCAGGTCATAATTTACTTTGAAGCGTCATCTGAGACGCTTACAAAGCGTCTGTTGGGTCGTGCGCTGAGCTCAGGCCGCGCTGACGACAACGAGGAGACCATCAAGCTCCGCCTGAAGACCTTCCTAGACAACAACCAACAAGTGCTGGACCAGTACCCTGACAAACTCTGCAGGGTAAGTGGACAAAAATCTCTTTGATATTTGTCATCATCATCATCATCAACAGCCTTTAACGGTCCACTGCTTGACATAGACCTCTCCTTGAAAATTAGGTTTTGGCCTACTATACCACGCTGGCCTGACGGGTTGGTATAGGGTTGGTTTCAAGTTTTCCTTCTCTTTCCATTGATGTTGTCTTGCGTAGTTTATCCCTTAGTCGCCTTTTACGACACCCGCGGGATGAAAAGGGGTGGTGACACTCTGTATTCTTAATCCGTCAGCACACGTTGTTATTTGTATAGCTACGAAACCAACGAAGTAACTTTGAACAAGCAAGCGTTTTCATTTGGTACTAGATGAGTCTCGCGCTGTTACCCGTGTTCATTGTTGCAAATCGTGAGTAATGCCGCGGATCGAAGCTAGTATAAAAAAGTATTTTATTTTACCTTACTACATCAGCTCTCTGCTTGTGAAAGTAACGTTAAAATCGGTTCAGCCGTTCTAAAGATTACGCGTAACAGACAAAAATTTTAAAAATTCCTTTTTTTTGAGTAAGTACTGTATAACACTCCAAATTTTATTAATTTATATATAGTAGATATAGATGAAGTGCAATATAGATACAGAAATACTAATTTTTAAATTCTAAAGAATAAATGTACCTCTTTCTATTTTTGCGTCTGGCAACTTCACAAAAATGTCGCAAATAAAAAGTATTGAAATAGTCCTTTAAATTCAAAGAATTTTATTCGATCTCCAACTCATACAAGACTTTTGAATTTCGAAAACAACACTTGTTTTGAAACTAGTGTTGTTTTTTAAATAAAACTGTCAAAGGTACTATTCTGCCTGATGGAAAGCATGAGTAGAATCCCAGTGGTCACCATCTTCTTTAATACTTTTTCAATTTTAATTGGTATACGAGTTTCAATATTTAAATATTAATTTCCAGATAAACGCCGAACAGAGTGTGGACGCCATATTCTCGGAGGTGGAGAAGATCCTAGACCCAATAACTACCAGCGCCGTTGCTGTCGCTAATTAAATAAATGCACGCACAATCTTATAGATAATCTGTACATAATCAATATTCTACATTAATTTTAATGAAATCGTTAATTAAATAGGATTTTGTTTTGTCTGTGTTTTCATTGGCTTCATGTTTAATTGTAAGCACAACGCCACTGTGCTTATAAAGAAAGTATTTGTGTTTAAAATTAGCTTATAAATAATTTTTTTACTGCGAAGATTCTCCTCTACGGCTGAAAACGCATTTATTTGTGCTTCAGTCGCAAGTGACCATGTGTGCCGATAATCACTTACCACGATGTGTAACATATACTCATTTACCCTCGATATAAAATTAATTTTAACAAAAAAAACCTACTTCAAACTATTCCGAGTACCCAAATCGCGACAATTGTGCCTATGATATTTGAGGAGTTCCCTCGATTTCCTTGGGATCCCATCATCAGAGACGACCACCTGTGAGCTACGCCCATTCCAATGTAAAAAGAATTTTTGAAATCAGTTCATAAACGACTAAATTATCGCTGAACATACATAAAAATAAAATAAAAAAAAAGATTCCGACGAATTGAGAACTGAAAGAAAAGTTCTGTATAAAAATATCTATAAAAAGAACTAACTCCTCTATATCGCAAAGATTATTTACCGGAATAATTATACTGCTGAATCGGTTTCTAATAGCATTTTTAAATCAAACAATAACAATCAAATCAACAATATGACTGCACAGTTGGCCTAGTGGTTTAGGCGATCGCCACTTCACTTTCTACTCCGCTAAGTGTCGTGGGTCAAATCCTACGTGGGACAACACATTGTGTGATTCACAAATTGTTGTTCTGAATCTGGGTGTTGCTTGTGTGCGCTTCATGTATGTTTGTAAAGTCCCCATCTACACAGATTTTATATTCCTAATGCGGGAGTTATCTTTTTTAAACAAATTAATATATCATTGATTAGTTTCAATAACGCCGGGAAAATTTCGAACAATATAGAAAATTATTACTTTTGCACCTAATTTATAGATTGTTAAGGTTATTTTTTTATATATCTGCCAAAATGAGTATACCAAAATGACTCGGCTGTGCGTGATGGAAAGCACACGCAAAATCCAAAAGTGTTGGTCACCATCCTCATTTGTGAGTGCACACAATGCAGCATAGTGACCCACACTATGACGGCCTAGTGAAATGTTTATGCATCATTAGGACGCTGGTCTCGCACTCACCAGCGAAATAGAACAGCACGAAAGCCTGTCACTTTTAGGTTTGTCTCACATCGGTAGTACCGCCCCGCTCGAGCCGGCTATGTAAACATACTAGCTTTTGCCCGTGGCTCCACCCGCGAGTGTGTTGATTTTCGCGGTAAAAAGTAGCCTATTTCCTTTCCCGAGGTCCCATATATCTTTATGCCAAAATTCATCAAAATCGGTTCAGCGGCTTAGGCGTGAAAACGTAACAGACAGACACCTAATTACTACGTCAACCTAATTACTAAGTCAAGTTAATTTAAGCCCTTTTTCAATTGACAAATTTGTTTCCTTTGCCTTTTCAACTTCTATAAGAAGTGATCTGACATCTATCAATCACGTTTCATTTTAGAAATACAGTTTTTATATTAATATTTTTATATATTAAATATCAAACAGCCAGAATTAAGAATTGCAATCAAAATGTAATTTACAACCTTTAGCTTATACCTACTATCTAAATTATGTCAAACCAGAACAAGTCAAATGCAGAGGAAAAGAAATGTGCATTGCCATGTGTATTCAGGCATCTCCAATGCGCTAAGGTAAAAATATAATATTGATCTTACTAGTACTTCTCTGCCTAAGAATAATAGCATCTGTCAATTCTTATTAGGCCATTAAAAACATTATTTATCATATTTATTTTCAGAAATGCCTGAGAAACTAATTCCAGAAAATATAGTAATCCCCGTATATAATATAATTTATAAAGTGAAAAAATGTTAATGGCAGCATTGTAATATTTGTGTAGTTGTATTAATGTATAAGTTATCAGGGTTTGATGTTAAAAACCCAATAATATTTTTCAGCCACCTCGTTTAGCCTTGCGTTTAGCCAACAAACCTATAGTATGGGTTTTAGGTGGGCCGGGTTGCGGCAAAGGCACTCAGTGTCACAGAATAGTCGCTAAGTATGGCTTCGCTCATCTGTCAACCGGTGATTTGCTGCGTGATGAGGTGAAGAGAGGATCTGAAAGGGCTAAAACCATCAACGCTCTTATGAATCAAGGTAAAGAAGAAATACGCCAGTCTGAAAACGGCAACATTCATGCTGTTCTATTTCGTTTGAGAGTGCGAGACGAGAGGCTCAATGTTGCGGAAGCTTCTCACTAGGTCGCTATAGTGTAGGTCTCTCTTAGATTCTAGTCACACTTTTCATTGGGCAAAGAACAATCAGTTTGTATTGCTTACTCATAAATATAAAAAAATATGTTAACTGTTCGTGTCTAGCCTTGTATTTAACACTTTAATTCCACATCTTTGAAATCAGTTGAAATCTTAGAGAAAACTTGAAATCACGAATAAATTGTGTGATGTAGGCATTATTATGTTGGCAAAATTAGACGATCGGTTCCCGGACAAACAGACCTTTTTTAAATTCAACAGTCCGAAATTGAAACTTTATCAATATACCTATATGGTTACGATAACATTTGAAGTTTTAAAATTAATTTTAATAAATTAGACATTTGGCAATTTCAACATTATGGTTCTAAATGAGCTAAAGGTTCGATATTACTGACAGTTTTTGTGCTCTTTAACTTCAGCACGTAGCAAGCACATCATAGCATCATACATTCATTCGTTGAATTCAGAAAGCTGTAAGGGTATTCAACTAAAACTTTTGAATACATTAAAACAAACGTATGAAATTCACTTGACTGCGCAGGTACTGTATGTGACTGCTGTGCTCGAGGTTTCGGGTACGATTCCCGGGTCGGACCAAATGTTTGTATGATCCACGAATATTTGTTTCGGAGTTATGATGTTTTCTATGTTTAATATATTAGAAAAAAAATAATGTTTTGTATTTATATGAGGTGTCTTACTAGATAATACAAACTCTGCTTATTTTGATACTAGATGGCGTTGTGTGTAAGATGTCCGAAATATTTAAATTGTTGTTCTCAAACAGGTAAACTAGTCCCAAACGATATAGTCCTGAAGCTTTTGAAAAAGGGAATAGAGGCTAGCTTAAATAAAGCCAACGGATTTCTTATCGACGGCTACCCGCGCGAATCACACCAAGGGGCGGAGTTCGAAAGGACTATTGCTCCTGTTACCGTAAGTATATAAATTGGAGGCTTTATTACTTCAAAATTAATGTTCAGACAGTTTCTGACTATAGTTAACTACCTATATAATTATCTAAGAAAGACTATAAAGCTGACAAAACATAGATTTCTACATCACTTTAGCATTTATTTTTATTAACCGACTTCAAAAAAAGGAGGAGGTTCTCAATTCGTCGGAATCATTTTTTTTTTATGAATGTTCAGCGATAATTTCGTCGTTTATAAACCGATTGCAAAAATTCTTTTTGTATTGGAATGGGGGAGCTTACAGGTGGTCCCATCGTCACCATATCGGGCTCTGATGATGGGATCCCAAGGAAATCGAGGGAACTCCTCAAATATCTTAAGCACATTTTCGCGATTTGGGTACTCGGAATAGTTTTTCTTTTGAAGTCGGTTCCTTTTTGTTAAAATTATGCTAAGACAATATACTCAGTGCATAAGTACAAACATTATTTCGTTCAGGTGATAATTTACTTTGAGGCCACAAATGACACTCTCAAAAAAAGAATGCTACATCGAGCGTTAACTTCAGGCCGATTTGATGACAACGAAGAGACTATTAAACTGCGGTTGCAAACCTTTTTCGAGAATAACCAACTAGTACTCGATCAATACCCACATAAATTGCGCAGGGTAAGACTTAAAACTGTCGCCTTCATATATTTTTTTATATTCATGTTACAACAGTTATGTAGCCAACTCTTGAAAATTATGAATTACTATTTTATTGTTCGTTAAATAATATGAACCGTTTGGAGTAGAGACGCTTGGTTTATAGCTCGTGCCATATTTAAACGATTGCTAAGCATCTGATCGAAGCTTCCCGTGACCAAAAGGCTGGTCTTTTTCTAGCACAGAGGACAGGAAAGACACTTTTTCTTTCTTGCAAGGTGGCAGTCTTTTGGGAACGCTACCAGTTAGTGATGACGCGGGGAAAATGTTTACGCTTTTATGTAAATATTGGAAATATTATTTAAGTGTGATAAGTGATAACTGTTAAATAATAAATGGTTTATTATACTTATCGGCGCAACACAACATTCAACGTACTACGTCATAGCTGCACGTGTTCTCATTGACGTAAACAACAAGCAACGGTCGACCGCCCCACTACAATGCCTATAAAATGACACCCGCTGCAGCGGAGAGAAGATTCGTTTGTCTGCGCTCGGACAGCAAACACTTAACTTATTGTGAAATATTCGAAGCTGTGTAATCAATACTAATTATTATTAATTCTGGTTGAAACAAAGTTTATTTTAAGTTACTTCTGAAAATGGAATACTCCAATAATAATAATAGTAATGACGTCACTGTTTTTAAAAACCTTACCGGGCACACCGTTTCGTCATACTATATCGTAATAGGTAGAAAATTTAACAAAACTATTTTATTTACAGATAAATGCGGATGGGTCAGTAGACACAATATTCTCTGAGGTGATTAAAATACTTGACCCGATCGTGGCTCGCACACGCCCTGCCGCCGTTATAAATTGAATAACTTGTTCCTTCAACTTAATTAATTAGTTTTACAACTTGTGTTCATATTATTTTTATAAATATACAACTGTTTTAGGTTTCAAAACCTAACAAAAAGCGTCTTTTTCTACCTTTAATATTTAAGGCATAACATGGATAAAGTAGCTACAAAAATAATGAATAGGCGATATGGCACTTACGTATTTTGTTTTAGGCAACTTGACTCATCATAGCTCATACAGGTCTTATACATTTTAGGGTGAGACATTACAAAAGAGCAAAGAGTCAATTCTTTACCGATCAACAATTTTTAAAAGATATTTTATTTAATCTACTTACACACAAAGGATATAAAAGGTGGCATCTTCAAGGTTGTCGTTAACTAATACAATTGAAATTTTATAAATGTGTCACTGACGTTTTCCCAGCTAAACTAATTTTAATAATAATTCAGCCTAGAGATTATTTGATTCTTAAGAAAGAACATAAGCTACTTTTATCGCAGTAACCAATCACCATATATGTGGGCCTTTAAAAATATTTCGAACTATCGAACATTGACGATCATTGAGTTTGTGGGACACCTAAGCAGCTTATTTACATTGTCATTTCGAACTAAATAGAACAATTTATTATGAAGCTAACTAACATAATATTGGTTTTAAATTTGCCAATTTGAAGCAAATGTAAATTCAGCCGTAGAATAAATCAGCATTCACAATTGCCTTCAATTTATCATTGTTGGTTTATCAAGTTACAAACTTGACAGATTACTGTGGGTTTCATTTTTCGAATTAATATTTAGAGACAGGAAGCGGGCAAACCAATAACGAGTGATGTGTTTATTTCTAGTGGTCGCTTCGTAAACGTAGGCAGTTGATGCTGGGTGTTGCCTGTGCTACATTGCTGCTACTACTATACTCATATTTCATATACCATACATGACTTTGAAAACGATTCAAATGTAATACAAATGTTAGGATCATCATTACAGCCATAGGCAGCTGCTGCCAGCCAACCGCTAATCGTTGGGTAAACGAGGACTTGGGTGGACACCACGTCTCGGCAAACGTAGTATAGGCCACGTCCGCAGGCCAGGTGAAGTGATGATTTACGCATGATATTAGAATAATAAAATAAAAAACAGAGTAGTTTAAATGTATTATTTATACGAGATTGTAATGAAGTGTTGGTCGTCACAGGTCGTTATACCTCACACCATCACACCAGGTATGTTTCACTACTTTGAATGTAGCTGTTTGTCGATTCTGAAGCTATAGATAAACTCTTTTATTCTCTTCCTTTTCCTCCTCGTTGGCGGAATACAAGTGCGCTGAGATACATATAACCAAAAAACGAGATTGAGGAGAGGGCGGCGGGCACTCATTGTACAATTAAAAGTTTAGTCCCTAATAATTCGGGGATCCCTAACCTTTCTCGCTTACACCGATGATTACAATGCAGATTTGAAATAACAATGCTTCAAAATTGTCATTCGTCTTTTGTAATTGCTTTAAGGCATATCTATTTGAGTTGACGTTGAGAGTTGTGGAACAGATTCTATTCAGCATTTGCGGTTTTGGCCTTCTTTGCGATTGGATCAATAATTTTCGTCACCTGAGAGAATATCTCATCTGGAGAGGCGTCTGCGTTAATCTGCAACAAAAAATTAATTATCCACCAGTATTACATTTCGTAAAAGATATGTGCTGGTTTCCGCTACCCGATCATAATAGTGTAAAACATGTAAAATAATTATAAAAACGTAACGTAATATATAAATAAATAAATATTTTGGACATCTTACACACAACATCATCTAGTCCCAAAGTAAGCAGAGCTTGTGTTATGAGAGACAACTGATATAAATACATAAACATACTTTTTTTTGTAAATACATACATATTAAACATAGAAAAACACCCAGACTCTGAAACAAATATTTGTGGATCACACAAATATTTGGTCTGACCCGGGAATCGAACCTGAGACCTCTTGATCATCAGCCGTATACGCTAACCACACACACATATATTAAATCATCATTTTTATAAATTTTGAGCTTTTCGCATCTAGCTCGTGCCAGCTATTTTACGCAAGTCTTCACCTGGTCTGTGAGCGTCCTACACCACTTTAATCAATTGTTTCAATAATCAATTTATTAAGTTTTTCAGACCTTTCTTTTATTAATATTAAAAACCTTAAAGATTAAAAATCTGCTGATTTGAATGGCTTACCCTTTTAAATTTTATTTTGTACTCGTTAATGATGTCTGGGACGTTGGATAAGAAGGTTTGAACACGCATTTTGATCGCATCATCGGTGTCATCAACGCGGGTTGGCGCCTTGTCCTTGCGCTCCATCAAACGTTTCAGAAGTTGATCAGCGCTAGCTTCTAAATACAATATGGCCTGAAGGGAGAACACGGGAATTCTCAATACAAACTATCTTAATGAATCATGATTTGTCTTGAGACAAATCATCATACTTAATAAAGGATGCAGAATAAAGAAACAGCTTGTTTGAAAAGAAAAAATATGATGGTGTCGGGTTAAAAATACGAAGCATCACCACCATTTTTCATTCCACGGATTGATAAGATCCGGTTAAGGAAGTGAGTGTTGTTAGGTTTTTCTAACAATGAATTTTTAATTACAGCCAGTAGTTTGGTCCTCAGTCAGTACCTTCAAATATACTGACGACTGGTTTAACTTTCAAATTTAGTTAGCCCTTAGGGTTGCGGAGGTCCGATGCCACTCGCTCTGTGGAGAAACTGGGACAAAAAGGCTAGAAAAATGATGATGATAATGAACAGTAATGACCAAATGTCACAGTGTGTGTAAATTGATGAAATTTATATAATCTACGTTGACCGGGTCGTCATTACAAATCTATTGACCCCTCATTTACTGAAGTTAGGTCGATAGCTTATGGACACACATACACACACTACCAAAACTATTACACTTCCTTTTAGCTTCATCGTAGTCGGGTAATTATAACATACTACTTTTGACGCTGATCTGATATCGTGGTAAGCATGTTTCGGGTTAATATATAGCCTATGAGACTCACAAATAATGTGGCTTTCTATTTGTAAAAGAATTGACAAAATCGCTTCAGTGAATCTCGGGATATAGCTACTTACTGATGGAATAGCGATGGTCCTCTCAAAAGCAATGCCTTGGAATCTGTCACGTGGATATCCATCTATAACGAACCCTTTTGTACTGTGCTGAGTTGCCAACATCATGTTTTTCACCATATCCAAGACTATGTCAGTTGGAACTAGACCTCCTGCAAGCGTAAGGTTACGAGGTACTTTAGAAACGGCAACTAGTTTTTGGTATATGCTAAAGACTGGAAAGAGTTTACTGAAACTTGTAAAAGATTTTTCACATGTATGCCTGCCCAAAATGACTTCCTTTTTTTTTAACGTGTGGAAGGCCCAGCGGACCGTTACCCCACCTGCGGTTTACGGCGGGTGATGTGTCGGATGACTCTACCTTGCCCGAAGCATGAGCTTAATCCAAGGTCACCATACACATTGCAAATAATTTAGTATGGTAACCCACATTGCGGTCTATTGGATGGATGGATATCTGCTTCATTGGGCCTACAGTCTCGTACTCACCAACGAAATACATCATCACGTATGCTGTCATTTATTTAAGGATGATCTTCTGTGAGAGTGTAGTATCACCCGGATCGAGACGGCTATTTCGCGTTGAAATCTACGTGCCTCTATTATCTTGTTAAATAGTGGGTACATATTTATCAGTAACTTAAAAGTTCTCCATTAAAATACAATTCGTACCCCGAGCTAGAACAGTGTTGAGGCATTTAGCCCTATCGGAAGAAGTGGCTGCCTCGGCGCGCACTATGTTACCAGTAGACACATGTGTGAATTCATATTTCTTGGCAATTTTCTCACACTGTGTACTCTTGCCGGCGCCAGGACCCCCTATGATCCAAATTATGGGCTTTTTGTTGACATTGATTACTCTCTGAAACATAAGAACATTAACAGTATAGCGGCGTAGCAACCGCTTAAACCACTAGGTTTAAGCGGTCGCTACGCCGCTCTCTACCCCGCCAAGTGTAGTGGGTTTAAATCTCACGTGGGACAACACTTTGTGTTATACAGAAATTGTTGTTCCGAGTTTGGGTGTTCTTTACGGATTGTACGGATTTGATTATACGGACAACTCATCAGGGGGTGATGTAGTAAAAGTTTGTGCAAAACCAAAACTACCAGTTCGATTATAATGTGATTTTCAGTAATTTGTTAGTGGTTGATTAATTGAAGGTTCTTAGATAGTTGATTAAATTAAGATTCGGAATGGGACACAGGAGAAATATATTTTATTTACCTACTACATAGAACTCGATAGGTAGATACCTAGGGACTTATTTCTGAGATACCTACATTATTATCATTAAACTACAAGTACCAGTAAACTATATCTAATATAATGTAAGGATATCATGTTTAAATATAAATTATACGGATTCGAAAACATCTTGTCTCAGAACAACAATTTATATCATATAAAGCGTTATACCAGATCCTATCGGAATCACAACACTTAAGACGCAGTAGGAAACAGCAAGTATCATCATTTGAAGTACAATTTTAGTTTTTATGGTGGGTATACCATTGAAGAATATATTTCATCATATCCTGATGATTACTTAATAAACAGATTTTTTATGAAAGCAAATTAATTTATGTAAAACTTACATTATTTTGGTAAGCTTTGCATTTCGGTGACATGCATGATAGTGGACACCCAGGCTGTTTGTCTACCACAGGTTCTTCACAACTCACACACAATTTCTCCTCCATTTATCTGCTTGTCACTATTCGGCTATTGCAATTGTATTTTGGATTGGGTTTTTAAATTTTATAAATAACGGAAGGCATGTTTGATGGTTTATGCCATTCTTTCAATTCCATAAACTAAATATGTCACATATACAATGTCAGATCAGTCTAGAATGAATTCAGCACATTGTTATATATATCCTCTATGGAGCTAAGGAGCACAGAGTAGTGTGTATTTACCTGAGGTATCGATAGAAGTATGATGAAAATCCCTTAGATTCTCCGACTTCATAGGGACGCGTGAATAAGAAGGATGTGGTCTTTCTATAAAAATCACTCCAACGGTCGGATTCATATGCCTTACTTAGGAGGTTGGAACTATGCGCTTTCTACAATAACTCGTGCGACCTAAGATGGCACCTGACTCAAATGTCAGTCGTTTAAAGTACTGAGCGCAAGAAAAATATACTTTATTCTAGTTTTATTAAATTTCAACATTTATTTTGCTATAAGTAGTTTCTCATAACATACTACTTTATCTTAAGTGGTACTTTACTACCTGAGTTAAGAAAATACATATGCATACCAATAGGAAGCAGGCCTCATTCATTATTTACCCGAATGCATTCTTCGTGCAGTGATTTAAATAATATTAGATAATACCTAATATCATTTTAAATGAAATTAGGAACTGAAATATGGTTATAAATTACAATTTTAAATCGTCATGATAAGCCTTTTAATCGTAGTCTCTAAATATCATATGTATATGGATATTCTTTATTTTAAACTATGGCGTCTCATAGTCGTCATGCTGTTTTTTTTCGTGTGATCTTTCTTAAAACAATTGGGTTATCCAAAAAAAAAAATTGGTTTGTTAGACGAATCTAATGATATATTAATAAAATAAATTCGTGTAGTAATTTATATGACATTAGGTAATACCTAATAAACTAAAATTATTACGTAAAGATTCGTGCAACGGTAATAGTGATGCTAACGCTACTCGCAAGACGACAGAGGGGTATCACGCGGGGGAACGGTATCATGTTTCGTTTTGAGCCAGGTGCCATCTTAGCTTGCACGAGTTATAAGATGCTTCTACGTCATCGGGTCTGCAATCTCACACTGACCAACTAAATACGACAGCAAGAATGTCATCATTTTTAGGTAGGTTTTGTGTGTGAGGGTAGTACCGCCGATTGAGCCTGCCTAAAATCAGTGTAACTCTACTGCCTTCAGGTTTCCCATTAAAATATTATTATTTTTCGATCGTCATTTAATGTACAGGCCGGGGAGGAGGCGCGAGCGCTATAAAGCGCGTGCCATAGAATTTTTGAGTGGTGCCCCTACACAGAAGGGGGCCATCTACAAGCGGTAGGTGGCCCGAGGTGCGTCGGGGTTCCAGGGACTCCTTTCGAGGGTATACCTGGTTCCTCAACACACAGTACCCGAGACGGCGTGCGGTTTAGGTCGGCTCGAGTCCTACATAGCCACCAACGTGTGGCATCCGTGGGGATTTCCGCTCGAACAAAACATAAAAGGGGTGTACTTTCTTTCAGTAAAAAATATGCACAAATAATGAAATTCAATTTATTTACGATTAATTATCAAAATATTCCACCTTATTCTAGATAGAGTATGAAGTATTCGTACTTAGTATAATAAAAATAATATGCTTAACCTCTAGTGTATCAAACAAAAATATCACTTATGATAAATAGAACCTTTCGACTACAATACTGACTATTTGTAATTGAAGAAATTTCAAAAATATTTCAATTATATTTAGTGTTATTTTCATTAGAAGCCACTTGATACTCGGACTATAGTCGTCACAAAATAAGAAGCCCGTTTTGACATTTGTCATTTGACATGCCGCATGTAAGAAATTGAAAAATCAAATTCATAATCCTATTTAATTACTATGTTACCCATACACTATCACAACGCGTATCATAAATAAGCATCAAGTTTAACTTGAAATTGAAAAATTGCACTCAAAAACACGAATTAATAGTTACGCCACGATGACAAATGTCAAACCGGGCTTCTTATTTTGTGACGACTATAGTAGAGTAGGATTTAATGTTTTTACTGGCCGTTCGAAACGTCGGAAAATAGAAGGTATTATAACCTTTTTAATATTATCGTGAATAAGTCCCGTTTACCGTAAAAACATGTGTATGAGTTAAATTTAATCGCTAGAACTTCTTAGTGAGGCAAATAACTACCCCTACCTAAATTGTTCTATAAATACGCATCAGATCAGATCAAAACTTAATGTAAATACATAAAAATAATATTCTGAAGAGATTTATTTTTGCAGATCTATTTTGTTTTCTTTTTGGAGGGTACTCCAAGAAACGATTTTCATCTTTTAGCCCGGGGCATGTTTTACATGAATTTTATTTTAAGTGCTTGCGCACGTCAAGATCGTAAGCTGTCGAATATTATTTAATTTTAAGGTGAGCCGAGCGAGCAAAGCGAGCATACTGCGGCAACAGTTTGAAGTTGTTTTTTTCTCGACGTTTCACTATCTTGACGGAATAAGACAGTTTACGATTTTCACGAATTTGACCTACAATGAATTTGATAATACGCAACGAAATAGTGCAAATGTATCGCACATCAATTTTCATCACCATCAGAATTTGCATGCATCATTATACCACAACTTGAGTCGATTCATTTTATCTAAACTTAACTAATGAAGAGTCTGGCAGGTTACATTGTACAGTGACAGCTAGAGAGGGAGAAGAGACTCCTCCTGTTCCTTCTCCCTTTGACGGACAGCAACAGCTGTCTCCACTAGGAGGTATAGACACTTGAACTTGTCCTGATCTCCGTCCATTCCTCGCGGCACCACCTGAAGTTATTACCCCGAGTCAAAAACGGTAAATAAGGCCCAGTGTGACCAGTAATTTAGAATAGGCTTAGTTAAATAAAGTAATTAAAAAGAGAAAGAATTTGTTATAACTGTCAGGTGATGCCGGCATTAAAACACTACAACTAAAACGTTAACAAAACTATAATGAAAATCAAATGTGTTCGATATAAAATTTATTTACACAACAAACAGAAACTCGTCTCTAGCTAAAAACAAACAAAAATACTAGTTCCCTTAGCATTATAAAAAGTAGGTTGATTTTACAGAACTATGTTTTAACACCGACGTCGCCTACAGTAAACTTATAGTACACAAAAATGGTTGTTCCCAAAGTATGTTGCAACTGCTCTAAAAATTTCACATTAACATGATACGATACATTTTTGAAAATGAAGAGATAGGTACATATTTCGTGAAGTGTTTTAGTATTAGTAAACGCCGATAAGAGTGATGAGTGAACGCCAAGTTAGGAAATTAGGGACAGTTAAAGTATTTACGTAGGTCTTATTAACAAATTTAAATGGACGTAGTAAGAACTGTCTGCTGCAATCGACAGACAGACAAACTTAAAAAGTACTTTTATGATCATTCATCAACAATGTATCTCTAAAACAACACATATTCAGAACATAATACGAAGATGAAATTCAAACGTCTCTGATCTCTTATTCAAGCAACTATTTGCTCCACTTAAAACTGCTGAAATGTCACTGAAATGTGCCAAGTGTTAAGTGTGGCACCACATGTCAGTGGTGGCCACTTCAAGTTCCACGGCGACTGGTGGCGGTGGTGGTGGCTGTCGGGGCGGGCTCACCTGCATGCGCCTGCGCAGCGGATGGGGCAGTTGCGGCAAATGCGCCAGCTGAGGGTGGCCGAGAGCCTGCCAGTCCTCGCTACTCGACACTGCTTCTGGAGCCTGGTCGGCCATGTCTTCAGTGGTAGTGACGGTCACCACTGAAGCTGTACTGCTATAAGGGAAAGTTAAATGTTGGGAAGAAAGTACTTTGGTTTATTTGGGTGAATAGCGATCACGTAGACTTTTGTTAGTCATTCAACATCAACGTCATCAGTATATTGCAGGCCAATGTTGGACGTAGCCCTCTCCTATTGCATCCAGCTCCTGCCAGTCACTATACTAGATTATCATTTCACCTGGCCTGTACCCGTCCTATACCAGGTTTGAAGAGACGCAAGAACAAAATGTTTGTTAATCACTGCCAAATATAATTAGTTTAAGTGAAATAGTAGTTCAAGTGACACATGAAATTTAACCCATTGTGATGGAAATTTAAACATACGTTCTTCAGTCTTCAGAAAAAAACTGGTAAGTTCTCGACAAAATCATCAATACAGTTTTCAAATCAAAAGTATTAATTATTTGTTAAAAATTAATTAAACAAATATTAAACATGAAAACCGTCGTTCGTCGGTCGTTCATTGTTTTGCTAAGTATCCATATTTAGCTTCATTTAAACTTTATTTATTGTAGCAGAGGATCGAACTAAGTGGCGTGCAATTGGAGAAGCCTATGTCCAACAGTGGACTTCGATAGGCTGAGGATGATGATAATGATAAAAACTTTACAATACATTTATGAGTGACAATTAAATTTTCGTCTTACTTTCATATGTGAAGTAAAACCAAAGTTCACTTACTCTCTGGCCGCTGGATGTAGATCGTGATCCTCAGGTCCGTATCGTATGACGGACTGCCACACCGAAGGGTCATATTTGACCTCCTCTTCGCTGATGGTGCTTGAGTAACCCTCTTCTCCATCTCCTAGCTCATCACCGTCACTTCGGTAGACCAGCAAACCATCACCGTAGTCATGAGCTCGACTGTCTACACCATTCTGTGGGCACAACTTTTTTTGTAACCCTTATAAGTGGTTATAACACAAAACTCAGATGAGATGTTTAATATCATACAGGCGAAGAAGCCTTGTAGAGAATGAATCTACGAAAAAACTACCTCCTTCTACTTCTTAACTATCATTGTGTTATATCTTTGCATTCGTTAACATTATAAGTGCGAAAGTAACCGTCTGTTGGTCGCACTTTCACATCAAAATTACTGAATCGATTTAAATGAAATTTGGTACACAGCCTGAGCCTGAAAAAGGACATAGGTTTT
The DNA here is from genome assembly GCA_932526445.1 of Phragmatobia fuliginosa. Taxonomy (NCBI): domain Eukaryota; kingdom Metazoa; phylum Arthropoda; class Insecta; order Lepidoptera; family Erebidae; genus Phragmatobia; species Phragmatobia fuliginosa. The sequence continues at coordinate 3,137,415 of OW052059.1, read as the reverse complement.
TTTGCTACGATAACCGACAAACACGCGGATGGAGAAACGCGGCCCAAAACTAGTTCCTTACACATCTGGTTCTCTATGAACAATATTTATTCCAAAGAAGTATTATCGTTTCAAAGAATACTTTTTTGAAAAATAACACATTGCCATGTAAAACAACCTAAACTGAGTAAAATATTTATCGCAGAAACTGTTGCACAATATACAAACCTCAACAACGATACCATCCCACGCTGTCACCGTGACACTATCTGGTGCTACTCCCAGTCCTGAAGTCGATGCTGCGCCCAGACCCACCATAGGACCCACTCCAGCCATGGCGCCAGGTTGTTTCCTACCCCTTCGGGATATGGTGTAGTGGAGAGGGTCATGACCCTCCCGCCTAATCATCTCAGGGAGGATGCGGCGACGAGCATTTATAAACCAATTGCATACCTAAAAATATTTTGACAGAGATATAGGGCAAATGAGCAGACGGATCAAATGATGTTATGCGAGTACCTCGTCTATAAACACAACCTAATAATTGTTAAGTCAAGGAAAGGGTTTTTGCTACGGTAATCTCAATCGAACGGCTGGCGGGAGCTGGATGCAAGAAGCTGAGGATCGAATCAAAAGGCGTGCAATTGGAGAGACCTATGTCCAGCAGTGGACTGTGATAGGCTGATGATGATGATGAAGCTCAATAGGTGAAAAGGTGTATTGCCAATGTGAGTAATTTAAGCAAATTAGAATGTAACCTAAAACTGTGTTTATTTAAACTGTCACCTGTAATACAGTAAGATTAGCTTCTTGACTGAGCGCCAATTTCTCCGCGTCACTAGGATAGGCGTTATAGCGATGGTCATACAACCATCTTTTCAGAATCTTTACAGAGTGCTTCGGTAAGTTGCCGCGTCGCTTACGTACTGAACCCAGGATCACCGTCTACAAGATTATTGGTGGTTCAACTACATTGCATGCTGGTGTTACACAATAAAAATACTAATAATTAATAGAAGTTTTATTAAGGCAGGAGCTGGATGCGAGAAGCCCAAAATCGATCAAAGTGGTGTGCAATGGGAGAGGCCTATGTCCAGCAGTGGACTGAGATAGGCTGATGATGATGATGATGAATAGAAGTTTTAGTATAAGCCTAAAATTCACTTAATATTTATTTATTAAGCAACAGATAATAATAGTAAAGAATTAGCACACTACTTAAAACCAAATTGCTACTTTAAAGCTAAATAACTAGCAACCGAATTGAGAACTTCTTTTTACTTTATGAAAATAAATTTAAGTGTTATGTACATTTTTTAAGAAACTTAAAAATAGTTGGTATTTTTAAGTTTCTTAAATTCATCACTGGAGCTCTAAATTTTGCGACATTTTACCATCGAAAGAAACATTTTAATGTGGTTGAACTTGTTCTTAACCAGTTTTTACAAATTTTTTAACTGTTCTACAATTTTTTAACACCAATCATCATACATTTTTATTGTTTAGGTTCTTGAGATATTTATAGTATTTCTGTTTTTGAGGACTTACATAATATTCTACTAATACTATAAACAGGAAAGTTTGTGAGTATGTGTGTATGTTTGTTGCTCTTTCACGAAAAACCTTCTGAACGGAATTGAATGTAACTTTACATTAATATAGCTTATATATCAGAATAACACATAGGCTACTTTTTACTGCAATAATTGAGATGAGGGGAGCCACGGGTGAAAGCTAGTTATGCCTATAAAACTAACTTTGCGTGAAACTTAGAATTAACGAGTCTGTTGAGATCGAGATAAGTTTCGTCAGAAACTTACTGAACTCGTCAGATATGCAAAAAAGCTCACCTGAGCATGTGGCGGCGGAGGCGGATGCCTAGGATGCCCCATAACAGGATGGCGTCCTTCCGGATCCCAATTGGTTCCAGGTTCGTTGGTGCGTCGGTTTGTCATGTAGAGCTGATGGTCTCTGATCTGTGGCGGCGGCGGGTGTCTGGGTTGCGTTAAGGCATTATGGCGGCCCTCAGCGTCCCAGTCAGTGCCGCTCTCATTGTCGTCCGTCGATGACGTCGACGGGAAACGATCGCGCGCTGTTATAATTAATAGATAATTTTACGTTACCTATTTGAATTAAGTTAATATCCTTTTCAGCATTTTTACATGATTACTAACTAAAGCTTACTAAACTAAACCTTAATGTAATTTAAAGTATATATTCGGGTTTTGCGTGTATTAATACTCATCACGCATATTAAATTACTAAACGATGCAATTTATATAATTTAGCAGTAGTAGTAGAAGCATAAGGCCGTATGTAGTTGTTACCATTGCCTACCCAATAAAAGAGCATCATGAAAAATTTGAACATTTATCGTTTACAAATTACATACAAAGAAATTTTAGATAAACTTGATAAGCATAAACTATTATTGTCACGTGATGACGCCTTTTTTACTTGACGATGTCTCTGTCAAGTAGGCTCAAAGTTTTATTAATTACTTGTAGCTATGAAATGTATTAAGTGGGTGTTTATTTCCAGGCTTTATATGTACTTAAATACTTACGCAGTTTGATCTTCATAACTTTGATCACGGATCTAGGCAGCGTGGCGAATTTAACAAATTATCAACTAAGTGGAATTCCCGCCACCAAACTTCACGCTTTTGACATTAGCTGCCAATAAATAACATTTACAATTGACATCACAAAAATATCTGAAATAATGTTATGAATATATTAAAATAATAACGCGATGATTAGTCAAAGACTGCTCTGTTGGGAATGAATTCGTTTTATCCTTATTTTGTTTCGAAAATCGATGCGCTTTTGTGACAATTGACAACGACATGCATTGTCACTTGTCATTTTGATAATTTTTGAAAATTGGAAAAAAAGAATTAATTTCAAGCCAGTCGCTTGTAAAACATATATTTATTTAACCTCTTTTGTTTGATTTATGTAAAGGTTTTTGCTATATTTAAAACTTTATGATTCTTGTGTATTATAGAACTTACAAATTACCTAAGATTTATTTAATATCTAGTAGTAATAAGTATCTAATATATTTACCGCAAAACCAGAGAAGGATTATGATTTTGACAGACTATGTATCTATATATGTCCGTCTGATCCTCCATAGCTCATTAGAACTCGACAAATAAGGTATCGTTAGAAGCGTCTTCAGTCTTAATGCATATCTCGACTGCCTTGTTGGTCTAGCGTATGTGGCTGCTGATCAAGAGGTCTCGGGTTCGATTCCCGGGTCGGGCCAAATGTTTGTGTGATTCACAAATATTTGTATCGGAGTTTGGGTGTTTTCTATGTATAATTTGTATATATTTAGAAAAAAAGTATGTTTATGTATTTATATATTATCTAGTACCCATAATACAAGCTCTGCTTAGTTTGGGACTAGATGGCGTTGTGTATAAGATGTCCGAATTAATTATTTATTTTATTTATATCTACAAAAAGTTTATTAGTCGCGAAATCTTCTATCGACTTTCTTGTATCCAAACTGTCTAACATCTCATGTTTGATTGAATTTATACCTAAATTACCTAGTCTTTGTTGAAGAATGGTTGATCTTAAATATTTTCTGATAATATTTAATTTTGAAAAGGATCTTTCAGACCAGATGCAACTGAAACCGGCAGTGTAGGTAATATTCTGAGCGCTATTGCTGTGTTGGGAAATGTTGAAATGAAGTAATTGGTAAAAAAAAATTGTAATAGTTTTTGTGGATCTGGTTTTCTACAAAATGCAACTTTATTGGCTTTATTGCAATCATTTCGTGCAATAAATCAATACCGTTAATGTCTGATTCACTATTTGAACCATCTTTAAGTTTCAGATTTAAATCTAAAAAATGTTTTATTAGCTCATTATTGGAGTAATTAAATGCATAAAGGCCATCAAACCTGGGCGACTTTTCGCCGCGTCTAGTCGCCACGACAAGACGCAGCGTTGTTATTTTCATCGGGCGTCTTGTCGTCGCGACTAGCCGTGGAGCTGTCGCTTTCGTCGACGACTAGCCGTTATGACAAACGTCGTGCAGGAAGCGATCATAAGTAGAGAGTATTCGAGAAAGACGGCCGTGTTGTTCAACTTGTGAGTGAATATGGAGTCTCAAGTTGCACTTGTGTTGATGCTTATCTTGCGAATGCAAAGAATGAGCAGGAAACGACGAATCCATCGCCGTCATTGGGTGCATCCAATACCAATCTCGAAGTTTGGAACATATTTTACGCATAACCTCCTACTCCTCCTCCATAACCTCCCAAGCCTGATTTTTCTTTCCTCGGTCACTATAGTACTTAAGTCCCGAACAGCGCGCTTAAACGTCCGAAATGAACACATCGTCATCGAACTTACCTATGTTGAGATCCTCAAAAAAACGTGCACCTTCTACTCTACAGTGCTCACAGCGAGACTGACGCTGCGCTGTCGCACGACTGTCGTCGTGTGTACAGCACAGCGCGACTAGACGCGGCGACAAGTAGCGAGCGCGCGCGACTCCATTAGCTTGTCGCCGCGACTCGGCGACTCTGGCGCCAAGTGTTTTAAGTAAATAATATGAAGTTTTTCAGCCGCAACCTGTCGTCACGCCTAGTGAGAAAATCCAAATTCGTCGGTAAATGCTTTTGACTCGTCGAATTATAGATTCGACGAGTTTACTCATGCTTTCCATCAGGCAGAGTCACTTTGGTAAGCTCAAATATATAAAAAAAAGTCCAGCACCTGTTGTCCTGTAAAGGGAGAAGGAGGAACCAGTTGGAAGAGCTCTTCAGAACACTCTCTATAGTAACGGCGATAGAGGACCGCCATAGAAGCGATGTCTCTCCGCAACTGCAGAGGCTCTAGGAACTCGGTAGTTTCGGGATCAATAAGGCAGATTGCTTGCCTCTGCAACCGTTCGAGAGCGTCAAGTAATTATTGCGTGATCCAGAGGTGGGAACAATAATCGTCTTGTAAAGAAGACACAGATGTCCCGGCAAGAAGAACCGTCTCACCTTGTTTAGCACACCGAGCTCCCGCGAGACCGCCTTGGGGGCGCTCTCTATGTATTCCCGTCGGTTAAGATCCCGGCAAATATCCATACCCAGGATACAGAGCTTGTCCTGCATTGGCAGTTAAGAAAAATGGGGAGGGGAAGAAACGGAGATTTTTTTGCAGTGAGCCCGCACACCTGTTTTTTTGATTGTGAATTTTTTTCTAAGCTAACAACGATCATGAAACAATATTTAGTAACATTATATTGCAAGTTCTGGTATCTATATCTTATAAATTCTGCAATAGCATTGATATGAGTATTGGTGAGACTTCCCGTTTTGGGGTTAATTGTAAGATATAAATTACAACAAGTATAAATATAATCATTTAATTAATATTAATTATGTACTTCAATAAAGAAAAAATACTATTGAAACAGCCACATAAAAATAGTGTAACATTGTATTATAGCAAAATTCAATAATCTTCATCTTTGAGCTCTATGGGGGCTTTCGTAAGGGGGGTCGAGAGTGGGGCTACTGCCGGGGCTGACACAGCTGTGGGGGGTCCGGGGTCCGCCATTGGAGAATCCGGCCTCTTTTGACTTTTCTCTATCGTATCTGACAGGATTTCTTTGAGAGTCGTCGCTAACGCCTTTGGGTTGCCGCTGCTGTCCAACTGTGGGAAATTAATAATGATGATACAATATAGTTATAGTGTGATTAAATGTTCAGTTTTATCATGAGACAGTATTTATTTATTTGATATACCTGGCTACCTAATAAATGTAATTAATGTGATAAGTTAACTGAGATAGGATCTAGTAAATATTTTTGCTAGCTGTCTTAGGGAAAATTTAAAGGTATTTGGAAATAAATTTTACGTGTCATTTACAGACTACTGGCTGAATAAAAAACCTCCATCATGATTTTATTTACTATCTGTAAGAAGCTAGCACCATTAAATCAAAAACACCAGTTTCATCAAGCCAATCTAGAAACGAATACTGTAACTTGACAGCACCTTTTACATATTTCACTACTAACTTACCGTAATGACATGGCCGCCAAATCTTTTGTGGACATTCTTAACTTTGTGGGCAGCTTCCCTCACGATCTGTCGCGCTGCATTTATCTCAGACTCTGGTCTGCCTAGTTCAGACAGCTTATTTTGCAGTCTGGTTGCGGCGACCTGCCAATATATTAAGTTTCGTCATTATCCTCGCCAATAGTCTTTAAAAGTCTACTGCTTGACAAAGGCCTGTTCTTAGAAAGGAGATTTTGGCCCTATTATAATAAACTTGAAACGAATATACAAACATATATGAAACGGGCACAAACAATTCTCAGACTACAAAACAACAATTTGTAGATTACACAATGTGCATAGGAACTGACAACCATCAGCGCAGTAGGAAACTGCTAGGTGAATGTTTACACAACTACGTTAACCACGCAATTTTCAAATCTTCAATCTAATGTAGGTCAACATTGAAAAGCACACGGCCACACCACCTACTTATATAAAATTCGAAGTGGTTTCAAAAGCATTGTCTTACCTCGTTATCGACTTCAAGCGCTACAATCTTCTCAGGCCACTTGACCTGCCTGTTGAAAATGTTAGACATCCGCGGATTCTTCGGGAATCCAACCAATATGAAGCCCTTAGCTTCCGCTTGCTGCAGCATCGCCTCTTTTATGAGGTCCACTGTCATTTGCTAAAAAATCAATAAAGTTAAAATTTATGTTGACGTTAAAAAAACCTTTTACTTAATATGTACATATGTGCATAGTGAAACTTTTTCACTGATTTATTTACGAAGTAGTAGTAGAGAATAGATCTAATACTACGAGTAACTAAACAATAGACGTAAATACTACATCCATATTTTAAGAATAAGAAAGATAAACTCCATACTCCTAAAGACAAATCCATCTTTTGGCTTTAATTAAAAGAAAAACCTTCTCTATGATTAAGATTGTAGTGAAATGCATTAAAATAATAAAAGAAAGTGCCTATGGCCATCAATCAGCCCTAGAATCATATCAGCTCCATGGCATATTAATATACATGTGCATGCAAAATTTCAGCTCAATCGAAAACCGGAGAGTGGGTCAAATTTAATTTGCAAAATACAGCCAAGGGCACAGGTGCAACTTAATCAAAGCTTTTCAAAATGGAATACATTCGGTGACTTTCCAACAAAAAAAGCATTTCATAATTCTTTTTCTGCTTTTAATTAACGCAAGTAAATGCTAATGTAAATAATTATAGAAAGCTCTAGTTTTCCGGTTTCTCTTAGATTGTACTTACCTCAGGAATATCTTCTTGTGCCTGCAACTTATCAGCTATAAGACGACCTCTGGCCGTATCTTTCTGTGCCTCGGCCCTCACCAGCTCACCGGGCCTGATCATTGTGTATCCAGTGATATTGGACATGGTCTGTGCTACAGTCTGGTTGCCGGCGCCGGGTACGCCATTGACGAAAATGACGGGCAGATGCCGTATCGGCGTCATGTCGTATACCGTGTCCTCCTGGTTTTCAAATACATATTACTTAAAAAAACTGAAATTTATTTCCTAGACGAGATCTAATGTTCAATTCTTTTTAGTCAAGTTCAAATACCCTGATGTTTAATTAATAGTGAGAAGCCTCAAGGTCTCATTTTTTACACGCAAGAAAAGAAAACAAATTCACCTAAACAAAGGAACAAAGTGTAAAAATTTTGTATTTTTTTTATAGTTACAATAAAAGATGCTAATAATTTCACAACATGCACCCTCAATAACAAAGAAGAATACTGCAAAGTGAATCTTGTGCTTGTTCTCAAACTATTTGGAATCCTTGGGAACATCTGACAGCATCTTAATTTGGAGTCAAAGTCGCAAAGTATTTTTGTAAAAGCTCTCGTAACATTTTTTTTTGCAATTCCCGCTCTAGGAATATTCCTGTATCCCGGAAGACTTTAGAATCATACTGACACAAAGAGCACCCTATTCAGAATCAATTTTTCGATCACAAGTGTTGGGTTTGAACCCACAACAGTCGGCGTAGTAGGAAGCGGCTTCATATAACTTTCTTTTATATAAATATTTGTTAACTATGTATATTTCGTATTATTTTGAGGTTTTTACGTATAATTTAACTTTATCAACATGTATCTTCTCTCAATTTTATTGGGAGTCGGCGCATTATGTTTTATTCTTCCATTCAACTCTACCACTCGTCATTTCACTGTTAAGTCTGCCTGCCCTGCCTAGCCATATCTTCTTGTACACCATCTATCCACCGTTTCTTTGGTATATCCTATGTCTCTAAATCGTAGAAAAACGGTCTCTGTTAAAAAACGATCTGCGATTACAAGTCAAGACTTAAAATAATAATTGACAGTCCTATTAAAATTTTAAAATAGTTACACCATTGCGTAACTAGTGGTGGGTTTCATGTCTGTGTGGAAGTCGTCACCACTTACGTCACACCATCATACCAAACCAAGACATCGTAACTCACCTCCTCATTGCGCCTAGAATAAAAACAACCCATTGTGTTGCCACAGAACTTGTATTCTTGTTTAAATCGATGTAAAATTATTTATTTTATTCTTCAACAAAATTCAAGTAAAATGACATCTCCAAATAAATGACAGTTGTTTGAATGTACCCCTAGATTATTGACGGTTTTCGAATAATATTTTATTGTGGACAGTATTAATGAATAAAGTTTATTATTTTAGAAATAACAAGGTTTTATGTTATTTTTTTATTTAATGCTAGATTTATTGTGTTATCTCTATTAAACACAATAAATTACTAAACAGTTTATGAAAGCGAGATTGACTCATAATAGTACGAACTTCCAAAATCCAAAACAAATGTTTGCAGATCATAGAAACATTTCGTACGAACCGGCAATTGAACCTGAGACTTCGAGCACAGCAGACACTAGCGTTAACTCTAGTCTTTATTTTCATTGCGGTAGGTATTAATTTTATTTAACTATTATTTACAAAATTCACTGCCTTGTTTATCTAATGGTTAGCGTATGCGACTGCTAATCGGAATCTCAGAAGAGGTCTCGGGTTCAAATCCCGAGTCGGGCCAAAATGTTTTTTTGGGGTTTTCTTAGGAAATTCCTAGCCACGCCCGTGCCTCGGAGATCACGTAAAGCCGTCGTCATGAACAAATATACTGACAACTAGTTCAATCTTCGAATTTCAGTTCTCCTTTAGGGTTGCGGAGGTCCGATGCCAATCGCTCCGTGGAAAAACTGAAATTCAGGTAAAATCGGTTGAACTAGTAGCCGACCCCAAATAAACTTGAGAATAATGGCTAAGAGGATGTATTATTTACAAAATTTTAAAGATATTATGGAAAGTTTATTGCCGTTGATTACTTTGAAAACTTATGTCTAGTTCTCTAGTTCATTTTGATTTTTAAATGCGACTCGCGATTTACAACAATAACCGTCAAGTCAATACTAAAAATAGGTATAGGTACGCGTAGGTACAGTTCCACGTGTAATGAGATCTCTGATGTTTCCCCACTTCATTTTGCTTTCAATCGATTCGTTATGAAAACTTTTACCATGGACTGTACCCTTGCATTAAAGGTTCGAGCACATTATGCCGGGCCGCAGCGTGTCGGGGCGGAGCGCAAAAATCTGCTCAAATCGCTTCAATACAAATTGTATGAAGTATCGCACACTGTGTCGGGCCGCAGCGGCTCGCATTATTGCGACGCGGATTTGCGTCCGTGCGATGCGACCCGCCCCGCCTCGCTGCGCCCCGTCAACGTGTGCTATAGCAAGCGGATTGGTGTGCACGCGCGTACGTGTTTATTTTACGAAATTTGCGTTTTTTGATACTTCTTCTTCTAACTTTTTCTTCTTCTTCTAACAGCAGGCAAAAAAAAGAAAGTTCTTCGTCACAGCTATTCATAAGGTACAGTTGCACTAAATACACAGAAGTTGCGCATGCAGTAGACTGTACTCAAAATCCGTCAATGCACTGCGACCCGGCCCGTCACTAATGTGCTAAGTTAGCATTTTGCGCTGCGCTGCGGCCCGCCCCGACACGCTGCGGCCCGGCATAATGTGCTCGAACCTTAAAACAACACTCAACCAATTTTAACGTCCAAGCGCAGGACTACAATTATTAAATAACCTAAACCAGTAGCAAATCTATACAAATAAATCAAATTGAAGTATCTGTATGTAGTATCAAATGAACAGCTTTTAGGGTTCCGTAGCCAAATGGCATAAAACGGAACCCTTATAGATACGTCATGTCTGTCTGTCTGTCCGTCCGTATGTCACAGCCACTTTTCTCCGAAACTATAAGAGCTATGCTATATGGTTTGAACGAGATCTAGTAAGTAGTTTTTTTTAATACGTCATAAATCATAAACCGCAATTTACATTTCTTTCAATCAAAACACTATTGAAACATCGATGAAAGTTACAACGAACTACAAAAACTTTTATATGATGTTACTTGCTGCTCCGGAACCCTTCATGGGCGAGTCCGACTCGCACTTGGCCGCTTTTTTTTTTAAATAAATGCATATGACCGTAACGGTAATGACATCCAAAATGCAAATTTTAATAATTTTGTCTGTCTGTCTGTTTGTTCCGGGTAATCTCTGGAACGGCTATACCAATTCTAACGGGACTTTCACGGGCAGAAAACTGATGAAACAAGAAGTAACTTAGGCTAATTTGTTTAAGACTATCTTCGCTCCTCGGCGTCACTTGCGGGTGTCAGGTAGTGATACATAAAATACTTCCTCAATTTGAACAAATTCAGGGTCAGATATAATACCTATTACATACTATTGTGTATTTTAATAATACCTATTTCGATGCATCTGATCATTGTGTTGTGAACTTGTGAGGTCATTTTGTTGTCACCGTATTGTCATTGATATATCTATATACAAATATATAAAATTGTGGTGTCTGTATGTAGTATCAAATTAACAGTTTCTTAATAAATGCATTGGAAAGTATAAATGGTACCTACCTACATCAAAAAATCAATTTAATCCGGGTAATCCCAAGAACAGTTGGACCGTTTTTGACGGGATTTTCATTGGCAGGATGCCGATGAAACAAGGAGTAACTAAGGCTAATTTTAATTGAATTGACTGCCTGGTCTAGTGGTTACCGTATGCGGCTGCTATGGAAGCGGAAGTGCTCGCCGAAGTTTATCGGCGAGTGGCAAACTACCGGGCGGGGAGTGGTGGAGTTGGACCTCCGTCCGAGGACGTGCACGAGTGGCGCGAAGCCGCTCACCGAGCCACGATGGTTCGCTGGTCGGTCCGGCTGGAGAGCCCACGTGCTGGCTTCGCCACCGTGAAGGCGCTTCGGCTGGTCATCAGCGAATGGGCAGTGCGGCAGCACGGGACCCTTACCTTCCGACTGACGCAGGTTCTTTCCGGGCATGGTTGCTTCGGAAAGTACCTGCACTCGGTCGCCAGGAGGGAATTAAGTCCCGCCTGCCACCACTGCGACAGCAGTGAGGATTCGGTCCATCACACGCTGGCGGTCTGCCCCGAATGGGAGACGCAGCACCGGATCCTCACTGCAGTCATCGGAGGGGATCTCTCACTGCCGGCCGACGTTCGTTCCATGGCCGGCAGCGAGAGCTCATTTACCGCGGTCGCAACCTTCTGCGAGGGCGTAATCACGCAGAAGGAGGCGGTGGGGTGACGGTCCATGATGATTTTCCCCACATAAAAAAAAAATGCGGCTGCTGATCAAGAGGTCTCGGGTTCGATTCCCGGGTCGGACTAAATATTTGTGCGATCCACAAATATTTGTTTCGGAGTCTCGGTATTTTCTATGTATAATAAGTATGTATGTACAAAAAAAAAGTTCAGTTGTTTAGTACCCATAATACAAGCTCTGCTTAGTTTGGGACTAGATGACGTTATGTGTATTATGGCCGAAATATTTATTTATTATTATTATTCTCTTTATTTGATAATATTTACATTTAATTACATTTTTAAATATAAATATAAAATAATACATTTAGAAATATAAAAAAATAGTAGACCACCGACTTCGGGTACAGGGACTTAGAAACCGGCGGTTAGGGCTCCAAAGACAGGAACCTCCTCACTACATGTGCCGTGTTAAGAAGGACTGCCTTCTGCATCAGACCCATAATCCAGCCATCTAACGTAAGTCTCTTAAGATGTTTGGTCGAGGCTCCTGGCTATCAAACCATGAGCAGAAACAACTATCAGAACAATTATTATTTTTAGTATATCTTTACTCAGCGACATTTCTCGTGATTAACAAAGATAATCGCGGTATTCAGCTAGTCCTGATTTAAGTTGAAACGATAATAACTATTCGCAGGTCATTGTTATAGCAACATAACTACAGCATAGTTGTCAGAGGTCAGTCGTAGATTATCTAGAGTTCGATGAAGTATTATTTTCATTTGTGAAGTTTTAGATGGTAAAGATAACGGGCCGCATTAGGAATATATCCTGTAGTGAAAGACTACAAACGTATATAAAACTGACAAACAATACACCAAAATTCAGAACAAGAATTTGTGAACCACGCAGTGTTGACCCATGGAGAGCCCGAACCTTCAACATTCAACGCAGTAGAATGTAGCGTGGCGACTGTTTCAAACACTACACCATTCGTGCAATTTTTTTCAGTTACGTTCTGTTACCTACGTTTCATCATCATCAGCCTATCTTAGTCCACTGCTGGACATAGGCCTCACCAATCCAATCTAACCTACGTTTAATACTTTATTTATTATGAGAAATTGGTCACAAATATTTACAATATCTACTATGAAGACATTGAAAGTTGGGACGTAGCAAATTTAGTCTCGAAGTGAAGCTGTCGTTACATGGAATTTGTGTTAGTCGGGTTTCGATTTATCGATATAAACTTATTTTTATTTATGAGTCTACCAAAGTGACTCTTCTCCGTTTGATAGAAAGCATGAGTAGAATCCGAGAGGACACCATACTCACGCATACGAATGCCTATTGATAATAGGTAAATTATTCGGAAAACAATTTGTGGTTTTCATTTCTTCTTAAAAATATACACGGAAGGTAAGTTACAACATTCGTTCAATATAACGAACCATTATTGATTGATATTATACAACACTTTAGAACGTGAGATTGCTATTATGTTGCTTTAGGTGCATTCCAAGAAATGTTTATCAAAAACACACAAACTTCCATAATTAATTTATGGATACCAACTGCAATATTTATATTAGTAACAGTTGTAAGAATAGTGATGAACTCAGCTTGTAATGTAGACACTCCGTCAGTCCCACGCTATCATCTTATAGAGAAATGCCACCGATCTAAACTCGGCATAGCTGCAAAAGCGAACTTCACTTCTATAACGAGCTGTCTAAAATTTGGTATTGAAAAGAGAGGCCTGGCTTTAAACTTTAGCCCACCAGAGGCCTGGGAAGAAGGGAAAGAAGACTTGCAATATACTTGTGAAGTTATTAAGTGCGCGGAAACGGATGGTGGATTGTCTTTGATGAATGACACTAGGTATGACTACTATAGTCTTTACGGGAAGCCTTTACGTAAGTAATACTGATACTATACTAAATGCCTAGTTATTTAATTGTTGTAATAAAACATCTATAGTTATCATGCCTCTACTTGTAGTGTACATTTTAAAATTACTAAAGTACTAGGTACCTGGTCGATTTTAGGTTCATTATCGATCATCATCATTAGGTTCATCATCGTTAAATTTATAAAATGTGCCATTGTTATTTGTAAGAGGTTTTATTAATTGTAGCTAGACAGTAGGTCAAAACCTCTTTTTTAAGGTGGGGCATATGTACAGCTTCGAATTATTGATGACTAGCTTTCGCCCGCGGCTCCGCCCGTGTGTATGTCTATTATCGCGGTAAAAAGTAGCCTATCTCCTTACCCAAGTTCAGGTCCATTTTCATACCAAATTTCATCAAAATCGGTTCAGTGGTTTAGGCGTGAAAGCGTAACAGACAGACAGACAGACAGAGTTACTTTCGCATTTATAATATTAATAAGCAAATAAGGATTGGTAGATAAGTATCATGCTATTAAGCCTACCTCGTGGATTAGAATAATAATAATAGAATAAGATAGAATAAAATATATAAATAGTTTCCATACTAATAGTTTTTTAATTACAATCATTTCCAGCCCACGTGAACTCAACCTGTGTTCCAGCAACTGGTATGTTCTTCCTCATCACAAAGAAACTAAACTATACCCTTGCTCTTCGTGAGTGTAAAAATATAACAGCAGTTCCAGCTGATATTACCAGTGAACAGCGTACTGATGCGCTTGCTCAGCTGTTGGCAGGAGCAAGCGTTGATGCTGCATTTGTGGGGCTCAGGAGTAAAAATGGCAGCACGTTCGTATCTTCTAATGGTATGTCAAAATCTTGAGGATTTATGTATTTTTTGATATTTTAGATATTACAAAGCAGTTTTAAATGAAATTTTAGGGTTTATTTGCTGAACAGACAGTAATAAAAAGCTAATAAAGTTACACTCTATAAAACTGTTAATTATAGGTGCCATAAATCAGAATTGTCACTAATGATTTTCTACTATTTTTAAAACATTTAGATTTTGTGTAATTCTCTAGGGAATGGGCTGGACTGCATCACCTATAGAGCTTGGGCTCCTGGCTATCCCAGAAGGCACCGTAACAAATTTGATTGTGTCCTCATTACGCGTCATCGCACTTGGATATCGACATCGTGTACAAAAAGTTACCCTGTATTGTGTGAATTGATCCCAGGTGGTCCATATAAGAAGGGATCAATATTTATTTCGAGGAATCAGAAGAGTAACGGTTTGTACTGAAATACCATTTCTTTTATTAAAATACTTAGATATAAATAATTAATAACTTTGTGGTTTTAATTTCCCCATAAATCTTAGTTGCTATTATAGAAATTTAAAATTCGTAAGCTATAATTTTATTAATATATTAATGGGTTCTCTTGTTTTCCAGAAACACTGTTAGTAAATGATGAAGAATGAACAAAATCCCTCGATCCCTCGTACCTAATACAGAGTAAAGGTATCTACTATTTGTACCCAATTTAATAGGAAGTAAAATATAATTATTCTAACTATACGTCATACGAACTAAATTATTTTTGAGAACTTTTGCGAATTGCGATTCTTTCTCAGTTTTTTTTTTCTTCAGGTAGTTCTTTTTGAGGGCAAACTTGAGCAAACGTCAATCAATCTGACATTTTCTTTGTTTTCCTCCTCCTCTGTCACTTTGCTGGTCTGTTCATGTTCAAGTAAAATATTTGTTTACATTAAAATACCAGCTTTAATCCTACAGATAAGGTTTTAGTTTTGTTGTTATATTATGGGGCAAGGTAAAAGCCAGTTTACCGAAGAAGAGCTTCAAGATTACGAGGTAATTTCAATAACTTTTTATTTATTAGTGTTCTCTCATAATGAGACAATGAATAACCATTTCTTAATATTTTCAGGATCTCACTTATTTTACGAAGAAGGAAGTGTTGTAGTAAGTCTCTGATATTTTTTTAGTTCTGTGATAAACACTACTATTATTATTTAAATGCTTATAGCTTGCTTCTCTAATGGGAATTGAAGAATGCAGAAATAATTCTAGTCCATTACATTTAAAAGCCTCCAGTCCCACGCTAGTAGTCATCTTTGGATGAATGTTTTTAAATTTGCATTATTTTTATCAGTTCATTTTGCAATATTTAATCATGCCTGTACTTAGCCATGAATAGGAAAATCATAACCTTTGTTTTAAAACTTGTTAATTTATGGTTAATGTACTGTTTAGTAACCCTGACTGTACAGCCTGAGTACAACCAGGTTCAAACCGAACCTGACATCAAGTTCAGTTTGAACTTGCTTGTATCACAAATATGTTCATTGTTGTCCTTTTTGTTACTATTATGTTATTTTGTAATATAAAACTCATTGTTATCTTTTCATGTATTTCATCAAGCATTAACATTTAGGTTAGTCATTAACGTAGGCATATTTAAAAAAAACTTGTTACTCTAGTATAGTAATACATATTCAGTTATTTTTAACAATCATATGGCCAAGTGTAAGTTGTCCAACTCTATTATTATTTCATAAGATATTGTTGTTAGTTAGACTTTGTTTAAACAATACTTAACATAAATTTTCAGTGCACACCAGAAATTCAAAGCCTTAGCTCCAGAGAAAGTTGGTCACAATAAAAATGCGAAACTGCCAATGGCCAAGATTCTACAATATCCAGAACTCAGAGTGAATCCGTTCAGAGACAGAATATGCAAAGTGTTTAGTTCAAGTAATGATGGAGACTGCACATTCGAGGACTTTCTTGATATGATGTCAGTATTTAGTGAGATGGCACCTAAAGCTGTGAAAGCTGAACATGCATTTAGAATATTTGGTAAGATGAAGAAAATTTTATTTCATGTACATGAACATTCAGGTTTTTTACTCAACTCTATAGCTTAAAATATGTTTTATACACAGTTTTTTGATTATCAATAATAATGAATATAAGTATGTTTTATTTAAAAAGAGAGTGAAAGTTTCATAATGTGTAACTAATATTAATAATTTAACTGTTTTTGAAATGACAATGACTCCATCCCACTACTGATTAATATTGAGAGCTATTACATCATCAAATGTTTTTGTATTAATCAGAAGAAATTAATTTGTTAAGATGTTAAATGGGTAATTATTGAACTTACACAGATAATATTAACTCACAATTATATCAACTTGAATTTTAAACCTACTGCTTAATTTTTTTAAATGTATTCTAAAATTTCATCAAGAAATATGCCTACCAAAGAGTTGTCATTTACTTTCAAAAAATCTGTTCTGTTCAGTACAATAACTCTGTTTCATAAATGTTCCAGATTTTGATGGCGATGACATGATTGGTGTGTCAGACTTGCGTGAGGTTATTGAACGACTTTGTGGACCTGAACTGAAACTTAGCGACTCTGAAATCCAGCAGTTAGTACAGAATGTATTAGAAGAAGCTGATCTGGATGATGATGGTGCACTTTCCTTTGCAGAATTTGAACATATCATAGATAAGAGTTCTGATTTTTGTCAGTAAGTACCTCAGTGCCTATATATATGTAATTTAACATAATTATCTTTTACGGAAAACAATAGTTATTATAAATATGACATGACATGATTGTATGGATTGCCTAGTTGTTCAAGCGGTCGCCATGCTGCTATCTAGGGCTTCCAGAGTTGTGGGTTCAAACTCCACATGGGACAACACTATGTGATGCACAGATTGTTGTTCTGTGTCTGGGCATTCTTTGTCCGTTTAATGTATGTTTAGAAGCCCCCGTGACACAAGATGGAAGCTAATGCTAGTTTTATTTTTCAAGTTCTGGATTATTAAAACATTTTAATTTCATATTGCAGTGCTTTTCGAATACGACTGTGAACAATCGTGAAGATCTGGAAGAATACTCAACATAGAGTCTCAAAAATTACTTAAACATTCTCGAATAAGTCTCAAAACATGTATATTAAGGTCAATTTTTTTACAGTAATAAACTAAGCATACTAAGCATATTTAAATTTTACAATAAGTGTAATCTTAAAAATCTTTGAATACTTCATAGATTTTAAAGATGTATTTGTAAGTGTATCTTTAAATATAGCAACATACTTTCACATTTAATAATAGGTACATATATACACATATACCTGTAAGTACCTGGGGGGAGCTTTGCTCTGTTATCCCACTTATTGTTTAACAACGACATCTATTCTGAAGATAATTCAAGAAGCTGTACACACAGCACATGTTTGAATACCAACTCACCAAGTGTTACAGAAATACTACTCAATATAGATGTTGCAAGCAATACTAAGAGTAATAAAGAAAAATGCACAAAAACTCGAAAAACCGCGTTTTCCCAAATATAAGACTAATCTAGGTAGATTTTTTACCCCCGAAAACCCGCAAACGCCAAATTTCAGTGAAAGTGTTAGATCTGTTTCCGAGATCACAAATATACAAATAAATATATATACAACAATTGCTCATTAAATTTGTCATGTTTGTCTGTATAGATATGGGATAATGTTATTGGTAAACATGATTTTACTTTCTTTTACACTAGCTTTTGCCAGTGTGTCGATTTTCGTGGTAAAAAGTAGCCTGTGTCCTTTCCTGAGGTCCCATATATTTCTATACCAAAATTCATCAAAATTGGTTCAGCGGTTAAGGCGTGAAAACGTAACAGACAGAGTTACTTTCGCATTTATAATATTAGTAGGGATTGGATTTTACTACACGTAAAATCCATTAAGATATGCAAAATGAATACCGATAACTGTTATAATTAAACCATTATCAAAAAACAAGTTGTACAAGTTAAACTAAATATAGCTGTTACATTTTTTATCGGTTAAAATATAAGAATTCTCAACAAGGAACCTAATATATTTTAAGATTTTCTAGGTAGTAGGACGACATGACGACAGCAGGAACGGGGTAGTTCTACCTACACACTGAATTAGATACAGATAAGATGATGTGAGCTCTTGATGCATACATCATACTGTTTTCGCAATGAGTACGGTGACCATTACTCTAAGATTCTGCTTGTAGGCCCTACAAGCAGAATCTCGATCTTTCAGAAGTCCATTAATCACGTGATCTTTTTTTTAATTTTTTAACCCCCCCCCCCCTCCCCTTTGGTGATACATGGTGAGTTTTTTTTAAGACTACCCCCCCCTATATCACGTGTATTTTTTAGTACCTACAAAGAATCTTATTATTTTTAATTATTTGATAATAAATTAATTGATAAATGCAGTTATAAGTATCAACTAATTTTATCATAGAAAATTAAAAACTACAAAAATTATGTTCAGAGGTAGAGTAGAAAGGTTGCATGTTGACTGACATAAAGATAATGAAAGAAATGAGATAATTTGCAGAAAAAAAAAAATACACGTGTTATATTACTACACCCCCTCCCCCTTGTGATATTTCGTGATTTTTTGTGACCCCCCCCCCCCCTATCAAGCCTCACGTGATTCATTGACAGCCCCTGTGCTTCAGACAGAGCAGTCTCTGTCTGGACCACGAGCAGAATCTTTCCAAAGTGACTGACACTTTGGCAGGCTCATACACAAGAGAAGGTTATAATAATATCCTATAGACAAGTATGTATATTACTCAACAAAATACATTTATGAAGTCTTCCTGAATTTTAGTTATGAAATAGGTATGTACGAGATTTTTATGATTTAGGTATATACTAAAATTATTTATATACTATTTTTTTTTTTTACAAACTTGTAGAAGCTTGGTTGGAAGTTTAAAATACAATATCTTTTTTTTTTATAATAATTATTCTGTGGAATATGACTTTTTCTAGTGTGGCAAATGGCACTTTGTGAACATCGGATACAGCGACATATCGCTTACAACAAACTTTATCGATATTCATCGACTTTAACGACCGCCGCTTCTTGTCCCAGCAAAACAAAACAATACGAACGATTTTAAATCTTATTGATAAGCATTGAAGGATATATTTAGGCGTATTATTACCTACGCACTTTTTTCCCACCTCATCCAAACCTCTTCTCGGCCATTTGACCTTGCATATATTACACCAATTGTTTAGTGCGCTAAAACTGACTGGGCTAAAACAAACAGACTAAAATGACTGATCACTGTAAGAACTAGTGTATTCTAATTATTTCCTATAAATATTTTCTTTTCTGACATGTCATTTGACAAGAAGTTCACATACATAACCTATACCTATACTAGATAGATACCTATGTTAATAGAGCTACACTACACAACTAATATAACTACATGTATATGTAGGTATTGCTTATAACAACTATCGGATATAACGTCGGCAACTACACGGTCCCATCAATGTCGCTATATCAGGTTTCGACTGTATTTAATCATTTGATGTCTAGTTGATGTGTTATATCTTTCAACTCACTTTATTTTGTGAAAAGGGACAAAAGTATGTAACACAAACTCTAGTTGCCTAACCAGTTGTACTTCAGCAGAGCAGGTAGATGAGATGTCAGATGTTACAAATCAAATGTCAGGAAGGCTGCGGACACAAAGTAAGCATGAGCAGCATGGAACATACATAGACCTATATGGAACTGGCCTGGCAAGGCAAGCAGAGAGCAGCGCTGAATCCTTTATTCTCGCAGACTTCGTGTCCGCAGCCCAAAGCCTATTCCTAATGTATTTGGATACATTTTTTTTTCTAATATGTGATATTTTATTAGAACAATTTCTGGAATGCCAAATATTGTAAAAAGTATTAAAATATGTTTGTCTTGAATTGTTATTTTATTATATGCCCAGAGTTTGGGATCTTAAAAACCCCTGTCTCATGATCAGTCTCCAGTTGTGTCAAATAGCTGTCCCATCCGATTGAGTGAGGGAGAGACTGCACCTATGTTTGCACACACATTTGAACTATATCTCTTGCAAATCATATGCTGAGATTATGACTAGCTATTCCTCATAGTCTGATCTTTGTTTGAGGTACTGGGTAGTCCCCCTAAGGTCCAAAACCTTTTATAATAATAGCATAATGTTACTTAGCTGGCTAATCCATACTAATATAATGAATGCAAAAGTAACTGTTAAGTTTTCATGGCTAAAGCACTGTACTTATTTCACTGTAATTGAGCATGGAGGTACTTACTTTGATCCTTGAGGATTGATGTATGTCACTCTTTATTGCAATAACGGACATACAGCCCAGCAAATGCTAGTTGCTAACAAGCAAAATATAAACATTTCTTTACCTTACTGGTAGTTTCCAGTCTTATCTAGAATTTTAAATAAAACACTGATTAAAGGAATATAAAAAATATTTATTACATTAACTTATTCAAAACAGTGAGATACCGCTTACTCTAGGTATGACAAAAATCAATTCTGAAGATATCCTGGTAACTTCATCCTCATGAATATCCAAGTTGTAAAGAACGATACAATGATACAGAGGAAAGCTACTGATATGAGTAAGATTCTGTTTAGTTTAGGTGTAGACGGATTATGTGTACGATCCATAATGATGAAACCTACGCCTCCGAGCGAGAACAGGAAACTCGAAGCTAACCCTTCCATGATATATTGCCCGTTTACACGGTTTGGCATAAAGGCTACCGGCCTACTGTGTCCATGTTCGTCGGTCGTCGAACCCACACTAGGAGGCTCCACGATCACGTCGTATATAATTCCTAGGGCAAAAAACGTTCGTTATATTACCTCAGAAAGGAATCCAATTAGAATCATATTCGAAACACTCAAAAACAATTCTAACCTCCGGTGACCAAAAAGTATGATAATAGCACCAATGAGAATGTGGTCATAGCGGACGGAGGTTGAAGCCATGTTGGTTTTTTTATCTTAATATTAGGAATTTCGAGTACTGTAAACGGGAGCGCAAATAAAGATTCCATTTTTCAAATTACTAATATTTCGTATGAACCGATAAATTGATAACGCCTGTTGACGTCAATGACAGTTCGCTCGCAGTCACTAACGTTTTAGTTGGTTCTCTACTGTATGTTTATGTGGACTTTGTTGATTTATATTAAGAATGAAATAATTATGATATAATTTGTAAGTTATTTTGAAGTCAAAATATTTAAAGCATTCTTCAATTATGTCGTCTGTGTGAGTATTCTAATTCAGAAAATATAATACTACAAATCACCGTTCCATTTCAGTTATGTGCTTTTGAAAAAAAATACTTGTTGTTTGAATCAGTATTATAAGAATTCGTTGACTGAATTAAATCATGCAAAGCTAAATATGAGTTGATTTAGCTGATAATATTTACATGTTTCAAAGTAGAACTGATAAAAATAATGTTTTCAAAATTTCTATCAATTTTCTGTCTTCTGCTTTTATAGGAGTGCGTTAAATATACAAAGGCTACACCAATAAAAACAATTCTTTGACATTAAATGTCTGCAAGTCATTGGCTTAAACTTTAAAATCGATAGAAAATTAAATTGACATCCAATAGGATTTTTACCTTGCAAACCAGGTGCTTTATAAGGAGAACGAAACTTGCTAATCAAATGTCAAATCACACGATTCGATTTATCATAGAAAATTGAGCAAAAGTTAAAAGTTCGTTTCCATATTTTTATTTGTTTGGCGGCGGCATAATTTTTTAAACTATATTCCTTTACTCAAAATGTGTTATTGTGCTTGTGATAAGTGATCAGTGACAGTTGCTAGTGATATTCGGTTTATAATCGTGCTTGTGGAGGAGTCGTGAAAATGGACTAATTTTACTCACAAAATGATATGGACTGTGGATATTTCACTAATATTACGATGAAGGGTGGTCTGTGTGTTATCTACACGTCTTTACTGACAATTTCAGTGCTTTCTAGGTAAGTTTGAACCTTGTTTTCATACACCATAAATAGAAATTGTCTACGCAGCTGTTTTACGAATACTTTTTTCCGTCCACAGCTGTGCTCTCTTCATTTTGGTAGTTTCGGAAGCTCTTCATGGTGAAGGAGACCCTAAGGTTGATCTGTCTGGGCTGCACAATGTCAGTCAGAAAACGGAGGTCAGTGACCGAGACGTCGACATTGGAATTAGTCCTGAAGCATCGTTGGCTGAAGACACGAAGACGGAAGTGGACCGTGAGATGATTTTCCCGGAGGCATTATCTCTGAACTCTGTAACAACAGATGGGTAAGTCTTTTTGTTTACCTTTTAAATGTAGTGAAAGTGTTCTGTTCTGCTGAACGATTTCGTTGGCCTTCAATTGTTTTTTATTTATACTTGATACCAGTCCTTAATTAAACACTGTTCTCTGTTTTAATTCAACGCAGAAGAACCTTTATTCAATCATCTACTTATTAGATTTTTTTTAAATTAAAGAGTGTGTAGTCTGTGGTAGACTAGATTTTTTGTTTTTTTTTTCTTAAACTTACATATTCTACTCATAGAGTATATTGAAAATAATACATAAAAAGTAAAATATTTTACTTTTTTTTTGGTTCTAACTTTTTAATAATTAACACTTAGGTATAAATAATACATACATACAGGTTTAATTCACAGTGTACTTTATGTATTATTTATTATATACATTAACTTGTTGACCCCTTCCTAGGAAGTGACACAGAAAAGTCATGATGATTGTGATGCTTAAATTAATCTGAAATTAATGTCTAATGTTTTAGTTACATTTGTTATTACAAAATAGTTTTATCTTTCTTAGAAACAGCAATAAAATATCTATATACACCTTAATGCTCATAAGGAACATATGTACTTTATAATTGCTTCTTAATTATTTCATACATAGAATATTTATTTGACAAAAGTATAACATTTTTGTAACACTCTGTATAACACTTATAGATATACATCTTATAAATAAAATGCTCATGTTGCGGTGTTTCTTGTGTAGTAACTTCTCCGAAACGGCTTGACCGAATTTTGAGAACATTCTCATGAAATTTTGTATGCATATTGGGTAGGTCTGAGAATTGGACATCTATTTTTAATACCCCTAGGATGCCAGCGGAGTAATATATATACACATACATAAATCTCTATAAATATAACAGCCTCATTGGTCTAGTGGATAGTGTACGTGTACATTTTAAGGTTTTTAGGAAATTCCTAATAGCATTTCAGTTCTCCCTTAGAGTTGCGAAGGTCCGATGCCAGTCGCTCCTTGGAAAAACTGATATTCAGGTAAAACCGGTTGAACTAGTAGTTGACCCCAAATAATATTGGGAATAAGACTAGGAAGAAGAAAATAAATCTCCATAAAATAAATTTTACTTTCAGTAATGTGAAAGTCCCTGTTGGTCTGACATAAACAAATTTCACAGTCAATGACAATATGATTAGGCATTTAGTTTTTTTTTTTTCACTATCATTAATTCAATAGTACTCTATAATTGTACATTAAATCATTGTTATATGTATAAAACTCTCATTCATTAATCTCAAACTGTATAAAATCTTTAATTATAGTATAATTTATCACTCTCACTGGTAGTATAATTTTACTTTCATATAAAGTGATTATAATTAGATGTTTGTGCATTTTATTTATATAACTAGATTTTGCTTGTGGCTCTGCATGCCTGTATTTCGGTATCAAAAAGTAGCGCTTGTTCTTCATCAGGAATCAAAGTATCTGTAACTGTCAAAGTATAACAAACAGACATTATTTTTTAGACAGCTATTTTCGAAAATATAATTTTACAGATTAATGTGACCTAGTTTTAATTAGTACCGTCATTTGAAACTATATTATAACAATAAAAGTTAAACTGAGTTGAGTTATCAGTGTTTATGACCTCGAGTTTAATATTAAACTGACTTAAATATATAAACGTCTATATATTACAACTTGCTTTCGCCCGCGGCTACGCCCGCGTGAATCTCGATTATTGCAGTAAAAAGTAGCTCATGTGTTATTCTGATATATAAGCTATATTACTGTAAAGTTTCAGTTAAATCCGTTCAGTAGTTTTTGTGTGAAAGAGCAGCAAACATACAAACATACTCACAAACTTTCGTGTTTATAATATTAAGTAGTAAGGATAGTAAGTATAATTGTTGGACAAAAAATGAATTCTTGATTTGCATATCAATCAGGGAGTTATCAGAAATAAAAGATAGTAGAGCTAACGCTGATGTCAGCATGAATGGGATTACTTGACTGAAGTTTTACTACCCTTTCACTGAAGACCAAATTAAAATGACAGAATCGTGCTGTCGTATTTCGTTGATGAGTGCAAAACTGATGATGATGATATGAAGTAAATTTAACCTAGAACTAGGTTCGTGAATTTACCAAAAAAAAAACAATACCATCTTTTTTACATACCTTTAAGAAATACATGTGTGAGGCAACGCTGAACGCTTAAAATCAGATGAACCATCTTCTTGTTTCAATCTGAAAATAAATAGAGTTTATCTGTTAGTAATAAGTTTGTAATGTTAGGGGCTTCAACTAGTTCATGTTGAATTTAGGAAAATAAATACACAAATTATTGGTGTTGGGTTTACATACCCAAGCTTTATCATGATTAAAACCATACATCTATACAAATAAATTAATTTAATATTACATACAGACACTATGTAATATTAAATTAACATTTTCAACTAAATCAGTATTAAAGTAATGAAATATATACATTACTTACACCGAAAATGCAATTTTTAAAATTTTGACGGTCTGTCTGTTTGTTCCGGTTAATCTCTGGAATAGCTGGACCGATTTTGAAGGTACTTTCACTGACAGAAAGGTTATGAGCTGAGGAGTAACTTAGGCATAAAAATATTAGTCTAATTTCGCTCCGTGGCGATACTCGCGTTATAGAACAATATTCGCGGTTAACACCGCGGGACTCATCTAGTATTTAATATATTTTTTAACTAATTAAAAAAAATGCAACTTTCATTGTTTTCTCAATATACGAAAACAATTTTTGTATACATTAGAATTTAAAGAAGTTCCAGATGTTAAAATAGTAGAGCGTAAAAGCGAACGTCATCACATACGTATGATTGTACCGTTATAGAAGAATTATAATAGTTTTCTTATGCCCGATACACAAATATAACTATAAATCGTAGTGTGTAGTTGTGCAGATCGATTTGCGCAGATTAATCGAACGTTTTTATGAGAAAATGTTGCAGATTAGTATTGATTGCTGACCGATAAATCTGCGCAAATCGGTCTGCACAGATTAATAGGAACTAATTACGTGTGCCGCAGGTATTACGGTTAGAATTTTTCTATGTAAAGAAAAATCTTTGTTGCGTCTAAAAAAATTATAAAAATTATGTACGGGCACTTCATAAAAATCGATCGACCTGTCTGTTTTTGCCAAGTAATCTCTGGAACAGCTGTACCGATTTTGACAAGACTTTCACTGGCAGAAAGCTCATGACATAAGGAGTAACTTAGCTTTTTTTTATGACTAACTTTGCTCTGCAGCGTTACTCACGATTTATAATAAAACCGCGAATAATACCGCGGGCTAGTAGGTATTTATATAAAATACTAGCTTTCGCCCGCGGCTCCACCCGCTTGTATGTCGGTTATCGCGGTAAAAAGTAGCCTATGTCCTTTCCCAAGTTCAATTCTATCTTCATACCGATTTTTTTCAAAATTGGTTCAGTGGTTTAGGCAAGAAAGCGTAACAGACAGACAGACAGAGTTACTTTCACATTTAGAGTATTAGTAGGGATAACGTTTTCTCTTGAATCACTCTATCTTTTTATTAATATCGAATTAAAATGCCTTGCGAAGTCTGCAAGATTTAAGCGTTTGAGAACAAAACGCAAATTCAATTTATACTATGTAAAGTATAGCCAATGAATAAAAAATAAAAATGTCAAAGTTCTTTCCAGCGTCGTTGATTGTATAAATAATTCGTCGTTAATTGTGAATTGTATAAATCATTGTTTAATAACTTTATAATTGATTTCACGTTCACATTATTTGTAATTTCATTTAGGATTACATTTAGCATTTCAAATTAGATTTACACTACCAATAAGTTGACTGAAAATATCAACAGATACTGTATGGGAAGTTGAAAGGCTGCTCCCCAAAGTATCTTTGGAGTTGTATGTGTTCATCATAGGTCACCCATCAGCTCTTTTGATCCCCATACCAAGATAAAATACCAGGTAGTTGAACCACGCTGATAACAGCACGATTGGGTCGACTCGACCGGGGCAATACTACCCTCACACAGGACCGGAGGCCCAATCATTCCGTATAATTCTGGAGAACGATGCAGAAATATGTGACCCAGGCAGCCATGTTATGGGTCACCATGCTGCATTGCCACCCTCACGATGAGGATGGTGACCCCTACTTCTGGATTCTACTCATGCTTTCCATCAGGCAGAATAGAGTCATTTTGGTAGGATTAAATATATATTATAAAAAAAAAGATTTAAGTAGCTAATAAGAGTATCAGCATAAGTCTAACTTGAATGATGAATTTGCATAATATTAGAAGTTATTCTTAAGTTGACCTTGCGGAGAACAGTGTCACAAGTTTTGCCGCGTTTTTGCTTATCAGTGTGATGTCGGTACTGCGTATACAGCGAGGAAGTCTATTGTGTAATTCTGTCGCCAAATACACTTAAATTTTGGTTTTAACGTATGATAATTAAAACGAAGTAAATTAATGTTCCTCAGTTTAATTGTTAAAATTCATTAGGAATATACATAGATAATTATAGCCTGTTTCATGCGAGACTTTACAAACATACATGAAACGGACACGAAGAACATCGGGACTCGCAACCAGTGGAAAACGGCGTGGCGAGCACTTAAACCGATAGGCCAGTGCAGTTAATAAAATATTGTTTACGTATATACGGTATATAATATATAATATGTGTGTATGTGTATGAATAGTAGAATACATCGTATTTTTCTCCATTCTACGTTCATTGACATATAACTCTTATTTAGGTCAGTTTACACCTTGAGAGCGCCTACATATTTACAACTATATACATAGTAACTGTTCTCCAAAAATATACGTGGGTGATAAAATCTGCATGTTAATTTCAGTTTTTGTCTCAACTAATTGACTATGCTTTGGCAAATTTTGGTCGGCTCGAACTGAGTGTCAGTGACCCGACTAGTCTTCTCGTTTACCCCTCTTGTATCATGAGAAAACAATAAGTAAAACTCAAAACTAAATCCAAAACTATTATGACAAGGATTTTTGCAGGTGCCATAATTAATGATGTACAATATCGTGGGTCTTGTATTGCCAGTCCAGAATTTTTTCGTTCAAAAGTTTTTTTTTTATTGGGCGATAGCCTATTTATGTAGTAGGGTTAGAGCTTATATAAAATCATACTACGTCCAATAGGAGTCCAGTATAAATAATAAAATAGCAAAAATGTAAAAAAAATGTTGTCTCTGTAGATGGAAGACCAACTCCCTATTAGATGTAGTTCAGTTAGTGTAGAACTGTAGAGAGACAGAGAGAGAAATTATCATGACGAGTATAGTTACAATAAAAATATTAATAACGTGATGAAAGATTGTTATCGCACTATGAATATTAATTTTGTTATGCGACATCTATGTGACGTGTTATGAAAAATTCGGGCCCAGATAAAATTATCATGCTTCTGCGATGTAACAAATGGTATAGTTATTCAGTTCTAGCCGTTCTGAAGGTTAAATGATTATGTTTTGTAATATTAACAGATGCTGCAGTAAAGATAGAACTCAATTTAGATGGTACTTTTATACTGTTATTTACAACAGATGGACAGTTTTCAAAGTGTTTTCAGCAATCGTTAAGAAAAACTAGTTCCTCAAATGAATTTAATGGTCAATTATCATCGATAACTGAAATATTTTCAAAAATATTCTCATTTTTGTAAAACACAACATCCATTTATCACCCAGTTATTTTTCAATTCATTTATTTTTCAATAATTTTTATACCTATGGGTTTAAGTGTCGCTCTAAATTCTGCCCCCTAACCTCTAGGACCTCAATCCCTCCGTTATCCACGATGATTTAACCAAATTTACGTCTCACAGGAGAAAGATCTGATAAAAAAAATTCAATGGAAAATATTTCTACCAGACGATTTTTAGTATTTATAAAGTACTAGCTGACCCAGCGAACTCCGTACCGCCCAACTTTGCAATCCCAGAACCTGATCGCGGTGCCACCTACCGGGTCTTGAACACACACAAAAAAATTCATCAAAATCGGTTCAGCCGTTTAGAAGGAGTTTAATTACATCGAAAAGTGGCATTGATTTTAAATACATTTTTCGATAATAAGTCACTTAGTTTTTTAATAGCAAGTTGCCCTGGTCTCAGTATACGATTCCAAAGTTTACGCTGACACCGCTCGATGAGTCAGCTGTTACAGTTGTCAGAAAGATGTCACGTGTATTCTTGACCTGTCATCTTCATGCGATTGCATATTGACAGCTGGTAACCCACATAATCGTGTATCAATTTACCAATTGATGATTAGACTACTTTGCATAAACTGAATATGCACACTATATGTATTTTATTTATAGATTAATCGACCTAAAAACGCGCTCTTTGTTGAAAGCGTTCGTTCAACAGTGGTCGGGGCAGTAGGCTGAAATTAAAAAAAAAAAACAATAGCTTACAAACGATAAAAGGCTTTTTACGTTGTCATGTTCCTGATCTTTATTATACCCATTTTTTTTTAAATAAAGGCAGTATTTTATAACTGTAAGTTTTCACCTCTTTCATAAATTATATTACAGTGCCTAAGCCTATAAATGACGAAATTAAACTACCTATGTTGTATTACAGAGGTTTATACTTTAACGGCGTCCGTAATTGAAAGTTAAATCGAAATTGAAAGTTGAGATGTTCGTATAAACTATTCCGTGTTAATGTACATGGTTTTATTACTATCAATAATCGTAATACGACGTATAGCCATTTGGAAGTATTTATGAGTGATAATATCGGATATGTGACTGCCTCGTTGGTCTAGTGGATAGCTAATGCGACTGCTAATCAAGAGGTCTCGGGTTCAAATCCTGGGTCGGGCCAAAAAGTGTTTTTGGGTTTTTTCTTACGAGATTCCTAATAGCAGCCCGGAGTTTGGAAGTTTGGCCGTGATTCACGCCCGTGCCTCGGAGAGTACGTAAAACCGTCGGTCCCGGTTGTCATGAACATCTATGGCAATCGTTATTGGGAAGTCAGTGCCTTCAAATTTACTGACAATTAAATCAACCTACGAATTTCAGTTCTCCCTTAGGGTTGCGGAGGTCCGATGCCAGTCGCTCCGTGGAAAAATTGATATTCAGATAAAACCGGTTGAACAAGTAGCCGACCCCAAATAATATAGAGAATAAGGCTATGAAGAAGAATATCGAATATGTGAATCCTCCATTTCCCTCTAATTCTAGAGAGGCGGAAATCAATGGGCAACAACGCACTTATCATCCTTACTTGTGGTTATGGGCACAGGTAACACTCATCTACAAAAAAAACGTTTGAATTTTTTGTTTTCTCTTACGTCTGAAAATTACAAGAAAATAACAAACAAAGAAAAAGTCAAATGGAGAACCTCCTCTTTTTTTATAGTCGGTTTAAATGTAATTATTTCGAGGAGTTGTCTATTAAAAACAATATTATTATGAAAATACAGGTGAATTTTCGTCCAGTCTGATACTATTGCTAATATGGCACTGCAAAATTAAGGTTACTTTAGAAATAGTCGTAATGACTTGTAAATGAATTTCAACTGGTGTGCTAATTCCCTATTAGAGTGTTATTAGCAACTCGTTTGCAGCATTTTAACCTACATTTATGATCTTAGTGCTCATAGTGTAATGATAACTATAAGCTTATTTCCTTTATTAAATCCTTTTTTTATATATGTAAGCCTGCCAAAGTGAGTCTACTCTGCCTGATGGAAAGCATGAGTAGAATCCAGGAGTAGGGGTCACCATCTTCATTGTGAGGGTAGCGCAATCTAGCATGGTAACCCATACCATGGCGGCCTGGTCAGATGTTTCTGCATCTTTCTTCCGACCTCCGGAGACAGGGAGAATGATGCAGAATGATTGAGCCTCCGGTCTTACACTCACCAACGAAATACGACAGCAACAATGCTGTCATTATTCTGGTGGTCTTCTGTGTGAGGGTAGTAATGCCCCGATCGAGTCGGCCCAATGCCCTGTCCCGATCGGGAAACTAAAGGGTAGTAATTAGGTATTATGAACGCTGAAGTTTAGTGAGCATGTGTGCATACCTACATGTTTCTTATCTACTCAGTCACATGAGAACGCTTGAACGAAACTAGACGTAATTTGGCCAAAAGATAGATTGTAGTATGTATAAACAGCGTCACTAGGTATATAAAGATATAAATGTTCAAAGCTGTATACATTTTCACAGGAACAGATTTACATACGTACACTTCACGCAGTTGTGTGATGAGTTATCAATCACTAATGAGCGTCGTAAAAAAAGATTCTATATCAGTATTTTTGTAGTATTTACTTTACGATCTAGGTCGTGTTATATTTAGTTATTTCTCCGTGTCCCTTTTATTGAAGCCATCCTACCCTTGTCAAACAAGTCCGCCCTCGGTATAAGTTCACACATTATTGATATTAAAATTTCGCACAAAATTAACGTATTTCCTTTTCCCAATGATTCCGGTCCCTTGAAGCGGGTCCTGATAAATTATCTTACTAGACCGCCACAGTGTAGATCAACATACTGCAATGTCCACGTTCGCATTGAGAATTGTGACCACCACTTAGATTCTCCTCATGCTTTCAATCACACAGAGTACACATTCTTCACATTCTTCAGTCTCTTTTACATTTTTTTATTTAAGCGAAGTACATATATTGTTATTATAGCTAACGGTTTTTTAATATTTATGGACGATTCGAGGTCAATCACACCGAAAATTTGAACAGAATGGACCGTCACGCATTAATAACATCCTGTCTGGGTTCCAGGACAACCCAGACAGGATGTTATTAATGCGTGACGGTAATAGTAATATTGTTACGTGATCTTTAACCAATTTATGGCGAAGCCAATTGAAAGGTGGTAATAAATGGTTTAGGCAGTATATGTATGTATGCTGTTTTACCTTAGCGCCGATACTACTGAACCGAGTTTAATGATTGATGACTGCCTCGTTGATCTAGTGGTTAGCGTATACGGCTGCTGATCCAAAGGTCTCAGGTTCGATTCCCAGGTCGGACTACGTGTTTGTGTGATCCGCAACTATTTGTTTCGGAGGCTGGGCGTTTTCTATGTATATGTTTATATTTTTAAAAACAGTATTTTCATGTATCTATATCAGTTGTTTAGCACCCATAATACATACGAGTACTTAGTTTGGGACTAGATGACGTTGTGTTTTGTTTGCCCGAAATATTTATTATTATTATTATTTTTATAAGTTTTACCAAGTATAAGTCTTATGTTCGCAAATAATAAGGCATAGAATACCAGACGTATTTTAAAATGTCCTTTAAAATTCCGAGTCAATGTGTTCGCAAAATTAAAGTTTTATCAAAACCTGTTACAGCACACAATAACATAAATTACGTCTAAATATATTAATTTGCTTAAAACTAGTTAGAGTTTTAGTAAAAATCTTTAAAAACGGAAAACTCGAATAATATGAATTGTAACGTCTTAACACCTTTGAAGAGTCTAAAGTTTCGATCAAGATGCATCACATTTATTTAGTACCCTGTGATATATCAAAAAATGTACGGGTCAAAAGTATAACGACCATCGCAAACTGGGCGACTTGTCGCCGCGACAAGCGTCAGAGACGCCCGATGAAACGACAACGCCGCGGTTGTCGTTTCATCGGGCGTCTCTGACGCCTAGCTTAGAGCAAATTATATGAAGTTTGTCGGCCGCAGCCTGTCGTCGCGTCAAGTCGTCGAGGTGTCGCTGTCGCGTGTCGCCTAGTGTGCGCTTAGTGTTAGGGACATCAACTAAAATCCTAAGTAGACCTTCATCAACAACAATCTTTAATAGTCCACTGTTGGACATGGGTCTTTAGAAAATAGATTTTGGTCTACTGTACCATGAAGGTCTTACTCGCGAATTAACTTAATTGTCAGTCTAAATTGCTGCCGTTGACAAATATTGATACCCAACTATAGTTAATTAATAAAATTGAAGTGTCTGTTGGTATACCCTCGAAAGGGACTTCCTTTCGAGGGTATACCTGGTTCCTCGGCTCATAGTACAAGAGACGGCGTGCGGGTTTAGTCGGTTCGAGTCCGACATAGCCACCAACTGGTGGTATCCGAGGGGATTTTCGCACGAAAAAAAAAAGTGTGTTTGTAATTTCAAATTAACAGCTTTTCACTAAATGCAAATGAGAGTGTATACGGTACACGTACATAAAAAAGAACAATTTTGAAAATTGTTGTCTGTCTGTCTATTTTATTCTGGATATTCTCTGGAGGAGCTCCACCGATTTTAATGAGACTTTGATTGGCAGATAACTGATATTATAAGGAATAACTTAGGCTAGTTTGCTAGACTAGTCTTAGCCCGCTGTGCTACTCGCGTTTGATGTTATAAAAGTACAACACAAAATAAAATAAACACGAATGTAGATCCTCTTTTTATCAGCTTTGAAATTGTTCGATATTTTTTGTATCTGGTAATAATACTAAGTGAAAGCCAATACTTAAATTGAAACGTAACCTAAATTGTCTTTGTTAACAACACCTGTCTGTCGACATTCAAAAAGCGTTAGCCTAATTAGAAAAAAAAAACTATTACTACAAAGCATTTAAAACTATTGCTCTCATAAGAGGTCCATGTATAGCTACAAGAGATCACGACAGATACAGCATCTCTTATATAAAACATTACGAAATCGGTTTTAGAACTGTAATTATAGATTTATGTTTTGTCTGGAGGCCATTGAAGCAAACATTATGTATGACTCGGGGTAACAAGTAATTAGAATGTTATCTAATACTAGCTGGCCCCGCCGTGTTACTCGCGGTTCTCAGCGAATATTTAGATAAAAGCACCGGGGCGACCGAGCTTTGCTCGGTTACTATATTTATTTTTAACAACGCCATCTATTCTCTCTAGTAGCTGTAGTATTGCTGTGTTGGTGCAGTAACCATCAACTAAGTGTTACTGAAAGAGTAGTTAGTTAATAGATGTCGCAAGCAATGCTAAAGGAAAGACACGAAAACTCGCGTTTTCCCAAACATAAGACATATCTAGATAGATTTTTCACCCTTGAAAACCTCCAAATACCAAATTGCAGCGAAATCGTTAGAGCCGTTTCCGAGATTACAAATACGAGTATATAAGTACTTTCATATTATGCATTTACTAAAATAGAATTAAATAGACATTGCAATTTCATTTATTTCAATAGATGGATAATGTATTTTTGGACCGGGGTCGATGACTTTTTTTACGGGATTTTTCTAAATCAGTGTAGGTCTTATGGGCCCGGTAAACGATCAAATTTGTTTGACAAATTTACGTGTTTGCCAAATTATTTGATCGTGTGCTGCTGTGTTTGACGCGTTTGTCAAACAAGTTTTTGATGTAAACGTGAAAACAAACAAATTTGTCAAACAAATTTGATCGTTTACCGGGCCTATTAGTTTCTGTCTCTTAGTCTCTGAGTTTCTTAGCTGTTTCTAACTTCTTTACTGACATGTGCTTCAATAATATGACTTCCTGTTTAATTGCTTCGTAATTATCAGTCATTGTTTAGTAATGTTAATTTACGAAATATACGAAGATTTTTTTTATTTCTACCGGATTTTGACAGTCTATGTATTTTTTGTATGTGGTACTACGGTGGTAGTGACTGATGACTCGAGTGATATCTATAAAAATAAATGAAATTGACATGTCTGTTTGTAATGTCTAATTATCAGTTTTTTAGTGAATGCATATGAAGGCATATATGGTACTTAAATGAAAAAAGTAATTATTTTTTTGTCTGTCTGTCAGTTTCGCCTAATCTCTGGAACTGTTAGACCGATTTTGACCTGACTTTCTCTGGTAGACAGCTGATGACATAAGGAGTAACTTATGTAATTATTTGTAGATTAGCTTCGCTCCACGGCTTTACTCGCGATTTAGAACAATTACCACGGATAAAACAGCGGGACTCGGCTAGTCTTATTTAAAATTTTACCAAAAAAAAATCAAATTTTATCAAAACTTCTTTCTTTTAATAAAAGTCAAACTAGGACCTTGCCTCATTGTAATATAAATGTAATAAATGTAATAAAAAATATAGTAATTGATGAGACAATAAATAATAAATAAATAAATATGCCGGACATAAGTAATTACTCATGTAGATATTAATATCGATAATAGCGATGTACCGTTATTGATAGCAATCGATAGTCATCAATCGGAAACAATGCAATGTATCCAAGATTATGATTTTTACATGCACCTTAGCTTATTATTTCAATACAAATATATATTTTAGTGTATGACCGAAACATCGGCTTCGATAACTTTCGGCAAAATCGATCGATAACGCGTCGAAACCCTAGCCAAATTCGATTAAAAGCGACCGATGAACGAATGAGTGGGAGAGTGACGGATCGGGGAGTCACATTGAAACCTATCTTATAAAAAAGGGACCAAGTGCGAGTGGGACTCGCCCATGAAGGGTTCCGTAGCAGCAAGTAACATCATATAAAAGTTTTTGTAGTTCGTATTAACTTTCATCGATGTTTCAATAATACTGTTTTCATTGAAATAAATGTAAATTGCGGTTTATGATTTATGAAGTATTAAAAAAAACTAACTAGATCTCGTTCAAACCAATTTTCGTTGAAAGTTTACATGGTAATGTACATCATATATTTTTTTTAGATTTATCATTCTCTTATTTTAGAAGTTACAGGGGACACACACCCATTTTACCACTTTGGAAGTGTCTTCGCGCAAACTATTCAGTTTAGAAAATAATGATATTAGAAACCTCAATATCATTTTTAAAGACCTAACCTATCCATAGATACCACACGTACGGTTTTGATGAAAAAAAAATTTTTGAGTTTCAGTTCTAAGTATGGGGACCCCCAAAATTTTGTGCTTTTTTTCTATTTTTGTGTAAAAATATTATTGCGGTTTCCAGAATACATCTACTGACCGAGTTTCAACAGTATAGATCTTATAGTTTCGGAAAAAAGTGGCTGTGACATACGGACAGACAGACAGACAGACATGACGAATCTATAAGGATTCCGTTTTTTTCCATTTGGCAACGGAACCCTAAAAATATACGAATTTCTTAATTTTCAACCTTTGCTTCGACGGAAGGTTACAGCGATAGTCGATTAATCGACTTCGAGTGGACATTAACCTTTGTCAAGTTTGAAATGTGTTTTAAAACCGCGGCTAGTACTATGTAAAGAATTTATTTGCTGCTAGTATACATAGCTTTCAACAGTTTAATCATTTATAAAGTCTGTTAAGTACCATTTGAAATCATTCACTATTATCATACAGAGATTTTCTTTGTAAGATTAGAGTAGTTCATATATGTAAATGTATGTATACTCGTATCCTACTAATATTATAAACGTGAAAGTTTGTGAGTATGTGTGTATGTTTGTTGCTCTTTCACGCAAAAACTACTGAACGGATTTGGATGAAACTGTACAGTAATATAGCTTATATATCAGAATAACACATAGGCTACTTTTTACTGCAAAAATCGAGATAATCGGGCGAAAATTTGCACAACACACTTGCATAGCAACCATAATGATATACGCGGGTAACACCGCGGGGCGCAGCTAGTCTATAAATAAGTTAGTGAAGGACTCCTCATTGTATAGATGCAGATTGATACTATGAACATGACCGTTGTTGCTCTGTGCACTGTGTGCTCTACATACATACCATGAACATCTGGTTTAAATGAAGTCATAACTGGAATGTGATTGTAGTCAAGATTGACTTAGCATGCCCATTGTATCCTCATTTATAACGGACAGTAGCTTTTTTGTGTTCTGATTTAGAGAGCTTTTGATAAACTCTATTCTACCTATTTATAGATATTTCGGACATCATACACACAACATCATCTGGTCCCAAACTAAGCAGAGCTTGTATTATGGGTACTAGACAACTGATATAAATACATAAACTTACTTTTTTTTTAAGTACATACATATTATACATAGAAAACACCTGTGGAGGAACGGGTGTCGTGTTTCTCAAACACAAAGGGAGGATCCTCCGACCAGGCGAGGTGATCATGCCTGGTGGCATGTTGTGGTACATACCATTGGGTAACTCGTCTCTGCTCGTTTGTCCCAAAAATATATGGATTCATCATCATCAACTGCCCATCGCAGTCCACTGCTGGACGTAAACGTATCCCACTGCGCTCAACTCTGATCGACTTTGATCTTCTCGCACCTTGAGTTTCCTCAGGAGCCAGTTCAGCTCATAGTACTCTATGAGCTGAACTGACTCCTGAGGAAACTCACGAAACACGGTAGAAAGTAGCCATACGTACGACTTCCCTCTGTTAAAGCATACGTCCAAATGGGCATATGCATTACACGGTTATGACACAGAATGTGTTTATGTGTGAATTTAAGTAAAAAAAAAAACTAAAAAAAAATATTTAAATTAATTAGTGTTCTAAAAAAAACAGTTTTAAAAACTAAACATACACGCTTTTAAACTAAAAAGTAGAAAATAATTTTAATGTAAGAAAGCGTGGGGTGCTTTCTGAAAATATTTAAAAAACGTCGCCCCATGCTTTTTACATTAAAAATATTTTCTACTTTTAGGTTAAAAGCGTGTTGTTTAGTTTTTTAAAACTATTTTTTGTATTGTTTGAAAGCATAGTGTTACGTGTGAGACAAAAATGTGTTAACTGTGAATATTTCCCCACAAAAAGTAACATCCGATGCTCGGTCCTATATTCCTGTATGGTTCTGCGTAGGAAAGTTCTCACTCTAATCATATTACGGTCTTAATAGTTAACTTTCATTTTTATACCTAACCAATGATTAATTAAAACTATTACATAACAATTGATTATTTCAAGTCTTAAACAACACTACTTTATCTAATAAACTCGTACACTTATCAGGAACTGAGATTGCTTCCGGAAAGCACTTACGACGAGATGTATTTCTACCTATACCTACCGATCGACTAGCCTTAGAACACCTACACTAGAGGTTAACGACCGCAAATACCGAACAAAAATAACCTTCTAACCATTGGGCACAAAAAATGCACTCTCACTTAAGTAGTGCCTCGAATTGCTCGCGAAACACGAAATTGGTATCATCAACAGCATTAAACAATCCAATGCTGGACATAAAACTCTCCTTAGCAAGGAAGTTTTGGCTTATCATACCAATCTGGCCAGAAGGGTGAGGGAGGTATTTGTTTAAATTTTTTCTTGTCTTTGCAGTGATATTGTCCTTCGTATTTTGCTACCTTAGTCGCCTCTTACGATACCCCTCCCATGGGTGTCGTAAGAGGCGATAAGGGTGGTGACACTACAGATAAAATAGGTATCTTCTGTGTGTTTATTTTTAAATTGCCCATATCGGTCTTTTAGTAACTACAGCCTTCAATGAACCACCTACTACTAAAAGTTACAAGCGCTGTCGCACTTTTAAACCCTTATCCCTCCCTCACTCAATAATAGAAGGGAATACGTTGTTCTTACGGTAATCTCACTCTCTTGGTCAAAACTACGAAGTATACCCAATATCGTATTGGAATAGGAGGAATTCAAACGGCGCCATAACACTATGGTCAAACTGCCTTTAAACATGTCTCTTCCGTTATTTATAAATACTACAAATAAATAAAATGTAATTGCCTGTATTGACTGTAAATAATTGTGGAATGAACTGTCGCCTGCGGTGTTTTCGGACCGATACGACCTTCAAACCTTCAAAAAAAGAACGTACTCCTTTCTTAAAGGCTGGCAACGCACCTGTGACTCGTCTGGTGTTTCGGGTGTCCATGGGCGGCGGCAATCACCTACAATCAAGTGATCCGTCTGCTCGTTTGCCCCCTATAATATAAAAAAAAATGTAATCTCTGTGTTAAATCTCTGAACCGATTTTGAAGAGAAATTCACTGATAGGTAAAAAAGACTTTTTTTCAGCCTACCTTCGGTCTCACCGCGAGACTCATATTAATCTTGGAAGTAAAAGAAAAACCGCTCGAATTTAGATTGGAGTGTTCTATTCTATGAGCCTTCTAGAGCTAGCTAATACAAAAAACGTGTTTGCCTCTAACAGCCTGTAATAACTTTGACCTGTAATAAGTAGTTTTCGATTTCAATGGTTCTTCAATAAGTTGAGATCGAAAGTAACTAATAAAATAAACTCAACTACTAAACGTAAAACCAATTCTATTGTTTGTAATATTTGTTGTACCTACTGTATTACTAGTCGATAAAGAAAGTGAACAAAAGGAGTACACATTTATTGTTATAAAGATTACCTACCTTAGTGATTTCTAACAGTAACTGTTATTGCAACTGCCTTGTTGGTCTAGTGGTTAGCGTATGCGGCTGCTGATAAAGAGGTCTCGGGTTCGATTCCCGGGTCGGACCAAACATTTGTGTGATCCACAAATATTTGTTTCGGAGTTTGGGTGTTTGCTATGTATAATATGTATGTATTTACAAAAAAAAAGTTTGTTTATGTATTTATATCACTTGTTTAGTACATGATACAAGCTCTGCTTAGTTTGGGACTAGATGATGTTGTGTGTAAGATGTCCGAAATATTTATTTATTTATTTCTACTTTATTTCGTTGGTAAGTATGACACCGGATGCCTAATGATGCAGAAGGATCTCATTAAGCCGCTATAGTGTGGGTCACCATGCTAATATATATTGTCTGTACTCACAATGAGGATGATGACCCCTATTCTTAGATTCTACTCACGCTTTTCATCAGGCAGACTAGAATTACTTTGGCAGGCGTAAAAATATATAAAAAATTGTCTACACATTAATTAATTTTCTGTTATTATGAACCACTTTAATTTTATAAGCCATGGCTCCTTTAAGTTAAAACAAACTTTTGTTTGCTATCATCGATTATCGCGTTAAAAAGTAACCTATGTTCTTATTGTAGGTTATCGCGGTAAATAGAAGCCCTATATGTTATTCTGATATGTAAGCTATATTATTGTGAAGTTTTATCAAAATCCATTCAGTAGTTTTTCCGTGAAAGAGCAACAAACATACCATACATACTCACAAACTTTCGCCTTTATAATATTAGCAGGATTCCTTACCAAAATCTATATAGTCGTTTCCTTGTTCCTTCCTTCCTTGTTGACCTTATTCTTTTTAAAAGAGTGGTCTGGGGTCTAAAGACTCTTATTGTAAGTTTAGAATTAAATTCTTGAATGTGATTAAGGCCTAACGATGCTTGTTAGTTTATTTATTACGCTTTCAATCTTGAAATACTTACCGATCATTATAAAATTATATTGAATTGCAGTCAGAACATACCTAATGAGAGATGTAAGATTTATAACTCTTAGAGCGAAACTGTTATTAACTACAGATGTTTACGATTAATCTCAAGCCTCCCAATGGCGTGATGTTATAACATGAGATTTCTTTGGAACTATTAAAGAGGAACAATTATTATGTAAAAGGGGTCGTAAAAGGCGACTAAGGGATAAACTACGCAAGACAACATCAATGCAAAGAGAAGGAAAACCTGAAACCAACCCTACCAACCCGTCTGGCTAGCGTGGTATAGTAGGCCAAAACCTCCTTTCTAAGGAGAGGCCTATGTCCAGCAGTGGACTGTTAAAGGCTGTTGATGATGATGAATTATTATGTATAACGATATTTTCCAAAACTTTAACCGTTTGCGCAACGCACACAATGTGAAGCCTTAAAAGGAATAATTTCCCCCCTTTTTGGATCATTTTTTATTGTTACTTCGCTTCTATCAGTCTAACTGCCTCGTTGGTCTAGTGGTTAGCGTATGCGACTGCTAATCAAAGAGGTCTCGGGTTCAAATCCCGGGTCGGGCCAAAAAGTGTTTGTTGGGTTTTTCTTAGGAAATTCCTAATAGCAGCCCGGAGTTTCGAAGTTTGGCGGTGATTCACGCCCGTGCCTCGGAGAGCACGTAAAGCCGTCGGTCCCGGTTGTCATGAACATCTATGGCAATCGTTATTGGGAAGTCAGTGTCAGCCCTCAAATATACTGACAACTAGTTCAATCTTCGAATTGCAGTTCTCCCTTAGGGTTGCGGAGGTCCGATGCCAGTCGCTCCGTGGAAAAACTGAAATTCAGGTAAAACCGGTTGAACTAGCAGCCGACCCCAAATAAACTTGGGAATAAAGGCTAGGAAGATGAGTTAAATTAAATACTTAAATGAACCAGATTTGACAACGTACACGAGGGTTGGTTAAGGCTTATTGCCATAAGCGGGCATGGAAGCCTATCGACTTGTTCAAGCTTTATAGACTCACGTGTTTTAGAAGTGAAAAGGTGACGTATTCAAGATGGATGACTTCCACAGTGTGACGGTTACGGAGCTGATGGAAAAGCTCGATCTGACTTCTTTCATATTGACCTAATTACTAAAATATAGGTGTGTTAATCTACCTACTTAAATCACTTTTGTAGATTAGCATTGCTTTGTAGGTATATTTTGGATCTTCAGTATTTTAATGTAAAATATATAATAATAAATATTTTGGACATCTTACACAACATCATCTAGTCCCAAACTAATCATAGCTTGCATTATGGGTAATAAACAACTGCTATAGATACATTAACATATTTTTTTTATATATACATACATATTATACATAGAAAACACCCAGACTCCGAAACAATTGGTAATGAAAAGTTTTAACTATCAAATGAAATACGGTACTTGCATCAATTAAGCAATTCTAAGAAAAAAAAATACTTGTTCCGGGTAATCTCTAAAGCGTATATACCGATTTTGACGGGACTTTCACTGGCTGATGCCATCGACGAGGAGTTACTTAGCTTTTAAGATTCTTCTACATTAACATATTTTTTTTATATATACATACATATTATACATAGAAAACACCCAGACTCTGAAACAATTGGTAATGAAAAGTTTTAACTATCAAATGAAATACGGTACTTGCATCAATTAAGCAATTCTAAGAAAAAAAAAATTACTTGTTCCGGGTAATCTCTAAAGCGTATATACCGATTTTGACGGGACTTTCACTGGCTGATGCCATCGACGAGGAGTTACTTAGCTTTTAAGATTCTTCTCCTCGGCGCTACTCGCGATTTAAAACAATAACCGCGGACAACGCAGCGGTATTTGGCTAGTTATTAATAAAACAAAAATTGGGAAAGGGCACCAGGCGACGTTATTGAAATATTTTTAGAAAGCACCCCACGCTTTGTTACATTAAAACTATTTTCTACTTTTTAGTTTAAAAGGGTGTTTGTTTTGTTTTTTAAAACTATTATTTTTTTCTAGACAAAAAGACTAATTTGTTTAATCATTTTGTTTTTAGTTTTTTTGTCAAATTAATGTATTGTCATCGGTCCTCGATAAATCTCTACCAAGTTTGCACGAAATCTGACCTTTTAAAGTGGGTCAAAATCGCACTTAAAGGAGTCGGTTACAAACAAAGAAACATACAAGCTAATATAAAGCGTGTAAAAACGACAATCGGCGTCTCTACTCTATCAAAGTCTAGGGCCAGCCCATAATATAATCTATCATAATTATGTTTATGTACTAACGTCAGTGCTATTGACCGTGTAAAATATAATAGATTATTTTCAACATTGCAATTGTACGACAACACGACAGGTGGGATTTAACTAAAAGCGTTCGGTGTCATAAATATATGATGATGACTTTGGCAATGGATGCTGCGAGGCCGAGAAGATAATATTAGCGCCAGCTGTATTTGTTACATGGGATGTGTAACATGTTTAATCTCACTTTCACGCAAATCTACGTCAGTATTTTTGAGTAAAGGGATGGAAGTGTGTTATTAAAAAAAAAGAAAAAAAAAGCGCCCGCTATTTGATTTGACGTTGATGTGTGATAATGCGCGCTATTGTGGCAGCAATGATCTATGTATATCTATACAAATAAATAAAATATAATGGTAAACAAACGTTCAGTTTTTTTTATTTTTAAATGCGTTTTAAGGGATCTAAAATGCCAATTCTAATATACAATTTTTGTCCGTCTGTTTGTTCCGCCTAAACGCCTGTGGAACAGCTGATTTGGACTGAACTTTCACTGGCAGATAGCTAATGACATAAGAAGTAACTTAGGCTTATATTTTTAGACTAGTTCATTCTGCGGCGTTACTCAAAATTTACAACATTAATCATAATTAAATAATTTTGTAACGAACGCTTTGTTTTGTATATAGAGGTGTAATTTATATTCGTACTAGCTTTCGCCCGCGGCTCCGCCCGTGTGTATGTCGGTTATCTCGGTAAAAAGTAGCCTATGTCCTTTCCCAAGTTCAGTTCTAACTTCATACCAAATTTCACCAAAATCGGTTCTGTGGTTTAGGCGTGAAAGCGTAACAGACAGACAGAGTTACTTTCGCATTTATAATATTAGTAGGGATTAGTAGGGATTATAAGGTGTAAGTAAAATATTTCGGTATGTTTCTTATTTAAACAACTGTCCGTTCTCCTATTGCATTTTCACTTTTGTATCATCATCAGCATATACAGTCCACTGCTGGACATAGGCCTCTCAAATTGCTGCACTTAGTTCGATCCTCGGCTACTCGCATCCAGCTCCTACCAGTCGTCTTGCGCAAATCATCACT
This sequence comes from Phragmatobia fuliginosa, assembly GCA_932526445.1. Lineage (NCBI taxonomy): Eukaryota > Metazoa > Arthropoda > Insecta > Lepidoptera > Erebidae > Phragmatobia > Phragmatobia fuliginosa. The sequence continues at coordinate 3,094,016 of OW052059.1, read as the reverse complement.
CCACCCACCTGGCTTGTGGACGTCCTACACTACGTTTGCCGAGACACGGTCTCCACTCAAGAACACGTTTACCCCAAGGGTTGTTACTTTTGTATATTAAATGTTAATAGTTTATTTATAGCTCTCCAAGGTCAATCTCACGAGCAAACTTCATTACTGGTTAGATACTCGTGTTTATTGAAAGGGGTTATAGGCCCTATATATAATACGCTGGAAGCCACATGTGCCCGGCAATAGTCATAAACGACTAGCAATATCGTAAAACGTAAATAAATACAGTTATATATTTACCATTCGTGAAATGACGTACCACAGATGGTTTTCAAAAAGGTACACTCGAGTGCAATGCCTCTGGTCAGATAAAGATACCGGAAGGCGTACTGAAAATAATGATTTTAATAACAATAATAGATTACAAAAAGACAAAGAAACCAATATTGTCATAATAATAATAAAAAAAACATTCTTACAAAAGTCGGTTACAACAAATAAACACACAAAATTACAGGTAAAACTAAAATAACTAACTAAAACTAATGACTGCCTCGGTGGCGTATGCAACTGCTATGCTTGAGGTCTCGGGTTCTGTTCCCGGGTCGGACCAAATGTTTCAGAGTTTGTGTGTTTTCTATTTATAACATGTATGAATTTACGAATAAAAGTATGTTTATGTATTTGTACCCATTGTCTTAGTACCCATAATACAAGCTCTGCTTACTTTGGAACTAGATGACGTCGTGTGTAAGATGTCCGTAATAAAGTAAGATTGACTGCACGGTTGGCCTAGTGGCTTAAGCGGTCGCCATACCGCTATCTACTGCGCCAAGTGTCGTGGGTTCACAATTTGTTGTTCTGAGTCTGGGTGTTCTTTGTGTCCGTTTCATGTATGTTTGTAAAGTCCCCCGCGACACACGAATTTATATTCCTAATGCGGGAGTTGTCTTTAAAAAAAAAGATAATTTGCTAAAATTATCATTAGATATCCAAAATTTTCCGAAGTCAATAATCAGAGAATTGAATAACTGATATTGCTACAGCTATCTCTACCAAATTTGATAACAATATAAGTTGTATATTAATAAGTCCTTACAAGTCGATTGTACGCGTATATGGAGCGTAAGGTCAGTGATCTTGATAATGCGTCTGTGTTATGATAAACAACGAGTACTGTTGCAATAGAGCAGCAGAAATGATAGCCTGAAATTCGTTGACATGCATTCTAATGACTGCACTATTGGTCTAGCGATTTAAGCTGTGGCCACGCTCATTGATACTGCGCCAAATGTCGTGGGTTCAAAGCCCAGTCTTAGGTATATGGCTTGCAGAAGGCCCAATACCGTCTGCAAGCCATATACCTAAGATTTGTTTCAAGCTATCTTACAGTAAAGTTGTTCTACGTAGGTTGTTCCTCTTACGACACGTTGAGATGATGTCTGCCCGTCTGTATGTTCTGGCTAATCTCTGGAACAGCTGGACTCATTTTAATGGGACTTTCACTGGCAGTAAGCTGACGCCCTAAGGAGGACCTAACTTATGACATTTTTTTAGACTGACTTTGCTCCGCGGGACTCTAATATTTTTTCCTACCTACGTTAGGGGGCTCCTAGTTAGGAACTTAAAGTATACTCGGTGAAAACGGGCATTAGTCCAATACACATTACCATGCATGACTAACATACATACACAAGTAGCAGATCTGGCAGACGAGGTCTTAAGTCACTGCACTTTTCCTCGTAAATTTATGTAGATAGTTTTTTCATAGCTCTCTTCACCATTACACCACCATTACACCAAGGCAATTTACCGATTTTCACTTTTAAATGTCATGGGATAAAACTACTTTTCTTATTTTAAACTACATTGTCGCATTATGATTACACCTGTCGTAGATGGATAGTAATCTGTGTGTGGTATATGGACATTTAATTAAGAATTAAAATTAAAACTACTGTATAGAATATCCATATTATTACTTTCCCTCTCAATAAATAAAATAGAGAAAAGGGCAAAAATAAATTCTCGTGTCACAGGGTTAGTTGCCATACTCCTTCGAAACCTCCTTGCTTTAGATTTCGGGTTCGATTCCTGGGACGGAATGTTCGTGTGATTCACAAATATTTATTTCGGAGTTTTATCTATGTATAATACTTATGTATGTATTCACTGTAAAAATCGGCCAAGTGCGTGTCAGGCCACGCACAGGAAAGGGTTCCTCAGTCACCTATAATGGTATGTGGATTTAAAATCGTATCCAATAGATAATTGTTATGTTTACGTATTAATACGTTAATTTTGTATGACGTTTTCCAAGTGAGCGCATTTTACCATATAAGCCTTTATAACTCCTGAACTAAGAAAGTCATCTAATCGGTTATAGTTTTCCTTCAAAGTTCATTAAATGGACCAGCATCACGATTTTTTTCAAAATTTTTGAGCCAGCCGTTTAGCTTTTGGAGGGGGGGGGACGCCCTGTTTTTACAAAAAAGTGCCCTTTAAAGTGAAATATCTCGCAAACGGATACCTAAATCAAAAAATCGTCTAGGAAACCCTTTATTGTTTTTAAAAGACCTATCTAATGATACCCCACACGATGGGGTAGCCTCGAGAAAAAAAAATCATCCCCACTTTACGTGTAGGGGAGGTACCCCAAATAAAATTATATTTCATAATTTTATTGTAGCACTTTGTCGACGTAATTACAACACGTATTCATGCAAACTTTCATCTTTCTAGCACTTACCGTTTGGACGGTAAGTCGAGGACGGACGGACGGACGGACGGACGGACGGACGGACGGACGGACAGACGGACATGACGAATCTATAAGGGTTCCGAGTTATGAACTTCGGATACCTAAAAAGCGAAATATTTATTTATCGATTCTTATGAATTTTTTAGTGTTTATTCAGTAGGTCTGAGGATTTCATTTACCTGAGTATTAAAGGATGAAAACGACGCGAACAGAGTCGCGGACATCAGCTAATATTAGTTATAAATATATCGAGAAAATATTAAAATTACAGGTAAAATCTAATGTTCCATTTTGGGATAACACATATGGAACGAAACTAAGTATCAATTTAAGTACAAGACTAAAATATTGTTGTTCAATAATAATCTAGGAGTATATAGCCACAGGAGCAAAACTCGATAAAATAAATAAGTCGAATATCTTCGATTTCATCTAAAACAAAGATTTTCACAACCTGTTCTCACTATTAGCTCTATCTCTATGTATCTCAGCATCTTATCCTGAGATCGTCGCTTTTAGTTCATAGAATTCTTGTCTGTGCTTTATGTACCTACTAGCTTTTCTCGCTTACTTACATATATTTGAAAGTATCCCGTGTTCAGTTTCCGCACTTTGTGTGGACGGTAACATAATGTCTTCGGAGTCGCAATCGGTCGTTCAACTTCTAAGTGGTATGAGTTACCATTGGTCGTTAAACATTGTGAGATTTCAAAGCGAGTTTTGTGTGAATTTGCTTTTATTGAACAAAATAGGTATAATAATTTAAGTTCTGTTTATTTGAAAATTCTTCTTGTTGTTCCTCTTCAATTACTGGAGGTTGGACATCAGCCCTGAAAACCTCGCTGTGTCCCTGGCGAGGTGAAAGAGTTCCGCGGCGCTCTTAACTCCGGTCCACTCGCGGATGTTTCGAAGCCTGTAGGTAGTAGAGCCACGCTGATTTCAGCACGAATGGGCCGGCTCGACCCGGCCAGTACTACCCTCACACAGAAGACCATCCTAATAATGACAGCATTCTTGCTGTCGTATTTCGTTGGTGAGTGTGAGACCGGAGGCCCAATCATTCTGCATCATTCTCCCGCCCTTCGAAGGCCGGAAGAATGATGCAGAATAATCTAACCAGGCTGCCATGGTAGGGGTCACCATGCTACATTGCCTACCCTCACAATAAGCATGATGACCCCTACTCCTGGATTCTACTCATGCTTTCCATCAGGCAGAGTAGAGTCACTTTGGCAGGCTTAAATATAAAAAAAAAAAAGCCACGATTTTTTTCTACGGCCTACTCGACGTTTCCCCGCAATTTTGCCCATCATAATGAGTTGCAGTAAATTGTATCTCTCGTGTATGAAGACATGACCGAGATAGGCAACTTTTCTTGTTTTGACGGTCTTCATCAACTTGCGGGTTTGACCGACACGTGTTAGAACCTCAACATTGGAGATTTTCTGAGTCCAGCTGATCGAGAGCATGCGTCGGTAAGTCTACATTTCAAAAGCCTCAATACGTTTACGAAGGTCTTCTTTAATAGTCCAAGCTTCGCAACCGTAAAGGGCTATGGGCCAAATGTAGCATTGCAGTAGACGAGTGCGCAGGGGAATACTGAGGTTGCGACTGGAAAGTATTGATCTCATTTTGTTAAACGCATTCCGGGAGATCCAAAGAGTCCACCCAGATACTATAAAAAGTTATGAATACCATGACCAGATGGTATCTTGTGGATGTTTGATACATGTTTACAATATATAATTTCACACACAAACATTGTACACTGAAAATCTCGTAGTCTAGATGTTACTAATAAAATCTAATGAGAACGTCAGTAGAGTCATGATTACAATTATAACAGATCTGTTAGACACGTTTATAAGTAGATTACGACGATGACATTGCAAATCTTATCATACTGCATTTATATTACGAAAAAGACTGTTCTGTAAACTTCTGCACTAGTGGGCTTGTGGGCTGACAAACCAATTAACACATTTAATCTAAATTCTTCAGCAATCGTTGACTCTAGTTCAGATCAATAAAAACGATTCCAAATATATTTTGTGTTTTTAATTCGTTCGGTATATTATCATTCTTTATGAGTTCATTCATTAGAATTTTATTACTATCCTGTCTTTAAAAAAAGTAATAACATTTATGTAATGAAATATTTTGCTAGCGCTGAAAGTTTCAAATCAGTTTTTAAATATTTTTAATGTTGTAAAGGAATACCAAGAAATGGCCACGGGTTTTATTGCATGCGAAATAAACAGTTCTTGAAAATTCTTTAAAAAGCTTATAGAGTTTTATAAATGGCCTATTCATTAAATTCTAAAGGTAATTCAAACTAAACACTCTATGTAGTAAACATTAAAACTGTTAATTCATTCCTTATAATACAAAAGCTCTCTGTATGGTTACTTATTCGAAAAGTTGAATATATCTTTAAAGTGAAAAAGATGTAATACGATGATAAATGCGATTGTGATTAGACTTATTTGATTATATCCTACTAACCTTTGCTAGTGGCTCCGCCCGTATAACGGTTATCGGGGTAAAAATTACCCTATATTAATCCTCAAAAATCAAAGTATCCATATAAATTTAATTGAAATAGGTTTTGCAGCGGTTTAGCCGTGAAAGCTTATAATTTATTTTTTAAAATTAGATTCGAGTTGTCGTCGAGTTTTCATAGTGACGCAATGTCAATGGCACTTTTAACAGCCGTTAGTTCTGCTTAGCTGGAGTCCGACTGGAAAGTGATAAATATAATGTTATGTCTACCACTTTTTATCATTATGTTGTACTAGTTAAAAAGCTAAAAAAGGTAATTAAAACAATAAGGTTTAGGTATATTGTTCATTAGTTATCACTGATTTTTATACCTATTTACCAGTTATAATTTTATAAAACCGAGATTGAAAAGTTTTGAATTATCTTTAAATTTAATAATAATTTATTCTCGCACACAAAACACTTAGCCAAAGAAACGTGCATGTAAGGTCTGATGTTCGCGATATTTTAATCTGCTTATAACATAAGAATGCATAATAATATGTATATGAATTTGTGCATCAGATAAAAATAACAAATTTATCCAAATCAATTTATATTATATTTTATACCATTTTGAAAATTTACTCGACAATCGATTATTCTATCTCGATTTGAATAATTATCCGAAAGATTGGAAATAACACATACCGGCATTACAATAAAGTGCAGTCTTTCTCTCCGAACTAGAACAATCTCTATTCAAGTTTATAGTGGCAATGAAAATCTAATCTCAAGTACACCACAATAAAACAACTAAACGGTTATGTTATTCATAATGAATTCGTTATTTACGATTGTTGTAGGGAAAGCCGATTCAACGTTGAATGTTCCTAAGACACGGGCCGTCTACTACATGTTCTCGTTTTCTCGTACACGACTCCGAAAGTGAAATGAGCATGTTTACCTCAATAAATCTCCGCTTACTTAGTAATTGTCGGTGTTGTTTCATCCACATTCTCACGTTTGCCAACTAGATGTCTGAAAATGACTTCGTGACACATAGTAGTCGCCCGGGTGCTTCATAATTTTTATTGAAAATATTTATGAATAAGTAAACGGGGTATTTACTTTTTAGGGTTCCGTAGCCAAATGGCAAAAAACGGAACCCTTATAGATTCGTCATGTCTGTCTGTCTGTACGTCCGTATGTCACAGCCACTTTTTTTCCGAAACCATAAGAGCTATACTTTTGAAACTTGGTAAGTAGATGTAATCTGTGAACCGCATTAAGATTTTCACATAAAAATAGAAAAAAAAACAATACATTTTGGTAGTCCCCATACTTGGAACTGAAACTCACAAAATTTTTTTTCATCAAACCCATACGTGTTTTCATATCTATGGATAGGTGTTCAAAAATGATAATGAGGTTTCTAATACTATTTTTTTCTAAACTGAATAGTTTGCGCGAGAGACACTTCCAAAGTGGAAAAATGTGTGTCCCCCCCCCTGTAACTTCTAAAATAAGAGAGTGATAAAGCTAAAAAAAACATATATTGTACATTACCATGCAAACTACCAACGAAAATTGGTTTGAGCGAGATCTAGTAAGTAGTTTTTTTTTTAATACGTCATAAGTCGTAAACTGTAATTTACCTTTCATTCAATCAATACGCTATTATAAAAACATCGATCAAAGTTACAACGAACTACAAGAACTTTTATATGATGTTATTTGCTGATACGGAACCCTTCATGGGCGAGTCCGACTCGCACTTGGCCGCTTTTTTTATTATTATATCTATGAACCATGCCTCACTATTACCCTCATTCAATGTTAAAACAGCGAGATATAAATATATTTAGAAACGTTTTGTCTGTCTATTACGGCTAATCTCTAGAACGGCTGAACCGATTTTGACGGAACTTTGACTGGTTCTGCCTGCTAATGACACAAGGAGTAACTGAGGCTATTTTTTTTGGCTAAGTTCGCTCTGCGGCGTTTTCAATTTACTCACGATTTACAACAATAGCCGCGGATAACGTCGGGGCACTTAGCTAGTCAAGTAAAACAACAGTTTACCTATTTCTATTTGGGTATAATTTCTACATCCCTACTTCCCTACTTATATTATAAATGCGAAAGTAACTCTGTCTGTTACGCTTTCACGCCTAAACCACTGAACCGATTTTGATTAAATTTGGTATGAAGATAGAACTGAACTTGGGAAAAGACATAGGCTACTGTTGACCGCGATAACCGACATACACTTGGGCGGAGTCGCGGACGAAAGCTAGTATTTAATAGACGTCTTTCATAACAAAAATCTTAAGAAGCACATTTTACAAAACTACCAGAAAAACTGAAGCTTGGTAAGAAATGCTCCTATATCCTTGCCCTGCTATCAAGTAAATTACTTCCTCCTATACTAAATTGTGGAGGCCAAACTCCGATAAATATATTGAGGTTAAACCTGAAAATGTAGCGTTACACCGCTGGTATTTTTCCATGTATTATTAATATTTAACGAACGCCTGGTTCTGAAAGTGATCATCTCGAAGGTTATAAACTGCTATTTTCTTGAACTAACTCTGAGAAGTATGTGAAAATCGCAACTATTTTTACACGCTTTATATTAGCTTCACCTGTATGTTTGTAGAAACGAGGTAATCCGGCAGAGAACTAAAGTGATCGACATAGCCCACAGGATTAACAAGCTGAAGTGGCAATGGGCTGGCCATATTAGCCGCAGGACCGACAACCGTTGGGGTAAACGTGTTCTTGAGTGGAGACCGCGTCTCGGCAAACGTAGTGTAGGACGTCCACAGGCCAGGTGGAGTAATGATTTGCGCAAGACGGCTGGCAGGAGCTGGATGCGAGTCGCCGAGGATCGAACTGAGTGGCGTGCAATTGGAGAGGCCTATGTCCAGCAGTGGACTGCGATAAGCTGATGATGATGATGATGATGTATGTTTGTATGTTTATTTGTATGTTTGTAACGGACTCTTTTGGGCGCGATTTGGCCCACTTCAAACGGCCAGATTTTGTAGATTTGAGTAGAACTTTGTAGAATTTATCAAGGACCGGTGACAATACAATAATACGAAAAAATTTTTTTTTTTTAAATTGTCGTTTTTAGTCTAGAAAAAAATTTAGTTTTACTTTACAAAAATACTTCATTTACATCTGATGAGCATAGAAAAGAAACTATAACAGTCAGTTCAAGGTTCAATGTTTTTTGACACAAGCGACAATGAGCATTAAAAAATAATAGTTTTAAAAAACTAAGCAAACACGCTTTTAAACTAAAAAGTAAAAAATATTTTTTAAATATTTTCAGAAAGCACCCATAAATGAGGTATTTTTGTAACGTATTACTGGAATTTCTTATTAACCTTCCAGCTTTAATAAGTAGAACACATATCAGAGTAAGTACGACGCCTAAACAAAGAAAAATAAATAAAAAAATTATCAACGGCATACACTGTATTCGCTGTTCGATTTTCATCAAATGCACTTATTTTATGACTATTTTATATCCTACAAAACGCATAGCAGATAAATAACTAAACTGATATTTTCCCATAATTACATATCAAACTGTTTACTAGTTAGTAACATAATTCGCACCATCTCTTAGCATTGAAAACGCAATCTATTCGTTATATTTCACCATTGTATTATCAGCTTTACACCGACTCCGCGGAATTCAGTTCAAATAGCAACGTCTATTTGCTGACAAACCCTTTTATTTGCACCACAAACGCGGTTCTCTAACGGTACAATGACTACAATCCCCCGATACCAATTCAGTTTTCCCCCATAAATTACATATCACATCAGACTTAAGAACCACATTAACCACTGCCATATAGAAACATAGACATATCGCGCGGCACCTGGGCTCACCTAGTTGAAATCTATTACGCATTGGCTGAATTATAAGCATTATTACTGCCTTTCTGTACTGAGATAAATGTCGGCTTTCACCCCACCCACGCGTTCAATGACAAATGTATATAAATATATAGGTATTGTATGCTGTGGATTATATAGTAAATAGCTACTTCTTTGTTGGGATGGATGGATGATATAAATATTTGTTGAATTTTGTCATAGAACGAACGAAATAATAAGTAAACATAACAATTAATTATCTATTTACATCGCTTGGTCCTATTCTATGCGTGGCCTGACATGCACTTACCCGATTTTGTTCTTATTTATTTATACACGTCACTATCTGAGACTTCAGAATCAAACAATGAATTTGTTTTAGAAAAAAATCATTTTAAAATCTAGGACACTAGGCCTTTTAACCTTTTGAATAAATTATATTTAATAGGCAATTAAATACTCTTTAATTTGAAGTTATAAAATTTATTTGTCACTTTTTATTTTATTAATAAAAATGTTATGATATTATTATATTTTTACATAACTTTACAATTATCTCAAGTACTAATGGTCACTTTTTGTTACCCTTGCGTGCTGCTGTTGCCGTCTTTATACTTAATAATTAACCTAAGAATTTAAAAAATCTAGCTCATGATCTGACCTAGATTGATTGCTGTCAAGTGTAATTTAGGTAACGAATTTATGTAGGTCTTAAGTGCAATGTCAAATCTCAGCAAACAAATTTTAATTTTTTAATTAAGATATACAACTTCAAATAACTACCTCGTTCATTTATTAAAGTTGCTAATGTATTCAACGTAAGCAGAGGTTTACACGTTGTTCCATACGGATAAAAAAAAACTTTGTTCCGTGCACACCGCACCTCTTTTTACACGTGCAGCTTGTGGGTTAGACTCAGAAGACGCATAGCGCTCTTCACGTTAAATATAATAGCGCTGCAGGTCTTGGTAGAGGTCTCCCGGTAGTGCAGTGGATCGGGGATATTTACGGACGCAAACGTGAACTATTTCTCCCCGACGATAAGGTAGAGACGCGCGCTTCTGGTGGGCCGTACGCGATCCAGGCCTAACAACATTTGAAGATGAGGAAATGCACTAGTGGACTCAACTGCGTGTAGGAATTGGCATGAATGGATAATCGGTCGTCTAATATTATCTTTATCTTCGCATTTGATTTAACATCATCGCTAGGTTTACTAAGAACATCCAATTTCCATAGTAGTCCAATCTAACGCTTGCTTGTAGATATATTCGTAGAGGCAATTAACTAGAATATGAGAAAAACTTTTTCATTCAAACTTCAACATTTACACAGACTGGGATTCTCATCAAAGTGAAATTGCTGTCGACGGCGGTTGATAGACAGTACACTTGAAAGTCTAACAAGAATTCGTAAACACTTCGCACATGTATGTCGTCCATAATAGTAAGAGGACAATATACACATACACTCCATAGCTTTTGAATTTCTCGTAGAAATACTTCTTTAAAATCCGGTGAGAGCTTTTAAAATTTTCTAATTGCATTTTTTCTATGGAAACCTATTGTAACGATAAACGTCGGTAATCACCTGCCTTGTTAGTGTGTTTAGTCGATTGCTGGAGGGCTTTTCTTTGATTTCCACCCAAGACAAATAATTAATTTATGTAATGAGTTGTTCTGTCTACGTACAATTTATCTGTAGAGTGTGTATGTCATCATCAATCATCAACAGCCTTTATCAGTCCACTGCTGGACATAGACTTCTCCTTAGAAAGGAGGTTTAGGCCTACTATACCACGCTGGCCAGACGCGTTGGTATAGGGTTGGTTTCAAGTTTTCCTTCTCTTTGCATCGATGTTGTCTTGCGTAGTTTATCCCTTAGTCGCCTTTTACGACACCCGCGGGATGAATAGGGGTGGTGACACTCTGTATTCTTAATCCGTCAGTGTGTATGTATTTTAATATATTTATCAGTAGTTTGATAACCGGATGGTTCCCAGACTGCTAATTGAAATACTACATTACAGTACCATATATAGTATAGACTCTGCCTAATTTGAGACCAGTCGATTTTATGTGAGATGTGTGTTGATTTCTAAAAGCTGTGTGTTGATTTCTAAAAGCTGATTCAACTCGCCTAATTTTTTTACAAAAATATTCCTGAACATGTTACCACTTTCAACCTTACAAAAAAATCTTGTTAGCAGGTATTCTTTAAATGTACAGAAGATTAAACACTATATTGGTAAAGTTCAATGTAATATAGTTATGCATTTAAAATTTAAAACTCAATTGTATCATTTAATTTAATAATAAACTTGATAGCAACTATTAAGATAACATTTTCTTACAAATAACTCCTACATTTTTTTTCCTTTTTCCTCTTAACATAAAAAAAATCCCTTAGTATAAAAAGGAGGCAAAGGTGTTTTTCAGAGATTTTTTAATAGGACTTGTTATTAAGATATTTGCAAAATTCTGAAAACCTGGAAAATAGAATCTACTTGTTTCAGTATTCCGGTGCTAGTATACCCATCGTATACCCTCATAATGCCAAGAAATCCACCAATTTGTTCAGATTTACTCAATTTCTCCAAATTACACCATGCACTACTTCCTATTTCATTAGCAATATACTATTACTTCTACAGAGTGTGGTCTCCTCGAAAGCCAATATACCGTTTTCAATAAACTAGTGTAATAAATGAATTACCACAGTTTCTCCTTTCCGTTTTATGTCAGTAAATACTTAGGAAAGCTGCTAAAATAATTAGGTTCTCTTAATATTCAATCTGTTAAACTAGATGTGCTAGAATATTTATTAGTTTTGCTATAGCTTTACCGTATTTAACACTAAATACAAGTGGCATGTATTGGTAGTAAAATTACGGCTTGTTATATATATTTGCGTATACATAAATGTTATTAAAAGCTCTAAAATTTATGAGCATATCATGAGTTAGAAATCTGATGGCTGAACTACAAAACTGAAACCAATTTTATATGAATTGCCCTAGTCTGTGATAAATGTCTATAATGAAATATAGTAAGTACAAATTGTCACTCATTATAATTGTACATAAAACGGGGAAAGTCGATGTGATTTATGTCGCAATAACTAAAATATTAGATGGTATTGGTTTAATCCAATAAGAATATTGTTATGTTTATCGGTCGTCAACATCAATCACACGCTAATTAGTAGCGAATTTGCATGCTTAAGCTTTCTTGATAATATTCCTTTATATATCGCTTGATATCTGTGATAGATGACTACGAAATAGACGAAATAACTTTGAGAAAGCGTTTTTAGGGTTCCGTTGCCAAATGGCAAAAAAACGGAACCCTTATAGATTCGTCATGTCTGTCTGTCTGTCCGTCCGTATGTCACAGCCCCATTTTTTTACGAAACCATAAGAGCTATACTATTGAAACTAGGTCAGTAGATGTATTCTGTGAACCGCATAAATATTTTTACACAAAAATAGAAAAAAAGCAATATATTTAGGGGGTCCCCATACTTAGAACTGAAACTCAAAAATTTTTTTTTCATCGCACTTGGCCGCTTTTATTTACTAGGTATCATCTTTTAATTATTTACGCTTCATCCAAACTTATTAATTAATAAAATTAAAAAAAATGTATTAAATTTGAAAGAATTTGTGGTACTTACATAAAAAAGGATTTTAAAAATGTCTGTATGTCTGTTTGTTTCGACTAATCTCTGGAACAACTGGACAGAATGTGACGTTACTATCATTGATAAAGATATCAAATGAGTTATTAAATAATTCGTGATTTATAACAACCGCAGGTAATGACAATAAAAATTCACACCTAAATTGTTCCTTGTAATTCCTAAAATGACACACTATCACCCCTAGTGACAAACCGTCACAAGCTGTATTTTGAGTACTAAATATTTAATTTAATAGCTTTCTGGTATTAAATAAAACAGGAAAATTAAACTGGTCCCATTATGTAAGTTGAGAAAACGCACACATACTTATAAGCCAAATGCATTGGTGTCATCTACAGATCACATGGTAGAAATACTTTATTTAGTCGTTAAAGGAGAAACCCGAAATCCATACAAACTTGGGCCTGGCGTTACAGTGCTAGAATTTGGTCATAAATTACAATATCTATGACGATTTCACGAGCCTAATTTTCAGGTCTCCCAGCAATGGCCAAATCGGTAAAATCAGACAATGTTTACATTTTAGGTTATGCTTATTGTTTGAGTTATTTTAATGAAAAATTTGCCAAGTGTGTGTCAGGCCACGCATAAAATAGGGTTATGTACTCACCCATAATTAAATCGTGCCCAATAGATAATTAATAATAATAATAAATAATAAATATTTCGGACATTTTACACACAACGCCATCTAGTCCCCAAACTAGACAACTGATATAAATACACAATCATACTTTTTTTTTGTAAATACATACATAATATACATTGTTGTATTTGCTTATTATTTCTTTATTTTTATACGAAGTTTTCTAAGTCAGCTTATTTCACAAGTTAGGCCTTTATAACTTCTAAAATAAAAAAAGTTATCAAAACCGCTATAGTTTTCTATAACATGAAAAACACGATTTGATACATTTGTGTTTTTCTATGGCATAGTGACATTAATATAAAAATGCAAAACTACCTTTTCATGCTATATTTAATGCTGCCAGTTGTAGATATTTTCGAATTGCCGCCATTGTAAGTAGTTGTGTCACGATTCGCTGGCCAGACTCTATTTACATTGATTAAAATACCTATTAAAACAATCATTTAAACTAAAACAAAGAAGTATTATTTATTTATAACAGTATCGATTTCCATTAAATCGATCCTATTTTAGGAATGCTACGTTTGCGGAGCTAGTTACGTATATTGAAATAAGTGTTGCAGAGGTTTACAAAGATTGTTTAAAACAATAGAATTCTACTTATTTTCTACACTTGGCCATTGCAAATGAAGCTAAGATTTCGATAGGTTAATCAAGCAAAATAGACGAATTTTTTGGTACATATCCCATTCGTGTAACGCTTAGGCCCAGAATCGGGTTTCTCCTTTTGTAAAGTGGTAGTAATTTAGCTGCTTTATGGTACAATTTCCTAGTCTTGTACATGTAATGACTGTTTTCTCGACGAGACTGCTCGGCACCTCTGCTTGTGAAACGTTCCGTTAATGGAGGTCCAAGCCCTCGGAGGCTTTTATTTTATTACTGTTGTAATGTGTGAAAGGTTTTACTCTATAGCTCAAGTTAATTTAATCTAATTTAAAATCTATAAATTATTATAAATATAATAATTTATAGTTGGTCTAGTGGTTAGCGTATGCGACTGCTAATCAAGAGGTCTCGGGTTCAAATCCCGGGTCGGGCCAAAAAGTGTTTTTGGGATTTTCTTAGGAAATTCCTAATAGCTGCCCCGGAGTTTGGAAGTTTGGCGGTGATTCGAGACGCCCGTGCCTCGGAGAGCACGTAAAGCCGTCGGTCCCGGTTGTCATGAACATCCTATGGCAATCGTTATTGGGAAGTCAGTGCCCTCAAATATACTGACAACTAGTTCAATCTTCGAATTTCAGTTCTCCCTTAGGGTTGCGGAGGTCCGATGCCAGTCGCTCCGTGGAAAAACTGAAATTCAGGTAAAACCGGTTGAACTAGTAGCCGACCCCAAATAAACTTGGGAATAAGGCTAGGAAGATGAAATTATTATAAATATAAAACAAAAATTTGTTTTATTAACAAGCAGTTTATTTTCATATGTATTATTAAGTGCTAATATGCACCGTAATATCAAATGCAGTTTTATGAAAGTATGTACTTTGTCTGTCTTGTTTGGCTAATCTCTGGAACGGATAGACCGATTGGGACGGAACTTTCACATGCAAAAACTGATTACATAAGGAATAACTTGGCTATTTTCTTAAACTAGCTTCACTCCGCGGCATTACTCGCGGGTAACACCACGGGACTTAGCTAGTATAAAATAAATCTATTTATAATTAAAGAAAATTTTAGTAACCTACATAGTCACCCTGATTACGTGTTTGTAGGGCGAATCTTTGAATATATTTCATGTATCTAAAGCTTTCGAATCTTGCCGTTGAATGTTTATAGTCGCCCGAAGGCCTCTAACTAGGCTTCATGTCTGTTATCATGCCACAAACGGTCACCCATCTAGGTACTAACCGCGCCGTCGTTGCTTACCCCGATGATTGTTTCCAATCACCAACGCCACTTGGCTATGATCGCTTCTTTGTCCAAGTTGAGTAACTTATTTATACTGTTTTAGAATACAAAACATAATTTAAGAAAACTACCTTAATTACCTTTTAGTTTAGTGAGTTACGAACAACAGAATTAGCATCAATGTCATTGCTATGGAGAACTGTTTCATTTATTTCATTAATTTTCCGTTGCCACGTGAAAAAGTGTAGCTTAGAATAAATAGGCCGATCCGATCGGAGTGATACTACATATGTCCTCATAGAAAAACAGATTAAATTATTATTTCGTGGCTTGATCAATAGCATTGACGCCGCCGTAGTCTGGGTCATCATACTTTATAGTCAGCACTCACATTGAGAATGGAGACCAGTACTCTTGGAATCATTCGTTTCATGTATGTTTGTAAAGTCCCCCGCGACACAGGAATTTATATTCCTAATGCGGGAGTTGTCTTTTTATAAAAAAAAAAAACTACTCGTGCTTCCCTTCGGGTTTAGTCACACACACACACACACAGGACCAGAAAGGAGGTTTTGGCCTACTATACCACGCTGGCCAGACAGTAACTGTGGCAGGCTTAAATTGGTATATATAAAAAAATTGTATTACAAAAAACCGATTCTTTCGCCACCCTCCACGCCTCCCTCAATTCTGCTTGCGGAGAAACGGCACTCAAAGCGTCTAAAGCAACACACTTACTTCGGATTGGCTAGCTATATTTTTATTTATTAAGTCAATTATTAATAAATACGAATACAAAAGAGGTCATTGATATTGTCGTTCAAATCAGGTCTGCTGTTAAACAAAGCCTGCCTATGTATAATATGTTTTAATAACATCTAAGCACATCCGTATAAACATGTTAGATTATAAAGGTATTGTTGTTAGGTTATTTATTTATTCAACAACAGTTTATGCTAAGAGCTCATTCATGTGAAAATGTTATGACATGCTTCGATAACTAAAACACTCTTATGCAATCAATTCTACCTTAGAGTTAGTTAACTATCGATTGTTTAACCAATGACTGCACGGTTGACCTAGTGGCTTAAGCAGTCACCACGCCGCTTCCTACTGCGCCAAGTGTCGTGGGTTTAAATCCCACGTAGGATAACACTTTGTGTGATTCACAATTTGTTGTTCTGAGTCTGGGTGTTCTTTGTGTCCGTTTCATGTATGTTTGTAAAGACCCTGTGACACAGGAATTTATATTCCTAATGCGGGAGTTGTCTTTAAAAAATAAATAAAAAATAATTTATAAGCCTAACTAACTTTGCCGCCATAGTGTGGGCCGCCATATTCCATTGTTAGCATTCTCAGCAAGTGTGGTATAGCCCTCACTCTTGGATCCTGCTCAATCTTTCCATGAAGCATGTAGTCACTTTTGAAGGGTACATTTAAAAAAAATGAACGCTAAGCTCAAAGATTTGCCGGGTTATAATACAACGCTGTTAATGTTGCGCGAAGCTATTCTAAACTCCTAAAAGTAGTCATAGTTACTCCTTATATCGTCAGCTACTTACCAATGAAAGTCCCGTCAGAATCGGTGCAGCCTTTCCAGAGATTAGCTGGTATAAACAATCACTTCAATTTTATTTACTTAATTGTATAGATTGACAATTCGTTTGAAGTACATACCTACCATTTTTACCGAGTATCCGGCAAATAAATCTTCCGGACTAACCAAACATTGCACGACCACTCATATTACAATTTCAAACATATATTTTATTGATTCTTGTTGATAATGTCACTACGACATTATCAGAGTCAATACCATCTCTGAATATTTGCGAATCAACCAGCTAAAGTAAAAATACATACTTGATTTCTTTCGTGACCCTGTAGAATAGTATGTTTTGAACTAAAATCAATGTTTGATCGCAGTGTAGAATAGATAGTGCATACAATGATATATTAAGTGTTGAGATTGTATTGATAATGAAAATATTTTAAACGCACAAAGTGTGACCACACTTAGTATATTTGCTATCTTTTCGTTCAATATTTTACATCCAAATACACTTATTTACGATTTATCTATGAATTACGTCAAGAGTAACTATGTTATTTTGAAATTCATTTTAACATTGCATTACATACATATATTATTCGCGATAATATCGATACGTCATCATCATCATCATCATCCTAGCGTTGTTCCCGGTTGCTTCCAAAGCTTACACTTTGGTGCCCGGGGTCCGCTTTCCGGCTTTTCCTCCTCCACTTTGCCCGGTCTTCGGCATCCCTGGTAGTAAGACCATTAACACGCATGTCATCCATTACGACGTCAAGCCAATATCTCTTGGGTCTACCCCTTCTACTGGGGCCCGGCGGAGGCGGCATGGCCAGACATTTGTTACCCACATAGCCAGGCGGTTGCCGCAAAACGTGGCCGTACCAACGCAGTCGACTCTCCTGCATTTTGTCTGCGATGTCTCGGACATGAAGGCTGCCACGAATGCGGGAGATCGATACGAATAAATAAATTCTAAAGCAATTCTGTCTGTCTGTTACGCTTTCAATGGATTTGGATGTAATTTACAATAGAGATCCTTTGATTTTTGAAAAATGGCATAAGCCACTTTATTGCGATATTCGAACGGGCAATCGAAGCCACAGGCAATAATTAGTAGATAATATAAACTATATCTGAAGCGTGTTGTGTATTGTGTCCAAATTTCAACTGAATCGATGTAGAGCTTTTTAAGTTTTTGGTATAAACTCGCACCAACTTGACATTCTTATGCATCTATACACGGTTAGTTTTTAATTACCAAAGAAAAACTAGGGGCAGCTACAGAACTTATATACTAACATAAAACACCATAGAACAAATACCCAAAAAACAAAAATAACTGAGTTATTATGGTTTTTAAAATGTTAAAATACGCCCATAATTTATAGTCACCCAAATATTTTACTCACGCGTATTTTAATTATCAATGAATAACATTTTCTGTTTCAATGTGTGCGACGCATCACCCAATAATGTCAAATCAGTTCAAAGTGCAAAGCATGCCGCCATTAGGCGCACGCGTCGCATCGTAGGTATTGGGTACCCCGCTCGCACCCGCAACCCGCAGGCTAGGACATTGACACTTTCTTGTTACGTAATATCATGTCGTGAATTATATCATGCGTTATGAACAAAAATTTGGTAGTTTTGGGGAAAATATTAACATGTATTTTTTTTTTGTTTTAATTACATAAATATGTTCAGTATCGAAAGCTGAATACCACATATTTTTTTCTCTGGACATTAAAAATTAGTCGTGTATGTATAGTGTTTATATTGTCATGAACGGCTATCGTATTGGGAAGTCAGTGTCCTCAAATTTACCGACAATTTGTTCAAGCTACGAATTTCAGTTCTCCCTTAGGGTTGCGGAGGTCCGATGCCAGTCGCTCCGTGGAAAACTGATATTCAGGTAAAACCGGTTGCCGGGAGCCGACCCCAAATTATGAGAATAAGGCTAGGAAGAAGAAGATGTGTTCCAGGGATTTCCTTTCGAGGGTGCACCTGGTACCTCGGCTTCAAGTACTCGATTTGCATAATTAACTAAACTTCAATTATATCTAAGGTTTTTTAAAAATATTTAAGCCTACGAAAGTGATGATGAACTCTGGCTAATGGAAAGCATGAGTAAGATCCAAGTCACAATGCTCATTGTGAGTGCAGACTATGCAGCATGGTGACCCACACTATGGCGGCCTATTGAGATGCTTCTACATTATTGGGCCTCCGGTCTCGCACACACCAACGTAATAAGAACAGCATAATCACTGTCATTTTAAGTCGCTCTTCTGTGCGAGGGTAGTACTACCCCGCCCGTGCTGAAATCAGCGTTACTCTACTTACTACCTTGAAAAATAAATACCTAAGCGGACTGCCTTGTTGGTCTAGTGGTTGGCGTATGTGACTGCTGATCAAGAGGTCGTGGGTTCGATTCGTGTAATCCACAAATATTTGTTTCGGAGTCTGGGTGTTTTTCTATGTATAATATGTATGTATTTACAAAATAAAGTATGTTTATGTATTTATATCAGTTGTTTAGTACCCATAACACAAGCTCTGCTTATTTTGGGACTAGACGACGTTGTGTGTAAGATTTCCAAAATATTTATTTTATTTATAATATTTTTACGGTTAAACCCATCTAGTTTTAAGAACTCGATGCTGTTCGTAAACACCGTTGTACTTCTTTAAAATAATAGCAAATGTATATGGTATAGGAAATCTTATTATCCATGTGATTTATCGTTACTGTCGCAGTCGTAAATTGATCTATCGTTAAAGTCCAAGGATTATGTGACCGTTATTTCCCATCGACGTTTTAGTGCGATTTCACCACTTCCCGATAGTGCTGCCGGTTGGTGGTCGTCTTGAAGTAAATCTAGATTTTCTTTTAGTGTTTAGTTTTTGTAAGTTAATGTCGACGTATCTATCGTAACACGCGAAAGTCTGATCCGATTTCATTAATTTTATAAAAGACAGAGAAGAACTGGAAAAGTTGCCCTAAATATTGATAATTTGGAGAAAATAAATTACTAAAAAATTTGAAAGGTCAGGATAGCCATAGTTTGACAAAAAACCATTTATATATTTTTCTTAACACTTTTGTGCAGTAAGTAATATAATTTTCAGATTTCTTTCTGTAAAATAAAATATGCTTAGCACTCTACTTTATATAGGTTATACAAGCAACCGCTTTGTCTTAGCATGGGTAGCAGGAATCAACTTTTTTACTATGTGTTTGTCTTTAAGAAAATCCGATCGTATTTTTTTCAAAACGACATGGATGTTTCTTTTTTAGGGTTCCGTAGCCAAATAGCAAAAAACGGAACCCTTGTAGATTCGTCTGTCTGTCCGTCCGTATATCGCAGCCATTTTTTTCCGAAACTATAAGAACTGTAATGTTGAAACTTGGTAAGTAGATGTATTCTGTGAACCGCATTAAGATTTTCACACAAAAATAGAAAAAAACAATAAATTTTCCCCATACTTGGAACTGAAACTCAAAACAAAGTTTTTCAAGCCCATACGTATCTATGGTTAGGTCTTCAAAAATAATATTGATGTTTCCAACATCATTTATTTCTAAACTGAATAGTTTGCGCGAGAGACACTTCCAAAGTGGTAAAATGTGTCCCCCCCCCCTTGTAACTTTTAAAATAAGAGTGATAAAACTAAAAAAAATATATGTTGTACATTACCATTCAAAGTTCCAGCGAACATTGGTTTGAACGAAATCTAGTAGGTAAGTAGTTTTTTTAAAACGTCATAAATCGTATACCGCAATTTACCTTTCATTCAATCAATACAAATAGTGTTATCACTTATTAGTTAAAACATCGATCAAAGTCACAACGAACTACAATATCTTTTATATGATGTTACTTGCTTCTACGGAACCCTTCATGAGCGAGTCCGACTCGCACTTGGCTGCTTTTTTATAAAACATAGGATCCAATTAATCTACTTCTTCACCAAGACTTGTTATTCGTTTAAATAATATACATATAATTATATCAGACATCTGACACACAACGCTAAATGGAGTTAACCAACTAGCCTACTTATTTTCCCTACTATAGAACCAGTTAGAATTCTGAATAGTTGAATGATATATATATATATATATAAGGGCTAATAAATCATAAAAGATGTCAACGATCGATTAAAGTACAGTACAGTTAACTCTGTTAGCCCTCGGCCTCGATGATTTTCTATATAATTATGCTTTTCATCTTCCCCAAAGACGCAAGCTATCATAAATTCATAGGACATTTATCAGGCGAATGTAGGACATCCTTTCCTGAGGCTATCAGACTGTATGCGAAAGCATATATCGTTTGGTTATGATAACATTTTGTTTGTGCAAATTATTTTGAGTTGCTAAGTTTCAGTTGTGATGTATTTTTTAAGAAGCTTAAATAAAACATGTCTTTTGTTTAACTTACTCTAAATCTTCTATACATTGAAATATATAATCTCAATAACCCGTGCCATATTCCATGATGCATGCTCTCTCAATACATAATTATATTTCATTTAATCAATCAATAGTATTCCTATTGAATATTTCATGAAAATTTCAAAGATACGAATGAATTAGGAGAAAAAGAAACATAAGATAACAAGAACTTTTTAATGCAGTCTCCACACTCGCGGCGCGAACGGCCGCGAAACGCGACAACTGCGAACCACGAGTGTAGATGTTGTTCACACCTTCTCGTTCGCGCTTCGCACCGTTCCCCGATCAGTGTGGGGAACAAGCTGCGAACAAGACTGTGAAGCTTTGCGAGTGTGAAAGGACACAGTTCTCGCGAGGATCATGCCGTTTATTCACGGAGTGAATTCATGGCGCGACGTCACACGCGAGTGTAGAAGTTCTTAGAACTCGCGCCTAAACTTCACGCCTTTATAAACGAGAAAATACTATAGATTCTTTTGTCTCAAGAAGGACAAGTATCACTTCGCGTTCATAGCCAAGTGACCTTAGGTAACTGGAAACAATCACAGAGGGTAAGCAACGACAGCGCGGTCAGACCTAGATGAACGTTTGAGGCATGATATGTTATGAGCGTTTCCATGATTCCGAGGTCACGTAAAGCAGCTTAGTTGGAAACCTTCGGGCGACTAAAAGCATCCAACGGCAACATTTACGTAGCCATAACGTGTCTTCATATTCCCCGACCCGAACTCGGTCAGTGTGTGGACTGTGTGTGGTATGGCCTTAACCCTCTCCTGAGAGGAGACCCGAGCCCAGCAGTGGGACATTATGGGTTTATACGAAAATATATACGAAATATTATAACCCAGGTAGGAACCCCATACAAAATAGCTGGCAACGTCTTAGTAGATAACATTAGCAAAAAATGTCTACAGTTGTTGTTATATGTGTGTTAAGCTGAGAATGTAGCATAGGAACTAAAACTTCCGTGTGGTGATGGATTCAGAATACAAAGTGTCACCGCCCCTATTCATTCCATGGGTGTCGTAAGAGAAGACTAAAGGTACAAAATAAGCAGCCAACATCACTGCCAAGAGCAGGAAAACTTGAAACAAACCCTTTACCATCCCCTCTGGCCAGCGTGGTATAGTAGGCCAAAACCTCCTTTCAAAGGAGAGGCCTATGTCCAGCAGTGGACTGTTAAAGGCTGTTGATGTTGATGAACTGAAATATTTGTAGTTGGTACATGAAAACTTTTTTTTATGTTTTTGTAATGTATAATTCAAATTAAATATTATTTTTGATTTTTATCATCAACCAGTTGTTACTAGACGTTGCCACGTCCAGTACCAGATTTCACACTGATTAATTCAGGTTGAATTATCAGACGTCGATCTCAGTTCTATGGCTAAACCACTTCGTTATAAGAAAAAACATGCGGAGAAAACCCTCTCAAAGTTATCACTTGTCACGGAACCCTTTCTAATGTTAATTTGAGTGGATAGTACTTAGGAAGTGAATATTTACTGTATACTAGCAGAGTCCCGCGGTTATTGTCGTAAATTGCGAGTCATGCCGCGGAATGTAGCTAGTCTAAAAATATCCTAAGTTACTCGTCATGTCATCAGTTATCTTCCTGTGAAAGTCCCGTCAAAATCGGTTCAGCCATTCCAAACATTACCCGGAACAAACAGATTGACAGAAGTTTTTTTTTTACAAATTGCATTTTTCATGTAATACCGCATATACTTTCATATGCGTTTAGTAAAAAAAACTGTTATTTGATATTACAAACAGACACTGTAATCATATTTATTTGTATATATAGAGAGAGGAAGTCGTGTTGCAACGGCCACCCTTTAGATGCCTTAATGGTTGTATTATAAACTGGTACCAATTGTATCCAAATATAGACCTTATTGCTACTTTATTAGTGAAGTGATTGAAAAGTTATGTTGACCATCATGTTTGTAGAAACCGAGATATTGTGTCAAAATGATTGAACAAGGCTCTTATACAGCGTGCTACAAATAGTGTTGTTGAGTTTTTAAGCCGAACAAACATTGTACATAAATATTGACAAGTCAAATCTGACTACGTAATTAATCTGGCATCTATTGAATGAAAATCTATGGCTATATAACTGTTGAGCAATGGAATGACAATAGGCAGATAGATAAATAGAAAACTGTATTTGAACAGTGTATTATAGAGATAGGTATATACACAAAATGACAGAAATATAGTGTTCAAAGGACGGCTTAAGAAAAGCAATCACTTTCAGGCTTAAAATTGATCAAAGTAGTAGTAGACTGTGCCATGTATGTAAATTTGGGCCCTAGAAGCGGGAACACACATAAGATATCTCTTTTTATGATATAGGGTGGTAAAAGATGAGTCTACCCCAGAATCAGAGTGGTTTAATATTCTCTTTACGAAATCACACAAAAACGAGCGTAGATGTTACACATTACAATTAAAACGCGCTTTCTATAGATAGTTTTATTTATGACATTAAAAATGACCGCTTCATAATACTGTTATTTACTTTTTTAAATATATAACTGATTGATCTAGGCAATTACCGACCCGAGCTATTTTAATATGGTTATTAAGAGTAAGACTAAAATACCTTTTAATTACAGTACAAGACTGTTCTATAAAGTTCTAGTTCTAAAAAAGAAATTATAGAAGCACTCAAACTACATTAGCATTTATAGACCGTAACATACGGCGGCGGGAGTGTTAAGGTCATTGACGGTAATTTATTTATTGTCAAATTTATTACTGCATATTAGTGTAAGTTCAAGTCTCGTTAAATACGTGAAAGTTCATTGCTTGTTTATTCGATAATTAATATTTTGAAACCTACATCTTAAAGCTTCTTGTTGTGACAGATTACCCGTATTCATCTTCAGATCTGACTGCAAACTACGCAGGACAGTAGCATTGCAAAGAGAAGGAAAACTTAAAACAAATCTTACACCATTTTTTATGTTTAAGCCTGTCGTAGTGACTCTACTCTGACTCATGGAAAGCATGAATTGAATCCAGGAGTAGGGGCCATCATCACCATTGTAAGTGCATACAATGCAGTATGATGACCCACACCATGGCGGCTTGGTGAGACATATCTGCATTATTTTCCGGCCTTCGGAGGCCAGGAGAAAGATGTGGAATGATTGGGCCTCCGGTCTCACAATCACCAACGAAAGACAGAACGAATGCTGCCATTATGGTTGAGCTGACCCATTTTGTGCTGAAATCAGCTTGGCTGCACTACCTTACAGAAATTTTGCAAATCATGGCATAGTAGGCAAAAACACATTCTTAAAAGAGGCCTATCTCTAGCTGTATACAACATAACAAGTGTTACGTGAATATAGTATCAAATTAATGAAAGTCAAAATTGTATCGACAGACATGTACAATTTGAATTACTTTTCTATCAATCATAAATCAAAAAGTATCAAAACAGTTTCATCATCAATTACATATATGCTTTTTATTCTCAACAGTACGTAAGTGTTATACGTTTACCATAATGGTGTATTATGTTGATGATCCCTCATATGTAGTGATTGAGAAAGAAAGTGAACTTTCACGTAGGAAGGCCGTACCTCCAAACAAATTGCACACCACTCGACTAAACCCAGTAACTTCTATGATATTTATATTTGAAAGTAACGCATTGTTAGACTTAGTCATACATCCGCATTGTCTTTTAAAAATACTTTGTTTTTATAATATTTGACCTATATTGTCCGTGTGGTGACCGATTAAGAATACAGTGTCACCACCCCTATTCATCCCGCGGGTGTCGTAAAAGGCGACTAAAGGATAAACTACGGAAGACAACATAAATGCAAAGAGAAGGAAAACTTGAAACCAGCCCTATACCAACCCGTCTGGCCAGCGTGGTATCATCAACAACCCATAACGTCCCACTGCTGGGCTCAGGTCTCCTCTCAAGAGAGGGATAAGGCCATACGTCCCCACGCTGGCCGAGTGCGGGTTGGGGACTGGCAAGACACGTTGTGGCTACGTAATCTTGCTGTTGGATGTTTTTAAACCGCCCGAAGGCCTCCAACTAAGCTTCACGACTGCTATCTTATGATAACAACCGGGACCGACTGCTTAACGTGACCTCCGAATCACGGAAACGCTCATTACATATAATGCCACAAACGGTCACCCATCTAGGTCCGACCGCGCCGTCGTTGCTTACCCTTGGTGATTGTTTCCAATCACCTAAGGCCACTCGGCTATGAGCGCTTCATTCATTCATTCATTCAGCGTGGTATAGTAGGCCAAAACCTCCTTTCTAAGGAGAGGCCTATGTCCAGCAGTGGACTGTTGAAGGCTGTTGATGATGATGATGACCTATATATAATGGCTCTTATAAGTAGTAGAACCACGCTGATATCAACACGATCGTACTAACTCTACCGGGGCAGTACTACCCTCACTCCTATGAATTCTACTTATTCTTTCAATCAGGCAGAGTGACTCCATGTTGCCTGATAGAAGAGTAGTGGCCAATATACTTATTGCGAATGTAGAAAATGCATTATGGTGACCGACACTTATTAATTGTGGTATACTGACGATGTTGCATCATTGCGCCTCCGGCTTCTCACTCATCAACGGAACATGACATCACGAATGATGTCGTTATAGGTTGATCTTCTGTGAGATCACACTGATCGAGCCGCTCCGTTCGTGCTAAAATCAGCGAGGCCCTGCTACTAACATTAAATGATTTTATTGTGTCTATAATAACAATACTCGTACCTGTTAGAAACCAAACCGAACGAAGTATATACACAAGCATCTCAAGTGATAATTTCCACTTACATCAACTAGAGCACTTAGAACTATACAAGCTGTATACCTAACTACTCGAGAATCGGGTTCTCACTGATAGACTTTTACTTGTCAACTAGCGAATAAAATCGATTCTCATACTATGCGAAGTATACCGAGATAAACGAGTTTCCTATAGGAAAAATCTCGACCGTTTCCAAGACCGAACATTATTCTGTCGCCAAACTATTAGCTCTCTCCTTCAACAAATATATCTAAGTTATATTCACAACCAATAATTATAATAACTATTAACTCTCTAGCCGTAATTATGTTTGTTTATAAAATAATCAAGTGTGGTCTTCAATCAGAGGCTTCCTTCTCATCAATCTTGGACGTTCAAACTGGATACGATCGACTTTCACTTTTATACTAGACTAGCCTTTGCCTGTGACTCTGCCTGCATGTATGTCGATTATTGTAGTAAAGAGTAGCCGAGCCGTATGTCCTTCTTCAAAAACCCATGTATTTGAATGGTAAATTTTATTGAAATTGGTGCAGACCCCTTGTTCAGTTGCAAACGTTTTACGTTTTCTATTCCATTCCCTATTCTCTTGTTTCATTCGCTAATGTCACTCAGTCACGTGATCAAATAAAATGAAATGAATGAATGAATGAAACAAGAGAATAGAGAAATAGAAGAATAGAATAGAAAACGATAAACGTTTGCAAGTTGGCTTCGGGGCCAGTACTATAACCGTGAAAGCGAAACAGATAGAAGTTACTTTTGAATTTATAATATTAGTATGGTGCGTTGTTTATTTATTTAAATAAGGTTGATTTATAGTTTTCAGGCAGCCATTTGCTTTTTCAACGTAACGTACGGTCGTAACGAACGTAAAAAAATGCAAGATTCGCTGCAACATTGTTATTATCTAGTTCTGACGTCTATGCAGTGTTACAAAATTTGTTTTATGTAGATATTGTTAGATTTTGGTAGGACTTTAGATTTTGATGTAAAATAGATGATTTTAAATACAAACCAAATCTTTGTTCAATACATTGATTTCATTGCATTTTAGCAAAATTTAAAATTGAACAGTGCGAGTTGTCTAAAAACGAGTATAGTACACACTATTTAATTTCCAAACTAAGATACTTTTGAAGCTCAAAATACTATCAATTAGGTATTTTTTTTTATTACGAATAACACATTTGATTGATGATGATGATGATTTTATTTACTTTTTACACCATGTGGTGACGGATTAAGAATACAGAGTGTCACCACCCCTATTCATCCCACGCGGCTGTCGTAAAAGGCGACTAAGGGATAAACTACGCAAGACAACATCAATGCAAAGAGAAGGTAAACTTGAAACCAACCTTTTTTTTTTTTTTTTTATGTGTGGAAAATCATCATGGACCGTCACCCCACCGGGGGTTACGGTGGGGTGGTGTGTCGGACTTGAACCGACTAAAAACCACACAGTGTGCCCTCTCCGCGCTTCTCCGTTTAGGAGTAGGAGAAGTCCAGGGTGGGATCTCCTTCTGAAAACTTGAAACCAACCCTATACCAACCCGTCTGGCCGTGGTATAGTAGGCCAATACCTCCTTTTCAAGGAGAGGCCTATGTCCAGCAGTGGACTGTTAAAGGCTGTTGATGATGATGATGATTTTTTCATGTAAGTACCGTATAAACTTTCATATGCACTTAGTAAAAAACTGTTGATTTGATATTATACAAATAAATATCGGACATTTGACACACAACATCATTTAGTCCCAAACTAAGCCGAGTTTGTACTATGGGTACTACACAACTGATATAAATACATATATACCTTCTGCGACTAACATGGCCAGCCCATTGCCACTTCAGTTTGCTAATTCTGTGGGCTATGACGATAACTTAAGTTCTCAATCAAGAAATACATGTACAATATGGCACACAGTGAGGTTTTAATTGTGATTAATTCCACAAACAACCTCTTCAATCGCCGCGAAGAGTCCAATTTCTTCGGAATATAGTTGTTTCAAAGAACCCATACAACTTGCTTCCGTAAACAGTTGCGATTGTCTTGCGATGTTCAATCCTGATAGATGTTTGTAGTAATCAGAGGTCTATTAAATACCCACTTGGAACCATTACCAAGTACTTTCATTAATAGAACTGGTGACACGCCTGCACATACCCGCCTTATTATATAATTTTATAACCTTCTGGAATATTTAGAAAGTTATCGTATCTAGTACGATTTGCACTCATATCTTTAAGTGAAGCTGTGAGTATATAGCTGTAATTTACTTTAAACAATTGAAAGTAAACTAAACAAGCTCGGTATCCTGGGTATGGATATTTGCCGGGATCTCAACTGACGGGAATACATAGAGAGCGTCACCAAGGCGGCCTCGCGAAAGCGGTGTGCTAAACAAGGTGAGACGGTTTTTCTCGCCGTGGCGTCTGTGTCTTCTCTACAAGACCCAGGTTTGTTCCTGCGTGGAGTACTGTTCTCACCTCTGCGATGGATCCGCGCAATACTTACTTGACGCTCTCGACCGGTTGCAGCGGCGAGCAATCCGTATTATTGACATTCCCGAAACTACCGAGTTCCTGGAGTTCTTAGTTGAATATTAGAACTCTTTTACCCCAAAGGCTGTCTGTTCTGTTGCTAATATGGCCAGGCCACTACACACATATACAGTTGTATTTATTCAATATGTGCCTAATTGTAACTATTTAGTCATTATTTTGAATTGACTTAATAATAAAATCAGGATCTAATATTGTTAATCCATAATTACATATTAAAATTCTAATTCAATGAACACAAATACTTGTGAACTAGCTGATACCTATCGCCCGTCCGCTGGCGGGAGCATGCTCACTACGTAGCGTCAGGGGGGTGTTACTCCGCAGTTTAGGTATAGTCGGCCGGCTGCCTGCCGGGTCAGACACGCCGTTCGAACAGACATCGTCAGAACAGTTAAGAGTTACACTATAGAAAGAGATGCAATTGTAGGTAAATATAATCGTAGTGATTCGGCGCTGTGCGATCTGAATTGAACTTAATCTTTTGACACCGAGGGTATCCATAACTTTAATTTACTTTTCGGAGTGAGTCTTTTGTACTGGTACTATTATGTATTCTGTGGTAGCGCACTTAGCGTAGTATTACATGACGGTTACAGGGAACACGTTGTGCAAACATAATTGTATTCACGTTGTGTAGCAATTAATAACAATGTCCAGCCCTTAATGAAGTACAGTGTGTTTAAACAATACTTGAGTTTAATAATAAATTCAAGTATTTTTAAACACACATCACACTTACATCAAGCGCAATAATTTTTATGTGTAGAGTAAGTAGATTTACTAACCAATAATCCTGCATGTACCCAGACTACTATAGTGAGCTCTTAGCCATAATAAAAAAATGAAAATTTTTAAACGATAAATAAATCAATTATGATCATGGTTAAGTGCCATCAATAGAGTGGAGACCGCGTCTCGGCAAACGTAGTGTAAGACGTCGCCAGGTCAGGTGGATCGATGTTTAGAACAAGGTTGGCAGGATCTGGATGTGAGTAACCGAAGATCGAACTAAGTGGCGTGCAATTAGAGAGGCCTATGTCCAGCTGTGGACTGCGATAGGCTGATGATGATGATGAATACACCGTATGAAAGTTACGTTATTATGTCTTATTATTATTTGAATGTAATAGACCAGTTAACAGCTTTATTTTTATAGTTCGCGTGAGTTGTTGATACAGATATTTGGAAACTGATTGAGTAATATCCTCTTATTATGGTCCCTAAATAATTAATACCTATTATGATAAATTCTAATTAGGTACGAGTATATATGCAGTAGTAGTAGTTATACTACTACTAGTAGTTATACATATCTGGTAACCAGTGGCGGATTAACCACGTAGCAAGAGTAGCAAATGCTACAGGCCCCGCGCATTTAGGGGCCCCGCGCTTCAACGATTTCTGACTGCTAAAAAGTATCTACTTAAATCGAATCGTAAAAAAGCGGGAAGTGTTGTGGGATACACATCACATGTATTGCGTTCTCCCTGGAGGTCTGATAGATCTTATTACAATCAAAACAACATGATGAGCTTCCATAGCCTCTATTTTTTTAAGCTTTGACATGCCATATTTATTGTTTGAAATACATTTAGTTTAAAAAAAAATTTTGTACATAATTTAATTTAATAGAACCATTTGCTTTTGTACATACATAAGTATATCAACAGTCTACGTTCTAGTAAATGTACAGGTTGCTTTTTCTCTTCCATGACTACAAGATGTTCTTTATAAATTACTAGTTTTGATATTTTAAAAAACAAAATTTTTTTCCGTGATTTCATTTTAGCTGCTTGTCGAAGCGATAAAAACATTCATTTGCAAATTAAGTCGAGAACGGACCACGTATATGTCGAAACTATAAGGTTTCTAACTATAAAGAATCCTATAAGTCGTGAACGAACAGAACAGCGGCTTCTGGAGTCCCCCCTGCCGTACCCAACGACCGAGATTCATCCCGGGGCAGGACGCTGTCGTGTCTCTCACCACTCTAGCAGTAAGAGGCGCAAAATGACCCACCTTAGGTGACACCCCCGGGCTGCACCGGGAGTGTCACCTCTCTCGTGTCGTTTACAGTGGTCACATCTCCCTAAGATGTTCCATCACTTCAGCCCTATACCGATCCAGCTCAGCGGACTCCTTCTGGAGCATAATGTCCTCACGGAAGGAGACCGCGGCTTTGACGTGATCAATGCTGACGGTGTCAGGTTTCATTCGAATCAATCAAACCAAATCAAATAATCGTCTTAACGATTATTTGATGCCCTGCCCTAAATGGTAAACGGATGCTTCGAAAAAACTTAAAATAATTTTAACAAAAAGGAACCGACTTCAATGAAAAACTACACACATCAAAAGTGTCTAGGGATCAACATATATTTTTGCAATAACTTTTCTCCTGATTGATATTAATTAAAAATTTCTTTAAGGATTCATCAAATAAAGTGTTTTCGTTTGTCACAGTAACGATAAACCAAGTCACCTTTGCATTAGTAAAGAAATTTGCCATTTTCCTAATAAAGGGATTTTTGACATTTGAACCACTAACATTAAAGTTCGAAAAAAAGACTGAAATAACAGTTTTCTTTAAAATTTTATTAGGTAACTTAAACAATTAATAATCCGTGTTTCTACCGCGAACACTAACAACACAAGAACATCGGTTTGGCATACTCAAAATGAGTTCATCCAAATCACGCTGTGGAATGGCCGCCCATGTTCGTTGCAACAACAAAAAAAGGTCTTCTTGCGACTGGATACCCTCCATATTCGGCAGAGCTCTTCTCTGTAGCATATCCCATGCATGCTCAATCGGGTTCAAGTCTGGCGACTGAGCAGGCCAGGGCAGGACATTGATGTTAGCTGCGGCGAGAGTCTGTCTTACAACTCTTGCGGTGTGCGGTCGTGCATTATCATGCATTAACTGAAATAAGGGACCGATTTGCACTTGTAGAGGAACGATGACGTCTGATACAATCGTCTCAGCATAAATTTGAGCGTTGAGGTTGCCTCTGATCCAAATCAACTCAGTTCTTCCGCCGATCCAAATACCCGCCTATACCATGATGGTTCCACCACTATAAGGATGGACTTCCTGGCAGGATTTTAATCGCTGTTGGCGTCCAGGGGTTCTCCAGTGTCGTATACGTCTTGTATCCGGTCTCATACCAAAACGAGACTCATCAGAAAAGCACACGAAACGCCATTGTTCTTCTGCCCAATTTCTGTGTTCAAGAGCCCATTGATATCGAATCCTACGATTGTGCATTGCTATAGGTGGTACCCGTAGCGGTCTTCGGGAATGAAGGTTCACTTCATGCAAGCGGTTTCTGACTGTTTGGTCGCTAATTAAGTTCCCTGAAGAGTGATGAAGCCTCACGGCTAACATCATGGCGGTTATTGTTGGAGCTCTTCGAGTTAAGATTTGAATGTATCGGTCTTGTCTCCGTGTGGTGCAGCGATACCGTCCTCCATGGCGCTCAGCCACGGTACCAGTGCTTCGGTAACGTGTCCAAAGTCGACTGATAACACTCTGACTTGTATTCAGAGCTAAAGCCACAGTACGTTGCCGGGAACCAGCTTCTATCATTCCCACGGCTCTGAGCATTTCTTCCCTGCTTAAATGACGTCGCCGCTCCATAATAACGTTGGTTTTAATCAGTAGTAGGGAAACAGTAGCACTAATAATTTCTTCAATGCGTTGTATGTTTTTATAGGGAAAATATTGGCAGCTCATTATCATCTTTTACTCGAATTTGATTGACAGTTCCTGATTCAAATTATGAAATGCACCAAAAAGGATCCATATAAATTTATAAAATCATAAATTTATTACAAAGCCACATCTCAATCTCAAGAAATCCGCATAAAAATGCTTGATCCCTAGACACTTTTGATGTGTGTATTAGTACCCAAATCGCGACAATTTTACCTATGATATGTGAGGAGTTCCCTCGATTTCCTTGGGATCCCATCATCAGATCCCGATATGGTGACGATGAGACCACCTGTAAGCTATGCCCATTCCAATGCAAAATTTGGAAATCGGTTCATAAACGACGAAATTATCGCTGAACATACATAAAAAAAAATAAAAAAAAAATCGACGAATTAAGAACCTCCTCCTTTTTTTTGAAGTCGGTTAAAAATTTTGATGGTAGTCCATATGCTGAACTTTAAAGGAAAAATATAACGACTTAGATATTTTTCTTAATTCAGGAGTTATAGAGGCTTAAATTTTCGTACAAAATTAACGAAAAAATAAATAAACAACAATTATATATTGGACACGGTTTAATACAATTATGGGTGATTGCGGTACCCTATTCTATGCGTGGCCTGACACGCACTTGACCGATTTTTAGAAACATAATATCCTGAAACTATCCAAGGGCCCCGCGTTAGAATTTGCTACAGGCCCCGCGCTGGCTTAATCCGGCACTGCTGGTAACTGTTTTGAAGTTTGTTCTAACTTCTCAGTTTGAACTATCCTTTCGTTTCTATATGAGAAAATATATGTTTGTTGTGATAATTTTATGTATCTCGTGTTTCTTTGTGAAACTCATAGCGGTTTTGTAAATAGACCTTTCTGTATTGTTCTTTACTCGCAATCT
Source organism: Phragmatobia fuliginosa (assembly GCA_932526445.1). Lineage (NCBI taxonomy): Eukaryota > Metazoa > Arthropoda > Insecta > Lepidoptera > Erebidae > Phragmatobia > Phragmatobia fuliginosa. The sequence continues at coordinate 3,060,673 of OW052059.1, read as the reverse complement.
TTGCAGAGACTTGTCAGAGTGCGTTGACGTTCCAGTGCGGAGACTTTCACGCACTTCACTGCATCTTCAACACACTTACATACAAGTGCAAGTGCAATTGAACAATGGTGAATATACATAATGTTTATTAACAAATTTCCCTTGTATTAGCACTTCGAAAACGTCCCGCTCGTCTAAAACCCGACTTGATTTATTTTTTCATTTAAAATATTGTAACGTGTGAGACTGAATCCAAAACATAATACATAATATCTTCATGACAATAACTCAAACGAATGTTATTCTATATTTTATCATTCTATCGGTTACGCTTTCAAGACACACTGCACTTATTTCAATTATATTTTGCATGGAAATACTTGAATTCTTCTGAAAGGGCATTGGCAACTCTTCACCGCAATTACCAACATAGAGGGCAGAGCCGCGTGCAAATCATAGTTTTATAAAAACTTATTGGATCCAATATCGTGATATACAGTTAGCTATAAATAGATGTTAAGTTTAATTTAGTAAAGAGCTGTTTCTATAACATTATAAACAGACATTGAAATGTTATTTAATAGTATTGTATGTATTACGGTTGACATTCGAACCTCATTGTCATATGGTGTCCTTGAGAAGACAATAATGCCCGACGTTACACCTGATCGATAATGGCGTCTGGCTAGCTAAAACCACCTTCGAGGTCATGTTTACCTATTGATTTGGTCCACCAAATTGTATCAATAGTATTACAACTTTTCATATACTTTATATGAATACTATTTATATCTTTTATATAAAATTCACGTGTCACAATTCTCCTCCACAACAGCTGGACTGATTTGTATGATATTTTGTGTGCATATCGGGTAGGTCTGAAAATTGGCCAACATCTATTTTTTATACCCCTAGGACGCGAGCGGAGCCGCGGCTATCAGCTAGTATGTTATAATAATGTCACACACTAGATGCCATCTGAAACTTAGCGCTTCCTGTGGGTGCTATTTGAAAATCAGTGTCGCACGAACACCGTGTAAGCATTTTGCTGAGGTAGCCCGTTCTAGTCCACCCTTTCGATACAGATCCTTCTGTGTTATACACACTGTTTAAATATTACTATTGTTTGTGCCGCTGGCGTTCTGTATTATGCGTTGTGGGTCATGAATAAAGCATCTTTCATTTTACAATGTAAAGTTAAACAAAACTAGCCAGGTCAGTCTCTAGACGGCATGCGGACGGATGCTCTGTACCTCGTAGACCACATTAAGCCCTTGATGCCGTTTGCTATACCAATAATTTCGACGTTGTATTATTACTTGTAGTTGGAATCCCAAAAAGTTCGACAACAGTATTTTCATAGAACTTCGATTTCGTATAGTTCTAAGCTTATGGAGGTCTGATGTCCGTTGCTCATTATGGTAAACTTTATGCCAAGTTTAGAATAAAACTTGAAGAAAAAAAAAGTTCTACTTACATTTCGCAACAAGTGTTAGATCATCGAGGTTATAGCCATAGGTGGATGACGTGCTGTGTCACGCCCCTCGTTCCCCTGGAGGGAACATTAAACTATCGTTCACGAGCGAGTGTCACGAATACCAGTGATAATCGCTATGGGATTCCCTGGCACTTTTATTATAGTTGCTAAAAAAAATTACTGTAGACATTTTTTTATTAAACTTCTTTCTCGTACGTTGACACAAATAGATTAATAAAATAGATACATAGAGTGGTGTCTATAATAATAAGGTTGTTATATAATATTATTGCTTAAAAAAATTGTATGTTTTTATACAATGATCAACTCGCATGGCGGTCAAATTAAGTCTAGAATATTATGCTTTGGATAATCGACCTTTACGTTGACGATTCTAAATATACGTGGTCGTTTTATATTTAAAAAAAATACACCTTTGTGCATTTCTTCTGCATAGTTACGTGTTGATCTGAGAGGATTATTATAACCTAACGATGATACTCGTACAAGGCATTTTTTTTTTAAATATAGTTCTGCATGAACTGAATTTTTTCATATAGTTATTTAAACCTACCAAAGTGGCTCTGCCTGACGGAAAGCAAGAGTAGTGATCACCATCGTGGTGATCCACATTATGGCGGCTTAGAGAGATGCTTCTGCATCATTCACCGACTTTTCAATAACGATCAATGCTATTTTCAGACCACTTAGTAGTAATATTAGATAAGTATCCCAGAATGTAAATATTTATGTACCTCTTATTAATTTTAAATAAGTACAGATATACAAAATTATAATAAAACAATGCAACAAGTTATTTGGGTAGCTGCTTACAGAGGCCAGTCTTTACTCTCCAAAAATACAGAAGTCATCTTTGCTGATTTTTTGGCGAGTTGCTAAACAAAACAGCCTTCACGGTCAGTTTATTGATTATATAAATATTTAACTGCTGCTATTGCTATTATTTATATTACATTCGCGCAAACAATTCTATGAACAGCAAAAGCAACAAGATAATACGCAATAAAAACCCGTCGGAGACATTTGTTTTAGAAAAAAATATATTAAAAATATATATTATGATAGGTTAATGTACCTACAAGTATCTGTTGATATATGTATTTTGAATAATAGAACTCGTTGTATTCGAAAGCTATTAAGATTTCCAAATATGCTAAGCTTTCGTTTTTTTGTTTGTTTTTTCACATATTAAAGCTATTTACCTTTCATAACCTTAAGTAATTGTGCTTATTAACTTTATAATAAATGGATATTCAACATAAATGTTTTACAAATGATTTTATACTCCTTTGAATTTCACGCCATTTCTCTGTATAAGCATCAATAACCATAATGTCAGTTGTCAAATGGGTTCTAACCTCGCCTGATGCCTTTTCGTGGGTGTCCTACAAGACGACTGACGCATAAAGCAGTGTCAAGCTGTAAAACTTAATTTACTCGCCCATTACTATTACTAATTCTACTCGAACTGAAATATTTTACGTAAAGTTATGGCTTTCTTGTGCAGGACAAGCTAGATAATGTTTTAGACATGCAATTCTAAGTTCTAAGTCTCTTTTTTCCTTTTTAAGGTATTTGCTGTAGTCAATATCTCATCAAGTCTTCAACAGACCACTGCTGAAGCAAGGAGCTTTTTTAGGTTACCCAACGTTTCCATGTGTGACGATTGTAGTCATGTAAGTGTAGTAAAGCTCTCATCTATCCAAGGTGAGAGCTGTACTACACATCCGTCAAGTGCGAATTTCGGCAACTACCCGCATTTGGACAAACAACACTTAAGACGAATGTCAAATATAGTCGAGTACTGTGTATTCGTATGTTGATAATAAATGTTCTTGAAAGGTAATATGTAATAAAGTTCTATTAGAAATGTTTTCGTAATACTGCTGTAGTTGAGCAACAATCGACAATAGTATCTTTAACTATATATACTATCGTTCTTTAACTATACTACATACACTAGCGTTGCAACACCGACGATATTAATTTTACGTCAAAATTAATTTCGCATTATCGACGTCCGCGCTGTTTTATATACATACATATATTGCACATATAGTTCTTTTGACACTGAATGGATAAAAAAATTAACGTTAAATGTTTTTAAAGGCTTTTGACCTTTTAAGACCTCCTTCTAAAGAAAGGTTAGAAATAAATGAAAAACAAAAAGTTTAATAGAGAGTTGAAAACGTCAGTCGATTAATTTAGTGTACTCCTATAATATAATATTTTGTTGTTATTATTAATGTTTTACTCAGTTGAAGTACTTTAAAATTGAAACATGTCCTTTAACTGTAAGTATTATCTTGAAGCTGTTGTTGTCAGTGCGGTTGATAAAGATTAAGAAATAGCTTGCACGTCCTTATCTAGAAACGTTATTCCACGTTAAAAACGTTTCTGTTGTATTTTAAACTTTATCGCTGCGAAATTAAAGTAGCAAATGCAAACAGAACCGTTGCATAAAGTGAAATAACGCTTAAGAATATATATTTTTTTCACTGTACTCTCATTAATAAACATTGTGCATAAATTCACGAATATATTTCCGTCTGTGATAATATTGTAGTATTTTGCGACAAATTATCTTATCGTTATTTTAATAAGAAGTTTGGCGACCGCGCAATTAATGTACTAAGAATGTAAATAAAAATTATTGTCCCTGATAAAATAAAATACCCGACATTCTTTAAGTTATTTAACTGTGATAAGAAACAGTATCTTTTAAAGTGTAAGATTTGTTTATCATATTTAATTTAATTAATTATATTTTTATGTATCGTTTCATTATCGTCATCATCATCAACAGATTTTAATAGTATACTACTGGGCATTTATGCTTCTCTTTTGAAAATAAGTTTTGGGTTCGCAGTTACGGTACCATGTTGACCAGACGGGTTGGTCAACTTTTCCTTCTCTCGATTACATCCCATTTTCATTTTTAAAGTTAAAAATTAGTAGGAATTATAATGATATAATTCCTACAAATTTTTACCCGCGACTCCGCCCGCGTATATGAGTCGATTATCGCTGATGGAGTTAACCGCGCAGAAGATAATGAGACACGTCATCGTTGGTGTTTTTCATCAGTTCGACTTATCGTGAACGCGACTAATTGAAGTATATTTTAAAGAACACTTTATCATTTTCATTTCACTCGACACTAAACGGTGTAAATTCTATTTTATACAGTTTAGTTAGTTATTATGGAGGCTTGGATTTATTGTGACAATCAACAATCGCGGTAAGAAGCCTATATCTTCAAGAATCAAAGTAATTCCATGCCAAATTTCATAGAAACCGTTGCAGCGGTAGAGGCGTAAAAGCGTAATAGACAGCTCTGTCTTTCACAGTTACTTTATTATATTAGTATGGGTGTACTCCACGTAATCATCGTACCCTCTTACGCGCAAATTTTTGCAATCACTGAAAATTTAACAGTCTCAATAAATACCTATGCAATCATTTACACTCTGCCACGGTTCAATCAATATTTATTTTTCTTTACATATTTATTTTGCTCGTGTAATTCAATTTGTTCGATAAAAGTATACGTAATGTTTAACGTCTCACTTTGTTTCTGTGGCCTTATTGCTAGTGGTGAGTGCTTTTGCAACACGATAAAATAAATATTACTTCACACTAGGAATTATTCGTAATCTGTGTGCATTTCTGTGCATTTACATGCATATAAAGATAACCTAATCTAAAAATTAAGCGTTACAATCACGCGATTTGGTTCTACTTTTGACGAAATTACATCAGAAGCAATACGCACCTAGATTTTGAAAATAATAATCGCATTTGTGATACAAGCTGCTGACGGTGCAATACACAATATCTTGTCTTTATTTAAGTATGTTTGTTTGTCATCGTTGTGATATAATAACAGTAATAACAGAGAGGTGTGAGACTTAGCGACGCAAATACAGATTTGTTGGTTCACACTTACCAAATCAAAGAACTCCGTTCATTAGCCCATAGTATATTGCTCTGATTTTGCTATTTAAATTTCTAAACTATATACTACATTCTCATCTATATTTTATACTAATATTATAAAGCTAAAGAGTTTGTTCATTTGGTTGAAAGCATTAATATCAGGAAGTACCTACCAATTGGTGTGATTAAAACAGTCTGTTAGTGTTTAATTACCCAGTTATTGAAGAAGGCTATAGAGGGGTTCTACGATAACTGGATAAACAGCCTATGCTATCCCAAAATGATGCAAAAAAGAGTATAATTATATCAAGAAATTCTCTCATACGAAAGCTTGGAACCTGATTAGTTGTGCACGTCTTGACGTCACGATCAAGAGATCGTGACGTCACTATCTTCTTACCGCGAATGTACTGTACTGCTCTAGTTTATAGTTTTCCGTTTCTTATATAGTCTTGACAACCCTACATATTTTAGTGTAGTTACAATAATTTCTTTAGATTAAAAGTACGTTATTATTTACTACACGTAAACATTGAGAATGTAATAAAATGTAATTCAAGGTTACTTACCATTCTTCTGATAACTACAATACCTGTCATAATACTCGAAAAGCATGTGTTCTTATTTAATATAGATAAGATTATAGTAGGTATTTGAACTGTGACGACCTATCGCAAACAACCACGATATACACATATTATATTTAATTTGATAACAGTAAGCCTGTTGATTATTTTAAACTTTTTAATTAGAGAGCAGTTTGTTGATATGATATCTTTTTTAATGTAAAACATTCTTTTGGGAAATTGAAATAACATTTGGTAGTTGAGTCACTCCATTTCAACACGAACTTTTGCATTGTCTGCATTCGCATATGGTGATCACTTGTACTCTTGGATTCTGCTAATGCTTTTCAGACAGACAGATTGGAGTCACTTTCGCAAGGTCATATAGAATAAAACGCAAACACATGTAAAAAACACAAAGTAGTTAATAGATCAAGGAACGAGTAAGGAATCCTTTCGCTGCTTTTTACCGAGTGAGTGAGATTACTAGAGCTTAACCCTCTCCCCTTTTCTCCTCTCCCTACTGATTAGGGGGGAGATAGATCCTTTTCACTTTCGTATGGGGAAGATAGTGATCTTCCCCCTATGACAGTGAAAGGGACGTCAAAACATTTGTGATTGTTGAGTTAAAGATGTTCAGGAGCGTAGATAGCTGCTTACCGTCAGTTGACCAGTCTGCTCATCTGTCTCCTAACACTAAAACTTTCATCGTCATCATCATTAGCCCATTGCTATCTAGTACCTGGACATTGACATCTCCCAAGGCACACCAGAGATCACTGGCAATGTACTGAAGTTGAACTGACTATGAAACAATACCATATTTGTTGTTTACTGAAATGTTTACATGTGACGTATTAAATTAACCGTGTTTTAAACAAAGACAGTTTGAAAATTAAACATCTCTACTTCAAACAAAGCAGGACGGAGCCCTTCGTAAATATTCATTTATACGATGTGACTCACGGTTCCTGAAAGATTTATACGAAGTAATACCGCTGACTGTATCACATTATTGATGGAGATTAGTGAGTGACCGTCACGCTTATAATTTGTGGCATATTGACAGTCGCTTTTTTTCAGTATTTAATTTCGCATTATCGACGTCCGCGCTGTTTTATATACATACATATATTGCACATATAGTTCTTTTGACACTGAATGGATAAAAAAATTAACGTTAAATGTTTTTAAAGGCTTTTGACCTTTTAAGACCTCCTTCTAAAGAAAGGTTAGAAATAAATGAAAAACAAAAAGTTTAATAGAGAGTTGAAAACGTCAGTCGATTAATTTAGTGTACTCCTATAATATAATATTTTGTTGTTATTATTAATGTTTTACTCAGTTGAAGTACTTTAAAATTGAAACATGTCCTTTAACTGTAAGTATTATCTTGAAGCTGTTGTTGTCAGTGCGGTTGATAAAGATTAAGAAATAGCTTGCACGTCCTTATCTAGAAACGTTATTCCACGTTAAAAACGTTTCTGTTGTATTTTAAACTTTATCGCTGCGAAATTAAAGTAGCAAATGCAAACAGAACCGTTGCATAAAGTGAAATAACGCTTAAGAATATATATTTTTTTCACTGTACTCTCATTAATAAACATTGTGCATAAATTCACGAATATATTTCCGTCTGTGATAATATTGTAGTATTTTGCGACAAATTATCTTATCGTTATTTTAATAAGAAGTTTGGCGACCGCGCAATTAATGTACTAAGAATGTAAATAAAAATTATTGTCCCTGATAAAATAAAATACCCGACATTCTTTAAGTTATTTAACTGTGATAAGAAACAGTATCTTTTAAAGTGTAAGATTTGTTTATCATATTTAATTTAATTAATTATATTTTTATGTATCGTTTCATTATCGTCATCATCATCAACAGATTTTAATAGTATACTACTGGGCATTTATGCTTCTCTTTTGAAAATAAGTTTTGGGTTCGCAGTTACGGTACCATGTTGACCAGACGGGTTGGTCAACTTTTCCTTCTCTCGATTACATCCCATTTTCATTTTTAAAGTTAAAAATTAGTAGGAATTATAATGATATAATTCCTACAAATTTTTACCCGCGACTCCGCCCGCGTATATGAGTCGATTATCGCTGATGGAGTTAACCGCGCAGAAGATAATGAGACACGTCATCGTTGGTGTTTTTCATCAGTTCGACTTATCGTGAACGCGACTAATTGAAGTATATTTTAAAGAACACTTTATCATTTTCATTTCACTCGACACTAAACGGTGTAAATTCTATTTTATACAGTTTAGTTAGTTATTATGGAGGCTTGGATTTATTGTGACAATCAACAATCGCGGTAAGAAGCCTATATCTTCAAGAATCAAAGTAATTCCATGCCAAATTTCATAGAAACCGTTGCAGCGGTAGAGGCGTAAAAGCGTAATAGACAGCTCTGTCTTTCACAGTTACTTTATTATATTAGTATGGGTGTACTCCACGTAATCATCGTACCCTCTTACGCGCAAATTTTTGCAATCACTGAAAATTTAACAGTCTCAATAAATACCTATGCAATCATTTACACTCTGCCACGGTTCAATCAATATTTATTTTTCTTTACATATTTATTTTGCTCGTGTAATTCAATTTGTTCGATAAAAGTATACGTAATGTTTAACGTCTCACTTTGTTTCTGTGGCCTTATTGCTAGTGGTGAGTGCTTTTGCAACACGATAAAATAAATATTACTTCACACTAGGAATTATTCGTAATCTGTGTGCATTTCTGTGCATTTACATGCATATAAAGATAACCTAATCTAAAAATTAAGCGTTACAATCACGCGATTTGGTTCTACTTTTGACGAAATTACATCAGAAGCAATACGCACCTAGATTTTGAAAATAATAATCGCATTTGTGATACAAGCTGCTGACGGTGCAATACACAATATCTTGTCTTTATTTAAGTATGTTTGTTTGTCATCGTTGTGATATAATAACAGTAATAACAGAGAGGTGTGAGACTTAGCGACGCAAATACAGATTTGTTGGTTCACACTTACCAAATCAAAGAACTCCGTTCATTAGCCCATAGTATATTGCTCTGATTTTGCTATTTAAATTTCTAAACTATATACTACATTCTCATCTATATTTTATACTAATATTATAAAGCTAAAGAGTTTGTTCATTTGGTTGAAAGCATTAATATCAGGAAGTACCTACCAATTGGTGTGATTAAAACAGTCTGTTAGTGTTTAATTACCCAGTTATTGAAGAAGGCTATAGAGGGGTTCTACGATAACTGGATAAACAGCCTATGCTATCCCAAAATGATGCAAAAAAGAGTATAATTATATCAAGAAATTCTCTCATACGAAAGCTTGGAACCTGATTAGTTGTGCACGTCTTGACGTCACGATCAAGAGATCGTGACGTCACTATCTTCTTACCGCGAATGTACTGTACTGCTCTAGTTTATAGTTTTCCGTTTCTTATATAGTCTTGACAACCCTACATATTTTAGTGTAGTTACAATAATTTCTTTAGATTAAAAGTACGTTATTATTTAAACATTGAGAACATAAACATTGAGAATGTAATAAAATGTAATTCAAGGTTACTAACCATTCTTCTGATAACTACAATACCTGTCATAATACTCGAAAAGCATGTGTTCTTATTTAATATAGATAAGATTATAGTAGGTATTTGAACTGTGACGACCTATCGCAAACAACCACGATATACATACATTATATTTAATTTGATAACAGTAAGCCTGTTGATTATTTTAAACTTTTTAATTAGAGAGCACTTTGTTGATATGATAACTTTTTTAATGTAGAACATTCTTTTGGGAAATTGAAATAAAATTTGATAGTTGAGTCACGCTCATTTCAACACGAACTCTTGCATTGTCTGCATTCGCATATGGTGATCACTAGTACTCTTGGATTCTGCTAATGCTTTCCATCAGACAGAATGGAGTCACTTTAGCAAGGGCATATAGAATAAAACGCAAACACATGTAAAAAACACAAAGTAGTTAATAGATCAAGGAACGAGTAAGGAATCCTTTCGCTGCTTTTTACCGAGTGAGTGAGTTTACTAGAGCTTAAACCTCTCCCCTTTCCTCCTCTCTCTACTGATTAGGGGGGAGATAGATCCTTTTCACTTTCGTATGGGGAAGATAGTGAGCTTCATCCTATGACAGTGAAAAGGACGTCAAAACATTTGTGATTCTTGAGTTAAAGATGTTCAGTAGATAGCTGCTTACCGTCAGTTGACCAGTCTACTCCTCTGCCCCTAACACTAAAACTTTCATCGTCATCATCATTAGCCCATTGCTATCTAGTACCTGGACATTAACCTCTCCCAAGACACACCAGAGAGCACTGCTAATGTACTGAAGTTGAACTGACTATAAAACAATTTGACTGACCATATTTGTTGTTTACTGAAATGTTTACTTGTGACGTATTAAACTAACAGTGTTATAAACAAAGACAGTCTGAAAATTAAACATCTCGACTTCAAACAAAGCAGTGCGAAGCCCTTTTTACTCACTTGTAAATATTCATTTATACGATGTGACTCACGGTTCCTGAAAGATTTATACGAAGTAATACCGCTGACTGTATCACATTATTGATGGAGATTAGTGAGTGACGTCACGTCACGTCACGCTTATAATTTGTGGCATATTAACAGTCGCCGTTTTTCAGTATTTTATTTTACTGTACAAATTCTCGTACTATCATATGTAAACTGCTGGACATAGATCTTTACTATAAATAAATTTTCCTGTGTAGTGGCATTTAATTATAATCATACATTCGAATTTTGAATTTTTATCACGTAATGCTCTTAGAAGATTGTTGTTATGAATATTTCGATTATTTGTGGCTAATATATAGAATACAAAAATGTAAAAAATAATACCTAGTAAATAAATAAAATGAGCTTGTTTACTGATAAAACCAGATTACTACAGAAAAAAATTTATTTTCAACACTAAATCATACTGTTTAATTAAAGCAGGGTAAAATCCGCAATCAGTATGCTGCAAATTATGGGCCGTATGAATACGTTCTTGACATACGCGCTGTTTTAGCGCACATATCGTATAAATTTAAATGTTAATTGAACTTGGCTCGGGTTAAGTTATATATAGTGTTTTATTCATGGAAGACACTGTGTTGGACGTCCGCTGACTTATACTTTCCAATAGGTTTGTTTATCTGTGTACCTGAAGCTGTTTCCGTTTGCTTTGTGCTTATAGTAAGCAGCTAATAATGACGCTAAACGTAAATATTGGTTCTAAACTAAAATCGATAAAATTTTACTGATTTCTGTTTATTTAATAAATCACATTTTTATGATAGAAAATATTTATTGGAATCAGGTTCGTATTATAAACTAGTAACCACATTCACGCAATGAAGCCTAAACTAACATAAATGAATACAAATTGCTCTCAACTTCGTCGAGTTAATATTGAACACGTTGTCATTGTTGCTATTTTTAGGTAAGCAACAGCAAACGAACACAGAAAGTAAGTCGTGCGATAGTAATGCTACAGTCACGGTTTTATAGCGATTGTGAATCACTACATTTGTGCGTTAGTGACGAAACGACCAAAAGTAGAAAAAAGATATATGTACGCTCTTTGACTAAGGCTGTGGTCTCGAAACGAGCGGGAGCGAGGCGGCCTTTGGACGGCGTAAGAAAAATGGTGTGAGCACGGCTGCAGAGCATACATCAACATTATCAAAATTCGGAAATCATGTTTTTGTATATCGATTGTAACTTCTGTAATCTAAATTCAGCACGGTAATCATGATTTAATTTCTTTTGAATTTATTAATTAAGCCTCATTTTATTACAATTTATAAATATTCTGTTTCCTTGTGATAATGTAGCATTTCTTCGTAACTTTTAACTGAAAAGTGTGTTTCGAGTTAATTACCCTTTGTCTTGTTATATAATATCTAAATAATCTACAAGTGTCTTCCTAGTTCTAATTACAACTTTAGCTTCATCTAATTACAGTTTAGCTTTAAACAAGGTTTAAAGAAATGTTTTAGGGCAACATTTCTAAATACCAGTTGCCTTGTAAATTCCATATAATGGTGCAAATTCAGATTAACACTACTTACACAACAAAACATTAGTGTTCGAAAATGGCATAGCTTTTTATTTTAAACTTAGTTTTGTTTATGGTCAGTTACAGTAGAAACTCTATTTTCATTTTAAAGTGTTGTCACCTGAAAAAAATTGTCATTTGGTAGAATACTGAATCATTCCATACAGAGTTACTTTTAGTAAAATACATAGAGTGACGCCTATTTTTTTTTTATTTAGAAGCGTAGTCAGTGACTATTGATCTCCTTTTATTACGGTCCTGACACACCTCTTTTGCTTCGTTCACATTCATCAATCGATGCATTGCTCAACGTTTAGATTTGTTTGAAGAAAATAAAAAAATATCACAAATTCCAGAAAGACTTTCTACCTCCTTACTAATAAAGCAACATTTTGACTTTTGTTTCATTTAGAAGTACGTATCGTTCGTAGTTTACATAGGGTTAGTTGATGTTGTGGCGCAGTCGTCAACTGCGCTGTAGGCATGCCGAATATGTAAAGTATCTTATGTGGTATGTACAATATCCGGACCGAATATTGCTCATAATGTGACAAATGCGGACTGGAAATATACTCGCTGAAACGTGATTGACATTTCTTGTTATTTCAATTATTTTTTAAGAATGAACTTATTTCGTTTTGAACGAGAAAATGCGGCCGGTAAAATTACAAACAAAATTATACATTCTACAATCATAGAAACACTAATGTCTTCATTACCATTAACAACAAGCTTAGCTTACTACAGCTATTGGGTATAGCTCCTTAAAAAGCGGTTGATTTTATTTTATTTTCAGTGATGTAGGTCGATAAGTGGAAGCCCTCCATAACGTCTTCTAAACTTTCATTTCAACATTTATTGTAATGCTAACGACAAACTGATAAGGAGTGCGTTGAACCTTTTAATAGTAAATTTATTCATTGTTTAAAATTATTTATTTTTAAAACAATGTGTAAGTTTTTGTACAATAATTATAAAATTACATTTAAAGGTCAGTGACTTTATGCTTTAGTTTTTTTTTATTTACGAAAATGTGACTAACATTTATATCGTACTAACAGTTACAGTAAAGCTGTGTTTACTCGTATCTCTTAGAAACACACTGCACCAATACTCTTTTGTTCTATTTACACATTTACGGTAGTTTTATACATGGAACTTATTTTTGTATCTCTCTATACCTTGCTTAATGGTTTTCTTTTTTCAATGAACTTGCTAACGCAATCAACATCAATTGTGCAAATAGAAGGCAAGTAGCAAATTGTGTCAACATTTAACAATACCTCCGTGATATGGCGTGCTAGCAGCTGTGAAAACATTTAACATGTATTGTTTTGTACATAATTCTGCGTTAGATTGCAATGTCAGAGGTCACAGACTTGATCCCCGTTTAGTGTAAATATATTATATCAATTTATAAATTTAGTTTGATGCAATCACAAATGTTACAACGTTATGCAGTGGACTGAGATAGGTTGATGATGATGATGATGATGTAATTTTCAATCCTATAACAGAAAATATAAAGTGATACAAAATAAAATCTCTTGATCAGTGCTACTTCTTAACGGAGACTAAGATATATTTTTAGAATTATATGTAGCTATTTTTCTATATGCCTATGTTCACGATGTCGGCTAAAGTATGTCGGCAGGATACTGGACATAGGTCTCCCCTAAGGACCTCCGCGGACCTCCGCGACAACCCGTTCTGTTCTGTCCGAATCCACCGGCTTCCCGCGACATTCTTGTTATTTTTTGTTTAGAATATATTTATAAAATATATTTGAGTACATATTATGTCGTATTATGACTGCCTCGGTGGCACAATGGTAGCTAGCGTATGCGACTGTTGTGCTTGAGGTCTCGGATTCGATTCCCGGGCAGACCAAATGTTTGTGTTTTCCATGTACTTATATACATATATTTTTTTATATGTATGTATTTACAAAAAAAAGTATGTTAATGTATTTATATCAGTTGTCTAGAAAAACTCATAATACAATCTCTGCTTAGTTTGGGACTAGATGGCGTCTGTAATGTATTTTGCACATTTATTTGAGGCAACATTGCATCTGACGCATGTCTTATAATATCTTATCCCAAGGTTTCTCTCGAAGATAACACTACATACTATATTCAAGTCAATAGCTATAGATCTTATAATATAAATATAGCGCGTAAATAAAGCGTTATCTGTTTTAGTAACTTACATTCCAAGACGTAGTAATATCGGGTTTGAACCTGTGACCTGACTCAGTTGTCACACAAGAGTCCCGTTCAGTCTGTCTGTACGTTAGAAATACGACCTCAATAAAATTGCTATATTATGTATTCTGTGGCTATTGGCATGTTTATTTGTTTTCTGATAGCACATTGCTGGAGAGAATAACATTCTATTACTATCTGGAAGTAAGGTTTCCACGTACGACGGGAATTAATCTAATTTAGAATGAAAAAAAAAATAGTTTTGTCAAATACTACAAATCTATATTTCTTTATTATCTTAATTGTAAAACAGTTTGTAAGTACGTTATTAAAAGTGTATGTACTTGCACTCTTAGTTAAGTTCTGCCTCCCTCGAAGTCTTTATCTGTATCCAGGACTATACCAGTATATAGGAGGATATACCAGGTATCCCGCAATACTCACTTGTGATGGAACACTGTGTGAAATATTAATTGATCCGACTTTTGATACTTGCCTGTAAAGTTGCATGTAAGACCTGTTTTGAGGTGATGACCAATGGACTTTTAGCAGATTTACTGCATCATTGAAGAGGTATCCCTGGGACATAAACTTCTCTATTGTGGAATATTAATGGTAAAGGAGGTTGGCAGTTAGCACTATGTAATCCTTCTTCTTTTTAACTAGGAAAAAGAGATTGCTAGCGCTAATTCAAAAGTTCGATTTATTCTGATCCTTACAGTGACTCCTTGACAAGTATCAAAATGACCAGTTGCAGTGACATATGCTACGCTAAATTGAATGCATTACACGAAAATAACATGTCGTTTCGGTTGTGTATAGTTTACTATAGAAATCTAGTAATCGATTAATAAATCATCATAATCAGTTGCTCAACCAAGATCCCTGCAGTGTATCGGCTTCCGATTCTCGTACGTAAATCATAATGGGATCAACCACACGTGCTTCCGCGCTCGTGGCCCCGTACTCGCTCCGTGTTTTATACCATCACGTAATCTATGACCTAGGGCATTTCGATGCAGTCAATAAGAAGAAACCAACTAAAGTGTGGTATTGGAAGCTGTTATTCAGATGGTACTCACGCTGAATCGGTAATATAAAACGGTTTATCATGATAGGTGAGCCAAGATGCGTTTCCACGAGACATTTCCGTCAGTTTTGTTTTAGGTTAGTTTCTAGAAACAATATGAAAGTTATATGGGAGGGGTACTCAAAAAATAATGCATGTAAAGCGATATGGTTTAGAGGTTACCTATGAACATTGCGAGTACGATAAATATATAAATATTTCGGACATCTAACTCACGACATCATCTAGTCCCAAGCTAAGCAGAGCTTGTATTATGGGTACTAAACAACTGATATAAATAAATAAACATACTTTTTTTTGTAAATACATACATATTATACATAGAAAACACCCAGACTCCGAAACAAATATTTGTGAATCACACAAATAATATTTGATCCGACCCGGGAATCGAACCCGAGACCTCTTGATCAGCAGCCGCATACGCCAACCACTAGACCAACAACGATGTAACACGTGTGATTCACAAATTATTGTGCTAGGTGTTCTTGTATCCATTTCTTGTGTTTTAAAAAGTCCTTATCAACACAGGATATTTTTCTAGTGCATCGCTTCCCTTTGCAAAATAAAAGAAGAAAAACAGTAATTACAAATAATTTTATTTTTGATTTCATGTAACGAAAAAAAAAATACTTTTTGGTGACACATATTAACGATGATATGTTTGGTGGGTGTGTTCCTGATACGTAATGAGACTAAAATACACAGATACTCTGTCAAAATGCATACAAACTACATAATTAGATATATTTTTACTTAGTTTTACTCAGAAACACCCTTCTTTATAACTAAAACTTTCCAACTGGTAAATTAGAGTTCATATTCCTTTGTATTCTAGATTCTATTCTAGTCTGAGTATTATTAGTTTCATACAATCTCAATTATGTAATAGTGCAGTTATCATACTAATAATATCTTGAACTAAATTCAATTTGAACTTTAAATGTCAAAATTGTGTGTCAGGAATCTTACTGGCGAGTATTTGAGTAATTAAATAATGGTGCGTTGTAAAAGAGATTAGTTTCAAGAGCTTGTGGGTAGCGCCGACGATTGGCACTTTCTATCATATATTATAATCTGTGTAATGGTTTGCCACCTACACCATCTATTGTATTATTATAAAATCGAAAGTAACTGTCTGTGTGACGACTAATCCGCTAAAACGATTTTGATGAATTTCGGTGTAGAGATAGATTAAACGTTGGAGAAGTACATAGGCTACTTTATGTCGCAATAACCGACACACACGCGAACGGTGTCTAATGCAAAAACTATTAAAATACCAAAATAGTAACGTTAAGTTTTTAAAAGTACGTTATGTGCCTCTGTATCTATCAACATCACATACCATTTGACAGTCCACTCCTATTGTCCTATGTCAGTTGATCCTATAAGTGTTAATAGATATTTGTTAATTTTACAATGTATTGATTGTGTTAATTTTCTTTTTCAGGTAAGTTTCCGAAGAATTACCACTAAGTATTTAGTCGGTAAGTTGTACAGGTAAATAATAGTCAACCAAGTAGTTTCTGATTTTCATCAATAATGCCTCTAAGTTAGTAAGTTTAGTATTGATTAAATACCTTATCAATGAAAAGAGTTTTTGATGATAAAAGTTGATATGTGAAGGACAATGTCATTCGGACAAAACTGTATAATAATTGATTTGCTTCTGTTAAAAGGCTATTTTTTTCTTTGTGTTAAAAAGATAATTTAATGCAAATGATACAGTGCATTTACATATTTAATATATTAGAGATCATCAAATAAAAAAGGAATTAGAGATCATTTATACGCACATTATGTAACATCGCATATCTGTAATTGACTACACACGGTTTTATCAGGGGGGTGTCACTCCGCAGTTTAGGTATAGTCGGCCGGCTGCCTGCCGGGGCAAACATGCCGGTCGGATAGACATCGTCAGAACAGTTAAGAGTTACACGATAGAAAGAGACGCAATTGTAGGTAAATAATAATCGTAGTGATTCGGCGCTGTGCGATCTGAATTGAACTTAATCTTTTGACACCGAGAGTATCTGTTACTTTAATTTACTTTTCGGAGTGAGTCTTCTGTACTGGTACTATTATGTATTCTGTGGTTTTATCTACTAGAGAAAAAGTGTACCTGAACAAAAAAGTTTCTTAAGCTAAACCCTGAACAAGGAAATACTTTTGATAAAATTTATATACATAATATATAGCCTATCTCATCCGGGCTAAAGTGGCAGTGGGCTGGCTATATTAGCCGCAGAACTGATGACCATTGGGGTAGAAGAGTTTTAGAGTGGAGACCGCGTCTCGGCAAATGTAGTGCAGAACGCCCACAGGCCAGGTGGAGTGACGACTTTCGCAAGATGGCAGGAGCTGGATGCGAGAAGCCCAAAATTGATCAGAGTGATGTGCAATGGGAGAGGCCTTTTGTCCAGCAGTGGACTGCGATAGGTTGATGATGATGATGATGCGGGCCATTATTATGAATCTATTGACACATCATTCATCAAAACCGGTTTAATAATTTAGACGCCACAGCATAACATACAAACATACATAGACGGCCAAAACTTCTGGCTTCACAGTGGTCGTGTGTAAATGACAAACAAGCACTCTTAACCACGAAGTGTGACTTTATTGCAATAATTAGTTGAAATTAAAGTATAAGACAAAATACTTAGTGTTTGATTGTTATTTTTGTTAATAGACAAGTCTTTTATAAATAACTACTTAATCTGCAAAACTGGTTCAACTAGTTTGAATGTTAGATTTAAGTCAACAATTATTATTCTTTTATTCCATTTATCAAGAAGCATCTTCTTACATATAAATTTAGTCTTAATAAAATATATATATAATGTTTAGGTAGAATTTTACTGGTCTCTGACTTTTTGATTATTTGTATTATGCATAATCGACTCCTCTCCTGTTATTTGAAAAAAATAAAGGCAGAAGGTCGCATTATGTTAAGGTTCACAATATTTGGGTAGCTTTTGTACCTACATATTAGGTGTATGAAGAATATTTTCACATTGTACTATATTTGAACTCTAACGGAACGGATCTCATATTCCGAGTTGCTGTGAAGAATTTCTGAACAAACATACTAAATTAAACAAACAATTTGCCAACTAAGGAAACAAATCTAAGAGCTCAAGGTCACAAACTTAACCATGAAACAATTTAATATCCTTTCTAAAGCTTGTAATGCAATTTCGTGAAGATAACACTATCGTTACGATCGACAGAGAGAATCGCGAAACCAAATGTCCTACGACATAAAACTATACAGTCTCTGATAAGCAGAACAACCAAGAACAGTGCTCATAAATAAAAGTCATTCGGTGGATCAATAGTCGATAAAGAGCGCGCATTAAAATAGGCTAATGTCATTCAGAGAAGAATATGCTTGGAGAGTCAACGCCCCGTGAACGGACGGCTAAGTAGGTTAGCGGACTCGGTCTGTGCACTTCCGAGCTGCTGGATGTTGAATATTTCAGGGGTTTGATGCCAAATGTAGGACATGAAATGCTTAAATTTGTAGCTGGCAAAACGAATCCATACGAAACTTTGAATCTTAAATCATTAACATGTCTAGATAGAGTGTCACACTAACAAAACTAACGGTACACCTTTGGGCTGGTGAGCGTGTTATTCAATCAGTGAAATAAATTTAATAGGCAATTGATGTTTTTTTTGGCAATTTTGAGAGTAGCCAGAGATAAATAAATAAATGTTTCGGTCATTTTACACACAACGCTATCTAGTCCCCAAACTAAGCAGAGCTTGTATTATGGGTAACTAGACAACTGATATAAATACTTAAACATACTTTTTGTAAATACCTACATAATATACATAGAAAACACCCAAACTGCGAAACAAATATTTGCGGATCACACAAACATTTGGTCCGACCCGGGAATCGAACCCGAGACCTCTTGATTAGCAGTCACATGCGCTAACCACTAGACCAACGAGGCAGTCGATATCCATGATTCAAGATGTATATTAATAAAAAACTCACTTAATTGTCTAAAAATAGTTTCATATTATTGTTACCAGCCGCTATGTCTTTCGTATTGCATGTATATTTAAAATGAAACAGTAAAAATCAGAATGCTAGAAATAAGGTGCTCTGTCAATTAATATTCTAAAGAACATAAAAAAGTAGTTAATAATTATTTACGAAGGTTATAACGCAATTATATGGGAATTGAAGTGTATTTATAACTTATGAGTTTATATTATACATTCATTGTGAAACTTAAATCCTAATTCTAGTATTGACCATTTAGGCTACCGGCATTCATTTCCTTCATCTACTAAATTACAACCTTGGTTTTACCTGTTTACAAAAACGAAATCCAAGGCAATTAAAACCATAAAACAGCATTGCTATAACGATCACCTATGTTTAGTCGCGCACTACTACTTAAACTAAAATTAGTCACACACAATTGCACTGCACTACTTATTTTGTATCGCAAACAAAATGTAACTAAGACCTTTTTATGAATGCCATTTTAACTGATACCTAACTTGGATTGTTGTTATATAAGATCGCGATTAAGTCCCAAATATCAGGTTCCCACACACGATAAAATAGACGCAACAGATTATTAAGTTAGCGGAGCCAGGCTGATTTCAGCACGAATAGCCAGCTGAACCGGGGCGGTACTACCCTCGCACAGAAAACCAACCTTAAAGTGATAGCATTCGTTATTTCGTATTTCGTTGGTGAGTGTGAGACCGGAGGCCAAGTTATGCAGAAGCATCTCATTGGAAGCCATAGTGTGGCTCACCATGCTGCAATATTTGCATTCACAATGAGGATGGAGAGCAATACTCTTGGATTCCCCTCATGCTTTCCATCAGGCACATTGTTTTTTTTAAATTACTCTGACAGTAATAAAAAAAAACAATGTGACTTACGTTTCAATGCCATTATGACCAACACTTAATTAGTTTAGACTTTTGTTATAGTTCCAAATACCAAGATAATAAAGAAACAAATTAAAATTCCCATTTATATTTTTTTTTTTCAATTTTTTTTTTTTTGGTCATCTGACACACAACATCGTCTAGTCCCAAGCCAAGCAGAGCTTGTGTTATGGGTACTAGACAACTGATATAAATACATAAACATATTTTTATACTTTTATATTTTATCGTCGAGAGAAACAAGACATTTGGAAAGATTAGGGTCAAATTTCTTGTTTCTCTTGAGGATCATAATCAGACAGTACCTTGAATCATACTCGTATCATCTCCGAAGTCATTAAATTTAAAGTAACGGCTTTGTGTCATATCATTATTTCACTTGAATGAAATTACAGTATAATTATCGTACTTAACTGTAAACTATCATTACTTGACTTCAGATGGTTAGTTGTACGAATTAGTCGTTATAATTGCCATTATAGTCGCTGTTTGTGGAACTTACAAGAGGCATACTGTCAGAGTACACAATGTAATTATTGTGTAGTGTATTTTACAGTTTATCTTACTTTGATTGTATTTAAAATATATTAGGGCTAAACTCGGACAGAAAGATAATAATTATAGTAATGTTTATTAAACGAATATTTAATATATAAACCAGCTAAGCCTCGCTGTTAATGTTTTACCTTCCTTTACTAATATAACCGCGGGTATCGCCGCAGTGCGAACCTAGTTTTAAAAAGTAGCATAAGTTACTACTTATATCATCAGCTATCTGATAATGAAAGTCCCATCACAATCGGTCCAGACGTTTTAGAGATTAGCCGGAACAAACAGACAAAAAAAACAATTTAATCAAGAAAAAAGAGATGTCTAGGCTTTACGGAAAATTCGCGTTGAGAAGTTTTTTCATTGCTTTTCACCGAGTAAGTGAGACTACCGAAGTCCAAGCCCTCTCGTTCTCTACGATTTTTGAGGAGACTGGTACGGGGGCAAGGCACTTGTGACTCTTCAGTTGCATGTGACCATGGTCATGGGCTTAATGATAGAAAGCAAATTACCAACGGTTCTGCGAACAAAGCTATTGGGGTATATGATTTTATTCAAATGTTGTTCCACATCATTTCTTTGCTCATTGCGTTATTTAGTACACTGAATTACTTTGTTCTAATCAACTCACTTGTTGAGAATAAGGGTAATAGATATAACGGTAATAACACAAATTTCCTCAAATGAGACAGCGGGAGACAGACGGGATATTTTTTGCCCATAAAAGTTTATTACTTGCCTGTTGTTTATTCCTTAATTCTGTGACCTTTAAGAGTACACGTGCCAAAAATGGTGAACGTATTTTCACTAACACGTCGAGTATTGTGATATTCATTTACAAGTTTTTTCCTTCCACGGAATGGAAACCTTTTTCCAAGCTTGAGTGCTCTTTGTGTCCGTATAAAGACGAGAGACAAATAATTTCTAGTGCTGCAGTTGTTTTTAAGTAAAATACATGATCAAGTAGCTATATAGACGAAGCCATTAAATGTGATAGTATAGTCAAAACTAAAACGTTTCGTATCCAGTTCTTCTGTGTTACAGTCGATCCTTGCATTATAAAGTGTTCCATGTGCCACCAAGGACTTCATAAATCATGATCACTTTAAGGCTACAAAATGTATCAAGACTCATCAGAAATATTAGGTTTTTCACGAAACTGAACTGAAACTGGAGAAGAGCGAGTTTGGTTCGATTTTTAAATGTGTTATGAAAATAAATCACTTTCTTCTGAAAAGTACACACAGTTACAACATGGGATTCAATGGAAATAGAAAATAGTACCAGATAGATCAGGACCAGAATAGCTACAAAATGGGATTAAAAACTGGGATCAATCAAAACTGAATCTTTGATTCGGCCAATGAGTTAGTGCTGTTCTCGAGATGATCTTCAGTCGACTGTTTACATTTTTATACGGCTGTTATGAGACTCACTTTTGTACTAAGGCTTTTGAAGTAGTACCAATGTTAAGTTCTTTGATTTTGATAATTCACTTATCTATAAATACCGAACCTAAACTCAGTAATAAAACAGGCATGTACCAGCGCCGGGTCATCGCCTGACCGCGAACTTACGTAAAACATTGTTTCCACACGATTAATTCTAAATACCGCCCATATAAAGATATTCACGTCTTAGAAAGTACAGAATTCATAATTAACTTCATCTAGATTTATATGACCTGTAGTAGTGACATTGAAATTGTTTATTTTACATTGCTGTAGTTTTAGTGTCAAATCAAATGTACAGTTTTGTGAAAAGGGTGATGAAAATTGTTTTTTTTTTGTCTGCAGTTTACCTTATATTTTTAAATAGGTTCGTATACTCTGTTAAAAACATAGTAGAAAATTGTAGTGAACTAGTTTGTGTGTAAAGGACGTGGGTATTTTTTTGGCGTTTATCGTGAAATGGATTTGTCCCAAAAATGACAAAAAAAACCTAGATAAACATAATACAGGGAGAGGGAGAGGCCTATGTCCAGCAGTGGACTGAGATAGGCTGATGATGATGATGATGATGAAACATAATACAAACTTTGTCTAAATTAAAAATACAGTAAAATTTTATAAATATAATAATTTCATAAAAGGATTATTGAAAGAATACTTGAACAAGATTGTAACATCAATAGGAAGTAGACCCACGTTGATTTCAGCACGAATGGGCCGGCTCGACCGGGGCAGTACTACCCTCACACAGAAGACCATCCTAATAATGACAGCATTCTTGGCCCAATCAATCTGCGTCATCCTCCCTGTCACCATGCTGTATTACACACCCTCACAATGAGGATGGTAACCCTACTCGTGGATTCTAGTCATGCTTTCCATCAGGCAGAGTAGAGTAACTTTGGTAGGCTTAAATATTAAAAAAAAACGTAATCAGTTTTTGATAAGAGACGTAATTACCTACCAGGTATTCAGTTTAAACTGCCAACTTTCCTGAATATTAATAATATTCTTCACTACAAAATGAAGTGCTCATTAAAGCTTACGTCATTATGTTCATGATCGACGTGTTAAAATGACATTATATGGATACATATCACTGTTTGGAGAAATTTTGATGTGATGATGACCAACATGTGACGAAATGTTATGTAGTCACATGTTGGTCTTGCAAATATTTATGCTGGTAGTAAAGCAAGTTTAATGAATTTTAATTGTATTTTTAAAACCACCTATCACCTTCTTATCTTTTGTCCAAATCTATTCGGCTCAACCAAAATATTGCGAAAGTATATATTGCTGGTAACATTTCCCTTTGCAAATTTTCTTTTATTGCCAGTCGTTTGCCATATACCCGCATTTGAAATGTAAACCGTTCCAGGTGGGACATATAAAACATGTAAACTAGGTTAAGCAAAGCAAAACGAATAGGAGGTGAGAACTGGGGCTTACTGGATCAAGATTTGATCCCTTATGACACGCCGGTTGTAAATGTAGCATTGCTAAGAGTCGTGGCAGGGACAAGTGAAAAAACATAAATGAGGCTAAGAAAAATTGGATGATACTTGAGAGTTACGACCAGTATGATAAAAGGTTGTACTTGCATATGTATTCAGTAAATAGCTGTGGACTTCAATTTTATTTATTAATTCTCATAGTATTTTACCTCTGTATTTTTTTCGAAAACCGCCTCGGTCTTTACCCGATTGACAGTTTTTCTATGGAAAGGATCAAGGAAGAGTTTTTATTAGAAAATATCCATCTTCAGTAATATTTCCTAATTAAAGTATCATCATCATCAACAACCTTTAACAGTCCACTGCTGGACATAGGCCTCTCCTTAGAAAGGAGGTCTTGGACTACTATACCACGCTGGCCAGACGGGTTGGTATAGGGTTGGTTTCAAGTTTTCCTTCTCTTTGCATTGATGTTGTCTTGCGTAGTTTATCCCTTAGTCGCCTTTTACGACACCCGCGGGATGAATACAGTGGTGACACTCTGTATTCTTAATCCGGCACCAATTAAATTGTACCAGCCTTCAATCAAAACTAAGTATAAAAATTTTTCCATAAACATTCAGACTTCTGGCACCAAGAGCGTTGTTATGTTACCCTGTCATATAAAGGGCACTTTACTAAATACACCATCTATATTAAGAGAGAAAGCTTTTCACTTAACACCGCATGAATCATTATGAACAAATCCAACATCTAAGTTATCTGTTAGATAGTTTAATTCGCCTTCTATGTCTTGATTATCAGGCGGCACAGTCACGACCGCTGCTAAGCATGAACTATGATCTGTGACTTAATATGGGAAACATGGGCTCATAGACAATAGAGTTATTGTTTTAGTTAGGGGTCTTTGTGAGGAAATTCTTTTTTAAACATATTACGTTTGACAAATCAAACTGAATTGAGTCTCCGAGTTAGTTTTTAAAAGTTTGTCGCATCACCACCCTGGTCTGCTTCTGCTAGGGTGACAGATAACCTGTCCAATTATCTCCAGGCCTGCAATTATGGAGAGCGGTTGTTCAGAAGACCTAGTAAACCGGTTCTAAACTTCTCCCCGTCTCCACTCTTTTATTCGTTATCATAATTTAATTGGAGAGGGAGGTGGCGGAGTGCTACGATTGAGGTACACTAAATTATGAACTTTTTTTTTAATTTACATAGTGAAAGTCGAGGAGATAGTTGCCAATTTCAATTCTGTTATCGGTGCAACATCTTCGAATTTCTCTGCTCTGCGACACGGAGGGGCGTGACTATTGATATCGGTCACCCATCTACAGGCCTGCCTCAGGCTACGTTTATTAACCGAAATTACAGTCACTTTTATACCTTACATATCTGCTAAATATGTATCTATCTATCAGACTAGTTTTTGCCATTGACTCCGCCCGCGTGTATGTTGGATATCACGTCAAAACACTTCAGACACATGACATTGCGAGCGCCAAATGTCCCAAACAACCTTTGTAGAGAATTTTACGTAATTGGTCCTACTTGTTTTGATCAATAAATGTTACTTAGTACCTTGTGTAACATTAAACAAATTATTTTATTTAGAAATTACTATCAATTGATAAATTTCAATCGATTAGTTTTTTTATTGACAGCATTAGCATTAGGAATATAATTCATGTGTTGCGGGGACTCTAAAAACATTATTTAAACGAACGCAAAGAATACCCAGACTCAGAACAACAGATTGTGGATCACAGAAAGTGTTGTCCTGTGTGGATTTGAACCCTGAACACTTGGTGCAGTATAAAGCGCTTAAAAAACTAGGCCTAAGTCATTTTATATTTAACATGACAACACGTATTCTGTTATTCGAGATGTCTTTTTAGGGTTCCGTAGCCAAATGGCAAAAAACGGAACCCTTATAGATTCGTCAAGTCTGTCTGTCTGTCTGTCTGTCTGTCTGTCTGTCTGTCTGTCTGTCTGTCTGTCCGTCCGTATGTCACAGCCAATTATTTCCGAAACTATACGAGCTATACTGTTGAAATTTGGTCAGTCGATGTATTCTGTGAACCGCATTAAGATTTTCATATAAACATGAACAAAAAACAATACATTTTGGGGGTCCCCATACTTGGAACTGAAACTCGAAAATTTTTTTTTCATCAAACCTATACGTGTGGGGTATCTATGGATAGGTGTTCAAAAATGATGTTGAGGTTTCTAATATCATTTTTTTCTAAACTGAATAGTTTGCGCGAGAGACACTTCCAAAGTGGAAAAATGTGTGTCCCCCCCCCTCTAACTTCTAAAATAAGAGAGTGATAAAACTAGAAAAAATATATGTTATACATTACCATGTAAACTACCAACGAAAATTGGTTTGAACAAGATCTAGTGAGTAGTTTTTTTTAATACGTCATAAATCATTACACGCAATTTACCTTTCATCCAGTCAATACACTAGTATAAAAACATCGATGAAAGTTACAACGAACTACAAGAACTTTTATATGATATTACTTGCTGATACGGAACCCTTCATGGGCGAGTCCGACTCGCACTTGGCTGCTTTTTTGTGACGGGTAGTATCCGTACTATCCCGATCGAACCGGCCCATTCACATTGTATCGCCCAATAAAAAAAAACAAAAAAAAAGAGACTGTAATATAGCTTCTATTTAATGTATAAATAAGCTTTCTATCTTTAGTCCACTATATGCCGCAAGCAAGAAATAGTTTCCGAAATTCCAACTGTCGCAAAACACGAGAATTCAAGATCACTGTTCCAAAATATATCGCAACATCTCAATTATGAACATCGGCGCGCCTCCTGACGTTCAATCACGTCACTCGACACATCACACATCCACTGGCCACGGACACGATGGCTAACACGTAATGTGGCGTGTATAGACGTCACTGACGTCACAACACTGTTGCTAAGAACGAATGGAAATTATTACCTCTATTGTTTTAGTGTTCGCAAATAACTTTATTCAACTTGTAATTAGTGCTATTGTGTGATTTTCAAATATATAATGTTTTCTATAAATGGTCTTGGTGGCAATTGTAACATTTAATGATGAAATTTTAAAAACTTATTGCGTGAAACATAATTTACTCGTTTTTATGTTTAACAAACTTCATCTTGATCATAAAAGACGTCTACACAGGCCTCCCCAAAGCTAATCACAACGAGCCTAATAAAATAGCAGACTTATTCCCGTTTTCACCCATTTTTAACCAAATTCAAAAAAAGGAGGAGGTTCTCAATTCGTCGGAATCTTTTTTTTTATGTATAGGGAACACCTAAAAGTTGGTTGGTGAACACGAAAATATCACTAAGGTCTACTTAACTTTCCCTAAACGTTCCGCTCATTATTCTAATAGAATAATACAAAAATGTAATGTATTGCTTGCAGTTTCATTCACGGTCCTTTCGCTCAAATAATTCTAGATGGATTTTCCTTATCAATGCAATCTATAAATATCAAGCAATTTGCTTAATAGAAGATTCTCAAACGTTTTATATACTCAGCAATATTAAAACTATTGTGTAAATAGTATGTTAGAACAATTCCGATAATTACTGTTATTGTGTACGTCAGATGACGACACAAGTAGGTATGTTTGGTCATTTTACATGTGTGTTTGTCATACACATTTGCGCTGCATGTTGTATTCATGACGAAAATTGTGGTATTATCCTGCTTGATTTACCTACTGTGTAGAGTTTCCCGTACCCATCAGTAAAACACACTACTCAAATAAATGTTTCTGTAAAGCCACTCAGAGTTCCGTAGGTCAAGGCTCTCAGTTGATGATATAATTGTGTGTTTTAAGACTTTGAAAGTCTAATAATATTTTTGTTTATAGACTTTCGCGAGTTACACATACTCGCGTTATTTACTGTAAACGGGACTTATCCGACGTCAAAAAAAAAGGAGGAGGTTCTCAATTCGTCGGAATCTTTTTTTTTTATGTATGTTCAGCGATAATTTCGTCGTTTATGAACCGATTTCAAAAATTATTTTTGCATTGGAATGGGCGTAGTTTACAGGTGATCCCATCGTCATCATATCGGGATCTGATGATGGGATCCTAAGGAAATCGAGGGAACTCCTCAAATATCATAGGCACATTGTCGCGATTTGGGAACTCGGAATAGTTTTTCATTGAAGTCGGTTCCTTTTTGTTAAAATTATTAATGTAATAATATTTTATTGGATCACTTGTCTTGTCCTGAATTTTAGCCCCATTTGGGTATTAGGGTACAAGTTGGTCATTAAGTGAGAACTTTTGGAATATCTTGAAACTATCGGAATACGTACAGAATGATTTGAAAAATATCAATAAAAAGCTAAGCCACAAAGTTCAAATCTGATCTTTAAATAAGGTTTTTAAAGCCTGCTTAAGTGACTCTACTCTCCCTGATGGAAAGCATGAGTAGAATCCAAGAGTGGGAGGTACTACACTCCCTGCCTGCGGGTTGAAATAGCATCACTAAGATGCTACTTCAACTTGCTTTCAATATATATTAAGGTATTTACGCGAATTAAATTGTTATTTTCTTTTAAATTATAATATCTATAACTCGTTTTCAAAGGTCCAATGACTCTATTACCTGTTTTGACAATATATACATTAGCAAAACATTTCCAAAAACTGGTATGCCTACGTGAATTCTCAGTAAAGTTGTATTTAAACTTATTATTGTCTTGTCATTACTGTTTCCTTATTAATAACTAGCAGAGTCCCGCGGTGTTGCCAGCGGTTTCTGTAAATCGCAAGTAACACCGCGGAGCGAAGCTAGTCTATAGAAACTTAGCCCAAGTTACTTCTTAGGTCATCAGCTTTCTGCCGGAAAAAGTCCCGTTAAAATCGGTCCCACCGTTCCAGAGATTAGCCGGTATTAAAGACAGACAGACGAACAGACAAAAAAATTACATTTTTAATGTTAGTACCGTACGTACTTAGATATGCATTTAGTAATAATTTTAACAAAAAGGAACCGACTTCAATGAAAACTATTCCGAGTACCCAAATCGCGACAATTGTGCCTATGATATTTGAGGAGTTCCCTCGATTTCCTTGGGATCCCATCATCAGATCTCGATATGGTGACGGTGGGACCACCTGTGAGCTACGCCTATTCCAATGCAAAAAGAATTTTTGAAATCGGTTCATAAACGACGAAATTATCGCTGAACATACATAAAAAAAAAAAAAAAAAAAAAGATTCCGACGAATTGATAACCTCCTCCTTTTTTTTGAAGTCGGTTAAAAAACTGTTCATCTGATATTACAAACATACATTCAAATTTTATTTATTTATATAGATATCCTGTTTGTATTACAAGGATGACATTCTAAATTAAGTCATTAAAAATTAATTTACGAACGAGGTTTTCCTTTGACTCGAATTGAACTTTATGTCGATTCTGTATTGTTATTCTGTCCTTAACACTTAGTTATTAATTTTTTTATCTATTATTTGCTTTAAATATTAACACTGTCGTTTAATTATCTTATCAATTATTTACCCATCTTAACTAACATTATATATGCGAATGTGAAGTTTGTTTATGAAGCCTTCACGACTTAATTACTGAACCCGACGATCGTGAAATTTTCTGTAGACTATCTGTGAAATATAAAATATAACTGAACAGAAACATTCCCAAACGATAATTGATTCACCAATCATCATCATCAATAGGCTAGCGTACATTTCCTTAGAAATGAGATAGATCTACGATTCTACTATATACGGTATAGGGTTTATTTAAAGTATTCCTTCTATTTGTATTGCTATTGTCTTGCGTAGTTTCCTCCTTTAGTTGTTAGACACGAACGAGTTGAATGGGGGTAGTGCCATTCTTTTATTTTTCTGTTCATTCCGTCACTGCTCGAATTAATTTGAATTTTAGACCGATAGTAAGCCCACTTCGAAATTTAAAGTAGCTACGCCCTTAAAATAACAGTAGATGGTCGGTATACTGTGACATTTCTGAACAAGTACGACCTTCAATCCTTTAAAAGGAGAATGTACTCCCACCTTAAAGTCTGACAACACAGACTTGTGGTTTCGGAGGTGTCATCGATTAATAAATCGATAAATATTGCATATGTTATCCAACTCTTTAGAGTTAGGAAGAGTTGTGGCATATCTGCAATGCAGTTGGCTTTTGTTTTGCAAGGCTTTACATTATGCAAGTATGTACGTATTATGACATCAGAAGCCCGTACTTCTAAACTTTCTTTGTTTTTTTTTATTTTATCAATGATAGAAATATTTCTAGTGCTGTATACATAAACTACCTACTTTCTTCAGGGATATTTGACCGGACTCTCTTAAGAAAACACCTATTATAAACTTTCTATTAGTTTTAGAGATTGCAGTGAGTACTGCTTTATTGATGTCCATTTAATGTTTTTAATCTTTTGATACATGCAACTGTTCGCACTTTAATTCTGTAGCTATATAATAGTGGCAGTGATTGCGCGTTACTATCGGTCAAACAGCTAAAGACCTATGTGTCAATTTCCTGACAGACTGTGAATTTCTCGTGTACAACCTGTTTGCACGTTGCTGCGAAAAAATCTAAACCAACCATCATAAATAGAACTTTGAGTGCTTTTTGTAGAGCTCATTTTATATTGATACAAATTGTGGTTCGAAAACCAATTTCGCTCTCAACAATCGACGCAGTACTCGGTAATAATTCAGTACGGCGCGTGACTGCGCAAACGGAGGACGTGTACACTACGTTCGAACAGAAAATATATCTTATATTAAATCGGACGCGATCGTGAATTTTTGCTAAGTTTAAATTTCGTTGATCGAATTCGTTTAGCTTTCTATATTTTACTAGTATTCTAAAGTGTATATAGTGCTTGGAATATATGATTGGATTGTGGTATATCTTCTGTTGACGTGAGTTTTCCCCCAACATTGGGTAAATCCCTTTGCGTGTTTGCAAAACCTAGATTGATCACGTAGAACTACGTTTTTTTGCATATTGTATCCTCTTTGCTGTGCGCTCTACTTACATAACTTAAAAAAAATATAAAAAATAAATTAGAAAATAATGGTATTCTGAGTCGAGTTGAGCTTACATATTGTGAACTTCGTTCGTGTAAATACAGATCTTTGGTTCCTTATTATTAATATTTTCTATTTAAATTTTCTTCTTGTATTTGTACCGCATACAATAACTATGAATTGCATTAACCGCGTTAACAGTTATAATCGATTCGCTTATCAGTTACATTTGTAACAGTGACTGCTGTAGTATCGATTTTAACATACCGTTAAAGTTATACATATTTCTCGTTGTTTTACGTTACATATTTACCTTGAATTTCATGCATCGTAATACTCATAAAAAATATACTGTATTTTAATTCACAATTATTTATGGAGAAAAGAGAAAACATATATTATGAGTTTAGATTTGCTGTAACCAGACAGTTGACAAATATAGTGATATATTTCTTAAATACAATAAAATACAAGTAATGACCGTTTTTATGACACAATTATTTATCACATCAACAGCCTTGGATAGACAAGTGCTGGACGTAGGCTGGTCAATTATTTATCAGGGGCAAATCTAGTCTAAAAAACTGGCTATTACAACTTGATTTTTTGATGTAAGTATCGTTTAAATTATCATATGCATTTAATGAGAAACTGATAATTTAAAATTATAAACGGACACCTATATTTTTTTTTCTATGGATAGGTGAGAATCGAAAGCAATCAGGATCATTTCTAACTAAACAGCCCGGTTGGATTAAATATTTTTAATCGATTAGCTGTAATCCTATGTATATTATAATTAATCATTTTTCATTATAATATTTTGTAAGACGATAAGTGACGTACTAGTAACTTGCTTATCAGGAGCCAGGCGTATTGGTCAGCTCTTTAGAATTTAGATGGGAAAATTAGAATCTAATTCAGAAGAAAAGATCGTATGCCGGAATAAAATCGATAACTCCAATAGAGTTAGGGTTGCAAACTTTCAAAAATGACTTATGTCAAATCAGTAGACATCTTTTTACTGAACGTCAAAATGACAGACGAGGTTTGTGAGATCCTACGCCAAAAATTCTAAATTCATAACCGAATCTAACGAAAATAAATTGAGAATTAGATGTAAAAGTGGAATAGGAAATTTGGTTAATAGAAGGATATATTAATTTGGACTGTACTTTAAAAAAAAAAGAGAGCACGCGTACTTTGGAATGGACTTGACTTTCTGGTCCAAACAATTTGTTTGAAATACCCTTGTTGTAGTGATTTCTAAACGGATTTACTATAAGTTTATTATAACTGAAGCCCTAGATATAAATCATAATAGCGATGCGTCGTGCATTTCACGTGCATTGCTCACTGCTCCGCTACAAATAATAGCGTGACACAATTTTTAACCTTCCTCCACACACTGTAAGATTATCTCATCATCATCAACAGGCTGTAACAGTCCACTGTTGGACATAGGCCTCTCCTTAGAAAGAAGGTTTTGGCCTACTATACCACGCTGGCCAGACGGGTTGGTATAGGGTTGGTTTCAAGTTTTCCTTCTCTTTGCATCGATGTTGTCTTGCGTAGTTTATCCCTTAGTCGCCTTTTACGACACCCGCGGAATGAATAGGGGCGATGACACTCTGTATTCTTAATCCGTCACCACACGAACAATATTAAGTCTAGTCGCGATGGTTTTAAATCGCGTTTTAATATAAATATAAAACTTTTCAAGTTTTTTAAACATTTAAAACATTAATATGGATATATGGATAGATAGGTACTATTTAATGCACATCATAATGCAGAAGATAAATTATTGTAGGGTATAATCCAATAAAAACAGTTATACAATGGGCGGCTTTATATTCTAGTACGCCGTCGATGTCAAGCATTGGTATTTAGATTCCTCTTTTTTTTCTTTTTTCTTTTTCTTTCGAAGAACGTCGCATGAGGAGCCTATGACGCACGAATTTTATATAAATACATTAATGAAACATCTGCCTAAATAATAATATTATCATATAGCATATATTTTTATTGTTAACTAGCTGAATCCCGCGACATTATTCGCGGTTAATTCTGTAAATCGCGAGTAACACCGTGGAGCGATGCTAGTCTTAAAAATAGTCTATGTTACTTCTTATATCATCGGTTTTATGCCAGTGAAAGTCCGGTCAAAATCGGTTCAGCCGTTCAAGAGAAAACAGACAGACTAAAGTTTTTATAGATATTACATACAGACACTTGAATTTTATTTATTTGTATGTATAGATAAATATAATCCAAGCCACACTGATAAAGGAAGTACTTCTATCGGAAAAAATATACAGACTGCCTTGTTGGCCTAGTGGTTAGCGTATGCGGTCGCTGTTTAAGAGGTCTCGGGTTCGATTACTGTGTCGATCCAAATTTTTGTGTGATCCGCAAATATTTGATTGGAGTGTGGGTGTTTTCTATGTACATAATATATTATGTATGTATTTGCAAAAGGAGTATGTTCATGTATCTATTTATAGCAGTTGTCTAGTACCAATAATACAAGCTCTGCTTAGTTTGGGATTAAATGTCGTTGTGTGTAAGATGTACGAAAGTATTTATTTATATTTATGTAGATATGAAATTAAGAAACTAAAGGGTACGTAAAATGGTTATTATTTGTACCAAACAAGTTTTGTAATTTGTACTTTTGTAAAACAGATGTAAATACACACATCAAAAGTGTCTAGGGATCAAGCATTTTTATGCGGATTTCTTGAGATTGAGATGTGGCTTTGTAATAAATTTATGATTTTATAAATTTATATGGATCCTTTTTGGTGCATTTCATAATTTGAATCAGGAACTGTCAATCAAATTCGAGTAAAAGATGAAAATCAGCTGCCAATATTTTCCCTATAAAAACATACAACGCATTGAAGAAATTATTAGTGCTACTGTTTCCCTACTACTGATTAAAACCAACGTTATTATGGAGCGGCGACGTCATTTAAGCAGGGAAGAAATGCTCAGAGCCGTGGGAATGATAGAAGCTGGTTCCCGGCAACGTACTGTGGCTTTAGCTCTGAATACAAGTCAGAGTGTTATCAGTCGACTTTGGACACGTTACCGAAGCACTGGTACCGTGGCTGAGCGCCATGGAGGACGGTATCGCTGCACCACACGGAGACAAGACCGATACATTCAAATCTTAACTCGAAGAGCTCCAACAATAACCGCCATGATGTTAGCCGTGAGGCTTCATCACTCTTCAGGGAACTTAATTAGCGACCAAACAGTCAGAAACCGCTTGCATGAAGTGAACCTTCATTCCCGAAGACCGCTACGGGTACCACCTATAGCAATGCACAATCGTAGGATTCGATATCAATGGGCTCTTGAACACAGAAATTGGGCAGAAGAACAATGGCGTTTCGTGTGCTTTTCTGATGAGTCTCGTTTTGGTATGAGACCGGATACAAGACGTATACGACACTGGAGAACCCCTGGACGCCAACAGCGATTAAAATCCTGCCAGGAAGTCCATCCTTATAGTGGTGGAACCATCATGGTATGGGCGGGTATTTGGATCGGCGGAAGAACTGAGTTGATTTGGATCAGAGGCAACCTCAACGCTCAAATTTATGCTGAGACGATTGTATCAGACGTCATCGTTCCTCTACAAGTGCAAATCGGTCCCTTATTTCAGTTAATGCATGATAATGCACGACCGCACACCGCAAGAGTTGTAAGACAGACTCTCGCCGCAGCTAACATCAATGTCCTGCCCTGGCCTGCTCAGTCGCCAGACTTGAACCCGATTGAGCATGCATGGGATATGCTACAGAGAAGAGCTCTGCCGAATATGGAGGGTATCCAGTCGCAAGAAGACCTTTTTTTGTTGTTGCAACGAACATGGGCGGCCATTCCACAGCGTGATTTGGATGAACTCATTTTGAGTATGCCAAACCGATGTTCTTGTGTTGTTAGTGTTCGCGGTAGAAACACGGATTATTAATTGTTTAAGTTACCTAATAAAATTTTAAAGAAAACTGTTATTTCAGTCTTTTTTTCGAACTTTAATGTTAGTGGTTCAAATGTCAAAAATCCCTTTATTAGGAAAATGGCAAATTTCTTTACTAATGCAAAGGTGACTTGGTTTATCGTTACTGTGACAAACGAAAACACTTTATTTGATGAATCCTTAAAGAAATTTTTAATTAATATCAATCAGGAGAAAAGTTATTGCAAAAATATATGTTGATCCCTAGACACTTTTGATGTGTGTATATAAATTTTAATTTCACCACTCCAAGCCCTAGGCGGTACTAGAAAAAATAGAAAAGAAAGATAGATAAAAAAGTAAGGATTTCTTTATCAGGAATGTATTTAAAAGTCAGATAAAGTGTAGAAATAAATTGTTTATAATCCAACATAAAATTTATTGTTATCAATCTGCCAATACCACCGTGAAATCGAGTATCTTTCAAGTAAGCCATAATTTTAACAATAAAACGAATTTAGGTACTAGGCATTTGGTTAGTGTCTAGAGATAAGTAATATTGCAAAATTGTCAATATAGTACACTCAAGGTAATGCCGATCTATTGCGACCGGTATGATAAATTGAACCTGATCAAGACTTTGGTTACAAATTGATCTTGATAATATATTAAAAGTAATTCGGACACGGGTACTTGAGTGGGGACCGCGTTTTGGCAAACGTAGTGTAGGACGTCCACAGCCAGTTTGTGTGCTGATTTGCGCAAGACGGTTGGATGCGAAAAGCCAACGATTGATACAAGTGGCGTGTAATTGGAGAGATCTATGTCCAGCTCTGGACTGCGATAGGCTGATGAAGTAATTTAGACACTACTAAATAATTTTATTCAACTACAAAACTTCGTTTATTATAACTACATCATACACATCCCACATCATAGTAGGCTAAAACCTCTTTTATAAATGGTGGCCCATGTACTGTAGTGAACTGTTAAAAGCTTGTTCACACACATCTCACATACGGTCGTCGGATCTCGAGCTAGATAGAGAGATCATTGTTTTAACCAAACTCCTGATAAACAGAGATATAAATATCTAAATACATACATAATTGTATATTGTAGACAAATTGTACGCAGACACAGAACAAACGGTTGTTACATATTTAGCCAGAGGTGGGAGTCAAACCCACGACCTCAAGTAGTCAAGATTAACCACTAGACCAAAAAGCTAATGAAATATTACTTTCAAAATAACTTAAGGAAGATTAGAAATGACAAATTCTGTACATATTCACAGAATTTGTAATTTTTCACCTTTAAAATAGACAAATCACTGCGAAGTAATAGACGACCAGGTTCTGCATCACTTATTATACGGAAATGTGATCAATATCAACGTCAGAGCTCGCGGATCCGATTACAGATAAATGCAAATATGTTGATTTAAAAACAAAAACGTATACCGTGCTTCAGTATTATTATTTTGAGTCAAGTTAACGTTACATAGTCTCAGAATAATGTATTGTGCTATATATCTACTAAACTTTAAACGAAGAAAGTTTTACTGCTACCTAAATCACCCGCAGTGCTATTAAGTGTTCACAACATAAAGCTTTTATTAGTTGCCGCCCAAGCTATATATCACAGACTGTTCTATATTATGGTACTCTTGTTAATTAATTTCCTCATTTAAACAACACAAAACGACGTAGGTAATTGATACTAGGAAATTTAATTATCTTGCATGTCACTACGACTAATAACCATAATATTTCACACTAAATTATCGCAGTAGTAAAGATATTATCTAGTCCCGCCC
Organism: Phragmatobia fuliginosa; assembly: GCA_932526445.1. Classification (NCBI taxonomy): domain Eukaryota; kingdom Metazoa; phylum Arthropoda; class Insecta; order Lepidoptera; family Erebidae; genus Phragmatobia; species Phragmatobia fuliginosa. Next base: position 3,024,035 of record OW052059.1, on the reverse strand, counting down.
ATAATTTCACCCATCGCTGTGAGCTATACCAGACACGATTATAGTCAACCTAATTTCACGACCGACGAACACAGCCCAGGGGTATTTTCAATTCACCCTTTAAAGGAAAACAGATTGACAATCACACAATCACAATACTCGAAATAGTTGTAAAAGGCGCGAAAGCCACCTAATTGACGTTTCACGGGCGCACTGTAAATCTGTATTTTCTCCTTGAAATAGAAAACTTGTTAGTTCGGTCCCATTGGCACGATTTACATAGTTCGCCCACGGGGCCTAGCTAGCTATGGACGTACATAACTAAGTAATTACTGTTCGTGAAATCTCACAAGTTTATTGGTATGTCAAATAATTAACACAATCGAATAGCTGCCTTTTGCATGTGAGTTTCAAAAGAGAGAGATTGAATGACGCTAGTGCTGATTATTAATTCATTATCATCAATAGCGTTTAATAATCCACACTTCTTAGAAAAGAGGTTTTGGCATACTGTACCACGCTGGCTAGACGGTTTGGTACAGGATTTCTTCTAAGTTTTCTTTCTCTTTCCAGAGCTTTTGTCCTATGAAATTTTCTGCCATAGTCGCCTCTTACAAACAAACATCAGATGAATAGTCGCCTTTTGTATCTGTTGAATTCCAACAATCCGTAAGGGATTCTCTTGAGTCTACTAAATATTTCTGTTTAATAACGTGTTTTAATTTGATATTCTATTTCACAATATCAATAAATAGGTACTTTATTATGGCATATCTTGAAACGCACGTAAATCTTGCAAGAGAAGATCTTATAAAATTATTACTAAGATAATTCTACTTAATGTTAGTTTATATATATGTATATATAATAGATAAAATATCTCTGTAGTTCTTTTATCCTTTAGGGCTAGACCAATTGTATATTACTATTCATCCTGGAAGTATGTATATAAATGTTTAAGCGGATTGAGCAAGGAATGAAATGTATTTAGAAACCGCTGATCACACTGCATTGAGCAGCTAGATGCCTAAATTTTTGTTCAAATAAATTAATAAACATTTTCGAATTTATAAAGAATATTAAAACGAATGATAAATCAGACTTAAGTATTTCATATTAATAAACTTAACTAGTGCCAAGTAGTGTAACCGTTACGCTATACCTGGAACCATTCAACCGAAATAGCATGCGATATTGCCAATGATGATGCAGTGGCTTATGTAGACTTTATTGTAATAGGTTCATAAAAAAAGCCTCGTTGGTTTAGTGGTTAGCGAATGCGACTGCTATTCAAGAAGTCTCAAATCCAGAGTCGGGCCAAAAAGTGTTGTTTGAATTTCTGTCATGAAATCCTTAATTAGCAGCCCGGAGTTTGAAGGTTTGGCGGTGATTCACGCCCGTGCCTAGGAAATCACGTTAAACCGTTGGTCCCGGTTATTGAGAAGTCAGTGCCCTCAAATTTACTGACAACTAGTTCAACCTACGAATTTCAGTTCTTCGGGTTGCGGAGGTCCGATGGCAGTCGCTCCGTGAAATACTGATATTCAGGTAAAACCGGTCGAACTAGTAGCCGACCCCAAATAATATTGGGAATAAGGCTAGGAAGAATGTCAGTTCTGTTCAGCTAATATCTAGACCAATTTTGACGACTTTTTTGACGGAATCGCAGGCAGGTAACTGATTTTATAAGCAGTAACTTGTGGTACTTTTTTATTTTAGAAAAATATACTGAATTCACGCGTTAAACTAAATTTGAAGCTAAGGAAATAATTAGCAATATCCGACTCAAAGGCAACAAAAACTCAAAATAAGATAACAAGCGGATATAGGCCTCTCTCTTGAAAAGGAGGTATTATTATGATTTGACTGATCGTAGCTAATCCTTACTAATATTATAAATTCGAATGTGTGTGAATGTCTGGCTGTTTAACTTTCACACTAAAATTACTTGAACGATTTAAATGAAATTTGATACACAGATTGTCTAGAGCTTCAGAAAGGATATTGGATACACGTGGACGGAGCCGCGGGTGAAAGCTATTCTTTAATATCGTATCTATGTTCAGTAAAACTCAAGTAAAGTTTTAAAAAGTTTTACCACAAATTCATGATGTATTAATACTTTTACTTTCTTCTGCTTATTTTTTCAATAACTGATATGATAGTTAAAACGTCATGTCTGACTGTTCCCATCCATCATGCTCGCAAACCATTGTGTCGTATTAAGGTCAGGGTTAAAATTGGACGCGTCCCAAGATTCTACTAAACTGAGATGAATATTACGCATTTGGTATACCTTTTATATTTGACCTATTTTATTTATTTAGTGCAAATCCTTTTTTTGTATATAAAATTACATTATCAATGATGTAAAGCATGAGCAGAATCCAAAAGTGGTGGTCATGTAATGGTTTGAGAAAGAAAAGGGATCGACGTTGGGCGCATGAGTCAAAATTCACAAGTAGCTAAGTTACCGTCCTGTGAGGAGAAGGGAGTCAAAAGCAAAGAAAGAAATGCTTCACATGAGTTTTCTGATAGGATTAATGGTTACCCCATTCGAGTTGACCCATATTATGAACTGAAGCATATCTTGCCCCAGATAAAATTTAATATGTTATGTTTATATATGTTTTAATGTTATTTAAACATTAGACGCGTAGGTACTATATTATCAATGCATTCATATTCAGTACATAACATAGATTTAATGGTTTCAGTACTTAAACCTTATTCGTATCGTGTATAGCAGTGCTTGTATCATACCTTACTTGCATTCATAACCTTGAGTGGGTACACCGTATTTTTGAAATTACCTTATCGGTGTGACTAATGCCCTTTTCTCAGCTCACGATGCTATGGTAATTAGCAGTGAATTAATAACAGTTTTTAACTTAGCACCTCTTACTCCTCGTCTATGTGACAGCCTAATTAGGGAATATAGGTATCACTGTAGCAAGGCGGTTTTGACCTACTATACTGACCTGATGAGTCGATAATATCTACTTAGATAGAAAAGACTAAATAATTACGAGAGGTAATTATAGTTATGAGAAAATGAAACATTAAGTTTTCATCTTCATCATCACAGCCTTTAACAGTCCACTGCTGGACATAAGCCATAACGGGGAAGCTTGCAATTTGTATCCAAACAGACCAAACATCTCAAACCGCATACTAAATTTGTGGCATATTTCAGTAAAATGAATGGCCGCACACCCACATGACATGAGTAATATAGCTTCGTTATTTGGGTCAGTCGGTAGAAAACCTTGGTGCAATGCTTTAGCGAGACGGACTATGTCACTTGTGTGTGCAATTTAGCACATGTCCTAACATATTATCGTAATCTTGATTAGGTATTAGAAAAGTATTATGAATTGTTTTAAATGTTGATGTAAGATAAGTGTTGAAATCGCGTCGTGACAAGTGTCATATCAATGATGGTTCTAGAAAAGTACAGACTGGATTATAATAAAGAGATCTGAGAGTATTATTTCTGTATGGGTCATATGTAAGAGATGGATAACTTAGTGTATCATTTACTGTTCTGGCCCCCTAGGCAAGTTGAGTTTACTAATGTCAGTTACCAAAAAAAGTTTGAAACTTGGCTAGAGGGGTCTGGTTAGCCTTAACTGCAACTACTCATAGTTAAATGTAGAATTTCCATAGGTTTGTTGTCAATCCAAGTTTTCTTGTTTTTTCACCTTTAGACTTTGAGACATTTTCATAATTCTTGAGAAAAATAATGAAAATAGCTTCTAAGCTTCTAAAAAGTAGCCTATGTCTTTCTTGAAGGTTTAATCTGTCTCTATATCGCAATTGATCCTAATCGGTTCAGCGGTGAAAGTATAACAGACAGAGTTAGGTTTAAATTAATAAAATAAGTATGTATTTAACTCAGGCATAGAACAAAATATCGTGTTCATTATAACTTTTCTAATTGTGATTTTCGTATAATCATAATTATATTTGTGTCAAACACTCTCCTTACAATTTTAGTGTACGTTTAAATGGCTTCAATAAGTATCTTGTTTTTATTACTCATTGATCGAAGTAGCAATAAAACAAGGCTGATTGCAGCCTTTAATACAATAATTTCACGCATGGATCACAATTGCAATGATTGCCTGTTTAAACATGAACGGTTTAATTAAACCTTCACTTATTTCTCTATCGTTAGACATGTATGCAGAAAGTATTTTATATTCATATTAATGTTGTAAGTAATTATTAATTCCATTTCACAATTTTATACCAATAAATTAGGTAGAAAATAAACGTTATACAACAATTTAAGTACAAAAATATGTAAGTGCAGTAAGTGCATATAAATATAATTTTATTTAATACTAGCTGCATTTCGCGTCGTTACCCGCTTTTAGTCTTTTTAGTCACTAGTAGCATAAGTTTGTTTGTTGACTGGCGGTTGTGTGAGTATGTCATGCTCACTCAGAAGTCCTGCTGGCGGTGGCGTGTGTAGCGGGTCGTTCGGCTCCCTACGATATGGTTGAACTGGACGATGGCTGGTGCATAGGTCATGCTCGTGATACGGGCGCCGCCAGTCGGGGCTGGTCATCTCACAATTTCTATTTATTGTTTAATTATTTTTTGGACACTACCTGTGTAAATATCAGCATCGTTACATTGTCCTCACATTTAATAAAATGCCTTAGACAATGTAACCAAAAATTAAAAAAAAACAATGTTGGAAAAGAGTGTCCATGGAGTTTCTTGTCTGTTCTTCTCCATAGGATCTACGAATTGGAACAGACAATTAGCTTCACGACTGACTACTGACTGACAACTTGACGTTTCAAAAGTACCATTGTATGGTTTATTTGAAATAAAATGGTTTGATTTGATTTGATTTATTTGTGTACTTTTACAACAACAACCTCGATAATCACTACGGCACGAAGTTAATCAAAAATAAAATAAGCCTAACATACCAATAATTTTGTTGCATTCCTATTACAGTTATCATAAGAATAAAAATCTCTGATTCCCATTGGTCCTTGTAATACCTAGCCAATTTAATTTAGTCATCTTGCTTCGTTATAGCCAATCCCGCAGATAGTAAAATGTATAGATTGACAATGCACCAGACGACCTCAGCCACATTGAAGCTCTAAACTCGTGTAACGTTTTATGTTAAAGAGCTGGTTAAGGTCAGTATGGGTATTAATAGTAGGGTCTTTGTACTTATTAGAAGCCGGTCTTATGAGTATATTGTCAATTTTCCAATGATCCGATTGTTTGAAGCCATTAATTTGTTAGTAAACGATCCGAACTGTTGAGCTAGATGTCATGAGTGTCATATACATTAGTTTTGTGTGAATGTAATTCAAATTTATTTAGAAACTTATAACTTTGTTTACTTATAAATCCGTGTTTTGTTGATGGCAATAGGTTTGTTGTCCCTATTACATGAATTGAGATAAAAATATAACAAAAAATGCAAAATATAGACATTTAGATCGCTTCTGTATGAATGTCAATTCTTTTATATTTTTTCTATTATTGTTGTATAGCAGTGACCTGTTTTATAGAAAACTAGCTGTGCCCGCGGATCCGCTCGCGTCCTACGGGTATGAAAAATAGATGTTGTCCGATTCTCTCGATTTACCCAATATGCACACAAAATTTCATAAGAATCGGTCAAGCCGTTTCGGAGGAGTTCTACTACAAACACCGCGACACGAGAGTTTTATATATAAGATAACTGAGCACGCGATTAATAGATATTCATGATGACTATTATACATTCTTGGTCGTTGTACCGTTTCCGCTGTTATCCAAACATAGGAGGTTAGCGGTATCTATCGTTCATTAGGTATCTATACCGACCGATCGGACGATTTTGACAACACAAGTTGCGTAGTGGTTTAAACGGTCACCACGTCGAGTTCTAGGGCGCTGAGTGTTGCGAGTTCAAACCCCACAAAACAACACTTTGAGTTATCTACAAATTATTGTGTTCTGATTCTTGGTGTTCTTTGTGTCCTTTTGTTGTTTGTTTATAATAACTGTTCTTAGACTTTCGAGACTTTTACACGTACATATGGTTTTTGTTGTATGGTGAGGACATATTAACGATGAATATTATTTAAAAGATTACGATACTTTGTATTTCCTGACGTTTCGAACAGGTTATACCGTTTGTGATAACGTGTAGACTGTTTTAAATCTTGTTTTAAATGATATTTATCGAGGGTAAGTCCCGCTGTGCAACAAAAACTGTGTGTTGGTAACGTTCCCCGTGACTTTGGAATATTGCTAGTATGAGATAAAAAAGTATTCATAAACGAGAGGTATGTACAATGTAGGACAATCATATTTAGCGAAAAATCTTAATTGGTAGATTTGATTTTTAAAATATCTGTTGTTCTGTCCGTTCTAAATGTGAAAGCGTTATTAACATAATATTTATTTATGAACTGGGCTTATTACTTTTTAATTGTGTTTTACGTATAACACGACATTTTATTTTGACGTAACACACCTAAAGCTATTGTAAAATCTACTCCTGTTATGTGGCGATGGTACACACACCATGGCTCGACTGAGTGTAGGAAACTTGGCAGAACTATCAACTGAATTCGCACTGTCACCCCAATGCAGTGCAAAAACCACTACGATGTTTCTAATACTCAATGTGGCGCACGTTTTCTAATAAAATTAGCTACACCACCCTGGCCAGCGCGTCAACGAGCTCAACAAAGTAACTCCTAACTCCGACAGCAGTCACGAAGCAGCCGCTGTAACCGAATACGCAGTGAAGATAATCTATCTAATTCTATTCTACTGTTCTTCTCATACGCTGTGTCTTTTCTCAAATAAGGTTCTATAACGACTGCCAAAAAAGTTCGTAAGGCAACCGGAATGGACGGTAATGTCTCTCCGAAGCACGAAGGGGTTCAATGAGTTAGTGACCCGTCATAGCTAGGACTGTTTAACATAGCAATGTATTAACTACGTTATTACAAGACGCATACTTATTTCACTATTAAATAATATTATATCATCATCATCATCATCAACAGCCTTCAACAGTCCACTGCTGGACATAGGCCTCTCCTTAAAAAGGAGGATTTGGCCTACTATAACACGCTGGCCAGACGGGTTGGTATAGGGTTGGTTTCAAGTTTTCCTTCTCTTTGTATTGATGTTGTCTTACTTAGTTTATCCCTTAGTCGCCTTTTACGACACCCGCGGGATGAATAGGGGTGGCGACACTCTGTATTCTTAATCCGTCACCACACGGTTAATATATATCACTCATGCGATAATACTCACAAATATGACACTTGTAGATGTTTTCTTTACTCATTTCTTGGGTTGTTTTTATCGATAGTAAATAAATATTATTATCCCTTTTATCTTATCACAGCATGGCTTATTGCGTATGCTAGAAAATTCTTTTAAAAGATTTTTTTTATCTCTACCTTACGCGACTTATAGTATTGTAGAAAAATGTAACAGAACTCACAGATAACGAATTAATTCTTTACTTTGAATTTAAAAATGGTCAAATAGTCAGTGTTTTCGTTAGTACGATTTCTAATCAATAAATTACTAGCTTTTTTATGCGTGAAGGCATAAGATTTAAAATTTCTACACTGTAATTAGTTCACTAATTACAGTGTAGAAATTTTAAATAAATCAATACTGAATCGATCGATAAAATTTAGACCGGACTGGAATTGAAACCGATACCTCTTAATTGACCATCGCAACAAACGAACTTACCACAATAAATATACGTATTATCAAAATTGCGTCGTTAGTTTAACAATAAAAATATATAGTTACATACATACAACATACATATGTTTCCACAAGAACTAATGTAGATCTATTCCGATTGATCCTTGATTGTAATACGATCAATATATTTTTCGACCTTCGCAACGAAATACGATCTAGCCATCAGAACAAAGGCGAACGTACATCTCGAGACACTATGTTTTATTTCGTTTTAATTCTTCTGGAATGTTCTACAGAAGAAAACCGTTTTTTTTTTAAATATATTTATCCTAAAAGACCTGAAAATAGAATTTATAACCTATTGTCTATATTGAATATAACATTAGTCGGATAAAATTTTAAAAGAATTAGAATGTTTAGTTAAATTGTAGTTACAATTATAGGTATTAGATATTTGCAAATAAACCATCAGTGGCTTATTGTCACTGCTTTTACTAACATTAATATTTTATAACCAAATTCATCATAGTCATCTATAAAAAGGTATCTATAAGTGCCGTCAAAATCGCTTCAGCCGCTTCAGAGAATAACCGGAAAAAACAGACAGACAGAAATGTTAAAAATTGATTGTTTGATATAAGCATCAAATACTTCCATATGTATTTATTGACAGGCACTTCAATTTTACTTATTTGTATGGATGCAAAATGAATATCTTTTTAAATGTAGTACTATAGCATTACTATACAATCAAACCATAATTACAGTATTAATCACTTGAACTTTCGTTAAATATTTTATGTTCATCTATTCACACTTCAGGAAAATACATTAGAGCTCTTTAGTCTTTACTCGTGGTATTTTGTATGCAATAAACTTTCATTCGCATTTATTAGAACTAAGGCTTATTTTATGCTATAATACTTTTCGCTACGGAACCATTTAATATATTTGCAACTCAATATAGTCTTAGACATAAAATGAGCTTGAATTTATACGAACTTCATAATTTTAATTAAACTTAAAAGATATTTTTGTACATGTTTATTGAAGAATTTCTTTCAAACTGAAGAACAGTACACGTTATAAAGGAGCGAAAATTTTAAGTCACTGTAATCTTTAAGTGTGATGAATCATAAGAAACTATATTTAACTTTATTTTAGCTTTGCATGTGGTTCAGTCCGCGTTTATGTCAATTATTGTGGTAAAATGTAACCTATGTAATTCCTTCCTCAATAATCAAAGCGTCTTCATGCCAGTCGAAAGTGTCAAAGACAGAGCGTCGACAGAGTTACTTTTAAGTAAAAATTCAATTCAGTATCAGTAAGAAACAAAATTGAAAACTCCCTCATTTTTGTCAAAAAATAAATTATGATCAAAACTGTAAAAGAGAATCTTCTCTTAATGAAACCTGGCTAATTGGGATCTCAAGGGACCAAGAATTATGTACCAATTATTGAGGGTTTCCATTCTTAATCCAGTTTTCCAATTAAGAAGGTTAAATGTATAGTATTTTTATCAAAGCTGCATTACCTATAATTGTCTATATTAGTCGAGACACAAACAGATATGTTCTAAATACCTTAAAACAAATATAGCAATCAAATTATACTACACTTAAAGCCTAAGCCTTGTAGCCATTTATAATAAAATATTGCGTTCATTAATTGCCTTACGCAATCACTAACCCGCAGGGCTAAGTAACGGTATTTTGATATAATAGCTGACATATCTCTTACTATACTAAAGCTCAGACTGTGGGAGAAAATTTGTGTAATAGCCTACAAATAAATGCTCTTTATTGGATTTATATTATAAGGGATATTATTGGTGAATCGGGCTAAATGCGGTAGTTATTTCTCCTTTATAGTTTTGTCCTACACTCTCTACCAGTAATGGATTGTAAGCTGAAATACTTAACATGTATCTAATCTATTTAATTTCCATGTTCATTTTTCTTTTAGAATATCAATGCTTCTGTCCTTTGCTTAATTTATTTATCAGTCGGCACAATACGTTAAGCGGCAGAAACTTCGTTGTACAAGACCTCATATATAATGGTATCTTTGGAATGAAAAAAACATAAAAGATGAGGGACTTACACTGATCTTGGATAGGAAAACGAGACTATTCCTCCAATAGGAAAGATTCGTTTACCCGTTCCTTAGAAAAGGGGATCAACTGACCTGGCCTGGTAATGAAAACGAAAGGTAAACTGCTAATGATATGACACTAAACCACAGGCCTCAACATTCACACAGGTTCGAAATATACTGCAGGTCATACTAAAAAGATCGTATCGAAGCTTTTAGAAGCAATTGCCTATAAATATATAATTAATCTTCCGAAAGAAATAAATGATATTACCATAACCATTGTACTCTTCATTGATCAATATAATAATTAGATTTTATGTAACTCAATAGTAAGCAGTTAATCACCTAATGATCATCAATTCTGCTTTCTCCGTCAGTAATAAAAGCGTTCATTTATTTATTAGTGCTATGATTATAAACATTCGCTTTATACAAGCCTCGGAATGATGTTTTCAAACAACACACGTTCACACTGGGTCAGCGTTGTTTTGGCCGAGTCTCGTAAACGACGAGATTAGAATTGAGTTTATTGGCATGAAAACTAAACACAGGATGACGATTTACGAATATTTTAGAACAATTTTGTGAAAGGTGTTATTACTTATTTATAAAGGGTACGTTTACCCTTTATAAATAAGTAATAACTACCTGCATTCTGTGATAAAGGATCGTTCCTTTATCACAGAATGCAGGTAGTTCCGCACATGCCACATTATAAAACTATATTACCCTTAGGTATACAGATTCTAATTCGTGCAAATTCACGGTCAAAAGCTAGTTTGTATTTTACTAAAAGATACTAATAGCATGTATATTTATGTCTTGTAGATTCGACAATTTTAATATTTGGATAATTAAAGATACTTATCTCAAAAAACCACTCAAGAGTGTGTTTTATCTTTATATATATAATTCTTCTGTGAGTGTGTATGTCACTGAACTTCTCTCAAACGACTGGACCGATTTTGATGATTTTTTTTGTGTGTGTTCAAGGGGATCTGGGAATGGTTTAGATTCGTAATTGGACCCGGTAGGTGGCGCTGCGATCAAGTTCTGGAATTTTAAAGTTGGGCGGTACGAAGTTCGCTAGGTCAACTAGTTATTTTATAAAAAAGGCAAAAGGTACAATGAGATTACCGTCCAAATACACATCTATTTGCCGAGAAAGAAAATCTTAAGATAGAGTTGTGTTTATCAAAACTAATATTTCTTAGTATGAGTGTGTACAATAATCAAGTGACAATAATTTCACAATAAGTAAATTGCTAGTTTTCTATTATCCTGACAAAACGTTGCATTCCTTTACTAAGCCTTACGCCACCCACGATCTGATCCGGCTATAGAAATCTAATTGTATTAAATACCAATAAACCTGCTCTTACAAGTTGAGGCAAGAAGTTTAGCGAAACATTCAATTAACATCTAGAGACCCAGGACCTTACAGTCGTGTACAACAGTGGCATAATGAGTAAAGATAGTGACAATTTCGCCACAGGTCCTGCAAGACAATGGGCAGTAAACTCTTAATATTGCTGTTACATTGTCAGATAGTAATGAGCCGCCCACGAATGTTCGACATACGTAGGATTTGACCTAATGCAAATTCATGGTGCCCTTTTGCATAACATGATCGCTCTGGTATGATAAAAAACGAAATTATGATCTATGTATTGTACGGTCTGTCTTGTTATAGAGCCTTTTTATGAGAATTTCCAAGCTCTGATGTTTAAAGTTTATGTCCTAACGGGTATTTTAGGATTTTTTTATTTTAATTTTATATATGATACCCAGATACTCAGACTTACCCGATATGCATACAAAATTTCATACAAATTGGTGTAAACGTTTCGGAGGAGTTTTGGTAACAAACACCGCGACACGAGAATTTTATATATTAGATATCGTCTTTTGGACAGGTTTGTTTCTATCGTTTCATTTAGTTAGTTAGTACGTCTTGTGAGCTAGTACATGCTTTCTGTCTAGTTCTTCATCAGACATCTTAGATTATATCCGATTGTCTCTTATAAGAAATTTCAAGCTCGATACTAAGTATAAAGCAAGTATTTTCTCTTTGCTATCTACTATGGTTGAAATCGCATGTCCGAGGTCCATTCTATTGATACAATTGATTTGTTGTTTCAAATAAATAGCCTGTGGATTTTGATTAATTATCTTACAGCTGGGTTCGGGCGTGAATTTATGACTACAAACAGCTTGGCTGCTTGTAAGTTTATGACACTGCGAACTTCACAGGGTTTGAGGATATTTATTAGCTTTGATATTTAAGCTATTTATGGTAGAGATAGTTTGGTTTGAACAAATTTCGCAATCCAGAATCTGGAATGTGCGTTTTGATTTCTGAACTGTAAGGGTATTGAGTTTGTGTTGGATTCTTTTTTCTAAATCCTGGTATAAGTATAATATATATATCAATTCAACTACTACTGTCTCTATATAACATTTTGATCCATCTTAAAGTTGCCTGGAAGCAATTGCTTTTGGCAATAAGGCCCTAGATATAGTCCAGTCAATAAAAGCTTAACTTTGCCATTTTGGTTGAACACCTGCAACCAACGCCAAAATTTCCGTAAGTCTTCGTAAATTAATATACTAAAATTGCAGGGTGCTGCAATACCGGCAAAGGGTGCAAATACATTGCAAAAGGGTGCAAAAACAACATTTTCGTCTATATCTCGCGATTGGCTGGAAAAATAAAAAAAGATCCCACTACAAAATTGTAGGAAATTAAATCCCCTACAAAAACTTGAAAACGTATTTTCGCGTATCTCTCATAGTTTTTGCTCAAAATGCATATAAAGGTGCAAAATTGTAAAAATATTATTATTAATCTTTTTTTTTCATTTTGAAGCGATCCTACATGTTTCCTTGGGATTTAATTAATATTTTTGTTTACTTATTTATACCTTTTTTGATATGATCTTTTTATTTTATATTCTTTTTATTCCTTCGGATTCAGCGCAAATTTTCAAATTTGAGAGGATGGTCATCTAATGAACGGGAGGCATGTAATATGCCTGATTGAAATGTTATATACGATGGTGATACAAGAGGTGAAATGCCTAAATATAGTTTACTAGGATCTCTCAATTTTTTTCTAAATGAAAAACTTCGATTTTGTTTTTGATTATGTTTATTTGAACCTTTAGAATTTTATTAGTGAAGTCGAGAAAACGATATCGGCCAAATGAGCGCAGCCACAATCGATTGCTATACGGGCTCGTTTTATGGCATTTTTCATTACTTCGGGCGACAGATTCTCGCACTCGTGTCGAATGTTGTCCTTGAGGGCTTCCAGGGTCTCGGACTTGTGAAAGTCTGGAACGGTTAAATCGGGCGATCTTGGGGGCCAGTGCAAATCGAAAAAACGAGAGATGAGGCGACCCGAGAACGTCGCCTTCAGAATATCAGTTGTGTCTCGCGCAGTGTGTGCCGTTGCTCCGTCTTATTGAAACCACATGTCCTCCGGTCCTAATTCATTCAATTGTGGCAGAAAAAACTCGGTTAACATGGCCATATAGCGCGCACCGTTCACTGTTGTCGTTTGATCAGCGGCGTCCTCGAAAAAAAATGGTTCCAGCTTGAACAGCGCACCATGCAGTCACTTTTCGCGATTATAATGGCTCCCCGTGCTACACTAGTGGATTTTCGGTGCCCCAGAAGCGATAGTTTTACTTGTTCACGTACCCGCTGAGGTGGAAATGAGCCTCATCGCTCATTATTATTTTGGTCGAAAAATCGTCTACATCGTCCTCGAGATTAAGAATCGCATGGGCGTAGGCTACGTGCGTTTGGTGATCGACAGGCAGCAGCTGATGCATGGACATGCGCAGGTCTTTGACCAAAATTCGCCTTAGGGACGACCGGCTGATGGCTAATTGCGAGGCACGGCGTCTGGTCGATGTTTCTGGCGACAGCTCGACATCCTCAGCAACAGCTGCGATATTCTTGGCAGAATAGGCGCTCCGGAGCCGGCCACTCTTGGCAGCATCTCTTGTGGTCCCTGGCCAAACGGCGCAGTGTTTGCGCAGTTAGTGCCGGACGACCGGGGAATCGGCAATGGAATTCGCGCTGCGCCAACACCACAGACGAATTATTACGCAAAAGAATAGACACGATTATTCCGATTTCCGCGGGGAGTGTATCGCTCCATGGCTTGTTCACTTGTATTCTACATCTGTCTAGTTTACAAATGTCAAAACAGATTTGACATTGGCCGCCATTTGCAAAAATAAGAGCATCTTTCAATAGGGTGATATCTTTTGGCCCACCTTGTATTACGGTCAGTATTATCAAAGACATATTGAAGGAAAGCATCAGTAATTATAGTCTTCTGAGGTTAAATTATTGATGAAGCTTCATGAAGCTAAATATTATGGTATGATGTGCAAATACAAAGTTTGCTTATTAGATTCATAACTAACATCGATTCTGTTTTTCGATAAATGTATGTCTTAACAGCTAGTTGAAGAAACGAATGAAGGATTTAGGACGAAGTGCTGAAATAATACTATAGGCAATAGTATCTATTTTTGGGATAACTGGACATTAATCTCTCACAATATTTTCATCATTTATTAATAATTTATGTATGAAGCAAGTTAATAGTGGAGGTATTTCTGATACAACGTTATCAGGGAATTTGTCTGGTAGATAACTTTTTGTTTCGTAACGAGTTTATTTAGTCCTGTAAAATTTCTGCACATACAGTGATAATTGTTTTCTTAGCCATTTCACTGAGGTCCTCACTTTTACCATACCAATCACTACAAACAGTATGCAACCCTGAGAGGATTACATACTTTTCACAACAATTGTTGCATCTTACGTTTTCTTCATACAAATAGAACATAAAAATGAAGGATTTATTGTTTCCTTTAAATTGAAAACAGTGAATCAAGTTTATTTTGTAAAAAATCACTTTTGGACAGACGCACAAAAACGAAATATCACTGAAACGACAGTTTGGAGTATAGTGACAGTAAGTGACAAACAGTTAGTTGAGCATTTTCTGCTGCAGTCTTACTCATTGCACTCAGCGAGATAGAAAAACAAGCGCATGTGTGTGTGTTCTCAATGGTACTATTTTCGTCGAGCGCAAGGTTCTCATTTTTGTCTGAATCTCTATCTCTTTCGCTCTTGTTAGGAAACGTATGGTCTTATTCGAGCACATGGGTATTTTCCGATCCTATCCTATAGATCTTGAATGGGACTATTTACGTCGAGCGCAAGGGTCTCATATTTGTCTTATTCTACCTATTCACACTTATATTGAAGACTCTTACTGTAGAAAATTGGAATCAGTGGGAGCAAAAGAGTAGAATAGTAGTAGAAAGAATAATATAAAATATACCACGCTCTTTCTCCGCCAGTGATATATTATTATAAACGTCCCCCTGAAATTAAATTTATAATAGCTTAGGTAAATGGAGAGGTAATATTTACTGCAAATATACGTTTCAAATGCAATTTTGCTCTGAATCCAATGCAATAAAAAATAAATTAAATTAAATTATCACTACATAGTATAAGCCAAAGTCGCTTCCACTCTATATCTGTCCGTATAAATGCTTCAATCTTTAAAACTACGCAATGGACTTTGACGCCGTTTTCTTTACTAGATAGAATGATTCAAGAGGAAGGTTTATATGTATAATGCATGCATAAAAGTAGAGAAACATTGATAATTTTAGAGGTTTTTAATGTGATGTCGTAAATAAACCCATTTTTTTACGCTGGCTGTACCCTATGAGATAGATCAAAATAATGTACTGCAGTATTGTACACTTTAAGAAGTTCTACAATACTTTCTGTCTTTTACTAGAAATAATGGATTATTTACGAAACGATTATAAGCAATACAGTATTAATCCTTATCCAATTATGTACCTTAAATACTTTGTGCATCTAATATAGATTAAAATGACCCTTTACAGTATGTAATTTAAATTAATATTTTTGAAGATATTACTGATTCAAAATGAAGGAATAAAGCGATTGTGGCGGTACCGGCCGGGGCCCGTTAGGTGGCACTGCTGTCAATTTATCAGTATCAGTTAATAACTAAGCATAATATTTTAATGATTATCCTGAGGTGGTGCGAAGTTTGCCGGGTCAGCTAGTCATATAATAAAATTTAATTTTTTTTTGCCATGATTATTAGGTAATTGAAAAAAGGTGTAAATAAATAAAAAAAAATGCCCGAAACATATCATTTGAATCAAAATGAAACATGTAGTATCACTTTAATATGAAAAAAAAAGATTAATAGTAACATTTTTTTCATTTTGCACCTTTAAATGCATTTTGTGCAAAAACTATGAGAGATACGCAAAAATACGTTTCCAAGTTGTTGTAGGGGATTTAATTTGCTACAATTTGGTAGTAGGATCTTTTTTTATTTTTCCAGCCAATCGCGAGATATAGACGAAAATGTTGTTTTTGCACCCTTTTGCAATGTATTTGCACCATTTGCCGGTATTGTAGCACCCTGCAATTTTAGTATATTAATTTACGAAGACTTACGGAAATTTTGGCGTTGGTTGCAGGTGTTCAACCAAAATGGCAAAGTTAAGCTTTTATTGACTGGACTAATAATTGATTATTGTTCATTCATGTAACTGTAATATGATGTGCAAATAAAGAGTTATCTAGATAGATAACTCTTTATTTGGTAATAACAATAGGTAGATACCTATGTTCTTAGTTCAGTAGTAGTAGCCGATCTCAAATAATCTTTTAAAGAATAAAGGCTAGGAAGATGACTTCCAACTTTGTTCACTCGTTCATCAGGATCGTTAGTGTTATTAACATGTATTGAGGTCAAGGGAAAAAACAGTACATTGACAATTTAAGCACGTGTTGCCGGAATGATTGAACTGAAACTTTTGAAATAAAATCTTCAGTGCATACCTACCTAAAGTGAAGGTCATTGACTCAATAATGTCTTCCCACTCATTCGGTTTCCGTTTCAAAAATATCCGTTAAAAGATTTTTATCGTTTTTCATCCGCAAGTTTCAGCTATCATTTCCTTTTACATCTGGCGAGCTTCGTTTTGAAACGTTTTTATTTTTATTTTTAAGCGTTACTTTGTTCTTCTTCTTGTAGGGCAACCGAACGCTCTACACCGCACACTTAAAAACGCCAAACGCGGAGATTAAGTCGCTTTTTAGAAGCGCACACAGCAGCTGAACGCTACTCTCCGCACACATTTGGATGCCGGTAGCATCGATTTGGCATCTGAGCAGACGCTAAAACGCGCGTTTCCGATACCGCGATCGAGCGCAGGAAGTCGCTAAAACGCGATGCAGCATCGATGCAGTCGCCAAATCGCCGATCGCCGATGCTTAAAGTAGCTAGTCTGCGGTGGCCCTAATACCTCTAATAGTATCACTAGCACTAATCACTTGTTACCAAAACAAACGTATTAATTAAAGGTTGCAATGCGGTAACTCGGATTACCGATAACAGTAATAATTAATGAGTTTAATTAAACCATTTCCCTGTTTATTGATTACCGGGATACCGGTTATTTATCATTTACCTTAGTATTTGTTGGTAATTTAGATTGGCTGTACCGATTTCGACTTTACCTGGCAGATAGCTGATGGTATAAGGTGTTACTTGTTCTATTTTTACGTCCTGCGTTACCATTTTCCCTTTTTGTAAAGGTACAACAACTGCGGGTGTAATCGTTGGGTTCAGCTAGTAACAATATAAACTAAAACGAACTTAAAATTTACAAGCTAAAACAATCCCAAACAAAGTTCCTAATCATTTTTACTATCAGACTAATGAAATGCAAATACTATTCAATATAGTAACTAACGGTAGTTATAGCTTGTGCCAAGCTTTAGAACTACTTATTTAATTGGTTTATTGCCCTGTCGCGATAAGAATGAACTTAGTCAAGATACTTAAATTGACAGAAATAGTGTCGTCTAGGACAATATCCGAACGACTTGCGGATAAAGTCAACAACCGGTAACCGATTTCTTTGGAATGTTGCTTCCAAATTTAAATTTCGAATGTTTTTCTTGCGAATTCTGAGCGACCTCATTTTTGTTTATGCAGATAAAATGCTTTTGTTTTCTATGTAACATCTGAAAAGGGACGGTAGTATGTAACGGGAAACCATTGAACCTCTTTTTTAGGGTTCCGTACTATAAGATAAGATACGTAACCCTCATAAATTATTCATTATTCATGCTAGGGGTATATACGTCGAAAGATATTTGCTTTAATCTGATATCTCATTTATTACATTAAATAAAGATAATCTAATATTATCACTGATAACAGTTTCAAATTGACTCATCAATTCCAGGACAACCCCGATTCATGATTTTATATCGTTACATTGTTTTATTTTGTCATTATGAGTTTGTCATAAAGGATTAGGAAAAAACATCAGCATCTAAAATGATGTACCTACAGCTGTGTTTGTGCCGTTGTAAGGGATACCCCCTACAAAGTCACAAACTCACAACTTCCTCTTCTCTGGATCTACAGAAACGATTTTGAAAAATCTTTTACCAATGAAAAGCCACGTTATTTATGAGTGTCAACAGGCTATAAAAATTAATACATACATATGAATCAATCAAATCGGAAACAAATATTTGTCGATCATTTGTTGTAATGGCCGAATGTCTATGAATGTGCCACAGAGGCCGTCAGATCTAGAAAACGAACTGATTTCATTACTTAACGCTGCATTTTTACACGCTTTATATTAGCTTCACCTGTTTGTTTGTTTGTAACCGACTAATTTGGGTGCGGTTTTGACCCACTTTAAACGGCCAGATTTCGTTCAAACTTTGTAGATGTATCGAGGACCGATGACAATACACTAATTTGAAAAAAAAAACTAAAAAAAAATGTTTAAACAAATTATATTTTTTAGTGTAAAATTAATTAATTTTTAGTGTAGAAAAAAAAATGTTTTAGAAAACAAAACAAACAAACACGCTTATAAACTAAAAAGTACAAAATAATTTTAATGTAAAAAAGCATGTACTTTTAATGTACTTTCTGAAAATATTTCAATAACGTCTTTATAATACACTTTAATATCGTATCCGACAGTAAACGCCCATCCCTATATTGATTAACATGTTTATTTCTCACTAGTAAGATTTGCGTCATCCGATATCAGCAAAAGATATAATATATTATCAGATACACGTGGTTTTGTTATGCGTGACGCCCACGTGTCAGAAATGTCCGATCTCCATTTTCATTGGCAACTCGTCACGGCTTGATGACGGCGATCGCGTTGAAGGTGTGTCTGATAAATGTAATCGGAAAGTGACGAACGCTATGCGGAAACTTCGAACTGTATAACACTGCTGATATTACTGTTTATTTGTCTGTCGCACTTTCACGCCAAAATTACTGAAGCAATTCAAATGAAATTTGGTACACAGATAGTCTAGAGCATGAGAAAGAACATAAGCTATTTTTTAAAAAGTTAATAGTTCATAAACAGTCTTTCATTGTCCACTTCTGACAGAGGTATTTCATTAGATAAGAGTTTTAGGCCTACCATACAACGATTGGTCAGTCGGTTTGGAATTGGATTTGATTCAAGTTTTCCTTCTCTTTAGTGTTTTATATGGTGTATTCCCTTAGTAGTCTGTTCCTACAACGACCTTAAAATAGTAGGGTGACATACATCATTCTTAATCTACACGGACAGATTTTTCAAATTATATTTGCCAAATTATTTTTCGCTTGAATTGTTGGCTTGAATTTAACCGCAGAAATGATCTAACTCTGGCTAAAATTAAGTTTTCCTCCAATCTACAATTATATATAAATATTAAGTAATTGTACTTCTAACGTATTTTATAAAAATAAAACCTTTTAATTGTACCTAATGATAACGTATTGTTATCACAACTACCTACCTAAATGATTTTTGTTTATGTAAATACGAAAATTATTCAGAATTCGTTGACATTATTAATTGGATTTACTTGCCTGGTGGTTAATGAGCTAAGCCAAATATCGCAGGTTCAATTCCCTCCAGGGAAGAGGAAATTGAATTTTGCTTGAGAAACACTCCGAAACCAGCTACGTGTTGTTTCTTGTGTTGCAGTTGGTAGTCCTTTACCATCTCGGGACTCGTTTATTCTCTAGTCCTGTTACTATCGTCAACGGCCTTTAACAGACCACAGCTGGACATAAGCATCTCCCTAGAAAGGAGTTTACAATACTGTCAAAAGTGTTAAACAAATATGTTCTGTGAAAGAATGTAAGGATCAACTGTACTTTGTAATAAGTAGGGTAGTCTTACAAATTTTGCAAGAGCATGAAGGCTGCAATTACACGGTTTAGTGGACTCTGCCGATTGTGAGGCCTTTGACTATTGGAGCGGTATAAAAGTTATAAAACTATCATTTATTTTGTAAAATAGTAATTATACAATAGAAAAGTAAGTAAGTGATTGTTTCTGGTTGTACTTGAATGTTCCGCTCGCTTGTATGCCGTGCGGGAAAAGAAAACCTATGTCCTTGTACAAGAAACAAAGTATGTATCTCTCTGCCAAATTTTATTCAAATAGCCGTGAAAGCGTAACAAACAGATTGTTACTTTCCAATTTATAATATTAGTATGAATTAATAGATTGAAGGTTCCTCCCTTAAGGTTCTAGGAAGTATCTGTCAAAAGTTTGTACAAACTTTGAAACTTAGATCATTTTACAAATTCTCCTATTTAAAATGATAATAGTTTTTGGGTTCATATTATTTATACCTTTAGTTTAAAAAATTGTACTATGTCAGTCATTAATTCCTTCGTAATATATTTAACATCATCTTTGTACTCCGTGCAACCATTTTATAATAAAAATACCGTTTGTCCATGCATCTTTAGTAGAACTAGTTTCCTAATCCAGTACAGTGTTTCACCGAAAACAATATAGGTGCGTATCTAGTTATGCAAACATATATTTCGTCACCATATTCATTGAGCATAATGCCTAACACCGCACTCTAATGAAGCAATGATACTACATTACTCAAACGTTTTGCATAATATTAATCCTTACCTAGATACTGAAGTTAGGACATTTTGTCTCGAAGTAGTCTATCTAGATTTCTATAAATGAATTGCCAAATGTCTTGCCAAGCGCAAACTCCAGAACCGTTCTACCGATTCCGTTTTTTGTTAAAGAAGGTTCTTGGAGAAAAAAAACCTGAAAATTGCGGGAAAACTGTTTTCTTTACCCTTATAGTAAATTAAAACATCTGTCTAATTTGACGGAACTTTCACTAGCAGATAGCTATGATATAATGAGTAACCGCTTCGCTCCGCTGTTTTACATCGGAATTTTAGTAAAAGAGTCCAATTCTTACCTTTAACCGTTCTACCATTAGGTCGACAACCAAAAAAGAGTCCTGTCCCTTGCCTGTTGTTGTTTTCTATGTCCACTCGATCCAATTTTAAATAGCAATTAAACTAAAGCTCTTTGTGTTGTAAAAACCTGCTAAAAATAATATTTTAAAACGTTGCCCTGAGAAGTAGTAAAATAAGTAATAAACGGTTATATGGCAATTGTAAAGAAGATAAAGAGGAAATAAGGCAGATGTTTATTTTTAGATTTGGTACATGTATTGCAGTAGTGTCCGTGTGGGGTTAGAATAGAACCTTCACCCAGTTGACCGCAAGTTCAACATAATAGCCGTTACACTATCATCGGATGTAACATTGTCTGAAATTACTCACACGTGAATCATACATTGATAATTGACATATTATTATAAGTTTTAATAACATCTCATTGAATTAACCATGTTGTTTTCGAACACATGTTGACGGATATACTGTTTATTGACATTATTGTTTACGTCTACAGTCTAAATATATCTAATTGTATATTTAGAACCAGCCCCTTAGCCGACGAACCTAACGCAATCGCTGACGGCTCTTCTTCTTCTTTTGGCAGTGATGTTAGCTGCTTATTTTGTTCCTTTAGTCGCCTCTTACGACACCAATTGATAGGGGTGGTGACACTTTGTATTCTTAATCCGTCACCACATGGACAATTCATTACATGTACTTAATCGCATATATTAGTGCTTAACTGAATCGCATAACTTTGTTAGCGACTCTCTAGAGACTAACATTTTTCCCATCTTTGCAACAATCATTCATTCATCGATCCTTGGCTCTTATTGACGGTAGCGTGATGTTGTGTAGCTTAAAGCCTTCGTTTATAGTTGGGCTTTACAACATAACAAGTCTGTTAAAACCAGAATGTCCCGAGATTAGCGTGCTCAACCAAACTCTTAAGCTTTATAAATATAAGTACAACTTACATGATATAAAATTTTCTTATGCTGAGGTTATATTTATTTTAATCTATAGCTCCCTCAGTTTGACTTATTGGGGTCAAATGTGCATGTATATTGTCAAACATGCAATACTTTTGAATGTATGTGTATGATGGATGTATCTGTAAGTATGGAAAGAAAGCAACTATTAAACCGTCTTTATGCAAATAGTTATCGACTATTTCATCACCATAACAATAAACTCAAAAAGTTATAAAATATATCACTATACTTAAAATATTCAAGACATCCATAACTTTGGTTACCTTAAGTGCTTTCCATGTGTTACTGTCAAGTTTCATTGGACACACTGCGATACATAGTGTCCTAATGTTTTGTGTCGTTAAGACACTACGTAACTGAATAGATATTACTATAAGACTAAAGTTCTAACAAAGATCTGTATTACATAACATGACGGTCCGTGAATCTATTTAAAAGTATTTGTTAGTTCAACACTTTCTTGAGCTTGTAACGGCGTTTCAAAGCAAATACATAACTGCTATTGTTAAAATCCATTGTAAGAATTATTTCGTAAAAACTTGTTCACAAAATGTAGCGAAAACTATTGTTGGGGCAGATAGAGGACGGGGGGACGTTGACGATGCAAGCACGTGTTGTACTGTAAGTTATTAGTTTAATTCAAATAAACCGCTGTCGCAAAGGTGAAACGTATCAACGCGCGGCCTCTTACGCTGTCTGCCCCCATCCTTAACGACTTCAACAAACATCCAGTTTGCCAAAATGCACGTTCTAACCGTGACATACACACCTGCGAAATATATTATCTACAATATCTCTAACACAATCCGTGTTTTGCAAACATCCAATAAAGCTTCCTCTTTTATTAGGTCCTATCACCTAAACATCAAACGTCTGAATGGACGCTAATCAGTACAGAGTTAAATCGAACTTTAAACCTAAAAGGTGAAGTTGAAAATTCAAATAGTGACAGTGACGTAATATTATCAAGATACTGGATCAGTAACGAGTGGCCTAATACTGTGGAAAAGTTGTATTAGTTGGTGTGAAGTGTCGTGTAGTGTCGTGATAGGTGTATCGGCGCGTCGCCAATGCCCCGTCGGCGGTTACAGGATGTCGCCGGCGCGGGCGCTGCTGGCGGTCCTCCTCATATGTCAATTGCTCTCCTACGGTGGCCACCAAGGACTCACCAAGATATTCTACACGTAAGCATACGATATCCATCTAATATAAGAACGTAGTTGTAATGACTGGGACGATGGGTTTTGAAGTTATGTTCAAGATGAATTGTCGTCATACGGCTGATATAAGGAAGTATTGTTAATAATAAACCCTTCATTGGCAACTGAAAAGACGTTTACAAGTGTAAACAGTGTCATGAATGTCACAATTATTTTTTATCAAACTCGGCAAAGGGATTGTGTCAATTATGAAAGTGTCATATTGTGGTTCATCAAAATGTACTGTAATATTTAAAACGTTTCATATAGTATTTTTTCGAAAGAAAATTTAGAACAGTAATATAATACTCAAACAATTGGTATCTATAAACAGAAATTCTTATCTAAGTTGTAATGCTTTACAAAGAACACTTCCGATGCAATAGTTGATATTGTTGTACCCATATCAGTTGCATTGCTTTACAATAAAAGCGAAACACGTGATTAATGTAGATTTATCGAATACTATGTGAGTGCAGGGGCCAGCTTTAATTGAGAGCTTCCTCTATATGAGACTCCAGATGACACGAGCCACTTCGTGTGTCTTTAGAAAGGTTCCTTTTTAGATTAGCAGGGAGTTCATTGCTTTAAAACTATAGTTTAGTGGCATATCACTACTGTACACGTAAACAAAGCAATATCATAACCTCATCTACGTATTCGAACAAAACTGAGCTAAAGTGGCTGCACGATTGACTTACAGGTTTAAGCGCTCACCTTGCTTGTTCCGGCTGATCCAAAACTTGTTGTTCTAAGCCTTAATGTTGTTTATGTCAGTTTCATGTATTTTATTTTAAAGTTCCCCTCAAAATATTCGTAGTGCGGGACTTGTTTTATATTTTTTATACGATCGATCTATTACATGCTTGGACCCAGACAGAATTAATTCATTCCTATCAACCTATTACAAACTAACAATTTCGGCTTAGAAGTTTTTTTTATATATATCCCACATTGGGAATATACATCCAATGTCGCGGGGGTCTTTACAAACACACATGAAACCTACACAACGATCCACATATTGTGAATCACACAAAGTGTTATCCCATGTAGGATTTAAGCCCGCAACACTTGGCGCTGTAGAAAGCGGCGTGGCGACTGCTTAAACCGCTAGACCAACTGTGAAGTTGTTTCAAATTGTTTGTTACATAAATCAATGTAGGGTAGCTATGTCCGTTTAGTTCTAACAATGCCCTAGTTTGAGAATTTGGTTTAAAAACTTATTTAGTCTGACTAATCTACTTGTACAAGTCGGAAACTGTTGGCTATTAACATTGACTATAGTAAAAATATTTGTCCAATTTGACATTTTAATTTACTGTAGAACAAGTTAATTATTTACTTGTCTGTCATGTTTTTTTGGTAGCATTGATGGGCACACTTTTATCCATTTGTCGTGGAAATAGATAAAAGTGTTTGAAACGGAATATCGTGTTAAAATTGGCGTTAAATCATTACCCAACCATATTATTATTTTTTACAAAATATGGATTAGTTAGTTTTTTGTAGGAAATCAACGATCTTATCTATTACTTCACCAAGAAATCGATGCGATAACGTATGCGACTGCCGTCAAGTCTCGGGTTTCATTCCAGGGTCGGACCGAATTGTATATCAGTTGTCTAGTACCCCGTAGTCCAAGCTCTGCTTAGTTTAGGATTAGAAGACGTTGTTTTTGGATGTTCGAAATATTATAATAACTATATAAGCTTTTTGACTAACGAGTAACATAGTAGTATAAGCAAAGCTTTTAACCATCGCTTAGTTCAAATAGCTTAGACTAACCACATGGTCTAGTATATATTACAAACTGGCCGTGGCGCAAAGTCGTTACCAGGTAATTGTTAGAGTTGTTCAAGGCATGAGACCCGTTTTTAGCACCCGCATTCCAGGTTCCAGTGCAAAATGTCATTTATTTTTGCCAATATTGCAACTGCAAAACGATAAAAGTTTTATTTTAACCAGATCTTGATTAACGTTTAGTATTTTTAAATGGATACGCTTAAAGTATGAATATTCCTTTTATTTAATACTTATTTTTACTGTAGTTACATACCATAATTGCCCCGCAGCAAAGCTAGTCGAAAAGAAATTACTCCTAAGTTACGATTTATGTGATCAGCTTTCCTTTATTTTATCAGAAAGTCCCGTGAAAATCGTTCAGACCGTTCCAGAAATTATTTTCAAATATTTTGATGAGCCTTTTATGCTGACGAGAATAAAAATCCTTATAGAGTGGGAAAATATATGCCAAAGTCTATCTGGTTAGTAGATTATAGAAAATCAAGTGTCTCGATTTTCACTAACTTGATTTGAAGGCGGAGAGCCTTCAAATCGAGTGTTAATTATGTTTTAATTCACATAGTAGTATCAGCAATTCACATTTAAAGTTTAAACATCAGCGGTAGAAATATATGGACAGAATATAACCCAGCCACTCATTTCTTTTATGCCATATATTATATAATTTCAGTCTTAAAAGATAGCAGGACTGTGAGTGAAGAAGGTCATGATATTCTCCAGATACTTGAGTAAAGAGTTCTTGGAAAAGGACAAACGGAGAATTACGTATATATTTTCAGACCTCATGTTATAAGTACATATACTCTTATCTTATCGCCATAGTTCAACGCGTCAAAATTTGTAAAAAACATAAAACAATTTATTCGTGAACGTCTTCTGACGTCAGTCACTAAACACATACATATTGTTCAAAAACACACTATCCATTCGCTTATCGAAAATAACTTTTCAACTTAACTCAAACAATACGTTGAACAAATCGTCGCCCACAGAATGTCAAGAGTCTAGACCGATATGACCTTCAAGAGAAAAGCCTACTTCAAAGATCGGTAACGCACTTGTACTGTGTACACCCGAGAGGCATGTGACTATTAGTGACGGTGATCCCTTGCCATAGCGTGATCTTACTGCTGTATGAAGATCTCCCCCAAGGAGCGCCAACCATCCCAGTCTAGGAATGCGTTTTTTTAAGCTCGTACTCATTTTGTAAATCGTAAGGTCTACATCCGATCCGCGGATCGAATGGCATGCACTTGATTCTATCCTCTAAAGCTAGATCCTAAACAATCCGATATTTCAATTATTTGAAATGATTCGAAATCGGATCGTATGATTTAGATAGCATCTGCAAATCTATTGAATTGTGTGCCTACGAACCAATCTTCAAAAAAGTATAGACAAATCGCTGCATTCCTGTCCCGGTCTATTTATAATATAAACAAATATATTGATAAATATCAATTTTAAAAAAATGCCTTGTACATCATAAAAAGTAGTTGATTAAGTAGAGACAACAAAAATCAATCACTATTTGTAGAAGACAATTACCATTCGAAACAGTTCTAAAAATAATACTGTGACCTCGATTAAATTTTCATTACAAGGCTTTTGTGAAACCTTGAAAAGAATGAAAACGGCGTGTTATTTTGGTACATACAAATCAACGAACAATTTCCTCTGACAATTAGTGACGCCAACCTTCCTAGTCTTTTAACACCCAATAGGCACTACATAGAATCATTTGTAGTAAGAGTTAAAAGTGAATTATATCTTGTACATGTAGACTTAGAGTCCAAATTTATTTGGAATACCTACTATAAAACTAGCTTCGCAAACACCTTCTAGACGAATAATAAATATCTGTTGACAAACAGAGGTCGGAAAGGTTGAACTGTTTTGTTTGTACTTACTTATATCAAATCAAACCATTTATCCCTACTAATATTATAAATACGAAAGTAACTCTGTCTGTCTGTTACGTTTTCACGCCTAAACCGCTTAACCGATTATGATGAATTTTGGTACTCAAATAGTTTAGAACCTGAGAAAGGACATAGGCTACTTTTTACCGCGATAACTGACATAGACGCGGGCGGAGCCGCTGGCTAAAGCTAGTTTTAAATAAACCATACAACGGCACTTTTGAAACGTCAAGTAGACAGTAGTGAAGCTAATTGTCTGTTCCAATTCGTAGATCCTATGGAGAAGAACAGACAAGAAACTCCATGGACACTCTTTTCCAACTTTGTTTTTACAATTTTTGGTTACATTGTTTAAGGCATTTTATTAAATGTGAGGACAATGTAACGATGCTGATATTTACACAAAATAAATCGATACTTATTTATGTATCACCACCCTTAATTATCCCATAGTCCATGGGACCCCTATTCAACAAACTGAGAGATTATATACTGCAAAGAGAACTTGAAAAACCACTATACTACACCACACCAATTGACTGTCTAACAAATAAATTTCGCCATCGTCTATAATAGAGAAAAGATCTTGCCTGTGCATCAAAACCTCACGTACAAAATATAGTCCACAGAAACAATGTTTTTTTTTTTTTAAAACAAACCGATCGTTTGTAATTCAATGTCAACGAAAGTCAATTCCATGTAATCATTATGTGAGAGTGATCGTTCCAGACGCTACTAATATACAAAATATATTAATATGAAAACACGTGTCTTCGTAACTAAATTGCTAGTAACTGGGTAACCAGGTGTACCCTAGAAAGGAAATCTCCGGAACCCTGATATGACTTGGGCCGTCTGTTCCATGTTGGGTTATTCCTGTGTTTTCTCCCCCTATCTGAGAGTTCTACTTGAACCTATCTTGTTAAACTTAAATATAAAATTCTCGTGTCACAATGTTCGTTCCCATACTCCTCCGAAACGGCTTGACCGATTTGTATAAAATTTTGTGTGCATATCGGGTAGGTCTGAGAATCGGCTAACATCTATTTTTCATACCCATAGGACGCGAGCGTAGCCACGGGCATCAGTTAGTATTTATTTATAAGTATATTCCATACTAAAATTTAAGCATCTGCATAAAATTATCAGGTACTTACTAAATGCTTTCCATAGTATATACGGTAATTACGTCTAAAAAGCAATTATAATTTAATGTCGGTCCGTCTACCTGTCTGTTTGTACCGGGTAATCTCTTAAACTATAATGCGGTAAACAAAAAAAAGAAAACATTGTAATATTCTGATTCTTACAACGTCAGAGCAAGCAAGAAAGAATATTCTTATAAAACTTGGAGTTAGTCTATTTATGTGAGGGTCCGAATAGAAAGTCTATGACAGCCCGTACTACTTTCTAGACATAATATTGATTGACCAAAGTCTAGGTCTAATCTTTGACAATTCGATACGCGTCTGCGTTAACTCACAAAAGATTCTCATTACTTAAGAAATTAAACATTTATATCAATACAAACGAAATTAATGTGTCTGTTTGTAATATAAAATAAACAGTTTTCCTTACTAATAACATGAATGCGAAAGTAACTCTGTCTGTCTGTTACGTTTTCATGCTTAAACCGCTGAACCGATTTTGCTGATTTTTTTTATAGATATTGATGGAAACTTGGGATTTTTACCGCGATCTTCTTCTTAGCGTTTCGATGACAAACGTTACGTGTCGGAAAAAATATATTTTTTCAGCCCAGAACGCGGCCACTTTGATAGCGTTATCGGTGGCAGCCATTAGGTCATCCTGCGTGCAGGTGTCTGGGCACGCAGGGCACGATGGAAGATGGGACATTGTTTCAATTGCACCGCACAAACAGCTGATATCATCACCGGCCGAAAATCCCCACCTAAACAGGTCCTCTTTGCTTCGACCAACTTGGGTCCGAAGTCTATTTAAAGACCTCCAGATTGGCGACGGTAGTTTATGTTCAGGCGGAAGGCTCGCTCGGTAGAGCCGCGGGAAAAAGCTTGCATTTATGTAAAAGTAGTCACGTGTATAAAAGGTACTTACATCAATAAAGCAATTTATAATTTTTAGTCTATTGACCGTAGTTAGCAATTAAGTCGAAGAAATAAACATCTTTACAGCTTTTCTTTAACCTTTTGAAAGAACACCATATTAATTTTAGCGACTTTCTACATATATGTTTCTTCAAAAGATCTGTCTCCCTTCAAACAGCGCTTTTATAATCAATTGCTGGCGGACAATTAGTCTTTTGAATTCAACATAACGGGTTTAATTTGGTATTATTCAAATAACATCATAATAGTTTCTCACTAACGAAGTAAAAGCTAAAAGTAGAAACGTTTTCTCCACATGTAGGTATTGATTTCAGCACGAAGCTCATAGCTGAGTGTCCTTAGGTGAATTGAAACTATCACAGAGGGATAAGCAACGACGGCGCGTCCAGACCTAGATGGGTGACCACTTTTGGCATGATATGTAATGAGCGCTCCTGTGATTTGGAGGCCTTCGGACGGCCTAAAAACATCCAACGGCAAGATTACGTAGCGTACTTGACTTACCAGTAACCAACCCTCACTCTTCCAGCGTGGGAATGTGTGGCCCTAACCCTGTACTCAGAGTGGGATGTTATGGGCTGTTGATTGGGCCGACTCGACAGTGACCCCTACTCCTGGATTCTACTCATACTTTCCATCAGGCAGAGTAAAGTCATTTTGGTAGGCCTAAATAAATAAATATTTCGGACATCTGACACACAAGATCATCTAGTCCCAAACTAAGCAGAGCTTGTATTTTGTAAATACATACATATTATACATAGAAAACACCCAGATTAAACACATATTTAGTCAGTCACAAAATAACATTTAGTCTGACCCGGAAATCGAATCTGAAACCTCAGGCACACGCACACTCTATCCACTAGACCAACAAAGAACTCAAATAAATAAATATAAAGAGACAGGTTTAATTTGGTATAATTCAAATAAAATCAATAGTTCCTCAATAACGAAGTAAAAGCGAAATCAATAAACGTTTTCTCCGTATAACACGTAATGTGTCATCCACGCGAGGAATTCGTCAAATTAATGTTTTCAATGCATACCAACTCAGTTCTGCGGTTATAGTTGTAAATTGCGATTGTGGCGGCTTCCAAATAGCTTGACTGCTAATTCCACAAATAGCTGATGAGCTTGCTAACACTGAACCACAAAAAAAAACACAGAATGAACCATACGGAGTAACTACTAATTCTGAATCGCGATAGAGAAATTCTCGCGCCAATTTATATATAACATCCCCACATAAACTGTTGGGCAGTGGCCCCCCGGGTACGATCACCTCGCCTGGTCTGAGGATCCTCCTCCACACGAGTAACGCCACGGAGCGTCAAAATCAGTTCCATCAAAATCCGTTCAGCTGTACCAAAGATTAGTAGGAACAAACAGACCGTACCGTAGATAATATCATATGTATTCAGTGTAAAAACTGCCTAACATTTGATTTTACAAACAGATACTAACATTTTATTTATTTGAATAGATGGTTTACGCGGCCATTAGTTTTTATAGTTTGCATCTTACTTTATCATGTAGCCAGTGCTGCGTGACATACGATTGTGCAATCTGTCCATTTTGTTATATTGTGGAACCCGCCATAATTTCAAATTAATCGATAAACATTTCGTCTATCTGTTTTTGTTCCTACTAATTTCTATAACTACTGAACAAATTTTGACGGAACTTTCACTAGCAGATAGCTGATGACCAGAGATCGGAATTGGGTGTGTGAAAATACCTAAAGTTTGCGGCACATAATATGGAGCTGTTACAACCACTTAAATTAAACCGGGTTTGAATTTTACCGGTTTAGTTATGTTTTTTTTTACATGTTCCTTACCTTTGAAACACCGAACTATAAACACAAACTATAAACAAAAATTAATTTAGAACTGTATTAGCAGCTTGTAAATGCTTATAGTTCGGTGTTTCAAAGGTAAGGAACATGTAAAACGAAAAAAAAAAACGAAACTAAACCGGTAAAATCCAAAACCGGTTTAAGTGGTTGTAACAGCTCCACATTATGTCCCGCTGCAAACTTTAGGTATTTTCACACACCCAATTCCGATCTCTGCTGATAACATAAAATGTAACTTAAGCTACTTTTGTTTTAGTCTAACTTCGCCACGTAGTGTTACCGCAGCTATTGTTGTAATCGTACAACAGCCGCGGGCAACACCGCGGGCGCAGCTAGTATTCATACTATTCAATCAATAATAATATTCAATATTCAATCAGTAATCAAGTGTCGATCGCAAAAACTTAAAACCTCTTACGTGCGATCACAACAGAGTTTCTAAATTTGTTTTTAAAGTTAACATCCTGTAGATGCTCTGTTGTTTACAAATACAACGAAACATCTGCACGCAACCAACAATGTATATTGTATTTGAAACAAACTCTAACAACACTGCAACAGAGACTTATGATAATGCTTTCGCCCTCGCGTGTATCTCGATTGTTGCTGTAAAAAGTAGTCCATGTGTTATTCAGATATATATGTTTTATTACAATAAAGTTTCATCCAAATCCGTTCAGTAGTTTTTGCGTGAAAGACCAACATACATATTCACAAACTTTTGCGTTTATAACATAAGTAGGATATCCACAATCCGAAACTACATGAATTAAGTAATATACCTGTAATAACTTGAATCCTCCTTTAAAGCGCGTAATTTGCTAATGCGCTCATGCCATTGTAGTCATATTCCATTTTTTGTTTACGTTTTTCTATCGCATGTTTACATGTAACGTTATTTTAGGGACTCTTCGATCATGACTGCCTCTCGTCTCAATGGAAAATAATTAAATTATTTATAGGATCCAGCTGAGTATTGTTGTAAATCGCAAGTAACGCTGCAGAGGAAGTTAGTCTAAGAAAAATTAGCCTACGTTGCTACTTATGTCATCAGCCCCGGTCCGGTCCCAAAATCAGTCCAGCAGTTCCAGAGATTACCCGTTCGGCTCCCTACGATATGGTTGAACTGGACGATGGCTGGTGCATAGGTCATGCTCGTGATACGGGCGCCGCCAGTCGGGGCTGGTCATCTCACAAGTTCTATTAATTGTTTAATTATTTTTGGACACTACCTGTGTAAATATCAGCATCGTTACATTGTCCTCACATTTAATAAAATGCCTTAAACAATGTAACCAAAAATTGTAAAAACAAAGTTGGAAAAGAGTGTCCATGGAGTTTCTTGTCTGTTCTTCTCCATAGGATCTACGAATTGGAACAGACAATTCACTACTGTCTACTTGACGTTTCACAAGTGCCGTTGTATGGTTTATTTGAAATAAAATGGTTTGATTTGATTTGAAGAAACATACAGACCGACAAAAAAATAAAAATTGCTTTTTCGGGATAAGTAGTTTAGGATCAGACTTTCTTCTATGAGATGTGTAGAGTTTTAATTTCCTATGTTAATTTATAGCAATACAATAATTACATTCTAGTTGCATAAGCCTCATAAGTTACTTGTTTAAATTTGATTAAAAGTTATTTAATTATTAAATAGGAACGATAAATTAATTGGAAGATCGGTTGGAAATATTGAATTTCGTAGCTGGCGAACCGCTTTTATTGAAACGAAACGATGGTACTTATTAAGTAATACTTGTTCTCTACGAGTACCTAAATTATATATAAGGTATTCAAAGTAAATTAATTCAAACCAAGATTGGTTTTAAGTGGGAATTAGTGTGGTTAATGGCTACTATTGGAGTTGATATTTGTATTTATTAAAATTGCTTGAATAAAGTTATTTAGTTCTTTAATGCACACGATTTTACCAAAAAAATAATCATAGTGCATAATAGCTAGGTCGCAATTTACATAATTTTTTTTGTTAAATGTGTACTAGTCCATATAAAACATATGACAAGCAGTTGAACTGAAATGCTTTATAAATATTTATGCTCTTAGATAATTAACTGTGAGCTCATTAACTTACCTGCAATTGAAAATAGCTAACATAATTAGCAGTTAGTAGAGGCACGCTGATTTCAGCACCGGGGTAGTACTACCCTCACACAGAAGACCATCCTAATAATGACACCATTCTTGATGTCGTATTTCGTTGGTGAGTGTGAGACCGGACCCCATCATTCTGCATCATTCTCCCGGACCGGAGGCCGGGAGAAGGATGCGGAATCATCTGACCAGGACGCCATGGTATGGGTCACCATGCTGCATTGCCTACCCTAACAATGAGGATGGTGACCCTGTGGCATTCGAAAAAGTCTCAAAAATTGAAAGAGTCAGAGACAAAATACAACATTTCACAAGATCGTACAAGGAAAGGATATCTAAACATCCTAACAGTTTGGCAAATGACTTGATAGACCAGATACAGACAATTGCAGATTGAAAAGTAAAATGCCCCAAGATATTCGCCAATGAACATCATCATCATCAGCCCATCTCAGTCCAATGCTGGACATAGGCCTCTCCCATGAAGAGTACATAAAGTACTCTCTCTCCAATCAACATCAAGCAGACCTAATATTAAATTTCCCAGCAAGAAAACAGATCGTAATAAAAAACAATACAGACATTTTAGAATTAGAAAAAAATAACTGGATTTTTTTTTTGTAATTTAGGGGGCAAACTAGCTTAAGTGACAAAAAGTGATTACCGCCATTCAAAAATAGTTTTTTTGTGACAGCGGGCAAACGAGTATTTATTCAAGTAAATGACATTTTTGGAGTCCAGTACCCTTTACCCAATTCCCTCGGTCCTCATCGTAAGTTTAAAAATATCTGTAAAATAAATATCATTTATCCATCAACAAATGATAATATCGTTAACCAACACTGTGCAATGAAAGAACTGATTTTGATCATCAATTCAATAAATTAATCATTTGAATAAAACTACACTTTGGCCCCAAATAAGTCTAAAACATCTCGCAACAAACGCATCTGATAATAAACAACCTATTGTAAGGCAAGACGTAAGAGGGAAAATTTTATAGAACATTCTCATAACACAATGTGTAATATTCGTCACTGCGAGAGCTCGTGGCCAGTACCCTGATTGTCTTAAATTATCTCCATTGGCTCCAATGAACATCAATAATATTTGTCGCGTTCCCATACCAACGGTTAGTACTGATTGTTTCTACAGACAATGTTTTATCTTAAAGAGCGGAAGTCATTGCCTTCACAATTGTATTAAAATAGGCTAATTTTGTATTTCGTAATATACGTCTGCTATTGTCTTTTCTTAGAGGTTAGAGGTCGGTTAGAGGGATCGAATTTTCCGGTAATACCCATTTACAGTTACAAGAAAGCGACCTTGACCCACTGAAACATTCAATCTGTACTATCTGTACGAGTATTCGCATGTTCCTGCGATACCATTGCCTTACCTTCTTATATGCATCCACTTTTAATATATTTCATTATCTTCCTAAATTGTGTACTAGTCTGTACGACTGCGCCAACTCTTATGTCGCGGTAATCATTTTTCGGGTTAATATTATAGTCTATGACACTCACAAATGATCAGCATTCTATTGGTAAAATGAATATTCAAGATCGATTGCTTATATCCAGAAAATAACCTCACAAATTTTACTTCTTTGTTTATAATATTAGCATGGATTTACTTAAATGCATAGGTTAGCAAATTAACTGAATGTGCTGTGTCATCGCTGTTTTCCTACAAAAATAATTTAGTAAGTAGCACTTCAGTGGTTGCATCATTCGTCTCGAGAATGTTTTTGTACATTACTATGGGTACGCAAACTAGGTGTTTAGCTTCGATCAATAAAAGTACTAGATTACGGATCAGGAACAAAATTAAGACGCTCAAGTGGCCACGTTTGCACACACGTAAACATCTTCATTTCTTAGAAAAAAGTTTAATCATGTTAACGACTTCAGTTTATTATAAACCTTAATGCCTTAAAAATAAAGTTTAATTACTATTTCAAAATATATTTATTTAGGTCCTTTCGTCAGAGAAAGAATAATAAAGAATAAATTTAAAATTTCGTTTGCTAATAGAAAGTCATCAGTACAAAAATATTTATTCTAAAATGATACTTAAATTTGAAGTTATAAGGTTAAAAACATTTTGTTTACAATTTCATGCTTATTGTATTAAGGAACTAGAGTTAGTTCTTGGTATTACATTTCAATGCTCAGAACACAGTAAGTATTGAAAGACGTAAGAGTTGCCGAATATATTTGTTTTAGGTTTGTTTTGTTGGGTCGCAAATAATTTTGGCCGATTCAAAAAGTAGTAGGTATTATTTTACTTTGCCGTTATTACAACAAATAG
Source organism: Phragmatobia fuliginosa (assembly GCA_932526445.1). Lineage (NCBI taxonomy): Eukaryota > Metazoa > Arthropoda > Insecta > Lepidoptera > Erebidae > Phragmatobia > Phragmatobia fuliginosa. The sequence continues at coordinate 2,988,586 of OW052059.1, read as the reverse complement.
GTAATTTATACAAATAAATAAAATTGGAGTGTCTGTTTGTAATATTAAAATAACCGCATTTTACTAAATGCTTAATATGTATACACGGTACATATGCTAAAATATTTATTTTACAATTTTTGTCTGTCTGTCTGTCTGTTTGTTCCGGGTAATCTCTGGAACGGCTGGACCGATTTCGACGAGACTTTCACTGGCAGATAGCTGATGATATAAGAAGTAAATTAGGCTACTTTTTTTAGATTAGCTTCGCCGCGTAACAGCAAACGCGAGTAACACCGCGGGCCTCACCTAGTAAAAAATAAAAATTAATAAAGTAAAAAAAAAAGAAAGGAATGAAGAAATATGTTTTCGGTGTATTCTTTATACAGAAGTAATTAAAATACCAATGTAGGTATAATTACCTTTAAAAAGATTAGGCTTTTTATAAAACTGCCTTTAAGAAGTCATTTTTATGCGAGCTGTTTCTTTTTTACAAATATGATGTAATCTTACATCAATGAATTTTTCTATAATAAGTTTAATTAGGCTCATTTTATGTCTGTGTTCGTTTCTTCCAGAAAACAAATTCTTTTCAATATAAGCGTTTAAAACATTTACACATATTAAATTTTTAACATAATTTTTTTACAACACTACTCCATGCATTCCCTGTTCAAGAATTGGCGATGTTTGATACAATAGTTGATGCGTTGTAGCAAACATTGGCCGAACAATTACAATATTAGTTATTTGGATCATATTAATTATATTTACAATATAACTCTGTTTATTATTTTAAGAAAAACATTGAATGATATAAACTTAGTGAATAAAAAGATATTCCTTCCAAAACCTTGCTGTTACGGTGGTTATTTAGGCAGTTTTTGAACGAGCACTGCAGCATTTTTACGTCTTAATGTTGGCTATGATTGGACTATACTAATTTGAAATAAGACCACAAAATTATTTGTGGTCTTATTTTTCGGGCCGTTTTTGAAGCGCTCATCGGGAATCTAGTACTATTTGTGATCGAAGGTGTTTAGTGATATACATTTACGCCTTCAGAACAATAAAACTATAGTTATGTTCACGTACGATATCAAAACAAATCATGATTTCATTCCGGTACATTTGGCATCTGCAATAAAATAATGGAAATTGTTAATCCTAATAATATTATAAACGCGAAAGTTTGTGAGTATGTATGTGTGTATGTTTGTTGCTCTTTCACAGTAATAAAGCTTATATCAGAATACATATGCTATTTTTTACTGCAATAATCGAGATAAACGGGCGAAAGCTAGGTGATTATAAAAATACATTCAATCGTAGATGTCATAATTTTAGCAAAAAGGAACCGACTTCAATGAAAAACTATTCCGAGAAGCCAAATCGTGACACTTGTGCCTATGATATTTGAGGAGTTCCCTCGATTTCCTTGGGATCCCATCATCATATCCCGATATGGTGACGATGGGACCACCTGTAAGCTACGCTCATTCCAATGCAAAAATAATTTTTGAAATCGGTTCAATTATCGCTGAACATATGTACATAAAAAAAATAAAAAAAGATTCCGACGAATTGAGAACCTCCTCCTTTTTTTTTGAAGTCCGTTAAAAAATGTATCACTATTTATCTGTTGTCAAAACTTCACAGGTTGCTATGGATAACACACTTGCATAGCAACCATAATGATAAACGCGGGTAACACCGCGGGGTGCAGCTAGTATATTATATTCTCTTTTATTTCAAAAACGCATTTTAGTATTCTTTTCTTCTCGAACTAAAAATTTTCTAATGTCAAGGTCAATTTTCACCTTCGAGAGTTCTCGATATATATGTAACTTATTCAATTTATTTCTAAGAGTATTAACTCTTATGAAATATTGCATCAATTTCATTAATTGTTAAACGACAGTTTCTAATTGTAATTTTTCTTCTGTTCCAGGTTACCTGACACCGGACAGCCTCCAGTGCTCATATCTTTAGCAGACAACGCCAAATTGGAATTGAGACATCCAGACGAACTGCTGTTCGTTAACGACTCCGAGGAACTGAATGACACTAAAATATTCTCCATCATTGACGGCGAAACCGACAGTGATGAAGAGAAACCCTCTGAAGATGTGGGAAAGGAAAAAGAAAGCACAGAAGCACGAGTCACTGTTAAAGCCAAACCAGTACATGAAATCAGACAAGTAGAAGAAGCATTTCAAGTAGCCTCAGAACCAGAGACAACAACAGAATCTCAAATTGAAGAATCCAAAGAACAAGATGCAGAAAACATTCCAGTGAAACCGGAGACTCCACAGGAGGACATTCCCTCCTTCTCTGAATGGGCCCAGAAACAATTAGCCGAAGCTGAAAAAAAAGACACTGTTTTAAACCACTCAAGTCAACCTAGTCATAGTAATACGAACTTTAGTAGTAAAAGCACCAAATTAAGGTCAAAAAATTACGCTTCACTTGCTTGCGGAGCCAAAGTAGTTGCCGTCAATCCGGAGGCAGGTTCGGCCAGTTCTATTCTGTCGCCCAACAGGGATGAGTACATGCTCAACACGTGCAACAGCCGTATTTGGTTTGTCGTTGAGCTCTGCGAGGCTGTACAAGCACAGAAAATAGAGATAGCCAATTTCGAATTATTCTCCTCAACTCCCAAAGATATTGCTGTTTACTTCAGCGATCGGTTTCCGACAAGGGAGTGGGCTAGCGTCGGACAGTTCACAGCCCAAGAAATGAGAGATGTGCAAAGTTTTGATTTGTACCCTCATTTATTTGGAAAATTTATCAAAGTAGAGATGTTGTCGCACCACGGTTCCGAGCATTATTGTCCAATTTCGCTGTTCAAAGTGTATGGGACATCAGAATTTGAAGTCTTGGAAAAAGAAAACTCCCAGCATCCTGCGCACATAGATGAAGATGAGGATGATGATATACTGGATGTACCAGATATTCCCGCCGCCGAAACTGAGCCGTCTAAAAATTTATTCGGTTCTGCAAGGGACGCAGTGATGTCAATCATGAAGAAGGCAGCCCAGGCCCTAGTGAAAACTGAAGTTCCTAAAAATGTAACATCGGAACATAACGATACGTCGTCAAACAATGAATATAAACGGTGTTGTTCACCTAGCCATATAATCGTGTGTGATAATTGCAGTGAGACTCTTTACAATGAAGTGTATGAATTAATTAGCTGCAGTTCAGACAAGTTAGTGAATTTAGTGCGTCAAGCGTTCCTCCGAGATACACTAAAGTGCACCGGCATTTGTCAGGCGTATGGACTTGATTTTAAAAGTACAAAGACTATAGAGTTTAGTGGTGAACGTGTTGCTTATATGAATGCTTTATTTCCTCAAAAATATTTAGCTGCCCTATGTAATATTATAGCTATTAAAGAGAAGAAGGTTGTTTTAAACACAAGTTTTGAAACTGAACTAAATGTTACCATAAATGTAACTGTGGAAGAATCACCACAAAAAGTGAGTAGTGAAACAAATTCAGAACAAGAGATAAAATTAGTGCCAGATAAAAATACCGCTACTGATGATAATAATATTAATGAAACGGCACAATCCGAAGAAAGGAAAATCATGGAAGCAGTAACTGAGGGTACTACTGTACCGACGGAGTTACCGAAAGAGTTGATCGAGTCAACTGATGATAAAGTAGAAGAGACCCCTTCAATTGAAGAAAAACTATCTCAAGAATCACAAGAAGCTCAAATAGAAATAGAAAAAGCTGCTGAAGTTATTATTGAATCTGATAATAAAGATAATAACCAGAAAACTGAAGTAAAGAATGGTAAATCGGAAGTGGTCCCTGAGAAATCGAAGGACTACAATGGCTTAGAAGAAGGAGGTGATCCTATAATGATCGACAATGAAAACTTTATAACCGATTTCGATCAGATAGCTGTAGATCCAACTCCGGCGGGCGTGCAAGCGTCTCAAAATCAAAATCAACCTCAAGCTACGCTGCAGAAGGAATCCGTATTTTTGAGGCTATCCAATAGAGTAAAGGTATAAATTTCAATATATTTTAATGGATCTATTTCTTCTTTTGTAAATACCTCTCCGACTAGCAAAGGCCTTATATTAATATATAATATTAGAGAAAAATAAATCACATTGAGAGGTTTTTCTTAATATTCAAATTGGTGAGCCATGGTAGAAGCCTATGTCCAACAGTGGACTGATGATAATGATATATAATTTAATAGACACAATTTAAAAATACTTAAATGTAAACTATGCATAGGTATAATATCTCATATATGACAAAAACTAAATTTTAGTGTCAATAGCGCTTGGTACTGTATTACAAGATTCTGTGATATTTTGTCACAGAGAAAAAGAACCCAGAACTTAATTCTATTTTTAATTAATATACAGGGTGAATTTTTGAGACGGGACAGTAAGGGCAGGTACCTCAACCGTTATAGTAACAGGAAAATGCTTTTAGAAGACTATCCATATTTTTTTAAGATATTTTGAACTGCATTTACAGATTTTGAAAAAAATGTACAGCCAGCAAGAAAATTGACATTTTAAGCAAAAACATTTTTTAATGCCATCGATCCTGTTTCCTATAAGGATCAAAAGTCTCTACTGGACCGATTGAGGTTTGAGTACTAGAAATGTCAGAAATCGCAAAAAGCTTTTCTCGTACATTTGTATTTTTGCACTGAGCTAGTAGCAGCTGATAATATTCTTGGATAGATATCATTTAAAATCCTTGTTAATGCATCTTTCAGCTCCTGAATACTGTTGTATTTTTTTGTAGTCTTCGTTTTTAGAAAATATCGAGAGGAGTTAGATTGGGGCTACGAGGTGGCCACTTTGTTGGACCATGTGTACCTATCCACTGTGACCTGCCTATTCAAACTGGAATACTCGGCTGTTGTGTGACGGAGCGACATCTTGTTGAAAATAAACTTAATACTTTGGTTTTGGAGATTCTCTAAAATGACGTTTAACGATTAACGAAAAATTAAGAGTACCTTCATAAAACTCCACCGTTACTACACGATATTAGTCGCAGTGGATACTTATTTGCGTACCACACCAATGCAGATTCCGTGTTTCTATTATTTACAAAATACGCATAATACAAAAGATGCATTAACAACTATTTTTAATGATATCTATCCAAATAAATTATCGGCTGCCACTAGCTCATTACAAAAACCAGTATACTTATTTATTCGTTAAAACGGTGGTCATTTTGACCAATTTATTTGGTTTATCATCTAAATGTAAATTAAATTTATTTGAATTTATTATTATTTTAATTTTAAGTTAGCAATTTATTTCGTAGATTAATTAAATGTCAGTTATCTAAATGTAAGTTATCTGTTGTCTGTGTCTAAAATACATATTAAAATTATTTATTTCCGTACAAATGTATGGGAAAAGTTTTTTGCGATTTCTGACATTTCTAGTACTCAAACCTCAGTCGGTCCAATAGAGACTTATGATCCTTATAAAAAACAGGATCGATTGGCATCAAAAAAAGTTTGTGTAAAATTACCATTTTCTTGCTGGCTGTACATATTTTCCAAAATCTGTAAATGCAGTTCAGAATATCTTAAAATATTATGAATAGTCTCCTAAAAGCGTTTTCCAGTAACTATAACGGTTAAGGTTAAGGTGTCCCGTCTCAAAAATTCACCCTGTATAGTCATTTTATCATTTTAAAGTTACTAATAATCTGCTGAATAAGGTTCATTTTTTCTAATTTAAAATACTTTTGAACTAACCAAGGCTTAATTCCACTAAAGACCAGGGTTTAATTCCACTGTAAGATTTTAATTTATAAACAGTAATCAAGATATTCACTCATGTACGAGTAAGGGTATTCTTATGTAATATTCTTTATGTAACAAATATCTGAACTACTAGAGAAAAATACCTTATTTTTAATAATTCTTCATATTTCATTCATAATTTTAATCATTTCATCTGCTACTGTGATTTCAATTTGCTCAAAACTTTACTTGAATTTATAAGAATTGCCCGACCTTAAGTGACGCGTCTTCAAACAGTCAACATTAAATGTTTACTAATTTAGACAAATTTTAATGTTTGTAATGTAACTGTTTCAGACGCTGGAACGCAACATGTCCCTCTCCGGCCAGTATTTGGAGGAGTTAAGCAGACGCTACAAGAAGCAAGTTGAAGAGATGCAGAGAACCTTCGAAAAGACCGTGTTGCAGATGACGGATGAGCGACGAAAAAGCAACGAACGCGAACAGAAGTACTTGGATCAGATGACGACATTACAGGAACAACTTGGTCAAATGGCTGCAGCCATGCACATCCTCATGGAAGAAAGGGACAGCTGGTTCGGTAATATCAACTTCTTCAAATTCGTCGTTTTCCAGTCAATAATCATCGCAGTCGTTTTCTATGTTTTGACCAAGAAGCAAAAAGTCGAGACTATCATGATACCAATATCCAAGAAAAATAAAAAGAAACCAGATAAATTCAGGCGAAAATCTGTTGAAGGAGTAAGTGGACACGCCACGCCATCTATCAAGAAAAGGCGCCCTAGTGAAGAGGCTCTGCAAATAGCCAGACTATCTGCTGAAGAAACAAGCAGAGATGAAGAAGAGGGAGAATGGCAAATTGCTCGAAAAAATAGACGGAGAAAAACTTCAGTAATACACCGAGAAGGAGACGTAGAACCGCCCAAAGACTGGTCAAGACAAGATAGCATTGGGAAATTACAGGAAAATACTATTACGCTAGACGAGGAGGAGTTCTTTGCTCCCGTTTCTGAGCCTAAAGAGTTCAATGAGATCGAAGACGCTATCCCCCTAAAGCAGGACTTTCCTAAGACAAACGGCTCCTTCTTCAACAACTTGAAGAGCAAGACAATGAAAACAAGACGGCTGTCATCGCCAGCGTTCTTGAGGACCTTGAGTCGGCAGAGCAGCAGGAGCACACCTAGTCCAGTCGTAAGGAACCTAGAACCAGTTTTTAATGGAAATGGCAATAAGAAAGCGTCTTCAGAGTCGCCCACCGGGAGTCTGTGGTCAGAATCAACGGAGATATCTCAGAATGGTCAACAAGAAGAGCAAACCAGTAGCAAGAAAAAAAAAAGTTTTAAGAATATTCTGAAGAAAGTGTTTTGAAGACAATATGTTTAATTAAAGTGTTCTGTATTCCGCTTAAAGTATTAAGCGCATTGCTATTTGTAATTTATTTAATTGCGAACATTAATGTTTAAATTATTGTATGTTTGTTGTTTGTAGACCTCATAGGTGCCAATTGTGATAAATTAGGAAGCCTAATAGTTATCGTGTTTAAATTTTGTTTTGATGCAGTGGTGTTAGCTTATGTGGAGATGTTTGTTAGTGGTTGCGACAATAAGTGAAATTGAAATGACGAGTGCTAGTCTCGAGTCGGGAGCGATCGGTAAACAAAGAAACGGCATTAAATGCATTACTTTTATTTTTTAGTTTTATTTATAAACTTACATTTAATATTTTATATTATAGTACACATAATTGAGCAAGGCAATGTTAGACTTGCTAGTTTGTTTAACGTTCCTTCGGTTTATATTCGTAAGGTCGACTTTTGAATAACAAATTTGAAACAGTCAAAAGGTTGTTGCATTTCTGGTTATATAGACTCTTGTTTCATTCCTTAAATAAAGGTTATGCCACTTGAATATAAATATCCTGCAAGCTCTATGATATATTTATTTAGTCTATGTAATTAAATATCTATACTTAAAGCTTTTTACAAAGGATCACATGAGTTACTTACAATAAAACACAAAGATAATTAAGAGACCATTCTCCTATCATGGTTGAGATGTTCGCTTATGACGAAAGCAAAATAAATTCTGTGTTAGTTTTACTGGAATTAATAAAAGTCATAAAAATATCGTAATTTTCGTACACTCTTCGTCCTGATCCATAATATATATCATGATACAATAAAACAAAAAAAATATCATTTAAAAGTAATGGTATTAAGTTTCGGTTTTTTTTTTATTTCCCCAAAGTGATAAATTTTCTCCAAAATCATAAAGTTCGAGAGCCTTCGATTGAGGAGATGACGTGTTTGTGTCAACTACGTCATCACAGTACTTATTGTATCATGACATATATTTGTGTCGGTAGTTACCAAAAATATAGTCAACAATATATATTATATCCTAATTTAAGAACACTTAATTGTTCGATGATATTTTCTTAACTATTCAATCAATTCTACAATTTTTGACTCTCAGCTTATTAATAAAAAATTTTTTTGTGAAAACTGTCAATGTACCAACTGATTCTACATCGCGATATGAGTGTTCACATTATACTATACTAAGAATAGGACCATAATATAGTGTTTGCCTGTAGTTTTGCTCGCCTTACATTCAATTCAATAAAAATATTTGGTTATGTTACTACATTTGATCTGTCATTGTCACTTTCATTAGCATTAATTAGTTAGAATATTACAATCAGTTTGTTACACAAACATTGTTAGCTTACTTCGCTAAATGAAAAATAATATTGGTTGAAAAGCACTTGTATATCTAAGAAGAGATCACAACAGACTGCATGAAGTCTTTCAAATCCACACACCGAATGTCAACCAGCTTCTTCTGTCTGGCAGCAGTGTTGAGTTCCCTCACTGCTTTGTCGAAATCCTCATTATTGTAGGACTGGCTGCTGTTTGTTGCGAACACTATTTCATTTACCTCTTCGTATAGTTTCACGGTGGTGATGTGCTTGAAGTGGCGTTTGATGGTGTCCAAGATGGATTCGTGGAGTTGTGTGTCTCTGCATACCAGGTTTAGGATGAAGTGGCCTGGAAATAGTAAGAAGTATATTTGGTATGATTCTCTTTAGACACATAAACTAGGTCTTCAGAATCGACGAGCTGGGCTAGACTAATAGAAAAATATATTGTTCAAGTAAACAATTTCAAATTTTGGTACAAGTCCCTTCAATTTTAGAATATTAAAATAACTAAATAGTATTTATTATATTAGCAAATAATTTGTCTCTCAAAGCAAATGAGTGAAAAGATCTTGAAATCAACGATCCATAACATCCCACTCCTGGGCTAGGGTCTCCTCTCAGGAGATTGTTAAGACCGTACGTTCCCACACTGACCGAGTTCAGGTTGGGCACTGGCAAGACACGTTGTGGTTACGTAATCTTGCCGTTGAATGTTTTTGAGCCGCCCGAAGGCCTCCAACTATGCTTCACGACTGCTATCTTATGAAACAACCGGGACCGACTGCTTAACGTGACCTCCGAATCACGGAAACGCCCATAACATATCATACCACAAAACAGTCGACAATTAAGATCTGCCCGCGCCGGCGTTGCTTACCCTCGGGTGTTTCGATCACCTAAAGCCACTCGGTTTTAAGCGCTTATAGGCAGATAATATCTTATTTATCTTCAAAAGCAGATCTTAATCAACATAAAGTTTAGGTTTTATACCTCCGGCCATATTGGCAAGAGTTTTCAAACCATTTGCCAAAGACGATAGATTTTTCGTTTGTCAAAACTGTAACCACACTTTTAAACTATTTTTGAGTTGGTAACTGGTTGAGAAAAAACAAAAATCTTATCGCCTTTGGCGACTGGTGGTTTGAGTATTAATATATTATTTTTTCTCTTTTACCAACTGGTTGCTGTTGCAGTTATTTTGAATCTCAGTTGCAGATTCACAACCAGCCCCACCTAGACAAGTTGCAAACGTTTTTCGTTTTCTATTCTCTTGTTTCATTGGCCAATATTTTGTTTTGATCACATGACTGAGTGACACGCGGCGACCGAATCAAGAAATTCCGTAACGAAAAAACCTAGCACCCTAACAAAGGATAGAGAATATAATTGTAACTGCAGTCCGACAAGGATGTGGCGGCTCCGTGCTCTATAGGCAGATTAGGGTATGCGTGCTGCCGTCACCGGCCGTTATCCGTTACCTTGACAACACAGTCATACTAGATTCTTCTTCCGTGCTTTTCTTTTTCTTGCATAAGTTGATAAAAAATGCTATACAATAGCTTTACCGCGGCTGTCACTGAGTGCCACACGACTTTTTATTTTTTGTGGTATGTAGGGTGTCTAAAGTTTCCTATAATGCACTGAGCTTAACTATTTAAAACTTTTGAAACAATAAATACATGGTCACCCAAGTACTCACCATCTTCAGTAAGTATTTTTTTAGCATCTTCCAGGACATGGTTCTCCAAGAACTGTCGGGGAGGACAGGAGAGTCCCACTGAACGATCCTTGCTGTCCATATCAAACATGACTGCTCCGTATTTGTTACCTGGAATATAAAGAAACAGAATGAAGCTTATGAAGTAAGGGAATTCTAATAAAAATAAATAAATATTTCGGACATCTTACACACAACATTATCTAGTCCCAAATTAAGCAGAGCTTGTGTTATGGGTACTAAGCAACTAATATAAATACATAAACATACTTTTTTTTTAAGACTGATACATGTTGACTGCCTGGTTGGTCTAGTGGTTAGCGTATGCGGCTGCTGATTAAGAGGTCTCGGGTTCGATTCCCGGGTCGGATCAAATATTTGTATGACCCACAAATATTGGTCCCGCTGTCTGTGTGTTTTCTGTGTATAATATTTATGTAATTACTAAAAGTATTTTTATGTATTTATATCAGTTGTTTAGTACCCATAATACAAGCTCTGCTTAGTTTGGGACTAGATGACGTGTGTAAGATGTCCGAAATATTTATATAATTAAATTCATAAATATGTCTAAAGGTGTTATAATTTTGCTAATGGTATCACAGTGATATAACCGACATGGAAAACGGAGGTGCTGTATTGTATTCGTATGTATACTTGGCATGTTTTTTTTAAATAAGTATTATTCACAAAAGCTTTTTTTTTTCCTTTTAAAAAATATTACATATATTATATTAATTTTCGGCCGCGGCCCCGTATATCGCTTTTCTCAGATTATATTAAATCGGTTCAGCAGTTTTGGTGTGAAAAGGCGACAGACAAACAAACAGATAAACTTTCGCATTTATAATATAAAGTAAGGATTAGGCTTTTCTCAACTAAATTATCAGCTCAGAGTGGCAGGTCACACAAACAGCTCCAGACGCCATCCTTTCAATATAAAAACAAAACTCACCGTTTTTAGCATCATCCTTCAAGAAGTCCAATCCATCTTTGATTTGCACTTCCAAATTATCGTCTATTTGAAGTTCAAAATAATCTTTGGCTACATTCAACATCACCGGGTCCAGGTCCACAGCCGTGACCTTCAGATCATCGTAGCACTTCCTGAGGAACATACACAGGCTGCCCCCACCTAGACCTAGGACAGCTACCTTGGGGGAGGATGCTCTCGAGAGCTGGACCCCAACGCACATGAAGGAATGATACAGTGATATGTAGCCAAAGTCCACTACTAATTTGGATTTGTTTTTCCTTTTAACTGTAACAAATGAAATTTAGTATAAATATTGATTGTTACGAAGTAGGATGAAAATGAAATTAAAATACCGAAATTACAATACATGATCTTTCCCGAACAATTAAGAAAAAATAGCGTTTGTAAAGTAGTAAGAGCCAGGCTGATTTCAAATCAAATCAAATCATTTTTATTTCAAATAAACCAATACAACGGCATTTTTGAAACGTCAAGTAGTCAGTCGTGAAACTAATTGTCTGTTCCAATTCGTAAATCCTATGGAGAAGAACAGACAAGAAACTCCATGGACACTCTTTTCCAACATTTTTTTTCAGTAGTTAGATTAACTGTCCGTGTGGTGACGAATTAAGAATACAGAGTGTCACCACTCCTATTCCTCCCGCGGGTGTCGTTAAAAGGCGACTAAGGGATAAACTACGCAAGACAACATCAGTGCAAAGAGAAGGAAAACTTGAAACCAACCCGTCTGGCCAGCGTGGTATAGTAGGCCAAAACCTTCTTTCTAAGGAGAGGCCTATGTCCAGCAGTGGACTGTTGAAGGCTGTTGATGATGATGAGATTTCAGCACGAATGGGCTGGCTTTACCTGGGCGGTACTACCCTCACACAGAAGATCAAGCTAATATGACAATATTCGTGATGTCGTATTTCGTTGGTGAGTGTGAGACCGGAGATCTAATGATGAAGAAGCATCTCTCTAGGTCGCCATAGTGCGGGTCACCAAGTTGCATTGTCTGCATTCGTTCTTAGATTCTACTCCTGCTTTCCATCAGGCAGAGGAAAGTCACTTTGGTAGGCATTAATATAAAAAAAATGCCGCGAAGCAAAGCTCTAAGAATAAAAATATCCTAAGTTGCTCCTTATCATCAGCTTTCTGCCAGTGATAGTCCCATCAAAATCGGTCTAGCCGTTATGCAGGCACCACACTTCGTTATGCGGGGTATTCGCGCGCTTACGGCGAAGTGTGGAGAGTATATTCGCTTTATTCGTACGCATAGACACATAAGCCGAATAGCGAATACGCGTATCCGTCGACTTGTCGGTTTTTTGACACACTTCAAAGGACACGAATAAGGCGAATACACTCATCGACTGCCCACACTTCGGACGGGTAGTGAAGTGCCCTGTGCATAACTAACAACCATAGACTATAAAACAGTTTTTGAAATAGATAAATTAATTAAACGATTAAAATTCATTTAAGTATTGATTCTGTAAATTTAATAAAATAAAAAGGAAATTAAAATAATATGTTTCGTTCGTTCGTAGGGTTTCGTTTCGTTCACCATAAAAATGACAATAACACATCTCACACACACATATTTGCCTTATTTGGCAGACCAGTTCGAAGTGTGGATGGCATGTTTGTTGTTTGCGCGCATAACAAATGTTTGGGCGAATATGGCGTAGACACATAACGAATAGCGCATAACGAAGTGTGGTGCCTGCATTACAAATAAACAGACAAAAATGATGAAAATTGCTGTTTTGATGTAGGTATCATATATTATATATTTTGTTAAACATTAAAAAACTGTTCAATTGATTTTACAAACAGACACTGCAATATTATTTATTTGTATTAATTTTCGAGACACTTTTATAGTTCGGGGTTCTTATATTTCTGGTTATAACGTAGCTGTGCCAATGATTGGCTGGGTGCTTAGGATGGGTAGATTATATGCTTTTTTACCTGTTTTCAACTTAGCTTCAGACTGAACTAGGAACTGGTTGTCCAAGAAGACGAGTCTTCGATGTGTGGCGCCCTCTACATCCACGTCCTCCACCACGAACTCGCCAGAGATTTCTGAGGAGCCCTCGTAGACCTTCACTCTTCTACCTACGTCACTGCCCAGAGACAGGAATGGTATCTAGAATGTAGAAACGGTAGAAGGTGATTTTTTTTTCTATGCACGTAATCAAATATTATTTATTTATCTTAAAATATTATATCTATAGAGTATATGGGGAAAGTTCCCGAAAATGAAGGCAAATTATAGTCATCATCATCATCATCATCTACAGCCTTTAACAGTCCACTGCTGGACATAGGCCTCTCCTTGAAAAGGAAGATTGGCCTACTATACCACGCTGGCCAGACGGGTTGGTATAGGGTTGGTTTCAAGTTTTCCTTTTCTTTGCATCGATGTTGTCTTGCGTAGTTTATCCCTTAGTCGCCTTTTACGACACCCGCGGGATGAATAGGGGTGGTGACACTCTGTATTCTTAATCTGTCACCAGACGGAATAAAAAAATGATAGTAATATTATTTAAAGATGATAGGTCAGACAAGTTTTTTTAATTATAACATACCTACCCATGCGGCCTATCCATGGTATCTAAAATATAACTCTTTTTACGATTAAATTAATATTTATATTAAATTAAGTATATAGATTAAATTAAGTAAAATTCATTTAGTATAAAAAGAAAAAAATATATTGAGCCTCCTCTTATTTAATATCGTGTCCTTAAGACCTGACTCTCTACCCTTTCCCTTAAAATTCTTTTTGAGGGAGGTTCGCTTCTCAATGAATTAAAAAGTCGAAGATTAGAAGAGGATTGTAGAACTTACCTGTCCAGTAAAACCGTAGGGGATGAGCATCTTGGCTGCGTGGGCTAACTCTTCCTTAACAGCGTCGAGGCTCTCGAACTGATGACCCCGCCTCAACACTGCGACGACGAGGCGACCGAACCTGGCAGAGTCTTGCAGCTGTCTGCGGCCTGCTGGGGTACCGAAAAGCCACTCGGATTCCCTGGAAAAATACATACATATACAGTCAGGCTTGTATTCTTGAAGGTGTAGAGGTGTTTTAAACGCCCATTTTCTATTTCTAGCTAAAATTAAGTTCCATTTATATCCTGGTAGTTTGAAAATTAAGATAAAAAGATTGAAAGGAAAAGGCAGTCAAAAAAGTAATGAAATGAAAACCTACGGCACAAAGAAATATAAGCTTTTTTTATAAAGTTTTTGTTTGTTTTAAATGCCTTCATAATATTACTTCAAAGAACAACATGTTTTTGCTCTCTAAAGCGCCACAATTTCTCTAATAACACAGCAAAACAAACGAAAAATATGATAAATAAATATTTCGGTCATCTACCTCACAACATCATCTAGTCCAAAACTAAGCAGAGCTTGTATTATGGGTACTAAACAACTGATATAAATACATAAATCAGCAGCAGTCAATATGACGATATGATAATGGTTAGTGGTTACGGCTAGATAACCGACACCAGCCTGTATACAACTCAATCATTCAAGGTGGTGCGTGTGGTGACGGATTAAGAATACAGAGTGTCACCATCCCTATTCATCCCGTGGGTATTGTAAAAGGCGACTAAGGGACAAACTACGCAAGACAACATCAATGCAAAGAGAAGGAAAACTTGAAACAAACCCTATACCAACACGGCTGGCCAGCGTGATATAGTAAACCAAAACCTTCTTTCAAAGGAGAGGCTTATGTCCAGCAGTGGACTGTCGATAGCTGTTGCTGATTCAAGGTGACAGCAAATTAGCAAATCATCGGTCATCAACTGTAAGTGCATTACAAAGTCCTTGTCATTGAACGAAGTCAGTTGTTGACAAAACAACGCCTTCACATTTTCATTCAATGTTATTTTGGTGTTGTAAACAAATTTTGACGCAAATCTTAAGCGTTGAGAGTTCAGGGAGTGCGCAGTGAGATATTTATATATAACTATAAATAAATGTTTGTGTATATAACAAAGTAAGGTGTGTTTGTTGATAGTACACGTACAATTAGATCAGTTTATTAATTTTTTAGTGTATAAAAGTACGAGGCATGTTAATTTATAGATGTCCGAGGTGATGGATTAAGAGTTTCGCCATTCCTATTCATCCCGTGGGTATCATAAGCCGAATAAGCGTGCAATCTACGCGTGACAACACCGCAAAGAGAAGGAAAACTGGACACCAACTGTACCAACTCTCTTTCTAAAGAGGCACAGAACTCTTTTCTAAAAAGCCGTAATTCAGCCGCACCCGCACTTGTACGAACAATCAATCTATCTAGGTATTAGAGAAAGATGCATATTTTGGAGTAATTACTATTTTGGCTTTTAGGATGACCTAATTAATAGTTTTATTAAGGTTAAAGAATTCTATAGCTTGAAAAAATACCTTTTAAGTTTGATAATTCGCTTTAAAGAAAACACGGCATTAAGTCGATAAAATATACATATTATTATGTAGATTATACGTTTGACAATCTCGTTCAATTCTACATTAGTACCTCGTTAGTTGGTGTATGCGATTGCAGATCATGAGATTTATGGTTCGAATCCCAAGTGTTATTGAGTTTTCTGATCATTGATGTGTTTAATCACAGCCCGGAGTTTGGGAATTAACTCTTATGCCTCGGAGAGCATATAAAAGCGCCTGATCTCTACCCGGTCGTGTAGGATAGCCGTTCCATTGAATTACGAGAGAAAACAGAGGGTGCAACTATGTTTACACACCCACTTGTGCACTATAAAATCTCCTTTGAAGTAGGTTCGACTCTGTTGAGTCTGGCCGAGCGTTTTTAAATATATACCTACAGATTTAATGATCAAAGTAATATGTAAATTGCACTTACAATTCTTGAAATTACACAACATCCTAGAGATATAATCTGCAGTACTCATAAAACCACGCGTTAATGAGTCTGCTGCGGAGGTGAAGCTCATCATAGATACTATTTTCAGTGACATAATAACGTTGGACGTTCCAGTAAAATATAAATAAATTTATGATAACTATGATAGATAATTATACACCTGCCATGCGTGTGAGCTTCAAATTATCACATTTTAGAAGCTACTAGTATTAATCTTAATAATTATAATAAGCCTACTAAAGTGACTCTACTCTGCCTGATGGAAAGCATAAATAGATTCCAGGAGTAGGGGAGACCATCCTCATTGTGAGGGTAGCCAATGCAGCATGGTGACCCATACCATGGCGGCCTGGTCAGGCCTCTGGAGGCCGGGAGAATGATTGGGCCTCCGGTCTCACACTCACAAACGAAATACGACAGCAAGAATGCTTTCATTATTAGAATGGTCTTCTGTGTGAGGGTAGTACTGCCCCGGTCGAACCGGCCCATTCGTGCTGAAATCAGCGTGGCTCTACTACCTACAGATTGTCATGAGCAGAATCCCAAAAGTAGGGGTCAGTATCCCCGTTGTGAGTGCATACAATTCAGCATGGTGACCCACACAATGGCGGTCTAGTGAGATACTCTACATCATTTGGGCTTTGGTCTCGCACTCACCAATGAAACATGCATGGCTTTTTGATGTAAATACTGTATTTAACTTTCATATGTAATTAGTAAAAAAAATCGGTTGTCTGTAAAGTCTGTTTACTGACGATAGTTGAACGAGAAAACGTCATAAGAAAATACTGATTGTGCCTCTTTGTCGCTCGTTCCGCGCTCTCCCTTGCACTTCAAGCCTTAAATGGAACGCCTCAGAACGAGGAAACGCCGCATAAGTCATGTTTTTTCGTGCGTGCAGCCGGCTCCATCGAATTATAAGACGTCGAAAAATGCTTTGCCATTACAAACAGATACTTCAATTTATTTGTATAGATAATAAAAGTTCCACTGAAAAAGCGTGTTTTGGAGGAAAAATTAATCAAAACAGAAAATAATTCCAAGCAAACAGAAGTAAACAAATACAACGTCGTAGCCAGGGAAGGTGGTCATTCCTGAATCTTGAGTCACGAGATTCCTGTTTAAATTTACACCCACCAATATACTGTTTACGCATTATTTTATTACTTAACTGGCTTAAACCCGCGGTGTTGCCTGCTTTACGTCTAGACTTCATAACTGAATTTAAGAATATAACGTCCATGACTTTGATGATGACTCTTTATGATTTATGGTCATTACGATATGGTCGGTCATACGCTCGGTTAGATTTGAGCGGTCGCCCGTCGTTTTCTACTGTATTCCACAAATTGTTGTTCTGAGACTGGGAGTCCTCCGCGACATAGGATCTATATTCCTTATTATTTAATTTCTAATATTTGATTATTACAAACGTAACCAGTAGCCGTTGTCCTTGTGCTGATGAATTAACAATCATGATGATGAAGGTAGCTGGGCCTAGACCGTTTTTCGGTCCGTTTTAGGTTTTTCCCATTGTTTTTATAATAAAATTTGTCAGTAAAACAAGTTTAATGGAACAACGATTTAATGGAGAATGTTAAATATTGATGGAACCCTTCGAGATAGTAGAAGTTTCCTCAAAATATATGCATAGCACATTAAATATTTCGGACTTCTGACACACAACGCCATTCAGTTCCAAACTAAGCAGAGCTTGTACCAAAAAACCGACTACTAGGTACTAGACAACCGATATAAACACATATATATATTATACATAGAAAAGACTGAAGCTCCGATACAAATATTTACATATTGTACAAACATTTGGTCTGGACGGAGAATCGAACCCGAGATCTTAGGCACAACAGTTGCATACTCTACCATAGTGCCACCGAGGCAGTCTGACATAGAAGGATATACAATAATAAGGTTAAAATCCTTAATAAAGAAGTTTCTTTTTAACCGACTAAAAAAAGGAGGAGGTTCTCAATTCGTCGGAATCATTTTTTTTATGATCAGCGATAATTTCGTCGTTTATGAACCGATTTCAAAAATTCTTTTTGCATTAGAATGGGCGTAGCTTACAGGTGTTCCCATCGTCACCATATCGGGATCTGATGATGGGACCCCAAGGAAATCGAGGGAACTCCTCAAATATCATATGCACAATTGTCGCGATTTGTGTGCTCGGAATAGTTTTTCTTTGAAGTGGGTTCCTTTTTGTTAAAATTATCTTACACATTGTAACGAAAATTGCATGAAGTTTCAAAGTAGTAGATCCACGCTGATTTCAGCACGAATAGAAGACCAACATAAAAATGACAGCATTCGTATTTCGTTGATGATTACGAGACTAGAGCTTCAATGGTGCAGATGCATCGCACTAGGCCGTCATAGTGTGGGTCACCGGCTACATTGTGCACACTCATAGTGACAGGATGGAGACCTGGAGGAAGGCAGGCAGAACTGTCACTTTGGCAGGCTCATAAAAAAAGGATCAAGTGCGTATCAGGCCACCCATAATGGTAGGTGGATCTAAAATCGTGTCCAATCGATTTGTAAAAAGTTTTTCCAAGTTAGACCTGTATAACTCTTGAACTAATAAAGTAATCTAAGCCGTAATAGTTTTCCTTTACGGACGGACATGACGAATCTATAAGGGTTTCGAATCATGAACTACAGAACCATGAAAACGTATTAGTAATAGATAACAACGAAGCCCATTGACGAATTACTAAAAACTACCGAACCCTAAAAAAACTAACACGTGTTATAGATACACATTCTAGAAAAATTACACCCAGAATACACAACAAATATTATCAATCATTATTAATCATAATTCTCAATTGTTTTGGACAGGAATGAAAGCCACGACTAGAATTACGAACCACTACACAAACAACCCATTTTTTTTAAATTAGTACTTAGTGATGATATTTAATTATTTCCTTTTTAATAAATAATAGTCCTTGTAAACCTATATCAATATTTAACAGTTAAATTATATTAGTGCAGAACTAAATTATACTTACGATATTGAATTTTGCAAACTCGGATTCGGTGGTAATTATTGTTTTTAGTTAATTATATATTTAGTTTCACTACACTGCACGTCCGTTCACTAACGCATGCTCACACGGTTCTGCATTCTGGTACTTGCACATCAGCTAGCAGTTGGACGCGTGGGCGAGCGTACAGAATGCAGAAACCATTCCTTGTTTTTCTCACTAGCACTGGTTCGTGGCTTTTATCGATTCATCGTTTTATTAGTAAAGGCGTTAATGCTATCTAAAGATAATCGAGTGGAATGTAAACAATTGTTTTGTTTTTTTTTTTTTGTCAAGGACTATTTATTCTGCCACTATCTTTCTTTACAAGTTCATCTCAATATGTATATTCTAATATGTATATATATAAAATTCTCGTGTCACAATGTTCGTTCCCATACTCCTCCGAAACGGCTGGACCGATTTGTATGAAATTTTGTGAGCATATCGGGTAGGTCTGAGAATCGGCCAACATCTATTTTTCAAACCCCTAGAACGCGAGCGGAGCCGCGGGCATCAGCTAGTATGTATATATAATTCTCGTGTCACAATGTTCGTTCCCATACTCCTCCAAAACGGCTGGACCGATTTGTATGAAATTTTGTGAGCATATCGGGTAGGTCTGAGAATCGGCCAACATCTATTTTTCGTACCCCTAGGACGGCGGAGCCGCGGGTATATATACATACTAGCCGCATCAGCTAGTATGTATATATTATTTTTTTGGACATCTGACACACAGCATCATCTAGTCTTAAACAAAGCCAAGCTTGTATTATGGGTGCTAGACAATTGATATAAATACATAAACATACTTTTTTTTGTATCACCATCATCAGCCCATCTTAGTCCACTGCTGGACATAGGCCTCCCATTGCACACGACTCTGATCGATTTTGGGCTTCTCGCATCCAGCTCCTGCCAGCCATCTTGCGCTAATCGTCACTCCACCTGGCCTGTGGCCTTTTTTTTGTAAATACAAACATATTATAGCCTTGACTGTGTTGGTCTAATGGTTAGCGTATGCGGCTGCTGATCAAGTGGTCTCGGGTTCAAATCCCGGGTCGGTCCAAATGTTTGTGTGATCTACAAATATTTGTTTCGGAGTCTGGGTCTTTTTCTATGTATACATGAATTACTTTGTCTATTGCTAAAAATTGCGTTAAAATCCCGCGCGTACTTTAAAAGATCTAAGCGAATAGAATTACCGGCTTCATTTCATACAATGTACTCGTAAAGAAGTGCAACTATATAATAACATAATATGTATACAGATCTAATTTGTTTACACGTGAATAATATATTTAGCTCTCCAAATATACTACGTACAAGACGTCCAATACACGCTCATACAAGCATCTATCTATATGTACACACTCGCGCCTACTTCTTTGAAGAGTTAAGCAGAGGAGTATTACTCATGCTACGCCCGCTCTCCCACCGGCCTTACACGAACATCGATCTTATACACCCCCCTCACCCTTCTTAGATTCTGTAGAGCGGCAAGCACATATGAATCTTGAGTTGCAGATGCCAGTGGGTGGCGGTAATCACTTAACACTGAACTATCACTCACCATAAAAAAGTCGCCCGTAACAAAGCATACATTTCTAGAGCAGGAGTAACTATCAAAATTTGGCCAAGTGCGTGTCAGGCCACGCATAGAATAGGGTTCCGTAGTTTACCCATAATGGTAGGTAGATTTCAAATCGTGTCGAATACACAATTGTTATGTTAACTTATTATTTCTTTATTTTTTTACGAAGTTTTCGAAATGAGTGCATTTTACAATAAACATACGATTGCTCACACAAATTCTGTAGGCGTTTTGATAGATAATTCACAAGATAAAGATGATTATGTACACTGACGAAATTATGACGACGGATATACTTATATAGCAAAAGAATTGCCACATTCATAGGGCTTTCTTTGCTGGCCCATTTTGTACCTAACTGATGGTCGAATGGAGACTGAGTAACATGTACTATACGTCCGGTAGACGTCGATGTACTCAAGAGTGCACCTAATCCCAGCTCTTGGTGGCCAGATATAATAATGTATATATGTACGAGTATATTACTAACTTTTGTCGGCGGCTTCGCCCGGGTTTATGTCAGTTATAGCATTAAGATTAGTATATGTCCTCCATGCCAAGTATTATTGAAATCAGTGTTATAGTATAGATATTATATCTATACGGTTTCATATAATAACATTTATCCCTACTAATATTATAAATGCGAAATTAACTCTGTCTGTCTGTTACGCTTTCACGCCTAAACCACTAAACCGATTTTGATGAAATTTGGTATGAAGATAGAACTGAACTTGGGAAAGGACATAGGCTACTTTTTACCGCGATAACCGACATACACGCGGTCGGAGCCGCGGGCGAAAGCTAGTATAATATAAATAAAATAAATGAGTCGTCAATTTTTTTGTTTCGTTGGGTTTTTTTTTGTGACGTCCTTTTTTTAAATATTTTCGTAAAGGCAGAGTTCTTATGAAAAAAGGTAACGTAAAAATTGCGAAAAAAATAACATTCACACTATAGAATAAATTAAAACACGTGTTCGAATTTGAAAAGTGAATAGCAGATAGCTGATATTTTATTGTAGTAACTACTAGATTAGGCTACTTCAATTTTGGGTCCAGAAGGAGATAACACCCTGGCTCCTCCCAAAATATTATAAGCGCAGAGTAGTCACACCGTGTGGTTTTAGTCAGTTCGAGTCCGACACTCCGCCCCGCCGATCAGAAAACCCGGGTGTGAGTGACGATCCGAGGGCCTTTCAACATGTTAAATCAAAGGCTATTTCAATTTTATACTAGCTTCGCACCACGGATTTACTGACAATTGTTGTTGTAAAGGTATCAAAAGAACTGGGGGCAAAACCGCAGGTCGCAAGTTAGTTGTAAATGATGATTTATATTGTTGCCCATTATAATAAAAATTTATTACTCACCGTCCTTGAGGCACAATGAAGACAGCATATTTGTTAATTGCTTGTGACCGTTTCTGATCTACAATGTAAATGGTATATCTTGGTGTGTCCTCGCCTGGCTGCATTAAGTCTAGCGATACCTGCAAAACAAGACAAGATTGTTAGTACTTCAGTGGTGTTTACAAATGGTTCCAAACCTTCATTCTAAGACGAGGCTTACAACCTATTGTGCAGTTTTAAGTACTCATTCTTACACCATTATTAGCTCCCGATTAGTCCACAGTTGGTCCACATGCTCAAAGTGGCTTAGCGTGCTAGGCTATGCTCGGCGTTTCTCTGAGGGGTCGTATCAAGAATGAGGTTATCCATCAGAGAACTAAAGTCATCAACATAGCTCACCGTTGGGCTTGAAAAGTTCTGGAGTGGAGACTGCGACTTGGCAAACATAGTATATATATATAAATCGTCAGGTAGAGTGACGATTTGCACAAGATGGCTGGCAGGAGTTGGATGCGAGACGCCCAAAATCGATCAAAGTGGTGCACAATGGGAGAGGCCTATGTCCAGCAGTGGACTGCGATAGGCTGATGATGATGATTAGAGTCTTGCAGTGTTACCCACAATTATTGTTGTCAATTAACGCCGCGGAGCAAAGCTAATCGAAATAAAATAGCTGAAGTTACTATTTAAGTATGTTTATGTTCTAGAGATTAACCAAAACAAACAAACAGATGTAAGTACTGTACATACTTTCATATGCATTTGGAGAAAAACTGGTCATTTAATATTACGTACTTATACTCATTAAACATAGAAACCAGTCCGAAACAAATATTTGTGGTTCACACAAACATTTAGTCTGACCTGAGAAACTGAACCCGAGACCTCAAGCACACCAGTCGCATACACTACCAATGCGCCAATTTCATTTATTTATATAGAACAGGAAGCACTTGAACTCTGTTCTATACTTCAAAAACATAAAATGCTTACCTCTTCATCATCTAAGCTTGTCTTTGCCAATCCATTCGTGACAAAAGCTGTGTCTTGTGCGGACTTAATGTAGGTCTTCAACTCTTCAGTTGTTTGTAGTCTCTGCATCTTGTCTCCAGCCATACATACCTCTAAGATCTGAAACATGTAAGGAATTTTAATTTCTGTCATAAAAAAAATAAAAATAAAAAAGTTATTATAATTACCTGGTGTGACATCTCTTTAAATTTAGTGGCGATGACAATAAAAACTGGTAAAGTTGGCCCATCAGTATTCTCCGCATTCTTCTCTTCAGCTTCATGACATCTCACCACTCGGAACATCCAAGACTTATCACAAAAAGTTTCTAATAACTTATTAAGAATATGACTTTGCAATAACGAGATACAAACAAAACGACCCCCAAGCTTTAAAACTCTTTTGATTTCAGAAAAATATTTGTCTATGCTCTGTTTTGTTTCTTCTGAATCATCAGGCATAAGCGCATCAAGGGTCCCTTTGTCTAAGACTACAGTGAAATCTTCACTATTGAATGTTGTGTTCATCGCATCCATACACAGGAATTTCATACTTGTTCTATGTGCATTTATAGACTTCATTTGCTTGATGACGATCTCTGATACATCAATATTTGTAATATTTACATAGCCTACATCATATAAGTCGGCACTTAAACCGGAGTTACCGCAACCTGTTATTAAAATATTGTCTTTCTGCTTTATATACTTGTGCAGGTGACCACATAGCTCCAAGTATTCACCATACCTGTGGAAGACCGGTGTTTGGTTAACTAAAAGGGTATTTGTTAAAGAATTCATATTTTTTTGTACAAAACTTACCATTCGAACGCTTTATTCCCTCGTTTCTTGAAGAATTTATTCCAATAATCCTTTTCGCTGAATTCTTTGTGGCTCTTAGGCAGTAAATTCATTTTTCAAAGTATTTATGTATTATTTGTAAATACGAAAACTAAATGCACATGGCCTTTCCTACCGTTTGTTTTTCTGTCAATGTCAAATGTCAATGTCAGACAGACAATGAGGGACCTCCTAGAGTCTGTCTCACCAAAATAAACACTGAAAACGTGCTGATTAAATTAGTGGCTGCTGCTATTCGGGATTTTATTCAACTTCACTCACAAATACCGAACACTGATATTAGCAAACATGAATGTCAACCAACCTTTCACATTAGTTCTTTTTAGTGCCGTGAGAGTTCTTTCGTGAGACGGACTGTAATCATTTGGTTCCATGAATTGAATCCATTTTATTTTTTAAATCTTTACTATTCGTGGTCACGTTTAATGTCCAGTGTTCCTATTTTAGATCTAATTTTCTAACATACTTCCTTAATTGAGGTCCTAATGAGTTTCATGGATTGATTGGTAAAAATAATTTAATTATTTATCAA
The DNA here is from genome assembly GCA_932526445.1 of Phragmatobia fuliginosa. Classification (NCBI taxonomy): domain Eukaryota; kingdom Metazoa; phylum Arthropoda; class Insecta; order Lepidoptera; family Erebidae; genus Phragmatobia; species Phragmatobia fuliginosa. Next base: position 2,964,128 of record OW052059.1, on the reverse strand, counting down.
ATATTTTATTATATTATTAGTTAAATTAAGAAACAATATTACGCTTATTAAATAACAGGTTACTGTCACTGATTTCAGTTTATGCCAGACTATGTTATGCTAGTTCATTTATAGTTAGTTAATATAAATAAAATAAATAACTGTTGAAGATAAGTGTTTTTCGAAAATGGAGTTCTAATCAGTAGTACAGTACTAATAACTCTATGGTCAGTTTCAATAGTAGGCGTTTACAGAAATGTGCACTCTGTGCCCTGCGCTGTCAGTCAGTATTTTAATACCCATCAAAATCAACAAATCAAAGAGCAGAGCAAAATCGTGTGAATGCGTATAGATTGTTTTGTGTGTGTGTCCATTAGTGTCCAAGTGTGAAAGATTTTGTAAATTTATATTATATTTTGAAGTATTTTCTTAAATTTCTGTAATGAATTAGAAGAAAATACACAATGGCGTACGCTTAAAAAAAATGACTTTCCAAGACTATAATGAATTAAAGTCTTGGCTGCAGTATTTCGGACAATAATACAAGAACAATAACACAAAAATGGACAAAAGCAAGCAAGATAAATGGAAAGCCTTAGCTACAATAAAAGCCTTTGATTTAGGTGAGTAACTTGGTGCCATCACTTTTATAGATAAAAAAATAAATAAACACGATATCCAATGTCCTTGAAGCATGTGTTACGTTCGAAACTATCGATGTTTATATTGTAATCTACTTTAATCCATTACTCGTGTTTATATAATCACATGTCAAGACATGCATCTGCAATATTACTGTAGCAGTATTAAGTTTGTCAGTTTTGCGCCCTTCACATAAACGTATTACTTATGTTGAAATAATGACGAAATCTTATTATGTATTACATTTTTTCTACCTATACGTGTATAAATAACTGTGATCGACAGTCGAACAGTAAATTTGTTATATTATTTACCTGTACAATGTCACTGTCACACAATCACACTGTCTTTTAATTAAATGGAATTGGTCATCTTAGAATGTGATAAGCATTTCCAAGTGATATAAAAATTAATATACCAACATTATTTTGCTCATTTACTTACACTATAAAAAAGATTATAAAAACAACAAAAAAGTCTTAAATGAAATAAAACCCGACTTCTTAATAGTATTGAACTAAAAGGAGGAAAACAAGTAACACAACATCTTCATAAAATAGGACTCTCTGACTTATTATTATAAATAATGTATGTATACAAAACATCACACCAACATTATCAAAATTTCTACTGAATAAGTTATAATTGACAATTGTTATTATGTCCGTTTACACCAAAAATACTTAAACTGTCTCCTTACTAGAATCCTTTTAATGCTACCAGCATGTCCATATATTTTAATAGAAATCTAAGCACTTAGGTGTTGCGTACAATAAATTTCAGTGAAAATGAAAAAATCAATATAGGTTATCTAACCCTCTTATGTGACCCCTTAAATTAAAGGAATGTTGGTGAGAACAAACATTAATCTTGGTAGATATCAAAACAAACTTAACTTATTTATGACCCGTTTTCACCCGCAGCTGTGTGCCCACATGTTTTATGGGGCTATTATGATAAAAAATATCCTCAAGTTCTAGACCACCTGTGTACCATACCATCCTCCTAGCCATTATTCCCAATTTTATTTGGGGTCGGCTACTAGTCCAACCAGATTTACCTGAATTTCAGTTTTTCAACGGAGCGACTGGCATCGGACCTCCGCAACCCTAAGGGAGAACTGAAATTCGAAGATTGAACTAGTTGTCAGTATATTTGAGGGCACTGACTTCCCAATAACGATTGCCATAGATGTTCATGACAACCGGGACCGACGGCTTTACGTGCTCTCCGAGGCACGGACGTGAATCACCGCCAAACTTCCAAACTCCGGGCAGTTATTAGGAATTTCCTAGAAAAATCCCAAAAACACTTTTTTGGCCCGACCCGGGATTTGAACCTGTGTACCATACCAAACTTCATTAAAATCAGTTTAGTACTTTTAACATGAAAGAGTGACAGACAAAGTCACTTTCGTTTATAATAAAAGTAAGGATTTTTATGCTTTTCACATTTTATTGTTTGTCTCAAATCCTTTTTATGTGGCCCTTTCAAATAGAGTGGAAAGTATTCAAAGAGCCTTTTCCAGACATCTTGCTTACATTTCACAAAACATCATGCGTCACTGACCCTATGAACATCATTTACAATATAACACAAATTCCCTTAACATGAATCTAGGTCTAAATGCATCTCTGACATGAATATGTTGAGAATTCACACAGCATTTGTGCACTGTGAGACATAGACAACTAATCTGTTGTCTTGTTTATCAATTAGGATTTACGTCTGTCCTCCCAAATGAGCAACACATTAGGGCGTAACCATACACAGGCGTTCCTCTTTGTTTAAGTATAAGCCCAAAAGAGAGTGTGTGAGTTCATAGCTACAGGCAATTGTTTTTGTATGTAATTCTAAAATCTGTGTGTGTGAAGATTGCCTCTTGCAAAAAATTACAGACTGTTTTTATCGCCAAAAGACGCAACGGCGACTCTGATCCGGTCTGCCGATGTTATTCCTATGTTATTCCATGGTGCTATCAAATAAAATTAATTTTTCGTATTTTTAAAAGTTTTTCATTGGTGGTATAGCCTAAAATAGCCTTCCAATAAATGTGTTGATAATCTTGAGAGATGCAGACAACATTATATAGGCAACTAGTTGCATATACATATATAACAATAAATAAATAAATAAAAATAAATAAAAATAATTTATTCAAATAATAGTACTGCTTCTACTTACATATAATACTTCTGCCAAACTGTTATCTCAGTTTGTTGGCAGATGTAGCTCCCTTTAATCAATATAAAAGCAATGTACAAAATATATATTCTATTCCGCGACATAATGTTTACTACTACACTATACTACCTATATACAATCTTAACAATATCGTTCCTGTTACATTGAATAAAATAAAGTTCTACATATATTTTTATTTACATACATACTCACATACATATACATATGCATATCCATACTGTACCTGCTGTTGGGCTTAGCACAACAATTGTGGTTGACCCCACAGCATGAAGAATTCCTATCTGGATACATCTGACATGAGATCTGCATAATACTTATCGAGAAGGTACTTACTAAGTTTATTTCTGAAAGATCTTTTTGTAGTACACGTATTTTCAATTTCTATCGGTAAGCTATTAAATATAACTGGCACTAAATATTTTCTACATCTTTGTCCATAATAATTGTTAAAAGTGGGTACAATAAATCTTTTCAAGTATCTGTCTCTTTGAGGTCTACAATATGTTGAGTTGATTTTGAACTCATTGCTACATAGATGTTCTGATGCCAATATCAACACCGACCTCTCATGAACTGGAAGCATGTTACATTCGACGAACAAGTCTTCATAATTATTTAGTTTACACCGTTCTTTTACCTTTTTATGAACCAGTAGTTTCATGAATCTTATTTGTAACTGTTTTATTTTGTCTAGATATGTTTTGAATGTGTTACCGTAGCATGCCAGCCCATAAGAGATAAGCGAATCCACTAGTGCATAATACACTGTGTACAAAGTAGCCCTATCCAACAATAAACTAAGGTGACGAAAATTTACCAACACTGATCTCAACTTATCACACAGATATGTAATATGTATTTTCCAAGAAAAATTATTGTCGATTGTCATCCCCAAATACCTATATTCGTTCACTACTGTTATATTCACACACCCACACTGTCCAACTTTATTACTGTGTAAACACTCATAGCTATGTCCAACTATTACCGGCGATCGTTCTACATTTTTAAGATGTGGGGATCGGATATGCATACATTTTGTTTTATTTATGTTTACTATAATGCCATTGTCGTGAGACCATTTAATTATATTGGTAAAATCTTGCTGAATGTGTGTTTCGATTATATTTATGTCTTTATCAGCATAAACCAAACAGGTATCGTCAGCATACATGTATATACGACAATTTTGTACCACATTACACATACTGTTTACATGCATTATATATCCGACGGGACCGAACACGGACCCGGTCGGCACGCCGCACGTGACAGATCTTTGCTCGCCAATGACGCCATCAATCGCCGTACATAACGTTCTGTTGCTGAGGTATGCCATGAGCCACTTGTTAAGGGGTCCCGCGACCCCGCATTCCTCCATAGCTTGGAGCAGTTGGTGGTGTTCCAGAGTATCAAAAGCTTTTTTAAAATCAATGAAGACCACCACCACCTGCTTCCTCTCATCCAAAAAGTGATTGACATCGTCTGTTAACTGTGCCAAAGCCGTCGCCGTGCTTCGCCCCCGCCGGAACCCATGTTGGACATTTGTTAAAATGTTATGATTTTCCAAAAAAGAACTTATTTGCCCTACAACATATTTTTCAACAATTTTATTTAGTACCGACAATATAGCTATGGGTCTATAATTTGAGTAGTTAGCATGGTCCCCTTGTTTAAATATGGGCCTTATAATCGCCACCTTCAGTTTATCGGGATAAGTGCCTTTTTCTATACATAAATTAATAAATAATGCTATAATTGAACTCAATTGTTCTCGACAAGATTTTATTTCTTTAATACGAATTTCATCGAAACCCTCAGCTTTGTTGCAACTGAACGTATCAATAATTTTACTAATGTCACTTTCACAAGCTTTTTTAAACCTCATTGAAACTTTACTACTGTTCACAAAATCAGTTCTTTTCAAAAATTTACTGCTACAGTTATGTTTTACTTCTACAATTTCTTGTGTAAAAGTTTGTGAAAATTTATTACATATATCTAATGTACTATTTGTTTTTCCTAAATATTTTAAGATAGTTGTATCTATGCCCCGTTTTTCTTTTCCTAACCATGAATTAATACTACCCCATATTTTTCTTATATTTTTGTTACACTTTTTTATCTCTAATTGGCGATATTTATTTTTCGCTTTATTTATATATTTATTAACTCTATTTCTATAGCTATTATACTGTTTACGCAGATACATGTCATTAGGGCTGTTTTTGCAACATTTAAATAACTTATCTCGCGTACTGATCATGTCTTTAAGAGTTTTTGTTATCCACGGCTTACTCCGTCGTTTATTAGATATGTTTACTTTATTTTTCGCACTACCATAGGCATTACAAAAAACTATACACAATTTATTATATAAATCATTAGGGCACTTACTTAATAAAACACGTAATTGAACAGTCCACTATCAAAGAGTAGACATATCTTGGCACATTGCCTAGTAGTTCATTTACTACAACATAAAATGCGTAAAACTAGTTCTGCGATTCTAATTTTGCGTATATATTTAAGATTTAGATTTTATATATTTAAAATATTCTGTTTGCCTCGATATTTCTAAAAAATAAGATCCAATTTTGATGAATTTCCATTTTATTAATGTATTTTTTTTCTACTCGACTTTGCTGTAAGCGGAGTTCATAACACAGTTAGCTATCGTCAAACTATTCATGATTAGAACGTGGGTCGTGTAAACTTGTGGTTTACGAACTGGAACAAAAACCACACGTTACTCGAACAATCTCGAGGGTCCGGGCTACCACGTGTATATCTTTATTTATACTGCGTTAAAGTGTATTTTCCCTTACAATGATCACTGTAGAAACATGGTATTCACAAACTACGTAAAGCGTCTTTATTCAATTTTTGAATTTATTTCGTCGGCTCAAAGGTTCACTTTCTGTTGCATTTGTTACGAGGCAGAGAATCTGAGACATGTTTTGTTTGTGATCCCCTAGTGTGTGATTCCCTTGTGATTAAATATTGTCTAAAATAGTGGTGCGCTGATTACCAGATTACATATTTAATTTTACTTCTTAATGTTATTCTTATTTTCTCTAACTCTTTACGATGTATGTACTTCCTGAGTCCACGTATAAAAAAACTTTTCTACTAACTAAACCTATAGCGTATGCATTGCCATTATTAAACATGGTAATGCAGCCGCCAGTCTTTTGAGAACGCTACCAATAGGCATTGATGCGAAGCAATTTTTTGATGCTAGTTGGCATGTAGATATTGCAAATAAATTCATTGTTTTTGTATTTCCTGATATTTTAATTTAACTCAAGGAAGTTCAGAAGCAAAGAAAGTGTTTGTATAAAATTAAAGATTATTTATAAATGTTTCCATAGAACTACAAAGATACAAGAACAGCCGAGAATACTTAATGAAATTAAAAAAATTAAAATGTTTAAGTTTTCTCCTTCATTTATCGCCAGTTATATTGTTGATGGGAGCTTTATTTTATCCGATATCGAAAAATACCATCAATGCAAATAATGCGTGCCCAAAGGGCGGTCGTAAAAGTAGGCTGGAAATTACCATACCAGTTCTCCACCTTTGAGCTATATAAAAATTTCAAAGTCCTCACGGTTAGAAAAGTCTTCATTTTTAATCTCGTCCTAACAACATACCTACTCAAAAACACCCTATCACCCTCTTAAATCAACAAACAACACGCAAGGTCTGCTCGCCGGTTTTGGTCAATACTAAGTTTAGCTGAACGCTGTTTTTTTAATTTTTTAAACCCAATTATTTAATAATAGAATAAATAAAATTCTTAACACATACCCAACGGCCAGGCTCGAATGCAAAAATATTGTTAATATCTGACTCCTCGAACGGATTATGACTTTCTTAGTTAAGGAGTTATAAAGGCTTATCTGGTAAAATGCGCTCACTTGGAAAACGTCATACAAAGTTAACGTATTAATACGTAAACATAACAATTATCTATTGGATACGATTTTAAATCCACGTACTATTATAGGTGACTGAGGAACCCTTTCCTGTGCGTGGTCTGACACGCACTTGGCCGATTTTTAAGTATGTAGATGATTTTGTTATAGGCGGGGTAACGGACAAATGCATTCGAGAAACTTCGATAATACATCAACCTTATCTCTTTTATATTAATGGATGCATTCAAAGAACATGTCTTTGATGGCATCCTGCAAGTTATTTCCATAATAATCGCTTCCGTTTTTTGGACATTGCCTACTATTGATTCGTGGAACAGTATTACTAGAGTAAGAGCCCGTAAACCCCAGACCTTCGTTATTTTATAAAAGCTGTAAGTTTGTCAGCGCACGCTCCCAGCACGGGTAAGATCGATGGCCCATTATAAGGTTTGGGCTGCAGTGGCTTTGGCAGGTAAACGTTACTAAAAGTGTTTAAAATACAGATCAAACTTCATGAAATAAAGAACAGCGATTTTTTGGTATGGTAATATTATTAAAAATCATATTATTCATTGCCAGACACTCAACATCGTGGCAACCCCTTGCCAGACATCCTTAATCTGTACCCTTCGGGGTGGAATTTTCCAAAATCCTTTCTTAGTGCTCGCTTACACTCCCCAAGGAACACACATGCCAGATTTCAGCTTCAGTCAGTCAGTTACAGAACAGTTATATATATATTGATTGAAAGTGAAATCTTCCTAAAAACGCATCTCTTTAATTTTGTCAGTGCTCTAAAGAAACGGTATAGCCTTGGCTATACCGATCCTTTAGAATAGGCCTTGGCCATAGCGTTTATATTGGTGCACCAATGAAAACGAGACAAAGGAAATCACAGCCACCTGCTGCACATTCAGATCGGATGTTGATGAACCTCCGAGTACCACCTCCATTTTGCATGACGTCAGTTAAAAAACTCCCTAACACAAAGATTTTGTAATCTTTGTGTTAGGGAGTTTTTTAACAAAGATATAAATAACTCACCTATAGATTTTCAAATGAACAAGCGGGACTTCCCCGCAGGTAGTCACATGAAACATATATAAAGTTCACTGAGTGAAGCTTCTTCATTCGTTCGTTCAATTCGCATCGCAATATTGAATCATTCGAAAAACTAGTTTCATAGGGATGTGACCAGTAAGATTTAATCGATTGTGATATAATCTTATTATTATAATTATTTTACTATATAATCTGCATGCACATTTAATCGAGACTAATTTTACGGTATAATGTTTTACTTAAATAATACTAATCTTTCCATTCAAATCAAAGTTAACTAGCTATTTCAGAAGGTACGGAACTACACTGTTAAGAATAGCCCAAATTGACCTAACTGATAAAATTGCAATCATTCCTCATCATTATCATCTACATCATCAGCCTATTGCAGTCCACTGCTGGCCACTCCTAATGCCCACGCCACTCTGAACGATTTTTCAATCAATATTGATCCTGAGGTTTGCGGTGAGACCATATTTCTGGCAAAATGCGTGATCAAAGGCCGTTATTTGCATTTAATATATTTACCTTCTTGTGCAAAGTTTTTTTTTGCTATGAGAAACTTGTCTCAACAACATCTAGTTAGACGCGAAAATTATTTTAATAACCATTACATTTGTTTATTGTACTTTTAATACCGTGTAGTTAAACAGCCAGAATTGATGTAGTATCTGAGAGATCGATTATCATTCCCTCAGATAATCAACCGATTGAACATCACTTGTCTCTACGTCAGTAATCGGCCGCGGGCCGGCTTTCTTCATTCGCAGAACGTTAATGCATTGCGTTGCACGTATATTTCGTTTATTGCATTCTAGTGTCCATTTTGTTTGTGAAATAAAAATGTTGACCATGAAATTAATTTTGTTGGTAAAAGAGAGAAAATTGTTATATGATTCGGGTGACGCTGATTATAACAATAGAAATAAAGTAAGGAAAGCATGGCGGGATATAAACAAAGAAATGGCAAGTGAGAATGGTAAGTCCTATTGATATTCTATTTTTGAATTTAACATTAGTATTTGTAAGAATTTGCAAGAAAACAATTATATAGTCCATCATATCAGTGAATCTGTAGAATTTACTATAAAATGGTTAGAGGCTTTTGTTTTTGTTCTAGAATGTTATACATGCAACATGTTGCTACATGAAACGACAAGTATAAACCTTATCCATACGTGTCTTATCTGTATGTATGCCAGGATGAGTCACTTTTAGTTATTGAAAACATACGAAATGAAAAGTTTATATTGCAATATTTTGTTCCTAGGCTATTTTTAGATTTCCTCTTTGCCTTGGGATGATTGTCAACAAAGCATTTTTGTTGCGTCATCATTTTTAGTGCAAACGTTTACTAGACTGTGTCTGAAGAATAACGAATTAATGTGACATTAAAAATTCTCATCGCGTTTAATATGTTGTTGACCCACTGAGGAAAGATATGTTCGAAAATTGCTTTATAAATGTAGATAGTTCAAGCTACTGACTTTATCGCATGTAGATAATCTCCAGACAACTACGACATTAATTGTAATTTGTAGAGATAGGACTGAATGCATTTTGGATTATGTGATATTGTAATTAATATATAAAGTTGTGTAATTTTGGCTGAGTGTACCTAACACTCAGCCAAAATTGAAAAATAATTTTAATACATTTAATTAATTAAACAAAGCAATTGATTCTTTTCCAGGTCAATATTGGGCGAGGAAATGGAAGGATTTGCGTAACTTTTACAAGAAATATAAGAAGCGTACAGAAGATTTGCCTGACCCTATTGGAAAGCATAACAGGAATTGGAAATTAGCAGAGCAAATGGCATTTCTAGATGATTATGAGCTAGTTAAGTTAAAGAAAGACAATAAGACGAAAAATAAGGAGAACTTTTTTGTTACAAATGACCCTCCGAAAATGGCTGAAAAGAATAATGACACGGCGAAAATACTACAATGTTTGCGTCGTGACAATTTTAAAAAGACCAAGGCGTGTGATATATGTAACGTGTTCAAAAGTTATGAGAATTTCTTGAAAGTAATGCCGGTTCGGATGCAACGTTCGTTCAAGTTCGATATGGCATCAACGTTTGCTAAATATCAATCACGTTTATTGAAGAATTATGGGGCGATAATGTCATCTACAAAGCCATTTGCTCAGAACCGCAATCAAAAATCGTCAGATGGGTCAGGTTTGTTACTGCAAGATTATAAAATATTACTCGACGATGTAATGATTTTTTACAGATTACATTTGCGCTCTAAAGTATACAAAACCTGACCTACGATTACTTCGGGCAGTAATTTGATGTCAATGTTCACCTGTTGAGGATCTAATAGCTTGTGGTAACCACTACGTTTAGCCCTGAAAACTCAGGACTAGTTGCATTTCCTTGAGCTGGTCAAGTCACCGTGTACCTCTTCGCTACACTGCGAGTGTATTGCTTTATGGAATTGACAGAATAAGTATACTACGCTGAATAATTTACAGGGATTTCTGTTGTTGTATCCGGATTCTGTACCGATAAATGTAAGTTCTCACTTAAAGGTTGGGTCTGACAGCGGACGGGGCGGAACGACGACGCGATGTGAGCAGTCGAAGTGTTAAGTAGGCCACTACTGAATTCTTCTCACTTTGTTGATGACGCTTTATCAACTTATACTCGTCGTCGTTCCGCCCCGTCCGCTGTCACACCCAACTTTATTTTGACGACTATTTATTTGTTTTGGTTTCTTCGATAACTTTATCTTCTCATTTCATTCGTTGTAAAAAACCAGAACAGTTTACACGTAACAATGAGTGTTTCCTAGTCCACTTTTCGGAACTTGGTTTCACAAGAGTCTGTCTTATGTATGTATATGTAAAGGAAAGTATATTGGTGATATAAATAGTTTGGTGATACATTTACACATACGCACACACACAATGAATAATAAACGAACACATTTAAGAGACATCACTTGCGCATTAGCATGTCATGTCTCTTGCGGTTAGTATATCTACTATTCATTCATTCATTTTATCGGTATCACCAAATTACTTATATCACCAATATACTTTCCTTTACCCATATAGATTTAATGACACGAACTTTAATAAATAATACAACGAAATTCTCCTTCTTATTTTATTCTTTCATAAATTTATTATGATTTTCGCTGTCTTGCAAAATATCCACGCAGGGCAAATGAACTGTTTGGTTTTACCCATTGTGATATCCCTGTATTTCCTATGAAAACCACTTGTTGGGTAATTTAATTTCCTAATCATTACTACCTTTTCACATATACCCCAAACCTCTTTCCTGGGAGTTGGGAGTTGGGAGGATGAAACTAACTTATTTTACTTCCTTTGAATGGAATCCAGTTCAGAGATTTTGAAGAGAAGATAGCTATTAAGGCTGATATCATTACATTCTTCATTAAGATCCACGTTGATGAGCTGAAGACGTTCATGTGCTGGTCAATACTAGGATGAGAGCGTTATGTGGCAACTTTTGCAGTAATAATTCAAAAATAGAATAATAAGTTGTTCCTAAGAGTCTTTTCGTTAAAATAAAAACGAGCAGCAAAATTTTGAAGGGTAGATAGCTCTAAGCATAAGCTTGGTGGTGACAAGTGAGTTCATCTGTCACCCTAACAGAACCCAACTGGGGTGGCAATGCGACGCGCCACATTAGAGCGTGCGTGTACATCGGGAAATGAAATAAACCTCGGGGTTCCTATTCAGAAGGAGGTCACTGGCTCGAGGTACGTCGTAGTTTCAGGGATTTCCTTTACAAGTTGCAAACGTTTTTTCGTTTTCTATTCTATTCTCATGGCTAATGTCACTAAGTCACCTGATCAAAACAAAATATTAGCAAATGAATCAAGAGAATAGAGTAATCGAATAGAAAACGAAAACGTTTCTAACTTGGCTAGGGAGGCTTATACTAGTACCTGAGGCAGCGTGCAGTTTTTTTTGGTCGGTTCAAATTCGAACAAACCAGTATGTGGAATCCAGGCTGATTTCAGCACATTTAAAATAGGATAGATAGCTAAGGCTGATACCTTCTTTATTATATTCATGAAGTGCACCAAACTAAGACCAAAGATTTAGGAGCAATTTTTCCAAAAATATTAAGGCAACGGTAAAACCAATTTGTTTTTCTTAAAATAACTCTAAAATAACGAACAGCTTGTTGCGTTGAACATGTTTCTTGAAAGTAAATTTCAAACAGGTTTTCAATGAATGCATTTACTGTTAAAAATTTACCAAATAACGGCGGCTTTTTATGTGACCACAATACCTAGTTTGATTAGTCATTTATGTATCGTTTTCTTTTGGCCAAGTTTTAATTAGCTTGAGAAGCTCTAGGTGTGTTATATTATAACACACAAACTTATCACTTACCTATTTTTAAACCTACAATTGACGCTATACTGAATCGATTTAGTCAGTTACTTTCTGTTACTACTTACTGGTTCTCCCTATTACTCGTTTTCATACACTAATCTAGCCCGGAGACTTTTTTATGAAACTAGAACTCGTTTAGTCTTAGGAGAAAATAGCTCTGAATTGCATTGTTGTTTGCGTGTATAAGTAGACTAAGTATTTAAGAAGTAGCGTAGGCGAAGTATCTGTTTAGTATAAGTCGCTAAAACTCCAATCCAATTACCATAAATAACAATGTAACTTGAGAGTTTCAGAATACATTATTACGTCGGTATATGTATTGAAGTTTGATGTTTCGATAAGGTTGCACGAATTATGCTCAAGTCGTATCCCATATTAATGCAATAGAGAGCATCTCAGAGGTCAAAATTTCGAATTGGTAATAAGTGCATTAGAATACCTTTCCTGGGCTGAAATATCAGATTACTGACAGACCATCAATCTTAAGGGACGACGTCTGTCGATGTTAGTTAGATACTCAACATTAGTAAACATGCATTCAGTGACAGAAGGGACCAAGTTGTGATATGGATATTCTTTGTATCACTTTGTGTGTAAGTGTCGTGTAGGAATAAACCGAAAGTTTAGTAGCAAAATGTTAGAAAAGAAACCTCGGAACGGTAATAGTAACATAAAACTCAATATATTTAGGTGTAATATGTTTAGTCAATAGGTGGAAGGGCGCAAAATATTTCCGTAAAATATTATGGTAGTTGTATTATGCAAAATATCAATATTTGCAATTCAATGATATTTGCAATATATCTGTAAATTTATGTACATTTTATTAAGATAAATGTCCCTGAAATAATTAAGGACAGTACGATATCCCTTAACATAATTTAAGATAATTATTTCGTGTTTTGGTAATGATATATTATATTATATTTTTCAGGAATAACGCAGAACAGCCACAATGAGTCCATTTTCCAGCAGAGCATGCAACAGATCGACATCATCAACTCTGCAACAACTACACCAATCAGCCTCCTCGTCCAGTCCCTCGTAAAACAACTATGTTCTCTTCTCGAAAAAGATAATGTTAGAGCGAACCAGTTATACAACACAATATGTGAAAAACTCCATAGTATGAATCTCATTGATGATTCCTACTCTATGGGTGAATTCGAAGCGATGAGGAGTCAATACCAGAGAGCCTTGTACCAACTAGTTGCTGTTGCTAACGGAACCGAAATACCAATAACTCTGCCGGGTACATGGCCAATTGTTCAACCTTCAGGGCTGGAGTGGTCGAGATACCACCGGGAGTTCGAAGAATTATTCTTCATAGCTGGCGGCGGATTCGGCAAAGTGTTTAAAGCTCGCCATAGACTAGATGGGGTTGAATACGCAGTGAAAAAAGTGTTCATTAAGTCGTCTGACGTCAACTCGATTATGCTGCATTTGTCAGAAGTGAAAACGATTGCTAGTCTCAACCATCCTAATATAGTGAACTACAAAGCAGCCTGGTTGGAACCGATGATAGAATCCAACATTAAGAAAAGACGCAAATTTGAAATGGACACCGACAGCGTAGAATTCGACACCAATATATCTTCTGTTCACCCCAACTTTATAAACTCATTCAAAACTCACAACTCAAATGATTTAATAAATGATAAGAGCCTGTCTGACTTAAGTATACAGTTTAAGAATTCAAACAGTTTTGACTTGGAATTCGAGAACAATGATATCTCAGATTCCATTGATGATGAAAATTCCGACGACGAATGCACTTCGCCGGAAGAAGAAAATGCCGTCGCCAATTTCTACTCCAGTCAAGAATTCGAGAATTGCTCTCGAGTTAATCTTAGATGGGCCACTCTGTATATCCAGATGACTTACTGCCATCAAACATTAAAGCAGTGGTTGGATCACAGGAATCAACACATGGCAATTTCTAGAAAAGGCTCTGAAGATTTTACTCTACATCATAGTGAATCGACTGAATCAGCTTGTCTGGAATCTCCCGATTTGACTTACCCAATAGATTGGACTCATATCGATGTTCTGATAGATATGTTCACGCAATTGGTTAAAGGACTTCACTATATTCATTCCCGTGGAATAATTCACCATGACATTAAGCCTAGTAATGTGTTCGTGGCCAAGAGTGAAGCTGGTTGTATTGTCCAGCTGGGTGACTTCGGCTTGGCATGTCCATTGCAGCAATCTCACAGTGGTCTTGCTTTGGGAACTCATTTATATGCAGCACCTGAGCAATTAGAAGGGCACTGCAATCCGAAGGTAAGTTATCTAATTGTATCTAAGTTGTGTTACTATGATGTGGTGTAGAATAGGACGTGCGTTCTGCTGTTAATACGTCAAATCGTTGCTCAAATTTTTTAGCCCCAGAGGTAGAATGTTATTTAAAGTTTCTAACGTTTCATTAGTGAAGAAGCTTCATGTGTGTGTCACGAAGTAACTAAGCACGCAGAAACTATCGGAACAATCTCTTTACTTCCTTTTAAAATACATTGTAATATTATTGTTGAGTCAGTGCCCTTAAATAAATATATTATATGTACTGACAACTAGTTCATTCCTTGAATCCAGTTCACCCTCAGGGTTTCGGAGGTCTGATGCCAGACGCTCCGTGGAAGAACTGATATTGAGGTAAAACTGGTTGAACTAGGTAGAAGTAGTAGCCCACCCCAAATAAACTTGGTAATAATATATCTGTGGTATGTTTCCACAGTTCTTCCCGGAGTGAGTCTTAAAAACACCGGCGCCTTCTAGTCCGTCGTGTAAAATATATGTAAAAGATATCTTTTACTTTAACAGTAACACTTGTAGAATAAAAATGCAAAAACATATTATTTAATTACTAACTTTTAATCTTTAATGATAAAATTTTTACTATATCTGATTCTCATTTCACTATAAGCTGTTCATAATTGTTGATGCATGTAAGTTGCATGGGCGGTGCGCAATTTTAATTTCTTTCTTCAGTTACTACGTAAATCGATGTAACTCCGTTAGATGGCGTTATAGTATAATTCCTATTGTATGTATAAATCGCCACAGTAGTAACAAAAAATATAGAACATTATCGTTTTAATCAACCTGTACTGATCCTTTGACGGGACATAGGTCTTTTGGCCACACGGATCGTTACAGGGTTTGTTTCAAATCTGACGGAGACAGCGCCCGCGTTAGTACATTTGAAGGGGTCCATACGACTTAATTATGTGGTCCCTGGATCTCCTCCTACCTCAGGCGCAGAGTGGGCACACCGTGTGGTTTTAGTCAGTTCGATTCCGACACACCGCCCGCCGCAAATCCCGGCGGGGTGATGGCCCGAGAGGGTTTCCGAGCGCAAAAAATGGTTTGTTTCAACTACTCCATTTTCAATGCTTCCAAGACAGGATGTATATTCCTAATGCGGGAATTGTCTTTAAAAAAAGTTGCTTTAATTTTCTCCTTTGGGACACATATATGGTATAAACAGAGGTAGTGACTCAATATTATATACATTTTTATTATGTTTTTACTATTTTTTTTTCCTATTTCCAGAGCGACATGTACAGTCTCGGCATAATACTCTTAGAAATGGTGGAACCATTCAGCACAGATATGGAACGAGTTAAAACCATCACAGACCTCCGGAAAGGTCAAATCCCATCGCATCTGACTGCGAACTACCCAAAAATAGCCCATATTATAGGCAAACTTGTTCAACGCCGTCCCGCCAAGAGACTTGACACTGGCCAACTGCTAGAAGAACTGAAACATCTAGCAGAAAATAAAGACAATACTATTAAGTTATTGAAAGAAGAATTGGCTGCAAAAGATGATGAAATAGCTAAATTGAAGATGATGTTAGCTAAACTCGATTTTAATTGAAATTGTACTTATTTATAGAATTATTTTTAAGACTTGAGTGATTTTAAATATAATTGATTTATCATAATACCGAGTGATTTAATTTATTTAAAACTGATATAAACATCAATTTACCCAAATTTTTTTGAAGCTGGATTTTTTTTTATAAACTAAGACATCAACTCTTACCAACGCCAAGCAGTAATGTTAAGGGCATGTGAGATTGTCAGACTTCCGAAGATGCAAGTGATAGGGCGAAGTGAGGTAGATGAGGAAAGCTGATCCCACCACCATGTGGAATGAATAGCTAGCTTCTAAGAGAGAAGTTAATATAGTCCCTTCTCCCTAGAACCCTCTCCCCAGTTGCTATAAATCTAAAAGCGTTCTACGAGCGCCACTCAAAGAACTTAATACCTACTCTTTTTATTGATATGTGACTTAGGTATTCCATCATCATCATCAATAACCTTTAACAGTCCACTGCTAGACATAAGCCCTCTTCGTAGAAATAATGTGTGTGGTGACGGATTAAGAATACAGAGTGTCACCACCCCTATTCATCCCGCAAGTGTCGTAAAAGGCGACTAAGGGACAAACTACGCAAGACAACATCAATGCAAAGAGAAGGAAAACTTGAAACGACCCCTATACCAACCCGTCTGGCCAGCGTGGCAGCCAAAACCTCCTTTCTAAGGAGAGGCCTATGTCCAGCAGTGGACTGTTGAAGGCTGTTGATGATGATTCCAATAATCGTTTATTCAGATCTATCGCCTGGCCTAGTTCACGTAGTACCTAAATTACTATTATGTTCCCCAACATATCTATAGTAGGTGCGCTGCAATTCATTAATAGTACGATTTCCCCACACCCGGAAATTTATTAAACGATAAACCAACTTCTCAGAGTAATTATGAAGATCTTTGCAGGCAGCCTGTCGTATCAACCGATAACGTGCATACCTGTGCAATTGATTAAATAAAACCACTATTAAAATTTCATTACCAAATCTTTATTTACAAAATCTAGCACACATATTATATAAATTATTACCTTAAACTAGCGTTATTTACAGTCTTAATAATTAATTTTACGCGAGTCCGTGCATTCTAGTGCGCGGTTGGCGGGCGAATGCGCTCGGAAGCTTCATTGAAGCCAATAGATGAAGCGCAGATGTATTACAAAATGGCGTCTACTGCATGGATGACGCCGTTCGTCGCGGGAATGTTATGTGTTATCACTTGGGCATTGTTTACTTTGATACGACCTGAAAATATAAATTAGTTATTAATGTGTGTAGTGACGGATTAAAAATAGCGAGTAGGCCTTCAAAGCCGAACCTGTCTGGCCAACGTGGTGTAGTAGGTAGGCCAAAACCTTTTTTGTCAGGACAAGCCTATGCGCAGTAGTGTCTTGATTATGATTATAATTATTAACATTTATTGTTTGTGTTCTGATCAGATCGTTCTGGTCGCAGTGGAATTTGAATCCGACTCTTAATCATGAACTACCCACAATCGCACTGCTGGGCTAGGGACTCCTCTCAGGAAGGTTAAGGCCACACGTCTCTGCGCTGGCCAAGTGCTGGTTGAGGATTGGCTAGACCACGTTTTGTCTACGTAATCTTGCCGTTGGATGTTATTATGCTTGTCATTAGGACCATCCATGTAGACCCTCATTGTATTATGCCACTAACGGTCACCTATCCAGGTACTGACCGTGCCGATGGTGCTTACCCTCGGTGATTGTTTCTAATCACCTAGGGCAACTTGGATATGAACGCCTCATAGCTAGCTTGAATTGTTTAGTTTTAACACTTACCCGAACTCTTCTGAAGCGTCAATGGTTTACTGTCTTCCATAGAATTCCTGAGCTGGTAGTACCTCATACCAGCACTGTATAGAGTACCAGGTAGAACGTGCCTGGCTACCAACGTCTTGGCACCTGCTTTATCGGCAAACCGTTCCAGGTCATCTGCAGATAGGCGAGCGAATGCCGCATCCGTTGGCGCGAATACCGTGTAGGTTTTGCTTTCTGGAATATTCAAAATTTAAAAATATGTTATGAAAAATAGTTAATATCCATAATATTATACTCGTAGATTCGAAAGTAACTCTGTCTGTCTGTCTGTCTGTTACGTTTAGACGGCTAAACCGCTTCACCGATTTCATTATAATTTGACATGCATAAACTTTGATTCTTTACTACGAAAACTGATACGCATGGGCCGAGTCGCGGTCAAACACTAATAATATGATAAAATAATTAATATTACTACACAAAGTTAATATTGGTAGATGACTAAATAGGTTTATGATAGGTAATGTAATGCAAGTTTTTAATAAATGGATATTGAGAAAAATAGACCCCTTAACACAGAAGAACCTAACCCTTTGATATCTAATGTTGGACAAAAGTTTCTTTGTCAAGCCTGTGCCCACTAAAGAGAGCAAAAAAAATAAAGGACAACTCCCTCATTAGAAATATATTTTGTATCGCGGTTGGAATGGACAACGAACAACGGGCTTAAACAGTAATTTGTGGAACACCCAAAGCATCAAAAAAACATCCACATCATCGCCTACCGGTAGCGATCCCAATATACTGGAGAGCCTCTATTGTAACGTTGGGCTGAAAAAAGACCGTGAAGCGTCAATCAGTTGCTTTGCAACTAGTTTACATGTTTTAAAATGTCTGTAAGAAAGTAGGGATCTGCCTGTGTAATATAATAAGGTCTTATGGTGGACGATTCAAATTTGACGACAGTACCAACCACTGCGAAGATAAACAAACACATAGTATGATATTCAGTTACGCAATGCCTTTAAAAATATTATATAACGTGAAAGTTTACTCACACTCTATTTAACATTTGACATTTATAATCAACTTCAAAAAAAAGATGGTACTCGATCGGGTTTATAAGGGATTCTTTTACTTCGTAACATTGGTTTGAAAGGGGGAGAGGGACAAGGAATAAATGTTTTCAGTAGTAGTTTCTTATTGTATGTTACCAGCAAGTGTATCTGCAAAGCCGCTGGCCTGGATTGCCTTCAGGAACGTGGTGAAACGTCTGTCTCTGTCCGCCTGCAGGGTTTGTACCAAGTCTCCGACAGGCAGCGGGAACATCACTCGGTCTACTGCATGCGCTATACCCTGTCGATAAAAACATTTATTTAGATGATTAATGAAATTTGTACTGAAGCGAGAATTTGAAGAGTAAGTAGATAGATAGATAACTCTTTATTTGCACACTAAATCACAGAGTCGCACAGAGAGAGTCAAATATAGAGTGTACAAAGGGCGGCCTTATTGCTAAAAGCAATTTCTTCCAGGCAACAGGCAAAAGTACATATTTTATAGTATTAAAATTTAAAAGGAATTAAAAAAAGGGATTTTTATATAATATTTAGAGGTTTGTAAACCTTGTCGTTAGTGATCGTTACTCGATTTGTCACGAGGTTCAGTCTTAGGGTATAATTTATTTGAAAAGTTTATAATAAATAAATAAATATTTTAGACATCTTACACACAACGCCACCTAGTTTCAAACTAAGTTGCACTATAAAAGATAGATAGACTGATATAAAAGTTAATTACACACCTTTCTTATGTGTATATACCTCTACATATTATACACCCAATCTCCTCAAAAAATATATCTGTAAGTCGTACAAACATTATGTTCGATCCAGGATTTGAACCCGAGACAGCTGGTTCTTGAAATCACAGCAGTCGCATCACACTTCCACTGCGCCACCAAGGCAGTTGAATGAATACTAGCTGACCCACCCAACTTTGTCTGCGTGTCTCAAAATAATTAAATTCCGTATTTACATTTAATCGCAACGTGATGTTAAGAAGCTTGTAGCCCTCTAGGCTTTTCTGAAGTAAAATAATTTTACAGAAAAAAATCATAATCCTATTTAATTACGTACTATGTTACCCATACACTATCACAACGCGTATCATAAATAAGCATCAAGTTTAACTTTATATTGAAAAAATGCACTCAAAAACACGAATTAATCGTTGATTCAAAAACACGATGACAAATATGTCAAAACGGGCTTCTTATTTTGTGACGACTATAGTTTAAAGTATGTTTTGTACAATTTTAACTATAGTATGTTCTGTGCAATTTTGATTCAGGCGGGTGCCTGTGAGAAGTACGAGTATACGAGTAGGTAAAATTAATAACGAGCGCTAAAATATCTATTTTGGTTTAAGTTGGCCTGGTGGTTTAAGTGGTCGCCACGCCACTTTCTACTGCGCTAAGTGTCGTGGGTTCAAATCCCACGTGGGACAACACTTTGTGTGATTCACAAATTCTCGTTCTGAGTGGGTGTTCTTTGTGTTCGTTGCATGTATGTTTGTAAAGTCCCCCGCGACACAGAATGTATGTTTTTAATGCAGTTGTCTTTTTAAGAGAAAGAGATAGTTAATCATTGGGTATCAATGTCTGCGTCAATAACTTCTAAATTGAAGAATAAAAGAAAAAAAAAACTTTTTTCAAATTCAGAAATCTATAATTGCGATTAACACAATGTACCGGTTAAAGATATGCAAATATATTTTTTAAATATTGTTAGCATATCGACAACTCTGGAAAGATAGGTAAACCACACACTAATGTTACCAGCAAAAAAATAATATTATAATGCAACTATAATGCTAAATGCGTGTGCGTAAATATGACTTTCACAACAGCAGTTTGATATCCAGATCACTAGATATCTTTCACTTATTTCTAATGAAATGATGTAGATTTTTTTTAAGATTAATCATACTTAATTTAGTAATATGTTCAATATGTTATCTTACGAAAAAGAACTAGTGCGGAACTAAGTTAATTAAGTTGTGTTGAATATGTAAAACTCTAATCAAACACTTTATAATTAGACTTTTTATTTATGGCTAATGGCTTCTTAGGGTTCCGTAGTTCAAGACCGGAAACCCTTATTGATTCATCATGTCTCTCCGTCAATACAATAAAACTACCAAAAATATTTTAATTTAGGCTACCTCCCCTATACGTAAAGTGGGGATGCTATTTTTCTCGCGTCTACCTCATCGTGTTCACGTCATCCCGTCATCATTAGATAGGCTGTTTGCGAGTTAATCAACTTTAAGGATCCTTTTTTTTTAAAACATTGCCCCCCAGCACCCTCTAGAAGCTTAACAGCTTGCTCAAGAAATCTGGAAAAAAATCAATATAGTACTCCTTATATTTAAGTTTAAAGGAAAACTATAGCGATTTTGATAAGTTTTTTTTTGTTATTTGAGTTATAGGGACATAACTTGTAAAATTTACTCACTTTTATAACTTCGTACAAAAATAAATAAATACTAAGTAAACATAACAATTATCTATTGGACACGATTTTAAATCTACCTACGATTATAGGTGACTACGGAACCCTATTCTATGCATGGCCTGACACGTACTTGGCCATTTTTTATCTGTGATACATGTAATAAATTATTCTACGTTGAAAGCGAGTACGTAGTACTTAAATATTCTTACTCACTTTACTCAGTCGAGCCAAAGTGGCTGCCTAAACCAAAGCTTCGCTTCTAAGGAGAGACATGTATCCAGTAGGAGAATTTGAAAGACTGTTGATGAGGTATATTTGCATTTATCTTTCTAAAAGTAATAATTATTCGGGTAAACATAGAATATTAAACTTAATCAGGCAGTAGACATCTAAGACTCATGAGGAACACTTGTCTACTTAATCTCCTAAAATCTTTATATATTTAATCCCCTGTTCGTGTGTTTGTAACTCAACTCCTTCTGACTGCCTTTGAACTGACAGATTTTGATGAAATTTTTTTGTGTGTTCCAGTGGGTCCGATAGTTGTTTAGTTTTGCAATTGGACCCGGTAGGTGGCAGTGATCCAGTTCTGGGATTTCAAAATTAGGCGGTACGAAGTTCACCGGGTCAGTAAAACATTTAAAAACTGAACACGTCACGAAAGTACAAGACGCAAAATAAAAAAAACAACATAGTTAATACCTGCGGTATATGAATATCCTTCTTTTCATCCAGGACTCTAGCTCCGTTGATGGTGGTGACGCGCACCTCATTCCATTCTGCGTCATGTAGATCGTACTGGTTGACCCTAAGCTGCGTGCCTGCTAGCGAAACTCCTGTCATTTCGTCCTGAAGGGATGCCACATCAAATGCACCAGGTATCACGTGGTGCAAAAGGAGCTGAAATAGTAGTATAATAATAATAATTCGCATCATTGTACACCAGACAACTTAACATGGAACTTAAAGCTCATCTCACGCGGATCAGGCGATCTCTTACAGGCAACCATTGGATGGAAATGAAGCAAATGTATAGGGTAGTGTCCTTAGTAGGGTACTAAAATTAACATTAAACCATGGAAAGACTTTGAAATAGGAATCTAAAGTGCCAAAAATAATGTAGTAGATTATTATAGAAATAAATTAAGTAAAAGTTTCAAAAATCTATGACTACTTACACCGCTCAGCAGCCTTGGATTGTCTCGGAATTTCTCTTCAGCCTTATCAGGACCTCCAAGCTGGACCAAGAGGGTCCTAAACGCCTTGTCAGTTGGAACGAAAATAGTGTACGGACCGGTCTCATTTAAAATGGTGTCTAAGCCCGACTGGCGCAAATATTTTGCTGTTGCAAAAAGCCCATTGTCTTTCAAAATATCCACGAGCCCAGGAGTCGTTGAATGAGCTTGTCTTCCAGTGCCACTGGCTTCATTGAGGCTAGGAGCAATGGTACTGGATCCAATTACGACTAAATCTTTCTCGGACGAACGGTAAGGGGTGGTATTATAAATCGGCGATAAAGTAGAACTAGAATAACTTATTCTAGGACTCTGGCTGATGCTATTTCTAGAAGTGAATTCAACGGCTGGTGTACTTGATTTTGTAATGTACCGTTCAGTGCTACTCGTCCCAATTGTTGATGGGAAGTGACTCTGAGTCTGAGCTTGTGTGCTTCGGGTGGAGTGAAAAGAGCTTTGATAGGTCGGCGCTACTGTTGCATGTGTCACTGGAATAGTATGGCCAGTAGTACCGTGGTTAGTGGTACTGACGAAAGTTGAGTAGCTTGGAGGTACATGGGAAGAGGCAGCAATAAAATCTGTTGCTTCAGTTGTTGGTCGGGAAGTAGTTGATCCGTAAATTGCATTTGAAATCTTCGTTTGTCCAGGCAATTGAATCTCACCGTTCTTTATTTTATTCAAAATATTTTCGACTTCAGGACCTTCCTCAGTTTGTTGGCCGTTAGCTTTAACACCCTTTACCTTGAAGGATCCGTCATCTTGTTCTTCCAAGAAAACAAAAGTGACTTTTTTCTTGTTATGGATTTCATTTGGTGCTTTCACTTCCTCTAATTTACCGTTTTCAGCTTGTTTGATAAGCTCGAAGTTTGCCCCAGGTGGTAGAATCCCTTTTGTTAAATCTTCAATTGAAACGCGAGATTCTTTCTGTTGCTCAAGATGAGCCGCAGCCATAATTTGAGCTAAGTTTGCACTATCAGCTGATATTGCGCCTTGAGGAATTAAATTGGGATTCGTCGTCCTAATAACTTCAAATTTTTGTCCATTAAGAGATATTTCTCTAGATGTGAAATTTTTCTCGGAGAAATCTTCAGGATTTTCAGCGAGAGCAACTTGGAGTTGTTTCAAAATATCTGGTTTTTTCAGTAACTCGGCACTCTTGGCTCGCAAATTTTCATCAAAACCCTTGGTTTCACTTTCTTGCAATAGGTTTTTAATGTCATTGTAAAGTTTTCGCTTATCTCTGTCCTGAGGAACATTCCTACTTTTCGTCTTTGGTCTAGGTCTGTACCTGGGTGTAGGTGGTGATGGTGGCGGTGGTGGAGTTGTAGTTGTCGTCGTAGTGGTTGTGGTTGTCGTTGTTGTTGATGTAGGATGATCTTTTTCATACAACTCAATAGCCTTTTTGAATAAATTGGTCTCATGTGGTAAAATTGGTCTTCGCCTTTCTACGTTTCCTCTCCAATAGTTTGTGTAGGATTCCGTAGTCGAATAATTCGGGATCGATTTAGTAGCTTGCTTTTTAACGAATTCTTCGTGTAATTTCTCCACTTTCTCTTGCTGTTTTTGCTGTTGTTTCTGTACGAACTCCTGATGCTTTTGAATAATGCGTGCCCTCTCTTGAAGTTCTTTTAATTTTTCTAAATTCTCCTTAGATTGTTGCTCTAACAGATCGTCAATTTGGGATGACTGGCCATTGGAGAAAATAGGAGCTTGGCCTAAAGATGGTTGGAATGGGAGATGTGCGTGGTGATTAAAATTTTGAGGGCCTAGATTAGGTGCAGGCTGAATGGTTATAGGATTTGGATGACTAAAGATGGGTTGATTAATAGGTTGGTTGATAGGTTGACCTTGTGTTGAAACAGTGGGTAAGAAAGCTTGTTGTGTAGGTCTCTGTGTAAAACTGATAGGACTTGAAGGGATGTTAGTTTGAAAAGTAGGTGCATTTTGCTGTATAGGTATTCCATTTTGGAAGGTTGGGTGCGTTGGTAAAGACGAAGGCAGTAAATTTTGTGATTGCTGTTGCTGTATTTGTCTTAAATCTTGTTGTGGCTGGAAGCCATTTGGGAACACACTTGGGTTGACACTTGGTTGTGGATTGAATTGAAAACTACTTTGTGTTGGCAAGTTATTGTTTTGAAGCGGCAAGTTGTTGATAGGTGGTATGTTGTTGTTGAACTGCGGGACGTATTGCTGCTGTGGTTGTTGAGAGAAGATTGATTGTTGAAATGGGACGTTCGGTGGGGGACTGGTGATAGCTGCAGGTAAAGGTGGGAAGTTTTGAAGAGGAGAGCTTAGCCCGAATCTAGTTTGGTGCTCGTTAAACCCGGGGTGCGATAGCGAGGCCTGTCTTCGTCTGTCGAAGTCATTCTCTACCTGAAACAGAGAAACATATTAATTAGCCAAATAATTTGTGATCACAACAGTCGTATACACTACCACTGCGCCACCGAGGCCATCTCGAATAAACATAATTCACACTACAGAAAGTAATGGGCTTTTCAACAAAAACTTCGTTTTCTAAAACAAAATAAAATAAAGAATTTAGATGAAAATGATTCAAATTTTTGCGTGCGTTACCCCAGCAAAAAAACAAAAAAAATTGGGCCTTAGAGAGATGAGAGTATAACAGAAAATTAGTGTGTTCTGAGGTGTAATTTGTTACAAATAGTTTAAAAGTTATTCGACAAAAACACTTTTTGCTGGAGTAACGTTTCAAACGTTACCCCAGCAAAAAAAAATTTTTTTAAACGTTTCAGACCCAAACGAAATACATGAATACATAGCTTTTGTTCCGTATTAAATGTTAGCAAACAGCAAAATTTGTGTGAGCTGTGGTTCTTAAGTTATTGACTATTTTGTTGGGCAATATTTCGGTCTTGTCTAGAACTTGAAAATATCAGAACGTGTAACCCCTAGCCCCGGTAAAGGGGGGTTTAGTCGGCCCTAGCCCTACCAGGGGGAATCACCTCACCGGCGCGCAGTCAGTAGAACTATGAGAAATCCCAGGGCGCCTTTCACTAGTAGAATTTAGTTATGAAAAATAAACAAGCTAAGAGAATGCCAGACAAAGGCCTATGTGTGCATATGTCGATGTGGGCGGTCGGGGAATTCTTCAAGGAAAACACTTGTTTCGGTCTCACATATACATCTATTCTATTTAAAATTTACAATATTGTTAATTCTAACTTATTACATCATTATTAGTCATATTAGATTACTTATATTTATTACAGTTGCTAAAACAAAAAAGAGGGTCAACACATAAAAAAGTTCCTGACTGAAGCTTCCCTGGTCCGACGAGGGCTCGACCGGGATGTGAGGGCGTCAAAGGGGAGCTCACGGCCACCCGGACGCATCTCTCGGGGATCCCTCATCTCGTGCGATTTAAAGTACACGCACCGGCGAACAAAAGAGAAGGGTATATGTATAATTATAAATTAATTGAACTCAATGCGCGACCCAGCAACTGCTCATGAAATGATCGGCGCTGTGTGGCTACCACCTATGGCACTCGCTGGTATCTGGCAGTGGAGTCTCAAATGAGAAGAGGGGCTTTTCTTGCAATCTCCAGGTATTCCTGGCGAGGATTATAGAAAACTATACCAAGCGAAGCGACCCTGTGAAAAAGATTATATTCTAAGATACACGTCCAGAACACACGATAAGGCCGAGATACAGTTTACAGATATAATATATTAACTCACCACAAGTTGCGGGCACTATATAAAAATCAATCTTCACAAGTAACTAACAACAGCAAAACTTAGTTCAAGATATAACACAATAAGAGAAATGAAATTTCTATGAGTGAGACCGGCTTTATATATCCCATTTCAAGGTCTATAGGATATAACGAACCTACCCCCTTACAAAACAAGATAAACATCACGCCATTTTCAGAGACAACTAGAATAAAAAATATTTAATACCTAGTCTATGATTAAAATCGATTTGAACCCGACATGAGCGCCACCCCGTGCCTAGTTGGAGAAAATAGGACGCCTTGCGGAAGTTAATAGGCGATGGAGTAGTCATTGTTGCCCAAAGATGGCGCTAATAGCAAGATCGCATCTGTGGGATTCAATTAATTTTGTTTTATTCGAACAAAGCAAAAAAAGGTGTTACAAACGCAGAAGTTTGAAAAAAATACCATCGATAGACCTTCTTTTGCTTAAATTTGTTTAATCATTCGTTTTCAAATTGTTTGATGAACAGCGATGTAATTAAATGATTTTGAAAATTAGAAAAAAACTGTTTTGCTAGGAAACCAGTATACTTACAATCAAATAAAAAGCTGTAACATGTAGCCATGGTTTACATTTATAATGACTGTAAATCTGGATTAAATAACTTTATGCAATATGAAGATATAAGTAAATATTATTAATTTATATATTTGTAATGGTATATTTAAGTCATCGAATACGCAGTTCCTATTAAACAAGGAAACATGGCAAACTCTAACAAATTTAAATATATCATCAACAAACAAGCCTGTGAATTTCAGCTATCAATTACGAATATTATAAAAGTTATATGTAAAACAAGAATGTAACAACATTGTCCTATAGCGCGAGCAAAATTAAAAGGTTACGTTAAAGCGACCGCGCCATACATTTAAATATCTTCGTAAATTAACGGCTTAGTATCTGGTATTTTGTACAGTCAACAGATTTAAAAACTAATGACTAATAAAATTTAAGCAAATAAAGGTCTATCGATGTTATTTTTTTCAAACTTCTGCGTTCAGCCATTTTCAAGTTCTAGACAAGTCCAAAATATTGCACCAACAAAATTGACAATAACTTAAGAACCACAGCTCACACAAATTTTGCTGTTTGCTAACATTTAATACCGAACAAAAGCTATGTATTCATGTATTTCGTTTGGGTCTGAAACGTTTAAAATTTTTTTTTTTTTGCTGGGGTAACGTTTGAAACGTTACTCCAGCAAAAAGTGTTTTTGTCGATTAACTTTTAAACTACTACATGCACAAATTTTGCTATTTGTAACAAATTACTCCTTAGAACACACTAATTTTCTGTTATACTCTCATCTCTCTAAGGACCAATTTTTTTTTGCTTTTTTGCTATGGTAACGCACGTCAAATTTTTATCGTATTACGAAGAGAAAATTTTGGCAATTATGAATGAAAAATGATATATAACAGATTTATTTATTACTTTTTGGCAAAATGGCGGGTCTATTTAGTTAATTACATCACGGATTTTGAATATTAAGGCTGTAATCGACTCGATTGGCTCCGTATCGACTCTGCCCTTAACATAGCCTCACAAAAAATAATCCAGTGGTGTTAAATTTGTCAAACCACATGTCAGTCAGTGATATCCATGTCATCATTATTAGTCCAAAACTGAGTTGTTAACATCTCGCGATAGCGTGATCCATTGATCGTTACCGCATTTCCAGCTTCATCTTAGAAAAAAAAATGGCCCAACCACGCCTCCAGACCAGATAGTGCACTATACAGTGACACGTTGAGAATGCAAATGCTTATCAATCATTGAATGCTCTTGGATTTTCCAAAGCCCGAATGCAGCAATTTCGATTGTTGACGACTGGAAATGAGGTAACAGTCAATGGATCATGCTATCACTAGATGTTAACGACTCGAATATCATTTGACATGTGGTTTCAATAGGACGGTGCCATAAATTTGAATCATCTTCATAAAAATTCTTTGTTTTATTTTATTTTAGAAAACAAAGCTCTTGTTAAAAAAAATGTTATTTACTTAATTACTACCAGCGACATTTAGAAACAGTTTAGAAGAATCTTGTGTTGAGTAACTGGTGTGAATAGTTGCAGAAATTAAATCGTCATATTATGCATGGAAAGTAAGCTGTTTTACGAAATTGAATAGCAACTTGTCTCTGGTTGAGCCTCTTGCTGTGATATGAGAAATTTCTTATCTATGCTCGCAGAATTAAATGTAGAATAGGCGTTATTGTCATTATTTATGATTCATGCAAACAGCCGTTATGCAAATTTAATAGCTTATCCATTGTTTTTAAAGGTTTACGCAATGCTTATTGTATGTTTAATATGTGTAAATTAAGTAATATTAATTCTTTTCAAGTTGTTGGGAACATTTAAAAAAGAAATTACAAATGTTAGTGGTTGGAAATAATGCGCTAAACTAGAATTAAATAAATTAAAATCATTAAAGAGCCTCACTGTCATGATGAGCTATATTATGCAATGTTTTGTTGGCACCGAGGGATTTTCGTAACTTACAGAGGGGTAGCTCGCTCGTGAAGCGCCCATGTGCAATTATTACTGTAGCGCAGGTTCATTCAAAGTGCCCCTACAGGCTTCATGGCGCCCCTAAACAGCGCTGCCGCCATAGACATCGCACACCCTGCACTATAGGTAAGGACGCCCCTTTTAACTAACAAGCAACCGCTCTACAAAAACTGAGAAGAAGCAACGTAACAACGCTGTTTCTGACGGCCCCTGTGTATTGAAGGAGTCCGCGTGTCTTATGCCATGAGATGATGTTGCTGCAGTCTAAAAAAACGTTCTAAATCTAACTAGGTTTTCGGAAATTTTACCTTATTGTAATTCCGTCCTCATTTCTAACGTAGATGTCTATTGGTTAGGTGTTTTGATGCCAATAACCCACTTTGCTGAGGTCCTGAGGAAATGATGACCCGTGGGAATTCCATATGAAAGTAAGGAAACTACTCTAAATAATTATACTTAACTAATGTGAATTAAATGGCGCGTCAATTTACAATATGGAGTAGGAGCTCAAGAATGCACTTTCTTGTCACCCAAGCGTCACGGACAGAAGCATCTGAGCGAGATGCCTAACTGTACGAATGCATGAATGCTCCGTTAGGAAAAGTACTCGCAAATTATGACTATCAGGAAGTTTTACTATGGTTCTGTTGATTGTGTATGTACCTATATTGTGAAGAAGAGAAAGGTGTATACACCCTCCTCACAAATTGTATATTTATCTTTCTATAGAAAGATAAATATACAATTGAGAATATAGGTCACCTGAACTTAAGCGATTTATAAATGACAACTATTTGAGAGGGAAGTCTTCGGTTGAATCGCGTGTTAAATTTGCAAAGAAATACAGAATTCCATATATTAAATAGATACATTGTATCAACATTTAACTATGTTAAAACTTGGAGAATGATGATAATGTAGTATTTCTATCCGATTTCGACCTCGGCGGCCAGGCCATCAACCAAATTACGGTTCACAAGTGTGGAGCAAATACAAGAATCTTAAAAAGTATAAAATAATGTCGCTCCGACCGCCTAATGTCTGTTCACTTAGATCTTAACTAACGGATTTTGATACGTTTTCAGTAACAGATAGAGTGATTCAAGATGAAGATTCAAAGGTGAAAGAGTAAGAGACTTTTTAATTTTATTTTTGTTGGTCTAGTGGTTAGTGTTTGCGGCTGTTGATCAAGAGGTCTCGGGTTCGATTCCCGGATCGAACCAAATATTATTTGTGTGATTCACAAATATTTGTTTCAGAGTCTGGATGTTTTCTATGTATAACGTATATGGATTTAAAAAAAAAAAGTATGTTTATGTATTTATATGTATAAGTTGTCTAGTACTCATAATACAAGCTCGACTTAGCTTGGGGCTAGATGATTTATTACCATTTATTGAGGTAAACAAACAATGACACAATAATATAATTATCAAATGGTTTATAAAATAAATGTAGCAATTGTGACACCAGTGGAATTTACAACATATTAGTAAACATATTTATAATTGGGTCCTAAAAGAAGCGGTAAGTGCGCGTTAGGCGATTCACACACTGCGCCGCGCTCCGTCGCGTAGCGCGGAGTGGTAAATATTAATATTGTATGCAAGTACATCGATTAGTATAGAAAACACGCCAGGTCCAACGAGCGCGTGAGCGCGTGCGGCTAGCAGCTTCGGGATTGGCTGCCCGCGCCTACGCGCGTGTTCGCGTCACCAGTGTGTGAATCGCTACGTAAAATTAATTTAATTTCACATCATCATCATATCATTTAAAATGCAAAAAAATAATAAAAAAAAAGAAAATACATAAAACTCAAATAATAAAGCAAAAAAAAAACATAAATTAGAGCAATGCTAGTCTCTCTGACAAAAATCTCTTCCATTTTTATAATATTCACCTCCTTTTCCAATGGGTTTCATCACTTTCATCCTACTACAATTTATGTTCACTTTTTATTATTTTAAGACGCTTCATCATCATCATCAGCCTATCTCAGTCCACTGCTGGACATAGGCTTCTCCCATTGCACACTTTGATCGATTTTGTGCTTCTCGCATCCAGCTCCTGCCAGCCATCTTGCGCAAATCATCACTCCACCTGGCCTGTGGGCGTCCTACACTAAGTTTGCCGAGACGCGGTCTCCACTCCAGAACTCTTCTACCCCAACGGTCATCAGTTCTGCGGCTAATATGGCCAGCCCACTGCCACTTCAGCTTGCTAATCCGGTGGGCTATGTCGATGACTTTTGTTCTCTGACGGATAACTTCATTCCTGATACGATCCATCAGAGAAACGCCGAGCATAGCCCTTTCCATTGCACGCTGAGCAACTTTGAGCTTGTAGACCAACCGCACCGTAAGTGTCCACGTTTCGGCTCCGTATGTAATGACAGGTAGGACGCACTGGTTAAAAACTTTCGTTTTTAGGCACTGTGGGATCGACGACGAGAAGACTCGACGTAACTTTCCAAATGCCGCCCAACCCAGCTGAATTCTTCTATTCACCTCGTCCTCGAGGTTATTCCTACCCAACTGCAATGTCTGCCCAAGTTAGACATATTTTTGAACAACCTCGAGAGCGGTACCGTGTATTGCAATCGGTTCCGGTTGTACATGTTGATTGAACATGACCTTGGTTTTATCCAAGTTCATCCGTAGGCCGATGCGCATAGAAGAATCTGCTAGTTTTTTGAATATTTCACATAAAATTTGAATATTTCACATAAAATGTGAAAAAAGTGCAAATACAAAAGTTGTAGATCTTTTTATTACCTACAACGTTGCCTTTAATTTTTTTTTCATAGGATTTGTAGTTTAGCCAGAAATCGACATAAACCGTTTTTATCCTGAAACCTCCCCCCTACCCCTTCCCGACCTCAGATCGCCCGTTAATTATTTTTCCTTCCATTTTTATAATATTTACCTCCTTTTCCAATGGGTTTTATCACTTTCATCCTACTACAATTTATGTTCACTTTTTATTATTTTAAGACGCTTCTACCCTGGTCTATTATGTCAGTTTTACATGTAATAGGTATATACTTATACTATCGACTATTGTTATCGAAACAAAAATACTGTGTTTATGTCACAGATTACTAACTAAGTATAAGATATAAAGAACTGCTATCATTTTAATACTCAGTTTGGTTTTTTTTATACGCCGATGACCATAGATTTAAAGAAAAAACTAAAATAGTAACATATTTATATCCAGGAATATATCATATTTTTTTGTTAATTAGTCCTTGCTGCATACACATATATTTACACACAATTTAAATTAATAAAATGTAAATTGAAGTTTTTGCCCAGATAAAGGGCATTTATTCGGCATTTACGGGCATTTATCGGGCGCTTATTCAATGTGCCCAATCCGCCCGGGCAGAAACCCATCTCTAGTCTGGACGCGTCGCCATTATATCAAAAACACTTAATATATACACATAATACATGCATTTTAGAGTAAAGGAAATCTTTATATTTCAAAGATGGCCGTGCAAAGTTGTGCCGGTTTGCTAGGATAGTAATAAACTAAGAACATTGTATATAAACACATTTCTTTTAAGAATACTTTCCAGCAGTATTAAAACTGCGGTACTAACTGCAGCTACTAACTAAAAATACTTTCCAGCAGTATTGACACTGCGGCACTAACTGTAGTTGCTATCTAAAAACCATTAAGTAATATTCCCAAACATTTCTACGGAACCCTTCGCCACCGAAACCAATTCCAATTTCACGGTAAACCTACAAATACGTTTAATGCCTCATAAAACCATACACTCATCATTATCATATTAAAAATCATTTATGAAAGTTCAGACGTACACATTATGAGAGGCTCACAGTTGAATGGGAGGAGAAAATGATTACACAACAACGAGTAACAACACGGGTCGGCAAACTTTGGCTCGTGTGAATAAATATTATCTAAGACTTTTTTTACTATGTTTGATGTGTTATCTGTGCCGTCGGTAAAGGTTTGAACTTGCTAAAAAGATTATGAATAGTTTCTCTGTAAATACTTGAAGAAGTTTCTTTGTATCCATTTTTACGCGAATACTGTGAAGCTTAGAGGGAAAGGGATATTTATGGAAATAATTTTGGCAGTCTATATATGTTTATATGTTCCACGGTGGTGGCCAAACTGCTGCACCGATCTTTTACTGAATGGCATACGCTATTTATATTTTGAAAAGCCTCGTTATCAGTTAGCGTATGCGATTGCTGATCGCTAGTCTCGGATTCGAATGCTGGGTCGAGTTGTTGTTGTGTTTTTCTTAAAAAATTTTTTTAATAGAGCCCGGAGTATGGAAAATGGTAGTCTCCACGACCCTGCATCGGAGAGCGGGTTAAGCTTTCGCACGCGGTTGTCATTAACGTCTGAATGGTTACTTGTTTTTGACTATCTCGTTGTCGCAGTGGTAGCGCATGCGACTGCCGTGCTTGAGGTTTCGGGTTCGATTTCCAGGTCGGACAAAATGTTTGCATGATCCATAAATATTTGTTTCGGAGTCTGGGTGTTTTCCAAAAACAAAAGTATTTTAATGTATTTATATGATACACACACACTATCCATAACACAAGCTCTGATTAGTTTGGGACTAGTTGACGTTGTATATAAGGTGTCCGAAATATTTATTTATTATTTATTAATATAAGTGAACTATATTTGGTATACATTGAAGGTTTATGCTTAATGACTGTTATCCTATGATAACAATCAGGACTGCTTAACGTGACCTTCGAATCATGGAGACGTTTACGGTATCATGACACTAACGGTCACCCATCCAGATACTGACCTCGCCGTCGTTGCTTACCCTCGAACTATGAGCTCCTCTTATGCTATGCTATACATTTTATGCCTACCAGTAAGACTCGGTCTTGACATACTTTTTTGTTATGGACACGGAGAATGCACACGAGTACACTTGACCATTAAAAAAATATAAAAAATAGAAGTTAATTCTAATAAAATAATTATAAAAAATAAGTGAAATCATATCATCTAAAACTAACACTTTATATTTAACGCCTTACACCTAATTATTCTTTTAAATCATAGTTTATAACCCGCTTTCAGTTTTATTAAATTAATATAATTTGGTTCAAAGTCCAAAAAGAAACAAAAAGATAGACTTGGTGTTTACTAAGCTACAAATACGGATACTAAAAATCTAGACTATTGCCACTCCTATTCATCCCGTGGGTGTCGCAAGAGCCGACTAAGAGATCAAACTCTAGAGGTACATTTTTGCAAAGAGAATGAAATCTCGAAACCAACCCGTGTGGCCAGCGTGGTACAGACAGGTACATCACTGCAATAAGAAGGTAATCTTGAAACCAACTCATCTGGTCTGCGTGATATACTAGCGCTATTTTTTATATTTAAGCCCACCAAAGTGACTCTACTCTGCCTGATGGAAAGCATGGGTAGAATCCAGGTGTAGGGGTCACCATCTTACAGCAATGCAGCTTGGTGACCTATAACATGGCGGCCTAGTCAGATAATTCTGCATCATTCTCCCAGCCTCCGGAGGCCGGGAAAATGATACAGAATGATTCTGACCACCTCCGGTCTCACACTAACCAACGAAACAGCAAGAGTGCTGTCATTATTAGGATGGTCTTCTGTGTGAGAGTAGTATTGCTTCGGTCGAGCGTGAAATCAGCATGGCTCCACTACCATGCACTCCACTAAGATGCATGTCTAGTAGTGAACTATTAGGTGTTGATATAACTTGAATCTTAATTACAGTCACATGTTAGATCACCAACGCGACGTGCGCTTCGAATACGTGTTTGCGTATGTCGTCATTTCGGAGAAATTGCGTCTTGTCTCTTATTTGCATTGATGATGGACACTTGCACTTTTTAAATACATAGTTACGCGTTTACGGTTTCTTTGAGCGTTTATCTTTTATTGCCAATTCACTGAGATTTTCAGAGTTTACACAACATGAATCTGTTCCTTAATCCGTGTCGTGAAAGGCGACTAAGGGATAAACTACGCGAGACAACTTCAATGCAAAGAGAAGGAAAACTTGAAACCAACCCAATAGAAATCCGTCTGGCCAGCGTGGTATAGTAGGCCAAAACCTCCTTTTTAAGGCCTATGTCCAGCAGTGGACTGTTAAAGGCTGTTGATGATGAATGATGATGAATCTGTTCCTGTAATTCTCCGGAGAATTAATATGACTGAGTAAAACTATTGTTTAAAGGCTGTTGATGATGAATGATGATGAATCTGTTCCTGTAATCCTCCGGAGAATTAATATGACTGAGTAAAACTATTGTATAACCGACTGAAATATGATTTTGGGCTATAAATTAGTTCCCTGACCTGATGATCTATTTCCCAGTCCCGCAGTTATTGTTGTAGCAAAGCTAGTTTTAAAGAAATAGCCTAAGTTACTCCTTCTGTCATCAGCTATCTCTTGAAAATCTCATCAAAATCAGTCCAGCTGATTTAGAGATTGGCCAAAAAAACACGAATTACTGACAGTCGTGTTAGGTACGGTAAATAATAAACCATCATAATATGCATTTAGTCAAAAGCTGTTAATTTCAAATAAAAAAAAAACATGCACATAAATTTTATTTATTTGTGTAATTTGAGTAAACTAGATGTAGATATAGATTTGATATAAAACATAGACAATCTAAAACTTTTTTATAGTTGATTGGCGGCTACACCTTTTATACATAACTTTCGCTTCATTAAAATTAAACTATACTGCAGACGAGAATGACAAACTCAGATGCCATGTGAATGACAATGGTGTGTGGTTTCCACAAAATGAAGAAAGTTCACTTTCCGTCGTCTGCCTTTATAATACGATACCTCACATGCATACAGACTCTAAAATTTTGCAGTGAAGTCTTTATACGATAAATATTCTTATGAATGACAAGCTTGGCTGAACACGTTTGCGTCCTTTGCCGCTTTTAATTTCTGGTAGTAGAGACATTATTTAGTTTGTTTTTGGTAAAATCTACTTTTACGTACAAAGAGGATATAATGAAACTACGTTTTACGTTTCTACGTTTTGTTACGTATAAATGTCAAATTAAAACTAAACTCATACCCAAGTGATTACCGGTCAGTACCTAGATCGGTTACCGTTTGAGGCATGATATGTTGTGATTGTGAGTGTTGCCGTTATTCGGAGGTCTCGTTAAGCAGTCAGTCCCGGTTGTTATCATAAGATATCAGCCGTGAAGCTTAGTTGGAGGCCTTCGGGTGGAGATTTATTAAACGAACGTTTACTACCAAAATCATTTTTTGTTTTAAGCGATAGATTAAAGCGCGCTGTTTTATACACAATTAACACATCACAATCATATAGAAGTGGCAAATAATGTCAATTAGATAGTAACTTTCTCTGTTACACGTCCACGGCTAAACCCTTGCACTTGATTTAATGTGTCATAGAAATACTTTGATTTTTAGGAATGACATAGGTTACTTTTGAACGCGAAAGCCGACATACACGCAGGCGGATCCGCGGGCGAAAACTAGTTTAACATAAATAGAAAATTTTATTAATAAACTTGCCAATTTTATATAATAAACAGTTGGTTTAAAATCCAGTATGTTAGGAAGACACTACTTTCACTGTGAACGAGTCTGGTGAGCTTTCTGTTTCGTATTGTGTGAGGTCGCCGACACGTCAGGAGGCGAGCAAATTACGTAAATTACGTAACTGTACGCAACTTTAAATCCGTTTGTTTATTTTTTTTTCTTATTAACCCGCGAATTATAGCCTTTGTTCTTAAAAATAATGCTATTAGTCGAGTTTATTTGTTTTTACGAAATGCAACATCGTTTCCGCAGTGTTACCAGCTCTCAAAAAAGGTTTGTGTTGAGGAAGGAGAATAATCTTGGCCTATTATGTTATTAATGTAGCAATTTCTTTCTGTGTCGGTGTTAAGGTGTTACGGAACAACGCTGTAATAATACCTTATTGTTGTAAGCATTAAAAGAGTGGTACAAGTCGTGTATTACAAATTACTACAAAAAGTAATAAGATCTATTGTGTGGCGCCCGAAACCTGGTAAATAATCTTGTTAGACTTTGGTAAAACTAACGAATATTTCAAAAATTAATATCGTCGATATTTGAAATGACAAAATTTCGATATTTGATTAATCAATCGTGTATTGTATTTCGACTATGTCAATTATCACGGTAAAAGTAGCATAAGTCCTTTCTCAGACTTTCGACTATCCGAGTACAAAATTTTATTTAAATCGGTGCTGACAGACAGACGCTCAGCAGTCATTACTATCATACTGACTGTTGTGTGCAGTGCAGTGCCTTCTTTCTGTGAAGCTGTAATGCTCCAGAAAAAGACGACCTGGATTGGAATAGGTGTTCAGTTAAATAAATCATTGTGTTATATAATTCAAATCTTCTTTCTTAAAATCTTCATCATTACTAAAAATGTAAATGTTATAAACAGTTTTATCCAACAGCAATTACTTACTGAAATAAATAAACGTACCTAAATTTTAGTAGACATGCATAACATTAACAAGAAAGCACAGGTTGCACATGCATCCCAATGAATATTAGCCGTTTGAATATTTTTGTAATTGCAACATTATTTTATCGCTCTCTATTTATGGAAGCCGCAACGCAAATGGTAAATGAAGCAACGCAATATCAATTTAAAAATTGCTTAAATTGCGAGAGAGACCGCTCGAGATGGTATCGGGGTTCTTGATTCGATTTACGTAAATATAATGAATAGTGTTGCAACTATTAGCACAATTCCGCCTAATAATTTTTAATTTGAATCTAGATTTTTTTAGGTTTGTTGCTGCTATAGCAATAAGCTTGATATAATGGCTGTTGTAGCAAAAAAATAAAAATTAGGCAGAGCCTGTAACTTTTTTCTTCTTTTTATTTATTAGTATGCCAAAGCGATCCACTCTGCCTGATGGAAAGCATGAGTAGAACCCAAGAGTAAGTACCACCATAGTCAATGAATGTAAACAGTGTAGCATAGTGAACCTACACTAAGCCTATCTATATATTTCTGCATCATAGGTGCGTTGTCGCACTCACCAATGCCAATGAAACATGACATCACGAATACTGTCATTTTGGATTGAATGAAAATGGATATAGAAGATGGACTAGTACGGAGATAATAACGTTGGCAATGATTGATAATTTTGATAAATTAACTTTTTTGTTAAAACAATATCATCATCAACAGCCTTTAACAGTCAGCTGGATATAGGCCTTTCCTTGAAAAGGAGGTATTGGCCTACTATACCACGCTGTCCAGACGGGTTGGTATAGGGTTGGTTTCAAGTTTTCCTTCTCTTTTGCATTGATGTTGTCTTCCGTAGTTTGTCCCTTAGTCGCCTTTTACGACACCCGTGTGGGATGAATAGGGGCGGTGACACACTGTATTCTTAATCCGTCACCACACGGACAATATAACAATATGTAACAGTTTATTACAAAGCTTTTATAATGTGTAATACCGGTAGCAGTATTGTACAAATATAGGTTGAAGTATTAACTAGGTTGCCTAATTGTGTTCTAATTGCAAGATACAATTAAGTAGTCTTGTAATACTTTTATAAACTTGTCTGATCTTGTCTATGGATAGCTGATTTAGCCAGTAAGATAAAAGAGCGTCGTGTTTCCTGGTCTGTTGTGAAAGGCATTCTTTTATTTTCGTTGTTTTTTTGATGATGATAAAATATCTGTTATCATTTTTTGACTGCCTCGTTGGTCTACTGGTTAACGTCGCATACTAGACCAACGAGGTAACTGCTGATCACGAGGTCTCGGGTTCGATTACCGGGTCGATCCAAATGTTTGTGTGATCCTCAAATATTTGTTCCGGAGTTTGGGTATTTTCTATGTTTAATATAAATAAATAAATATAAATATTTTGGACTTCTGACACACAACATCATCTAGTCCCAAGCTAAGCAGAGCTTGTGTTATGGGTACTAGACAACTGATATAAATACATAAACATACTTTTTTTTTTGTAAATACATACATATTATACATAGAAAACACCCAGACTCCTAAAAAATATATACTTATATGTTTTACTAATATATAACTAATATAAAAATATATACTTTTATTATATATTTGATTACGACACATTGTGTAGAGGAAGAAAAAGGTAGGTAGGTAGCTGTGATGTAGGAGAGACGTCGCCTTAGGGTCGCTACGGCCACATGTTGTCACAGGTTACATCCCGATGCGGTCAGGTGGTTTCGTCTGTATATAATTATGAGAGGCGCGACATCGTCCTACCCCGAGCGTGACTCTTGGTCACCCTGGGATGTACTTCAGTTATGTTTTTTGGCAGTAAGGACATAATTTTATGAGCTCCAGGAACGCATCAGAAGCCGCTGATGCTCTTCCTGGAGCTCCTCCCGACTGCCAAGGTAGGCCATCGCGGGTTTAGTGAACAGAA
Organism: Phragmatobia fuliginosa; assembly: GCA_932526445.1. Taxonomy (NCBI): domain Eukaryota; kingdom Metazoa; phylum Arthropoda; class Insecta; order Lepidoptera; family Erebidae; genus Phragmatobia; species Phragmatobia fuliginosa. Next base: position 2,924,779 of record OW052059.1, on the reverse strand, counting down.
CGATTCTCCGGGAGTCTTACACACGCAATTTGTCTCTCCTACTTAAAGTATGGTCCAAAGAAACATACCCCGCGAATAAAAGGACAAAATAAAAACGTATGTCACAAAGCGGAATAACAAAAAAAAACGTTAAGTTTACTAATTACGACAATATGAAGTCAATGTCCTCTCTACTCCATCGACCTACAAATGGCCATAATAGAAACGAATAATTGCAATAAGTATCACATTATCTGGCAACACCGTCACATATCGCTGTTGTCACTGTCGTGCGTCTGTGCAGTCGCTTCGGTGAAAGTAGCCGGTTTGACACACACGCGAGATTCATGTTTGATTCTAATTAGCCCATTCATTATATACTATTAGATACAAAAATACACAGAAAGCGTGTAAATATATTTCCGATTTGTTTCGTAATAATATATTTGCCATTTGATGTAATAGATCAATTGAAATTGTCGATAATTATCTTAGCTACTTTTACTATTGTATCGCGTTTTTCGTTATTTGTTTTTGTAGACACGCCAATAGTATTAAAGTTAAAAAATATAGTATTGTACCTACTGTACTCTTGTCAAAGTCGCTACAAAGACTAGAAAAACTGTTAAAAAAACCACATACCAACCCGTCTGACCAGTGTGGTATAATAAGCCTGATGGGGAAGTTTGATGACGTTATAAAACTGAAAATAATTTTAAGAAGCTTACAAAACCATCAAATTAATAGGTTTGGTGACACTCCTCATTATTCCTCCGTCAATAAACGGAGGTCATCTTTACAAGTTTTCACTTTAGTTAGTCGCATTTGTCATTTCAATAGATCGTCGAAAGTTTTAAATAGGTAATTGCAATACATTTGTCTAATTTCCTTTCAACTGTTCTGACATGATAATCAAAATGCTAATCTTGCTAGTAGGAAACTATTACTAAACAAATTACGTACGTTTAATTAAATCAAATTGAGGTAATTTAAATATTTTATTCTAGGCACAATGTAAATTAACATGGCGGCACCTTGAACTTAACGTTAGACATTCTATGCCTTTATGGGCATATAATTTCTAACGTTTATTGACTTCCTCTTATTTGATGAGATGGTAGATTACCATCTCATCAAATAAGAGGAAGTCAATAAACTATTATTCGGCTGATTAGCCGAATAATAGTAGCTATATCTGCCAATGTCTAGTATTTAGAGTTTTAAAATCTTCAAAACCTTGTTGTAATGAAATTAATGATAAAAAAATGGATGAAATGAAATATCGTCAACTTCGGCGTTGGCGGGAGTCCGTCAGTCCGTTTATTGACTTGTTTGAAGTAATATAGAAAGGCAAAGGTATTATTCCGTACGTCCAATATCCTGTTACAGTGTTTAAAATGATGTCCATTATTTATTTTACGGTACTAAGTGGATGCCATTATTTAAACAAGAATGACTATCGCTTATTGCAACAAACGTGTTTCATTGTTATTTATTATGTATGAAAAAGAAGAACATAATAGATATTTTAGCATAGTATTTTTTAGGGTTGTCATATAACTTATACTCCACTGTCATTCTGTCTGTCACCGTCTGTTTGTCTGGGACCGTAATAGCTGGTCAGTTGAACTATTCACAGATGATGTAATATTAATAACTGGGACATGTGTGATGATGTATACTGCATAAGTTTTGTAAGGATTTGACAGACAGACTGTAAAATTTGAAATGCACTAAAGTATTGTCTATTTTGTAAGGTATGACACATGTTACCTCACCTATTACAACTGCACTAAACCAAGAAATAGAGAAAGTCTTTTGTCCTACTTACTGAACATGAATCATTCATCTTAGCGCCTCACTCATGAATAGTTTAAAAGACCTGCCGATTTCTTCAAATGGCAAAATACATTTAATAATAATAAATATTTCGGACATCTTACACACAACGTCATCTAGTCCCAAACTAAGCAGAGCTTGTATTATGGGTACTAAACAACTGATATAAATACAAAAACATACTTTTTTTTTGTAAATACATACATACATAGAAAACACCCAGACTCCGAAACAAATATTTGTGGATTACACAAATATTTGGTCCGACCCGGGAATCGAACCCGAGACCTCTTGATCAGCAGCCGCATACGGTAACCACTAGACCAACAAGGCAGTCTAAATATCTTACAAAAGAAGAGCAATCATGTCATTACTAGCTTTTGATATCTTATTCATTACAATGTGTTCGGTAGTTTACTTGTGGAAAATATATACAATGACTGCCAAATCTAGTACCCTTCCTTTTGGTCAAAAAAAGAAGTGAGATGATACTGTGCTTAATAGGGTGTTGCTAGTCATCTTCTAGTGTAGCCATATTTTTCATATATTTGGCCTACTAAAGTGACTCTACTCTGCCTGATGGAAAGCATAAGTAGAATCCAGGTCACCATTCTCATGGCGAGTGCAGACAATGAAGCATGGTGTTCAACACCATGGCGGCTTAGTGAAATGTTCCTGCATCATCCTCCCGGCCTCCGGTCTGACACTCACCAACGAAATACGTCAGCACGAACGGTGTCACTTTTAGGTTGGTATGCTGTGTGTGTGTGTGTGTCTGGGGGGGGGGGGAGTAGTACTACCCTAATTGAGCCTTTCTATGCGTATAGAAATGTGCAGCGTGGCTCTACTATCATTTTTTAACCCCCTCCGGGCCGACACCCAGCCGAGGTTTGCGGTGGGGCGGTGTGTCGGAATCGAGCCAACAAAAACCACACCGTGTGCCCTCTTTGCGCCTGAATTTTAGGAGGAGTCCCTCTCAGCGCCTGCCTGCACTATGCGGACGCCATCACCACTAGACTCTCAGATTGGGCTCGCGGCTGGCCACTGCAAATGGTTCTACTACCTATACTATCTAATAAACACTCGGGTGAAGTTGTAGTGATGCTATTCTCAGCGAAAGTACACATCTTTTCAGATAAAAACACGAATTAAAACTATAATCACATTTAACATTGTTTCCCGCCAATTCTCCTTCACATTGTGCCTGATATATTTGAAAAATGCTTTTATTCCGACACAATTTGACCTTTAATAACTCTTAATTAGATGCACTTTAGTATTGTATTGTCTTGACTCGAGATCTCGGAAGCTGATTTAGTTTGTATACTTACATAATTAAATTACTGAATTAAAAATAATCTAAATGATCTAACATATATGTTTTCAAGGCTCATTTGAGTTGAATATGGATTTTAAAAACTATTTGCACTTGATTTTGGTATTTGTTATCGCTGACCTCTCGCCAGTGTTGATGGATTAAGAATAATAATTGTCACTACCCCTATTCATTCCACGTGTATTGTAAGATCCGACAAGGAAACCAACCACTCAGGACAATAAAACTGCAAAGATAAGAAAATCAAGGATAACTTGATACAAACCCTTTTTTTTTTTTTTTTTTTTTTAATGTGTGAAAAATCATCATGGACCGTCACCCCACCGGGGGTTACGGCGGGGTGGTGTGTCGGACTTGAACCGACTAAAAAACACACAGTGTGCCCTCTCCGCGCTTCTCCGTTTAGGAGTAGGAGAAGTCCAGGGTGGGATCTCCTTCTGAACTTCTCCAGCGCCTGCCCGCTCCTGATGCGGGCACCGTCTCTCTTTGACGACCCTCTCTTAGGCGGCGTCTGGCACACACCGACGCCGCCCCCTCGCGGCTGGCCACATAATGCGGATGGAGGGATAACCCGTCCCGTCCACCCGCGGCCACACTCAAGGCGGCATGAGGCGCAGATGTTCGCGCCTCCGCCGCCCGAGTCGCCGGCGGCGAATCTGGTCCGATTGGATGTCGTCCTCCCGGGCCTTCTCCGCCGCCTCCTTCTGCGTGATTACGTCCTCGCAGAAGGAACTTGATACAAACCCTATACTAACTAACCAGCCTCCTTAGCCTTAAACGTTTTTCGTTCTGCAATCGTTTGCAACTTGGCTAGGGAGGCTGTCTAGGCAGCCTCGTACAGTAGACCAAAATCACGTCCTTGATCTAACAATGTATCGTAATTGCAAATAATTTGTAATTTACGTCTAGTATGTGTAATCGATTTAGGTAATACACAATCGATTCAAGCAGTTTGTTTTCCAATTCTCATCATGTAATAACTTATCGTAGACTATCCTCGTAATAGGAAATATTTTGTATTACCAAACCACTTCAATTAAAGTAAGTATCCATACTTACATACTAATGTCATAAATTCGAAATTGACTCTATCTTTTTTCTAACTCTGAGGGCGAAAACATTATTGAGGAACTTTCACTGGCAGATAACTGATAATATAAATAATAACTTGGAATACTATTTTTGAGACTAGCTTCACCCTGCATTACCCGCGCTTTTTGTTGTAAAAGTAGACTCAGCTAGTAGAAAATCAAATCATCATATATTATTACCCACACTAGGAGAAGCATTTTCCAAGATAAAAATCCTTGCAGTAGTCATAAGTGAAAATTAGACGGCATCTGATGAGACGTAACCGCGCTTGTTCATGCGCAAAAATAATTATCATGCGCTTCCCTGACATTCTGTTACATGTTTCCGTTGCTTTTTATGAAATCACTACCATAGACAGCAGGAACGTGAGAGAAATGATATTATACATTGAAAAGTAGCAGATGAGGCAATTACTATGGTCCTTAAAATTCACCTTGATTATCTGTGACAGATGACGATTTAATTATAAATCACCTATATTCTTAATCTATAAGTGCCAGTTTTATTATAAATGAAGTGTATGATTTATTATACATAATTATAATTTTTTTAACTTAAAATGTTTCTCGTAAGTTCTAAAATGATACTTTTCTAGTATCAATTAGCTGGCAATTCCAAGTGTTAATAATTGTTTTATAAGTAAAATTAGGTGAATTTTTTTTTGCGTATCTTTTACAATTTAGTTTTTATGTTTAATTTACATTCAGATATGACCAAATTAGTTATGTAGTAACTGCGTCTTACCCTGACTTTTTATTTTATTTTCTAATGAGTACGAATTAGTTTTTATTTCTTAATTTTCTTTAAGTAATGAGAAATATTATAATTCAGAACAGCTAAAGTTTATATTATCATTCTTATAAATATAAGTATTTGAAAGTTGAATTTACACTTTTCTTTATTTGTCGTATTGTATCTACAGTGTTATATGTAAATAAATGTAAATAAATAAATAAATCTATGCCATCGAAAAGTCTAGAAAGCTACGCATCCACTCAAGTTTGGCTTGAAAGGAAAATGTTACGACATAATTAATAACATTAGAAATATCAATTCATAAATAGAAGATTAATCAAACCAGAACCATAGACAAGTTAATTTTTCATAAAATTATTTTTAAATGTTAAAATTTTGAAGCAAAACTAGTTTGAAAAAGTGAAAGAACCATTGGTAATGAAGATAACTAGAAACTCAATGAACAATAATAAATCGATTTCGTTAAATAATTTTTATTATCGAATAAATAAGGAAGTGATTATATAGTTTTTGTAGATGATATCTATTCTCTATTAGCCAATATTATAAATAATCAAATACAACACTATCTTAATTCGTTTGTCAATTTACTCTTTCCTTTCATTATTAATCGAAAAAAAGAACATTTCTAAATTAAAAAAAATTTAAAAAATTCGTGTAAAATTAAAAATTGACATAAACTTTAAAAATTGTCAAGTGGACAAATTCCAGCTTCCCTTTGTTGTTTCATCAATTAATTATTCACATTAATTATAGAGTAGAATAGAATAATAAGAAAATTCTTTTATCTGGGGCAATAAATAATTTACACCAACACGCGACGTGGGGATATCACATAATTATGGTCCTCTTCTTTCTGCACCACTGAAGACAATACGTTTATTATCGGATGTCTATCATTTAACCGGATTACTAACTGACTGGGTGGCATGCATGATATTTTATGTATTTTATGTTTTCAATATTTAAAGAAAATATTTTCTGACATTATGTACATAATAATCCAAGACTTACTCATCGCCCGGCTACGGATTTATATTTTTGTAATTTAGTTTAAGTTTGCATTTATAAAAATTAACATTTTAACTACCAAGTAAAAAAAAACCATGCCAACATCATTATCTATAGAATAAACTAACGAATATCTTCGATTTTCTGATATTTGAGACCTTTATTCGCTAATGCGACGAATGTGATAAAAGTGTTATTTTAAATTGGTATGTGAAAATCTTATTAATTATGTACTTACTCTCGGTCCGGTGATGGCGCAGACCGTATGCGCCAACAACAACAACTGCCAAAAGCTCCTCATACTGCTCTCAATAACCAGAGCGGCTGAGTATCATCACACAACACACCACTATCCTGTCTTAGTGTTTCCTTTGCCACGATCAAATTCAAAAATCACTGCACGACACTATGAATTTAAAAAGAGAGTTTTGGCGGTAAAAGTGAAATGTCACTATTTGGCACTCTTTAGTCGGTGGTCGCGGTTCGTTCGCAGCGGCTGTCGACACGGCAATAACGCGAGCCGCATACACCTGTCCATTTTACCATCCCCTACTCTTCAGGCCTATGCTTGTTTCGAAAGGATCTATCACAGATGAGAATTAAGACAGACTTCTTCGGTCTTGTCGGGATGTTAATTGAGTATTGCACAAATTTAATAATATTTTCTAGGTCGATGTATTGCGGAAAATGATAATGAACAATATTTATTTATTAATTGCCGAATGTATTTAATTTTATGGACAAAGATGCTTTATGACGTAAGTTTTGATGTTTATCTGTTTTAAAAAAAATTTGGTGAATAGTCTAGTTTGCGTATTTTAAATGTATATTTCGTTATCTCAGAATTTAAAGTTATGATTTCACTTTGAAGCTTGAAAAATTAAGATGCATGAAATGGAAAAGGACAGAAAAAAGATAAGGAAATTAAGAATTGATTCATGATGATTTACGCACAATAAGACCGACGACAGTTTATTATATATGTATTAGATAACTAGCTGAAGCTGATCATCGCTGTGTAACTTGTGGTTATGGTTGTACGCCGCAAAGGGGAAAAATGTCTGAAAAAAAAAATGTGAGCCGTCACGGGACGCCTGGCAGATGTGAAACATCGCCATTATTTTGTAAAAGTAATATGCAGAAAAGAACATATTGTAATAGGAACTAAATATGTCATAATGATAAAATAAAATATTACTAATTATTATTATTAAAATAGTAGTCTATATGCAGTAGTGTGTACGGTGCACACTACTTCATATAGACTGTATATATATACCATCGTATAGCGTGCCGTGGCGACGCGTCGCCAGTCGCCAGGCCAGAAATCTATTTTACGTGCGTGTTTCACATACGTGCGCCTATAGATGTTTCACATCAAAAGTTGCTTATGCTTTAATCCTTATGTCATCAGCTATCTCCCGTCAAAAACCGTTTAGCTCTTTCGGTGATTAGCCGGTACAAACAGACAGTCAACATTATTTTAAATTACAAATAGAAATTTCAATTTAATTTATTTCTATAGATTACAACGTGACTAAATCTTTTGTAATTTAATTTTCTTGTAATTTTCTGTTTCCTGTTTCTTCGTTTCTTTCACCACTATGCTGGTTAAGTGGAATCTTATGGTAAAATCTATAAATCGAGTGTAACATCTATGTTGAAATATCTTTAGACTGTAATGTACCATGAAGACAATGGAAAGGAGTTATGCCATGTTTTGTGAATAGCGTACATGTAGATATGCACTAATTGTACGATGTGCACCATTTAAGATTGCATTGTGTTCAGTGTTGCCAACATTGCTAATTGAGACGACTCTTTTGTGTATGGTCTTTCGAGCCAGGGTGGGCAATGATTAATCGGTATTGGGGTGGGTCAGGTCCGTTGCGGTAAATGCTAAGAGTATGTCTTTTTTTGTGTCTATTTAATATTTAACTATTTAATATTTGTTGATAAAAGTTATAAACTTGTCAACAAATATCTGTATGTTACAGGTCTGGCTTTCAAACTCCGGTCTGACTTATCAGAAAACATTATAAAACTCTTTATCGACCCGTGAATCATGCACTGGCTGCACCGCTGGATCAACAAGGCAGTGATTATTCATAAAAACATATTAACTATAAATACAATAATAAATATTTCGGACATGTAACACACAACGCCATCGAGTGCCAAACTAAGCAAACCTTGTGCTATGGGTACTAGACAACTGATATAAATATGTATATGTACTTCTTTTTTGTAAATAAATAGAGTATAGTATATTATCTACATAGAAAACCCCCAAATTCCGAAATTGCAGATCATTCAAACATTTGTTCCGACCCGGGAACCGAACCCAAGATTTCAAGCACAGTCGCACCATTTATAACCGCGCCACCTTGGCAGTCAACTTAGTTAAAATAACTAAATTGTGAAATATTATGAATGACTTAAATGTAAATGTCAATCAGTTGTTCTAAAATTAAAATGATATAAAGCAATATCCTGTAGTTGTTGTGAAAAAAATACAATTGTTTATGAAACAATAGGTGCTAAAGTCAAAACGTTGAGATGATATCTAGATATGTAGATGGCTGATCGACATGTTGAGTAAATGCGCTATGACGACTTGTTACTAAACTCTATGAGTACTATGACTATGACACGTTCTATTAGGAAATGCATAGACAGTAGAATAGTTGACTGTCAAATCAAATTAGTGCCTCTTCACTTAAAAATAGAACGCACTATTTATAGAACTCCTTAGAAGTAGAACTCACAACTGAAAACACATTTGAATCGGTAGCCGAATTTTAAATAGATAAACTGACAGTTTATCTATATCTCTATGGCCTGATTATCGAGTGTAATAGTTAAAACCGTCATGGCGGTAAATAGTAGCCTATGTGTTATTCCGATATCTAATCTATATTATTGTGAAGTTTCATTCAGCAGTTTTTGCGTGAAAGAGCTAACATTCGCGTATAGAATTTTAGTAAGTATTTACTATCTATTGGAGAGAAAAGGAGTAAAAACTCTTTCTCTTCTTTCTTTCCAATAGAGTTTATGAAAGACATTTGTTACTGAACAGTAACAAATGTCTTTCTCAAAGTATTCAATTAAGACACACTATTGGCATAAATTGTATTTTCGCCTTAAAATTCTGTTTATGTCAGAGTTACGATAAGTTTGATGTTTAAGTTTGAAGGTATTGTTTTATATAAAAAAAGATTCAAATTTAATAAAAAACGACGTCTTTAATATCAAGGTTTTTTTTAAAATAATAATAATAATGTTTTTAATAAGATTCAAAATTATAAAAAACTTAATAGATTAATCTTTCATTTCTTTAATCAATGACTATTTAAAATATCTGTCAATGCCGAAATCATTGCCGTGAGTCAATAAAAAAATGGTCTGAGTAAATATTATTGGTTAGAGTATGACTAATTTATATTAAAGTTGCTAATAATTTACACAATGGCAGATATAAATAGATATAGTTTAACTTAGGTTTAAAGAATCTTGCAATATCAACATAAGTTCATCAAGTTTTAGCTGCAGATTTGATTTCTTTGGTTACATAACAATAAGGTTTAATATTGCTTAAAAACAATTACATATATTTTCGTAGCTTAATGCTAATTAAGATTGAATTGGATAGAATTCGATCAACATCAAAAGGTTGTAAGGATTTCTAGTTTTTAATATTACTTTCATCAACAGCCTTCAACAGTCTACTGCTGGACATAGGCCCCTCCTTAGAAAGGAGGTTTTGGCCTACTATACCACGCTGGCCAGACGGGTTGGTATAGGGTTGGTTTCAAGTTTTCCTTCTCTTTGCATTGATGTTGTCTTGCATAGTTTATAGTCTTGCACAGTCTATCCCTTAGTCGCCTTTTACGACACCCGTGGGATGAATAGGGGTGGTGACACTCTGTATTCTAATCCATCACAACACGGTTAATACTTTATTGACACACAATATGGAATTCTAATTATTGTCCGGTGCTTTCTGATCAAATATCAATGCTTATTATTTTTTCTTCTACAATTATGTTGGAAAGTAAATTCTCGATTTATCTATCAAGCGATAAGCGCTATTAAGCGATAAGCGTTAAAGTCAGCCCCCTAGCCAAGTTGCAAACATTTATCGTTTTCTCTTCTTTCATTTTAATCACGTGACTGAGTGACATTAGTCAATTATACAAGAGAATAAAGAAATAGGGGGCTGATTAGAAGCCGTCTTCAACATGCTTCTGCAAAAGCGAAACCTCTGTATTTATTTGATCTTTTATTGGTAGTTACGGCAAAAAGTAGCCTATATCCTTTCTCGGGCTTTAGACCATCTGTGTACGAAATTAAATTTAAATTGGCTAATTTGCCATGAAATCGGACAGACAGATAGACATTCGCATTTAAAATATTAGTAAGGATTACATTTGATTACCGCTATAAAACATAATTTCTGGCAAAAATCAGGTACTTCTACTAATGTAAATATGGATGTAATTTGCCGTCGTCCAAAATATTTATTTATTTATTATTTAGTAGTAGATGCTCGAATCTGTTTATCGGGTTATAGTGTTGTGTTTATTGTTTCCAGAAACTATAAACATCAGAGAGTCTACCTGGATCGTAATCGCCTAGGAACGCGGTCGGAAATGAAACATGCAAAACCGAGGATATTTTTATTGATTTAGCTGGTATTTATATATAAGTCCGTAGTGTCTCAATATCGCGATACAGAAAATGGGTACAACTCTATCTATCGAACTCAAACTAAACTAATGTACATTATTTATTGCCGCCCGAGCCCAGAAATTCTTCGTCAATAATTTCACAAATATTTAGAAGATGAAGTAACTAAAACCGCAAGATATTATTTCAAACAACAAACATTACTCAACGATCAAATAGGATCAAATAACAAAAAATGCGTCTATTTAATATAACATTCACAGGTTAGGCAGTTACGTAACGAAATTGTGACAGGCCGGTGCGGCTTTGGGCGGAACTGACATGGAACTGACAAGATACTGTCACGGATCTATAACTGAACTAATCTCGAAGGTCGTTTAGTGATTGATAGCAATTTTCATGGCGATTTGTTAATTTATTATCAATTCCTCTGTATCAGTCTTTGTACACTTAAATTAATCAGATTGTCTATTTTATTTTGCATGAAACCTTTTTAAGAGAATACTTCGCTTTTGTGCTAGGTGCGTTTTGTCGATGGAGTTTAAATTGAATTGCCCAAGTCTTAATCTAATAAGCATTTGACATGATTCACATTTCACAAGAAATCAATTGCTTGACACTTTGTATGGTAAAGGTAACAATTATTGTCAGTTTTTAAGGTAAGCTATATTTCGTAATTTTTCAAAACCCGAATGATGAAACTAAAATAGTTGTATTTAAAGTTAAAATTCAAATCAAATCAACAACCCATAATGTCACAATGCTGGGTTCAAGTCTCATCTCAGGAGAGGGTTAAGGCCATACGTCCCTACTGTTCATGATGTACGGTAGCTCAACTTTAGTGAACTATTTATTATTTTCATTTGTAGTCTAAAACAGACTATAACTCGATAGATGACGTTGTGCCCTCTTTTTATGTCGCGCTATGGTTTGGTTAACGCGCATAGTATATAAAGCCGATGTAAATATTTATTTGTGAGCGAATGGATCAGACGGTGATTGAATAAATGGTATAGACACCATAGATAAAGTTGCAGTGTGGTTTTAATTTACGATCCTACTTGTAGCTCCACCCCAGGGCAATCACCCGGATTTGGTTCGTATTGAACTAAATCACCTACCCTAGCCGAGCGCGGGTTGGGGACTGGCAAGACTCGTTGTGGCTACGTAATCTTGCCGTTGGATCTTTCTAAGCCGCCCGAAGGCCTCCAACTAAACTTCACGACAGCTATCTTATGATAACAACAGGGACCCACTGTTTAACGTGACCTCTGAATCACGTAAACGCTCATAACATATGCCACAAACGGTCACCCATCTAGGTACTGACCGCGGCGTCGTTGTTTTCCTCGGTAATTGTTTCCAATCACCTAAGGCCACTCGCCTATGAGCACTTATACTTTTTCGAGTTAACATTGACGTGTAGCAAAAGGTATTTCAATGAGGTAGAGCGGCGGTAAGTGCAGCGTCTAACATCGACTTTGAAAGATCATTACAGCCCTTTATGAAAGTCGAGTATTGTCGGCCATTCATTAAATACATACAAGAGTGAATATTTTGCAAGAAAACTATTTTTTTTATCTACAACTATAGTTAATTATAACTAGCAATGAATATCATAGATGAGTTCTTCCTTTAAATTACACCGAAACAAAACGTTTCATCAGCACGAAGCCACATTAAATTTCGTTTAAGAAATTATACCATACATAGGTATCTCTACTTACGAAATTCTCTGGAAAATAATTACATATAATCATCTTTTTCTTAACAAACCCGCCCTAGTAATAACACATGTTGTAAAGCTTAGAATCCTCACGGAATATCCCAAAGATATTTTGATCTCGACAGCAACTTTCACCGATGACCTTGTCGGAGAAAGTCGCATAGCCGGCTAAATTACATTGACGACACACTGTGAGTGAGTTCTGAGTGTCTTATGTCTATTATTACGTGGTAGTGTTATAACAGTATGTAATGTATTACGTAAGTATTAATCATATGAAATTATTATGTCTGTGAACGCCATTTAGTCTGGGGCTAGTTTTTTGCTCGAAGCCAGGCTCGGCTCGTCAAGATTACTCTTGAGATGATTCTTTTGTTTTATTTTTTAAATTTCGAAAGAAAGGAGGTAAATGTTGAGAATATTGCGTGTATTCTTTGATTTCATTACACTAGTTTCGTATGAGTTTAAATTGAATGAAATCTTTGAATGTATTGCAAATTCTTGTTGATTCATTTAGGACCGATTTTTATTAGTTTCAGAACTTATAATAGAATTAGTAGATTGACAGCTAAATAGCAAACAGTCAAAGTAACTTCTTTAAAGTGATCAATGTATAAAATCCTTTATTTTCCTAGTTTACTATCATGATCTAACAGCTAGTGTAGCGCCATCGTATTTACACGCTTTCAAAGCACAGATTTCATACACAGAGATGGTCAGCCTAAACCTAAATATTTTTAATCATCATCTTTATCGTCCTAGCCTTTATTCCCAAGATTGAGGCCGGCTACTAGTTCAACCGTTTTCACCTGAGTTCCACGCAGCCACCGGTGTCGGATCTCCGCAACCCACAGGGTGAACTGAATTTAAAAGTTGAACTAGTTGTCAGTATATTTGGATCTGACTTCCCAATAACAATTGCCATAGATAATAATAATAATAATAATAATATTTATTGGCTCAAAAAGGTACAGCTTCTCTATATTAATCTAACTATAACTATTAGGTACGACGACGAACGACGGTGTCTGAGCTAGTAAATACTGTGTGACAGACAGACAGACAGACCATTGGATGTTCATGATAATCGGTACCGAATGTCTTAACATTATCTCCGAGGCATGAGCCAGCTCACATCAAAATATTTTCATAAATTTTGAATATTGACGCTTAATATAAACTTTCGAGTTTTGTGAGATAATAGATGTAAAAGAAAGTTTATTATTGAAAGAAAACTCAATCAAATTAAGTAGAGAACACAAGTGCTGTAACGCAACCAATGCCACAATAATAACATCAGATTGACCCATCAAAAATTTCGCCATTCTTATAACATTCATCATTAAATTAAATTGCCTTTAATGCTTTTTAATTCAATTACTTTTATCCCATCAAATTGTATGTGATATTATGTAATTCTATAATTTGGTGAATCGCATTGTGATCTAGTTGAAGAGTTCTCATTCATTCATTCATTCTCATTTCGCTTTTAACTTAACCAAATCATTCACAATACACTTCTCTTAATTTTCCTTTCATAGTGTGGTTTTAGAGTTTATTATTGCGTAAGATAGTGACGTGCAGCGGATAGATGTGGACAAAATTTTGATCCCTGGCGTTATTTACGAGAACATGGCTCAAATTAAAACATACATTTGGCTGACTGTGCTTTAAGTAGTGAACAGACCATGGCGACATAATATAATTGGTTTTTATGAGTTATAATGGAAGCCCGAGTGTGGGTCTCTAGAAGGTGGTCCGATGGACTGACGAAGAATACAAGAAACCGTTGTATGCGGGCATTACAGGATCGTTTGCTGTGGAGAACCTTAGGGGATACCTAAGTTCAGTTATGTCCTAAATGATGATGAGATAGATCACGTATGCAATGTTACGCTTACGACTTTTTATTTTATTTTATTTTATTTTACAATTAAAAGAAAACTTCCAGCTAGATTATTGGAGTATAAAAACTTAGGGCGAAAAAAAGGGATAGTTAATTGGTAGTAATTCTGACAACTGGAGGTCCGCTGCCAGTCGCTCCGCAGAAAAACTGATCTTCATGTAAAACCGAACCGAATAGAACTGAACTAGTAGCCGACCCCAAATAATCCTGGGAATAAAGGCTAGTAAGATGATGATGGTAGTCATCCTGTTGTTACGTTACTGAACTTTATTTTCCTTGTTTTTTTTATTTTAGAGAATTTTTCTCACAACAGAATTAGCCCTGATGTGAGTATCAGTTTATATCTATAGTTTATATCTATAGATAAAGACTATCAGTTTATACTTGGATTTAAATTTTTTATTCTGGGATTTGTGTTTGAAACCACAAAGATCTAGTTAGATTATAAAAAGTTTATATGGTGTTATGTCCGGATCTACTGAATCGGTTTGAAAACTACTTTTATCACTCAAATTATTTGGAAGTGAAAACCGTGATATCCGATATAGCAAAGTTAGTCTTCTTTGCAATGTAAAGTTGGATTTCTGTAGTTTTAGTTGTTACAATACAAGTTGATTAAATCTTTCCTTTGTTTGGTGTTCAACCTTCGGTGATGGAGCCAGGGCCGTGTCACCCAAAGTTTTGTTAATCGATTATGGCACAGAATTAGACGATTTAGCGATTATCCCTAGAGCATTAAGACTTTTGAAATAGTCTAAAGCAAATCGATTCTGAGTGGAATTAGAATAGTTAATTATAATAACTATACATGAGTAACTACGAAGATAGAAACAAGTAAGAATTAATTAATGAAAAATAAATATTTCGGACAACGTTACCTAGTCCCAAAATAAGCAGAGCTTGTATTATGGGTACTAGACAACTGAAATAAATAAAGAACGTACTTTTTTTTTGTAAATACATACATATTATACATAGAAGTCAAACACGTAAACAATTATTTGCAGACCACACAAAAATTTGGTCCGACCAAGGAATGTTACCCGACATGTTCACGCCTGCCGCTGAACTGATTTTGATAAATTTATGGTACAGAGATAAATGGAACCTTGGGAAAGGACATGGGCTACCGCGATTACCGACATACACGGAGCCGCGTGCAAAAGCTAGTGTAGAATAATTCTTTAAGGAATATGTAATGTGTTTATTTGCAATGGCGAACGTTGCGATGTCTAAAGTAATGACTGTACTTTAATAAAAACGTGCAATGTTAGGCGCTATTCATATATTACGTAAAGTGTTTTAAGGGGGTAGGGGGGTGGACCGTGTCTTATATTTAGTTACAAGGGGGTGGGAGGGAGTCTTGATAGTTCAAACGTAAGATCACAAAAATACGCAAAGTTAAGAGTAGTGATTATATCCAAATGATTCAATTCAACATGATTGAAAACTTGATACTTTTAAAAATAAACATCAAAACTGGCCAAAGGTATATTCACTTTTACTTTAAATTCTTACGTAATGAATATTAAACAGGAGGGGAGGAGTATTATTATGGTTTCTTATTTAGGGGAGGGAGGAGGACAGCGCTCATGGCCGAGTGATTGGAAACAATCACCGAGGGCAAGCAACGACAGCACGGTCAGACCTAGATGGGTGACCGTTTGTGGCATGATATGCTATGAGCATTTCCGTGATTCGGAGATCACGTTAAGCAGTCGGTCCCGGTTGTTATCAGATAGCAATCGTGAATCTTAGTTGAAGGCCTTCGGGCCGCTTAAGAACATCCAACGGCAATATGACATAGCCACAACGCGTCTTGTCAGTCCCCAACACCCACTCGGTCAGCGTGGTTACCCTCTACTGAGAGGACCTGAGCCCAACAGTGAGACATTATGGGATGTTGATGATGAGGAGGACTTAGTAAAAACGCCCTACGTAGTAAATGACAGGCTCCTTATCATCTGACAATCATCAATTGCAATAATAGCAATAATCTGACAATGTACTACTACTTTGTATAATCTCCGCTAACGATCTTGGCTATTGCGGATTCGCAGACGTTTACACACTACGTTAATGAGGTGGATTATTGTTAGATCTATTTATTATAATGATACCTTGTACTGGGGTATCATTATATCCGTGGTTTCGAAATTTTAGAGATTGCCATCTCTAAAATTTCGAAACCACGACAAAAAGTAAATCAGATTATAGACTTCAAAATTCAAAAATATGTTCGTGAAACGGAGATCTCAGAGTTCTAAGAAACTCCATAAATATTTAACCTTCCGACCAAAATCCAGAAAATTTTATAGACAGTTTGAGTTTGACCCGGATTACAAATGAAACCACGTCCGTATGTTCCCCGAACGGTCTCTGAACTGGGACGAAACCTGCAAAACCCGGACGAAAGACAACCCTACCTTGTACAGTTGTAGCAAGTATCATCAATTTTTAAGACTAAATTGTGATCGATCTTATTTTTGTTTAAAACTGTCAATATAGGTGCAATAATTTGTAAAACAGTACATACTTAGACAAGGCAGAGTCAAGCATATTGCTGTTGGTCATGCACTCTGGGAATTAGATAGGTAAAATTGGTAGTAAATTAAAAAGGCAATGTAATTGAATAAAATGCAATGATGGAAAAGAATTTTGTATGTATCTTTACATTTAAGAGTGCCTCGATGCATCTGCATAGGTAGACCAAGTCCAGGTAGCTTAGATGCCTGGAATTTGACCTTTAGGCAAATTCGGGTCCTCTAATATCTGACCAACTATTGCTCATTATTTTTTATCTATAGCTTTTTTCTTGTGTCATGATGTGTCACTGAGGTCTTGCTGGTTACGAAACATAGCTCTTTTTGTCTTTAAGATAATTGATGATGAGGAGCACAAGAGGGATGTCAAGGTCTTCGAGATAATAGCTTATCCACTTGACATCGTACTTAATTTACGGTACACTCCATTACGTTCATTTTGCAAATTGTGTTGTGACATAAAATTAACAGGAAACTTTACAAATTAGTGATTCTCAGATTTTTTTTAAAACTAAAACCAAAATTTATACATAGGCAGATAAAACAACGAGACAAAATAACATTTTCTAGTGTTTTGAGAGCACCCAATTCCTTTCATCTAAGATAGATTAATGGGACAAATAGTATATGTATGTATTAAGTCAAGGCATTCATATGCTATACATGTTTATAATTACCGGAAAAACATATTTGAGAGTCTTAAGCGAGCAAGTGCCCGTGGGTTCATCGTTTTTCCCTTATAAGATACTTAGCTTTCGTTCGAGATACCGCCCGCGTGTATTTCGATTATTGCAGTAAAAAGTAGCCTATGTGTTATTCTGATATTTATGCTATATTATTGTAAAGTTTCATCCAATCCAAAGTAGTTCATTTTGCGTGAAAGAGCAACAAATATACATACATATTAACAAACTATAGCGTTTATAATAAGTATCGAATAAATAGTAAGCGAAAGTAGGACTAGCGACCCCGCCCGGCTTCGCACGAATGTCTAAAATTCTCGGGTTTGGTCTACTATAATATGCATGTGTTACACATGTAAATTTTTCTCTTGAATCACTCTATATATTGCTGAAAAGTACATTAAAATCCGTCGAGTAGTTTAAAAGACTAAAATGAACAGACCGAAGAAGCGACTCATAAAGTCAATACAAAAATAAACACTCCTTATGTTGTCACCTCCTATGTATTTAATCCCAACTAATATTATAAAAGCGAAAGTAACTCTGTCTGTCTGTTACGTTTTCACGCCTAAACCGCTGAACCGATTTCGATGAATTTTGGTATAGAGATAGATGGAAATTGGGGAAAGGACCAAGCCGCGGGCAAAAGCTAGTATTTAATAAATTATACCTTTCCCATTTGACAAGCCTGACAAATTACCAAAATATGCATTGAAAACAAACTTATATCTCTTACAAGTTAGTACACTCAGTACGTAAAATAATCAAACAATGACGATATTCATTTAACATTGTCCAATTACCATCTCCGTGGTAATCACGCCATCATATCTGAATAATAATTTCCCAATGTTTTCAGCTTGACTGTATAATTTATGGTATAATTAGTGAAATCGTCTTCTAAATGAATATGTTAGAAGCTTTCAAAAAGGGAATCGTGATTTATGGTGGGAAATAATTTGCCTTTTCAAGATGGCGGTAACTGTCAAACGATTCGTTGTCATTCGATATTTCAAATTAGGAGCTGAAGTCTTTTTTTACTTTTTTGTTTATTTATAGCCTAGCAAAGTGACTCTACCCTGCCTGATGGAAAGCATAAGTAAAATTCAAGAGTAGGGGTCATTATCCTCATTTTAATATTGTTTTCATCTCCATGACGAGTATAATTTAAATCGATGCAGCGGTTTGACCGTGAAAGTGTAACAGACAGACATGGTTACTTTCTAATTTGTAATAGTTAAGATTTCCCAATATTTAAAAAAAAATATTAAAAATATTTTTTACCATGTTTCACAAAATAACTTACATAATATTATTTACAAACATAATTTTATCTGCATCACGCATTAAAAGTGACAGTTTCATCTTTTTACATTTTAAAACATTGTAAATAATATTATTCCGTCTTCTGCCATTTCATAATGTAAACATTTATTATTATGAAGGTTTTCTAGAAGAGGTTGCTTTTTGGGTAAACGGGTTCTTGAGTGGAGACCGTGTCTCCACATACGTGGAGTAGGACGTCCACAGGCCAGGTGGAGTGCTGATTTGTGCTAGACGGTTGTCAGGAGCTTCATGCGAGGGTCGAACCAATTCGCATGCAATTGGAGAGGCTGCGGACTGCGATAGACTGATGATGAGGATGAATAAGGCCGCCCTTTGAACATCGAAATACAGTGTACAAATAAAGACTTTTCTATAATTTATCTAAATTCGTGCTTGGTCGGAAGAAACCACCGCCCATTTCTACGATATTAAACGTATTTCACATTTATTCTGTGTTTAATTACTAAACGAATATGGCCCTTTGTTATATGTATTGTGTAGTTGTACCTAAAATGAAAACAATTTAATTTGACCGTGTGACAAGGTACGAATCACCTATTCTCCACTCTAAACAATATTCCGTACCCATCTTGCGCTTTAGAAAGCGTACGATCAAATAAACAGTTTCTGTAGCTAATTAATTTGGTTTTATGTGTATAATAACAATAAACGATTTACGTTAATGTTTGACGTTTACATTTGAATACTTTCCATGGCGCAGTTTCGTTATGTTGCAATGTAAATAGAATAACAAAAAGTCTATGTGTACACATTGCAACATTGCCATTTTAAAGAATGACAGGTTATCATAAAAATATAAACAAGCAATGATATACACTTTTAGGAGGCCTATGAAGTATAAATTATAAGACAGCAGATTGCATGGTGGGCCTATACGCTTTGACTGTTCTAGACACAGGACAAATGATCGTCACACATATTTATTATTATATGATATTATCCATAACCACTAGATCAAAAAAAAAAGAAACGTTAAAAGTTGCGAAAAATTTTGTACAGAAAAATTTAGGCGTAGTCATACTATGAGGTTTTAGTCGGTATAATTTGAAAAGCCGCTATGCCAAACAATATAGAGTGATAAAGACATCAAGACATAAGTAGATCCAAAACATAGTTCATTTATAGAAATCTTAACCTTACTTAAATCTTACAAATAAATAAGATTGAAGAATTCATTTGAAATGTCAATTGAACAGTGTTTTTATTAAATGCATATCAAAGTATATACTGTAAGTACATAAATCAGAAAGGCGATTTTTATTTTTTTTGTCTGTCTGTCTGTTCGCCTGTCTGTTTGTCTGAAAATCTCTCGAATGGCTCTCTCTTTTTCTCTCGACTTCACTAGCGGGAAACTGACGTAAGGAGTAACTTAACCTATTTTTTTAGACACTAGTTTCGTTCTGCGTCATTACTCGCGATTTACGCATACGCTAATCACTAGACAGCCTTCTTGGTCTCACTAGACCTGACCTGACCTAGTAGCTGTCTAGTGAGTACTGATCAAGAGGTCTAGGGTTCGATTCTCGGGTTGGACCAAATATTTGTGTGATCCACAAATATTTGTTTCGGAGTCTGGGTGTTTTGTATCTATGAAAAATATGTATGTATTTACAAAAAAAAAGTATGTTTATGTATTTATATCAGTTGTTTAGTACTCATAATACAAGCTCTGTTTGTTTTGGGACTAGACGATTTTGTGTGTAAGATGTCCGAAATATTTATTTCCAACAATAACTGAGAGTATCACGACGGTACTCAGATAGTATAACTCGTGCGACCTAAGATGGCACCTGACTCAAGTGTCAGTCGTTTAAAGTACTGAGTGCAAGAAAAATATAATTTATTCTAGTTATTTTTTTAATTTCAACATTTATTTTGCTTCAAGTAGTTTCTCATAACATACTACTTTATCTTAAATAGTGCTTTACTACTTGAGTTAAGAAAATACATATGTATACCAATAGGAAGCAAGCATCATTCATTATTTACCCGAATGCATTCTTCGTGCAGTGATTTAAATAATATTAGGTAATACCTAATATCATTATAAATGAAATTAGGAACTCAAATATGGTTATGAAATACGATTTTGAATCGTCATGATAAGCCTTTTATTCGTAGTCTCTAAATATCATATGTATATGGATATTATTTAATTTATACTATTGCGTCTTATAGTCGTCATGCTGGTTTTTTTTCGTGTGACTTTTCTTAAAACAATTGGGGTTATCCAAACGAATCTAATGATAGATTAACAAAATAAATTCGTTAAGTTAATTTTACGACATTAGGTCACATCTTCCGAGCCTTTATTCCCAAGTTTATTTGTGGTCGGCTACTAGTTCAACCGGTTTTACCTGAATTTCAGTTTTTCCACGGAGCGACTTGCATCGGACTTCCGCAACCCTAAGGGAGAACTGAACTTCGAAGGTTGAACTAGTTGTCAGTATATTTGAGGGCACTGACTTCCCAATAACGATTGCCATAGATGTTCATGACAACCGGGACTGACGGCTTTACGTGCTCTCCGAGGCATGCTATTAGGACTTTCCTAAGAAAAACCCAAAAACACTTTTTGGCCCGACCCGGGATTTGAACCCGAGACCTCTAGATTAGTAGTTGCATACGCTAACCACTAGACCAACGAGGCAGTAGCAAGGCAGTAGTACGCTTTATATGACGTTAGGTAATACATAATAAACTAAAATTATTATGGAAAGATTCGCAACGGTAATAGTGATGCTAACGCTACTCGCAAGACGTCAGAGGGGTATCACGCAGGGGAACGGTATCATGTTTCGTTTTGAGCCAGGTGCCATCTTAGCTCGCACGAGTTATAATAACTATAATTCCTTCGCTACCTACACAACCTCTATAGTGTGTATACTCTCGCGTTTAACCCCTCGCAGTAATGACACTTCTGCTTTCCCACGAACCTTATCATCTGTTGTTAGACGGTTCTCATTATTGTGAACATGTAACTCAGTATCTCACTCTCATGAGTAGACCCTATAATGACTCGTTGTAGGCCTTTGTGTTCACACTTAATAGGTTTTCTGCCCGTGATCTACCTTTTGATAGTCTTAGGTCGGTAACTAGGTTAAATTTTGTACTAAAAGAGTGTTCGTGTGGTTGATTGTAATGGTATTACTTGGTACAATGATGGTTACTAAATTCCTATTAAATTGCTGCATCGATTTTGATTTTCTTGTGGCCCTTTAATGATTTGCGATAAAAATCGATACTTAGGTTTTTTTTTAGTTTTATTAAAGACTAGTGCATCCAGGGTAGATCTGCGAATCGTCAAACATAATTTTTTTTATTTTCATACCCCTAGGAAGCGAGTGGATGCGCGAGCATCAGCTAGTATTTATATACATTGTAAATATGATAAATAAATGTCACACCTTAATGTCATTATTAAGGTGTTATTTTCAGCACAAATACTTGAAAATAGTTGCCTAAGTTGCGACCACATTCGACGCATTCCGTGTCAAAATGGGTCGAGGATTTGGGAAAGTAAGTGGCTGACGGACCCGGTCCTTCCCACAGCCATGTCCTATGTTGCGACAGAACGTGAATCGTATTGGTAACAGTGAAAGGTGGTCTAATCCAGAGCTTTGATCAACAGACCGAGACTGTTTTAAGCCATACGGAACGACTGCGGCACGATTTATCGTTTTGTGCGTAATAGCTGAAGACTTTATGTTTCTGTTTTTGAAGAAGGGATGAAAAATCTTTTAATTGAATATAAGCTTTATATATATAAATCTCCCATTCGTGTGTTTGTAATTGAATTCCTTCTGAAAGACTGGACCTAGAATGG
This sequence comes from Phragmatobia fuliginosa, assembly GCA_932526445.1. Lineage (NCBI taxonomy): Eukaryota > Metazoa > Arthropoda > Insecta > Lepidoptera > Erebidae > Phragmatobia > Phragmatobia fuliginosa. The sequence continues at coordinate 2,902,046 of OW052059.1, read as the reverse complement.
TTTAGATTCGCAATTAGACCCGGCAGGTGGGGTTGCGTTGCGATCTATTCCTGGGATTTATATTTTTTGGATATCAGAACATAATCTTAAAATTGGGCGGTACGAACGTTATTGGATCAGTTTTTTCATAAAAATTTACATTTCATCGTGCTACCGTGCAAAGGTTTAATGTAATATCGTCTTTTTATTCATTAATGTAATATCGAAAATAACTGCACAAATGAACTCTGAGGTCTGAATGATCTCGTCGAAGTTTATAACTGAAGGGGAAAAGTAATAGGAGATAACTTGTACTTTCCATTGGACAGAGCAGAGTCACACACAAAGAAAAATTTTTCGTTTTAAAGAAGGCAGGCAGCAAAAAGGCTTATTTAGGCTTGATGAGGGACTCTTCAAGTGGGACGGACAAAGTAACATTTGCTCAAACTTGCAGTGTAACGTATTCAGCACGATGAATTAGTTACACTTATAAGTTACCAGAATGTTAAAGCCCTCGCACCACATTTAAGATAAACCTCCAAGTATACAAGGATTTACAAGTATTTTCCTTCTTGTCGAGTTTTTGGTATTCAAGCCCGACTTACCTCTCTGTTGATGTTCCTACTGAAGTGATGACTTCTAAGAAATAGTTGAAACCGTATAGGTTTTATTTCATCATAGTTTTATAGAAGATATGAGCAGAGATCGCAGTCGTTTCGTGTAGAATAAACAAGAACTGCATTTGTGTTGCCAATTAGTTCACAGCGCAGTTGTTGTGTTGGGTGCCGTAACAGAGGCTGAGCGGCAATAGGCGACAATTGCAGTGTTGGGACACATTCTTATTAATTACTGCTAGTGTTACGGAGAGATGAGCAAGTCCTATAACGTAACAAGGTACTCCTAGTTATTCAGAGGGGTATCAAGAACTACATTGATGTTTTTATCTGTGATGTTGTAACTATACATTATATGTTCATAGGTGCAAGAAAGCTTATACCGCGATGCAGAATTGTTGCTTCGTATTTCCGTGTGTTTTCCATAAAGTGTCATTGAAGAACATTATAAAATATAATGTGCTTTGTATGTTAATGTCACCATAAAGTTCAGCAGCTCATTTTAGAACGATATTGGATATAAAAACAATGTGACTATTTTTTGATCCAATTCAATTCTCTCCAAACAATCAGGGTTCAACAGAATTCCTTTATAATTGTGGTAAAAACCACGACATTCTGCCGTCACGGAATGTATCTACTGTTATTGTTGGCACAATAGAACGATGATATCTACGATTATTCAATGGTTGGTTCGCATGTTTTAATAAAATTACGCACAAAATCAAATAGGGATGTTTTCTTTTTAAAAATATATCGATAAAACACTAGTAGCAATATTTTATACCCACAATATTTTAGGGACGTGACTTTCTTCATTTGAATGTTGAATGTGACACTACAAGACACTGCGTATTTTTCGACCAAAAGCTGTTTAATTCTTGGTAAAATATAGGAACGTTGTGTTTATAATAAATAAATGAGAACATTTCTTGCAAACAGGATTGCAACTGCTAAATCAAGTACTAGCTGGTACTAGCTCAGTTGGAGAGTTAAAAATATCAAAAATATGAATAAACGAATACGAAAAACAAGTTTTCCGAAAATATTTACGTTAATTTTATATCTCCTTATGTTTTACAATTTGTTTTGTATTTGAAAAGTGAAAGTTTAGGATAATATCTTTTTGATGTATTTGAAAAATGATTCCCTATTTCCTTTGGTTACGGCATCACGCATAAAAGGCTGCACCAATTTCGCTCCTTATTTTACTATTAGTTACTATTAGATAGCCCATTTAACGAGGAAGGTTTTAAGCTACAAAACTTCACCCTAAAGCAATAGGATCAATGAAAAAAGTTGCAGAAAACACAAACGAAGTTGCGTTTTGCTAGTATGTAATTTAAATATGAACATGGGCGTTTGGTTACAATAAAATCCATAATTATTTGTATCTAAAATCAGTTAAAATCGACATACTTAATAATAAACTTCAAGACAATTTTCAGACAACATATCGGTAATAAACCAACGTGACACATCATTTCTACAGTTAAATGGAAGAAAGAAAACGGATTTTAATTTAATGGCGATTCAGTCAATACAATGGGTAAGACATTACAGACATTGTCATGGGAATAAACTAACAACAGAACTGACGAAAAAACTAAAGTAAAAAAGCTTCATGTAGAGAGAAGAATGAAATCTTCCACGCTGTAAAAACTTTTAGGTATGCCTCGTGCTAGTATAAGTATTTAAAGTAATGCCGCCGAAAGACGTCTAGCATATCTTCAGATAAATAGTGGGGGTCCCAGTTTCTCTATAGATTAAGGTAATGTGTGATGACGGATTAAACCCCTATTCAATCCTTGGGTGTAGTATTTTTTTGGGTTCACCATGCTTATTGTGAGGGTAGACAATGTAGCATGGTGACCCTTACCATGGCAGCCTGGTTTGATTATTCTGCATCATTCTCCCGGCCTTCGAAGGGCGGGAGAATGATGCAGAATGATTGGGCCTCCGGTCTCACACTCACAGTCGAAATACGACAGCAAAAATGCTGTCATTATTAGGATGGTCTTCTGTGTGATGGTAGTACTGGCCGGGTCGAGTGAAATCAGCGTGGCTCTACTACCTACAAAGGTAAGAGGTGGCTAAGGAAAGAAAAAAATGAAAAAAATAATCAAACTCTTTAACGACTCGTCTGGGTAGCGTCGTACTAACCCAGTCTCTTTTTAAGAAGAGGCCTCTGTCCAGTAGAGAATTATTATATGGCTGTTGAACTCCTTCACAGCCTCAAAATATGGCCTTACTATCAAGTACAATGAATATAACTTTAACAGCTTATGCTCATTCTATGAATATCAAAAAAGTTGTTAAAATAAAAGTACTTATCGCATTTGGAAGAACTTTAATCATGAGTCCATAAGAACAAATAGGATACACATAGATACATTATATGATATACATATATATTAGTGATGATACATTACACAGGTATAACAACCACTGCCTACGACTAATTGTTATCATCAAAATCACCAACATTTTGATCCGCTAACATTGTAATGGCGGGCTCAGAAGTGACAATCGGTAGCAACTTTCGAAACATTTTATGGTGTTTGGGGTCATACTACCACAATCATCTGCAATTCAAAAAAACTATATATTACTGTTCTCTGAGAATCCTCCCGCAGTAAAGAATGGATTCACATTCATACGGTCAAAATAATTAATCAATTACTTAGCGACCACTTTCTATAAGCTCGAGGATTAAATATTTAGAAATTCCCTGAAAAAAAACTTAATGTGTAGAGTCAGATTGCTTTTTGTTAACATTAAAACACGGTATATATTATAAAATCTATAAATAATTCTAGGTTTTGTATTATTTTAACAAAACAATAAAACCGCGACTTAAAGTTGCTTACAAATCTCTCCGTCTGCACCCGCTATTAGATCTAACTAAACATTAATAAGTACTTAATTCAATTCACAGTTTGGCTTGGCCTACCCTATAACTAACATGATAAGAGTATATACAAATCTTAGACCATTTTACTAGGAATAACAAATTCTTACTAACCTAGAAAGAACCATGAGAAGATTGACTTATTTGCTAAAGGTTATTTAGAAAATAAAGGAACGGAAATCAATTCCTCTATAAACCTTCTCAATAATAAGAATACTTTTGAGAATTTTGACTTAAAATAAACACACAAGTTGTAAAAATATGTATAGCTACAGTTTTTGTAAACATAATTTCATTTAAATCTATTGATATTTTTCTATAAAAAGAACAATTCAATTTTATTAATTGTAATAGAAACTCAATTCGATGTATAAACACTGATGTACGATGCACGGATATCAAAGCTACTGAACCAAAAAGGTTTGGTCCGTTTATTACATATTCTAGAGCGCAAACTTTGAGCCCATCTACATACAAACATTCATATTTACGTACCTTAGCACTGACAGTAAAAAGTTTAGGCACACTTCAACAAAAAGTCGCTTAACTAAATACTACTTAATGAGATCTAGTTGCCACGTATGAACAAGCCTTTATCTAAGGTTTAGATAAATAAAATTTTAAATGTAAACGAACGCAATAGAAATGTGTACATATATTAAATACTTAGTATAAAATTGAAAGAAAAATTTAATCATATTTAGAAGTATTCAAGCTATGTAATAACATCAATAAATACCTGAGTTGAGCTGTCTGAACTTAAAGTTGAGTATTACAAAAGTCACTAAATCAGCAAGTCATTGATTTTTAATTAAACAGAGCTTCAAGGAAATCTATTTTTAACCGACTTCAAAAATGGAAGAGGTTGTCAATTCGGCTGTTTTTTTTTAATGATTGTTACCTCAGAACCTTTATTTGTATAGACTTGAGCTTTTTTACAACTCGGTATTGAAATGGTATTTTATATATTTCATAGTCAATTCACTAAACCATTTATTAAAACTACGTAAGTACTTTTCTCAAACATTAATAATATAAATATCACATTGTTTTAAAAATAATATATGTCTAAAATTGCAACAGAGTATTTATTAAAAATGATTAAGAGCTAGCAAAAAGTTTATATTATTTATTTTATCTATAACCAGTGTTTTCTTTGTCATATTCATTCACATTCTACGTCTATACACACCGCATATATATTCAACGTTAGAACAACAATTAGATAAAAGAGAATACCTACTTGTCTATCAACACTTTGGTTATTAAAGCTTAGATATCTTATCTATTTAATGAATTTACAAAAATCTACAACATCACACTAACTAGAACATTTATGTCTAAATACCCGATTTCGATTATCACTCTACACAATTACTAATCGACTAATTGTTTGATAGTATCAACATGAAATAGAAAACATATTTTTTCATGCCAATTCAAAAATAGAACTGAAGCAGAAGTTTGTAAAACAATCATTCGAATTAGTTTTCATCTTATTAATAAATATTGTAATTAAAACCGCAAGAAATTCCATTAGTGATTGTCTGGTAATTTATTTTTATGTAATATTTATTTATAACATTTCTGTAGATATTAACTATTTCTTGATGATACTGACAAACTTAAAATGGATTAAAGTATGGTTATACAGGCCAAGAAGTCTTTATATATTCCGACTTTATACGTAATGGTAAATGAAACAACCTATGTTTTTGACTGTTATGAAACTCCACTTTTAAATTATGAGTTCTTCGATATTAAAATCCAAGAATTCTGAACCGCATCAGCATACATAGTATATTTACCTCCAACTTCGAAACGAGGAGGACGACAGATATAATTAATAAATGTACGGAAATTATATTTCTTAACGGTAAGTCCAGTGGACAAAACAAAATGTAAGTCAATAATACAAGAGAACAGAGCCGTTGGCGATTGTAAGAAGGGAGTCGTCGCGAAAGTGTTACAATTTGGCTAAAGGGACTGATCTGCCAATTGGTTTTGTACCTGGGAAGAACCACCAAGGCTTACATCCCTCGTTGTGTCATTAGCCATGTCAAAACATAAATAATAGTCGTAGTTCTAACAGTCTGTGGCAGTGTTGCCTGGTAAAATAATTTTGAAATTCGAACGCAAAAATTTAGTTTGGCACTATTATTTCATTTACCATTCACAGTTTTCATAAATAACCGTTCCGTGAATATTAAGTACATGTCTAAGTACAGCCATTCCTTGATATGAGTGACGTATACCATCTTGTACTATGTTTCAGTCCGGACAAGATTTTTAGTCAAACTCATGGAGTGTTTGAAATTCTAGGATTCCCAAAAAAAGGATGATATTTATAGATATGATGAGATCTTCCTAACTTTGTACCTCTTTTGTGGAATCGATCAGGCAGATTTAAAAAATACATGAAAATTTTATTTATGGTGGCAAAAATTTGCAACTCCAGAGACAAGTGCCAACCCCATCTCCTGCGCATAGTTACAAAGTGAGTTAGTAATTGGTCTTTCGGTTAGTCCCAATCAGTAAAGATCATTTAATTTAACTGGAGGGGTTAAGGAAAATAGTAGGCGAGTGAAATTAGTACGTACCTACCCAAAAACAAGTTAAGAAAAAAAATGTATTGTGGCGACTTCCAGCGTAACCTTTAAAGTAAGCGAAAATTCTTCAACAAAGCACCAACAGCGTCATCTACCAAAGAACCACGGAGTAATGAACTATACAGGGTAAATCCTGAATCGCGATATAGAAATTTTACCTCGCCTGGTCGGATGATCCTCCCTATATGTTGGAGTGATACGATACCTGTTCCTCTACATGTATGTTATGCTTAATAGTACTGATATTGGATAAAAATGTCGTTGACCCCCTTACAAAATCATATCACTTCATGTCAATATTATTATCGTGTTCTGTCGTCACTTTTATTTGGCACTTTATTAGATCGACCTTTAATAAAAATGCGTGACAATCTAATTTTCTACTCTGCCTACCTTTTCCTGCTATGTAACTGTAACTTCGATTATGATTTTATTATAATATAGATATTTCATCAACTTTAAAAGTAGCACCAAGTGGAACAGATGATGCAGATTTTCTGTTTGCTTATACTGTGCTTAGAAAGGAAAATAAAATTTTATACTGTAATATTTTACTTAAACTTAACTTTTATTTATAATGTATAGCAAACGCAAAGGCAAGATTACGTAGCCACAACGTGTTTTAACAGTCCCCAACCTGCATTCGGCCAGCGTGAGGACGTATGACCTTAACCCTCTCCTGGGAGGAGATCCGAGCAAACAGTACGACATTATGGGTTGTTGACTGATTGAAACGCACTTGTATTTGAAATATGTAACGCACTTGTAAATCGTAAACAAAACAGTGGGACATTATGCATTGTTGATTGATTGAAACGCACTTGCATTTGAAATATGCAACGCACTTGTCAAATCGTAATCAAAACAATTTCACGACGACTTCCAAATAGTGGAAAGTCACTATCTGTTGTAGTCTGTGTCCCATATGTAGAGAGACACATACTTTATATTTTGCACAGTTTTATTATTACAATGGCCGCAGAACAGATAACCGCAGAACCGATGATGATGATGATGATAGCACAAAAGCATTATTAAGTAGAAAAACGGAGTGCAACTTTTTAATGCAAATTTTGTGGAAGAATTTGTATCTATGGCATTAAATTAGGGTTTTGTTCGTTTATTTCATAGACAACGATTACTAAACGAAGATGAGTTAACGTCAAACTATGTTACAATGTATGTAATTGATATAATTATTGTAGGATGGGCCGTTTATCGATAAAGTAACAGGTTGATATGGGCTTTCATCATCTTTGGTACACAAATTATATTTGAGCAAACCCTTCACTGTGATGTAATTTTTTAATTGTGGTGTGCAATCCTTATTTTAACTTTCACTAATATTCGTACACGCCTTTAAAAAAAAAATAGTTCTATCAGTCATGAATTTGTATAAACAAGGATTATCTTTTGACCAGAACATGAATTAATTGTACTATTGTTACCTGTTTAAGATCCAAATTTATCTAAATTTAACTATATGAATTTCAGAAAACGTTTTGAGTAAGACAATTACGAGCGAATGGGTCACATATGAAACAAAAAAACTATAAAACTTGAAAACATAGATCGAGTCCACAGAAGGATACTGTACCTACCACCACACTACCTAACCCTCGCTAAGGCAGACCTCCCGAAGCGGCCCTCGCTCATGACTCTCGTGGTCACGCTCGACCCAACATGGCCGCCACGTCGCCAGCTGACTGTGAGTGGAGAAGAGCTCCTCTTGTGGGTCTCGGAGGTGCCAGACGTGGAAGAGCCAAAACTCCTGCTGGTGCTGTGCCTAAAGCACATCCAATCACGAACTCGTGGCGGGACGCATCAGTAGAAGTGATGCGGCGTTTAGGATCCCATCTGCACAAATAAAGAATTATTTTGAGACTACAAACAATTAAAGTAGGTAACTAAGTACTAAAATACTCTAAGGAAGGACAATATTGTTAGAGTGAAAACAGGTATGCAACTCTTTGATCTCTACTTTTTATGTAAGTTTATATTATCTGCAAATGTCAAACCCTTTAGTGGACTCCATATTGACATCTGTCAAGTCACGTTATTAAATTTGTTAAATTTGTGTTCTAATAACCCGCATGGGTTATTAGATCACAAACCTGCAATGCTTTTGCATTAATATATTATAACAATATAATATAATTTATTTATTACTCTTTCACAAAGGTAAGTACAAATTAAGTAATACATACAATGAGGTAAAACCTCTTAGTCTAAGCCTCTTAGTGACTCTTGTACGTTCCTATTGATCAAATTTTAATCAGACTAACAAATAAAGTATCATTGTGTGTGCGTGTGTAAGTTTGTGTGTGTGTGCGCGTATATTTAATACTACAATACTAACAAACCTCGAAAGTATTTAATTATGCCGGCTCTACACTCGCGGCGCGAATGGCCGCGAAAGCCCGCGACAACTGCGAATCACGAGTGTAAATGTTGTTCACACCTTCTCGTTCGCGCTTCGCACCGTTCCCCGATCAGTGTGGGGAACAAGTCGCGAACAAGACTGTGAAGCTTTGCGAGTGTGAAGGGACACAGTTCTCACGCGGATCACACCGTTTATTCACGGCGTGAATTCACGACGCGACGTCATACGCGAGTGTAGAGCCGGCTTTACGGCATAGGATATTCCTCTCTCGAGACTTTCGAAATGGAGTAAATAAATTCAGATACGTCCTAATTGAGCTTATTTGGTATTATATTTAAAATTGGTGGCTGTTTTTGTACGCTTCCTTAAAATGCGTAAGAAATGTGGTTATTTACTTTTAAAGCTTAATCCCAGTATTTCTTTAAACCCTTTTCTAACTAGTTAAATATCGAGATCGTACTGTCTATCCTTATTTGGTCTGCAAATATTTCCTAACACTACAAAACGTATACGAACAGCTCGGAACACTTCGAATGCTAAACCAACACAGGTTTGGACGGAAACCCTTCTCTTGCAATTAAAATACACAGTGTTTTTTGCTAAAAAGTTGTGCACCTTGTTTCAAATTCTGTTCTTAAACTCCGAGATTTAATGACTGAGTCATAAATCCCATATGGTCGGTTCTTATCTTGATGATATAAACACATTATAGAATTAATAATATTTAGAGAGAGCTTTATAAAACATGGGATCTTTTCATCTGTTAATTCAATTACATACACTTGCTTAAATACCCGGAGGTAATGAGGTATAGATAGAGATTGAGCGTCTAACAATCACATTTTCTTGTCTTAGATTATTTTTTTACATCATGAGGAAACGCTTAATACCGCTAATTGGGAACGTTAATAGCAAAATGGGAAAATTGAGGGCATTTTAAGAGGGAAAATAAGAATAAATGTTGGACAATGAGTGCTTTTTGGAGGTTGATGAAAATTAATCAAAAACTTTATGGAATTTAATTATTAAAATGTCGGGAAATACATAACATATGTAAATTCTATAATTGTGTGTAGTTTGATCTACAGGTAATTCATTTATTCCTTTATGCCAAATCCATTAATAACCACGCCAGTGGCTTAAACGTACATGTTAAAATGTAAACTACGCGGATAAAACATGACCAAATAAAATGCCTTTTCTACAGACACCGAGTGAATCATATAACAATTATTTTGTAAGAAACGGCTGGTCATTCATTCAATGGCTATATCTGGAACAATGGAATGGCCAAGTCGCTGACTCGTCATCCATTACATCAATATCCTTTTACAATTGTTTTTGAAACTTGATTCCGGTTCTGGCAAGAGTCCGGTTCAGAAATATTACCTAATTGAGGTCAAACATAGTAAGCTTATACTATCCAATCTATATTACATTTTAAAGCTGAATAGTTTGTTTGAACGCGCTAATCTCAGGAACTGCTGCTCCGATTTGAAAAATTCTCTGTTTGATAGTCTATTTATCTTGGAAAGCTGAAGGCTATATATCATCACGCTGCGACCAATAGGAGCGGAGTATAAATGAAAAAGCCTAATAATACACACATCAAAAGTGTCTAGGGATCAAGCATTTTTATGCGGATTTCTTGAGATTGAGATGTGGCTTTGTAATAAATTTATGATTTTATAAATTTATATGGATCCTTTTTGGTGCATTTCATAATTTGAATCAGGAACTGTCAATCAAATTCGAGTAAAAGATGAAAATCAGCTGCCAATATTTTCCCTATAAAAACATACAACGCATTGAAGAAATTATTAGTGCTACTGTTTCCCTACTACTGATTAAAACCAACGTTATTATGGAGCGGCGACGTCATTTAAGCAGGGAAGAAATGCTCAGAGCCGTGGGAATGATAGAAGCTGGTTCCCGGCAACGTACTGTGGCTTTAGCTCTGAATACAAGTCAGAGTGTTATCAGTCGACTTTGGACACGTTACCGAAGCACTGGTACCGTGGCTGAGCGCCATGGAGGACGGTATCGCTGCACCACACGGAGACAAGACCGATACATTCAAATCTTAACTCGAAGAGCTCCAACAATAACCGCCATGATGTTAGCCGTGAGGCTTCATCACTCTTCAGGGAACTTAATTAGCGACCAAACAGTCAGAAACCGCTTGCATGAAGTGAACCTTCATTCCCGAAGACCGCTACGGGTACCACCTATAGCAATGCACAATCGTAGGATTCGATATCAATGGGCTCTTGAACACAGAAATTGGGCAGAAGAACAATGGCGTTTCGTGTGCTTTTCTGATGAGTCTCGTTTTGGTATGAGACCGGATACAAGACGTATACGACACTGGAGAACCCCTGGACGCCAACAGCGATTAAAATCCTGCCAGGAAGTCCATCCTTATAGTGGTGGAACCATCATGGTATGGGCGGGTATTTGGATCGGCGGAAGAACTGAGTTGATTTGGATCAGAGGCAACCTCAACGCTCAAATTTATGCTGAGACGATTGTATCAGACGTCATCGTTCCTCTACAAGTGCAAATCGGTCCCTTATTTCAGTTAATGCATGATAATGCACGACCGCACACCGCAAGAGTTGTAAGACAGACTCTCGCCGCAGCTAACATCAATGTCCTGCCCTGGCCTGCTCAGTCGCCAGACTTGAACCCGATTGAGCATGCATGGGATATGCTACAGAGAAGAGCTCTGCCGAATATGGAGGGTATCCAGTCGCAAGAAGACCTTTTTTTGTTGTTGCAACGAACATGGGCGGCCATTCCACAGCGTGATTTGGATGAACTCATTTTGAGTATGCCAAACCGATGTTCTTGTGTTGTTAGTGTTCGCGGTAGAAACACGGATTATTAATTGTTTAAGTTACCTAATAAAATTTTAAAGAAAACTGTTATTTCAGTCTTTTTTTCGAACTTTAATGTTAGTGGTTCAAATGTCAAAAATCCCTTTATTAGGAAAATGGCAAATTTCTTTACTAATGCAAAGGTGACTTGGTTTATCGTTACTGTGACAAACGAAAACACTTTATTTGATGAATCCTTAAAGAAATTTTTAATTAATATCAATCAGGAGAAAAGTTATTGCAAAAATATATGTTGATCCCTAGACACTTTTGATGTGTGTATTATAAAACGCGAAAGTTTTTGAGTATGTATGTATGTTTGCTGCTGTTTCACGCAAAAACTACGAAACGGATTTGGAAGAAACTTTACAGTAATATAGCTTATATATCAGAATAACACGTAGACTACTTTTTACTGTAATAATCGAGATAAAAGCTAGTGTTTATTAAATGGGGAAAAGTTATTTCTTTTGCGAGCTTCCATTGTGCGTATTGGTTAAAGATTGAAAAGAATGTAAAAAAAATCCTCTTTGCAAAATTCTAAAAAATAATCCTCGATAGCAAATATCTTTTAAGGTCCACTAGAATCCTTTTTGTGAGAAACAATTTTGTTTCCGCTGTATAACATCACGCTACGGGCAATAGAAGGCGCAGATGTGGGTCATCTTCATCTAGTTTACTCATAAAAGTAATATTAATTTATTTTTATTCTTTCACATTAATTAAGTTTTCCCATCTAAATCCAAATGTAAAGAATAAATCTAAATACGTCTCCGGCCGCACGACGGTTATTACGACAAATAGTAGCCTAGCCTCAAGATTCAAATTATCTCCATTCCAAATTTTATTGAACTCGATGCACTGGTTTGGCTTAAGAGCCACACAGACACAGTAACTTTCAAATTTATGATATTAGTATGTATATGTGTATTTGTTTAACTGCCTCGTTGATCTAGTGGTTAGCGTATGCGACTGCTAATCAAGAGGTCTCGGGTTCAAATCCCGGGTCGGGCCAAAAAGTGTTTTTGGGATTTTCTTAGGAAATTCCTAATAGCTGCCCGGAGTTTCGAAGTTTGGCGGTGATTCACGCCCGTGCCTCGGAGAGCACGTAAAGCCGTGGGTCCCGGTTGTCATGAACATCTTTGGCAATCGTTATTGGGAAGTCAGTGCCCTCAAATATACTGACAACTAGTTCAATCGTCCAATCTCAAAGCCGACCCCAAATAAAACTTGGGAATAATGGCTAGGAGGATGATGAATATGTGTATTTGTTTTTAAAATAATAATGAGCCATATCTAGAACTTTGTAAGCCTATAAAACCTAACTGGTTGCTGTACAATTTTAAGTATATTTAGATCAAGGTAATAACGATCACTGCACCACCTGCAGTGAGCCTAGAGTAGCAATGTGCGCCAATAACTTTAAAAAGTTATATACGCAACAATTTTATACTTTCAAATTAAGTGGTTTTATAATTTGTAAATTTGTTAAAAGTTAGTCGGGGTCATTATTAGTGGAGATCGATAAACGATTGAGTATCTAAAACCTCAACATTTTCACTTCTGCTTTTAAGGCTAAACCGTTGCCCCGATATAAATCAAGTTTGGCATGGAGATATCTTGAATCTTAAGGAAGGTTCAGTCAGTTTTTATACGCTAAGTGACATAATTATTTTCGTTCTTTTCTGCCTCGTTGGTCTAGTGGTTACCGTATGCGACTGCTGATCAAGTGGTCTCGGGTTCGATTCCCGGGTCGGACCAAATGTTTGTGTGATCCGCAAATATTTGTTTTGGAGTTTGAGTGTTTTGTATGTATAATATCTGTGTATTTACAAAAAAATATATCTATTTTTATGTATTTATATCAGTTCTCAAGTTACCCATAATACAAGCTCTGCTTAGTTTGGGGACTAGATGGCGTAGTGTGTAAAATGGCCGAATATATTTATTTAGTATTTATTTTTTCATTTCTTTTATTTTATGACTACACTTAGGGACTTCACACACTGGCGACGCGAACACGCGCGTATGCGCGGGCAGCCAATCCCGAAGCTGCTAGCCGCACGCGAAAGAGAAAGAAAAATTTCTACTTCTTCTCAGAAAATATTCTACTTCTTCTTCCTAGCTTTTATTCCGAAGATTATTTGGGATCGGCTACTAGTTCATACGGTTTTACCTGAGTATCAGTTTTTCCACGGAGCGACTGGCATCGGAACTCCGCAACCCTAATGGAGAACTGAAATTCGAAGGTTGAACTAGTTGAAAGTATACTTGAGGACACTGACTTCCCATTAACGATTGCCATAGATGTTCATGACAACCCAGACCGACGGCTTTACAATATTCTATTTACTAAAAACAAACAAGACGTAATAAAGTACCAAGTACCGTAACTGACACATGAGTACCTATTACTTACATATCATTTTAAAAGGTCCTGAAGAACAACGCACCTAACAACAGCGAAAAATCTCGTAACTCCTGATATGTGACAAACTTTTAGCAAATGATAAAATGTTAGAAGTACTGCAACCATCTGTCAGACTTGCTAATTGACTGTCAGAGGATATAGAATATTATGTAAGCCATTTAACGGGTAGTGTTGTGAAAACTAAATTGGGAGGTTAAGTGTCGTATTTGCAACTAGATTGCATTCTGACACACAATTGAGTCATTTTAATAGTTTATTTTATTTACTAGCTTTCGCCCGCAGCATCGCCCGCTTGTATGTCGGTTATCGCGGTAAAAAATGGCCTATGTTCTTTCTCAGGCTCTAAACTATCTGTGTACCAAAATTCATCAAAATCAGTTCAGCGGTTTAGGCGTAAAAACTTAACACACAGATAGACAGACAGACAGACATGCAAAATTACTTTCGCATTTAGAATATTAGTAGGGACTAAGTAGTAGGGATTAACAATTCCTGTATTACATTTGGCATGTGGGCGTACTTAATGCCATTTGGCATTATCTAATAATCAACCTTTGAATGTTTCAATAAGGGACGTGATAGGTGTATCTGTTTTATAAAGAGAAGCTATTAATAATAAATCAGTACACATAAGATATTCTTTATAAGAAAACATAGATAACTGTACAACTAAATATTTATTTAAATAAAGATTAAAATATATAAAATTAGTTATATTATGGATATTCAGGTAAAACCGGTTGAACTGGTAGCCGAACCCAAATAATCTTGAGAATAAAGGCTAGGAAGAAGAAGAAGAATTAGTAATATTAATAGTTTATTTTTCTGTACATTACATTCATGTGATACATGTGCATATTATTATATATCGTTACCTAAACTTCAAGAAATATCCAGGAATAAAAATATAAATGTATGTATGGAATAGCAATAAATAAATAAATTTAACTATCGCTTGACAGTTTACTTCATACTATATCTATTTTCTGTGATGTTGTGTCTAATTTTAGTTACATTTTGACATTTAAAACGTCGTTTGATAGGACACAACATAAAAGTTAAAAAGAGAGCTTACGAGCGACAGAATTTGCTCCATTACCTAGAGTGCAAAAAATTTTTAGTTCTGAATGTGCTATTGCGTTCAATAAATAGTCTAACGAATGGTCGGATTAGCAATAGCTCAAACGACCTTTTCCCTTCACAATTTATTACACAATTGAACGTAATTCTAAATAAACCATAAATCTATGCTCATGACAGAATAATGTAGGGAAATGTTACAATCGTAGTACACTTTAGTTGAGATAGTATAAATAAGACGGTGAGAAATCTGTGTCGAAAAATAGTCATATAAGACATGGAATACTGTTAAAGTTGTTTTGTGGTTTTATAAGAATCGTTCATAGCCGAGTGGCCTTAGGTGATTGGAATCAATCACCGAGGGCAAGCAACGACGGCGCGGTCAGACCTAGATGGGTGCCCGTTTGTGGCATGATATGTTATGAGCGTTTCCGTAATTCGGAGGTCTCGTTAAACAGTCGGTCCCAGTTGTCATCATAAAATAACAGTCGTGAAGCTTATTTGGAGGCCTTCAGGTGTCTTAAAAACATCCATTGGTAAGATTATGTACACAGAAAATGCCTTGCCAGTCCCCAACCCGCACTCGACCTATGACCTTAATCCTCTCCTAAAAGGAGACTCAAGCCGACGTCATTTACGAATGCAGAAACTTTTACACCTGACAGTTGTCACACTACTCAACAAGGACTCCGTTAATAATTAAATAAATAACAGATAAATGGATATCTTACACACAACGCCATCTAGTCCCAAAATAAGCAGTGCTAGTACAATAATTCTGCATCATTCTCCCGGCCTTCGGAGGTCGTTCTTTTAAAAGATAAGCGTAAGATTAAAATGAGTGTATTGTTATTCTTACGAACAGCCTGTGTGCCCGATCTTGGTTAATTCAAGTAAGCTTAATCAAGTATAATAAATATTTTATTTATAATCAAATTAAGATTGTGTACTTTAACAACAGAAAAAAATCTATATAAATAAAAATGAATCCCTATTTCCCTTGGTCACGCCATCACGCGTGAACGGCTGGACCGATTTCGCTGATTCTTTTTTTATAATATACCTTGAAGTACGGGGATGGTTCTTAGGAAAAAATAAATAAAAATTATCTGATAAGTTTTATTGGAGGAGTTCCGAGAATACAAAACATTGAGTTACGTTGAATCGACTGTTAGGCGGTACGAAGTTCGCGATGTCAGCTAGTTATACATAATTTGTACATGGATATAATCTTGTGGGTGAAGTTAGTATGGAAACATGTGATAGGTACTCACTAAAGAACTACGTGCCAACAATGTTTGTAGGTTCAAAGTGAATTTTAATTCTGTTACATACATAGTACATGCAAATGACAGATATGTCTAAACTCTCGGAGAAACCGCTTAGTCAAGTGATTCTCATTTCCTACCGCGTTACGTGCTTCGCTTAAGTAAGGTTCCTACTCGTAAATATGTACTGTGTATACTCAACGTACTGTTTTATGAGTTCTAGGTACTGAACGATTAGTTTACACCAAAGGCACGGACGGAAAGGAAAAGTAAACATACCTTTCATTCATATTTAAAAGAAAGAAGACTCTTTACTAACGGTTAATAAAATAGTTTTTTGAATAGTGACTGTAAATTGGCAGAAATATTAACCTGTAAATACTTAGGTCTTCTTATCTTGGAAAATTTATAATGATTCCAATCAACGAAACGTAACTAGTATCCATTTCAAAATGTAAACATCTGAGAACATGATAATAATTTTCTAAACAGTGGTTTAGTTAATATAGAAAATTTGTTACTTTGAACTGCCAAACTTTAAGGACTTTAGACCGATATTATACAAGCAATGTTATCTAATGTCACTAAAGTAACTTGTAAATCTTGTAATTGAATAATTTTGTTTCGTTGTCATTGTTTTACATCAAATCAAATATATATTTAATTAGTATAATATTTTAATTGCGTTTTATTATTAGCTGTTTTTAAGCCCGGCGGCAAAACTATATCCTACTAATCGTACTAATATTATAAACGCGAAAGTTTGTTAGTATTCATGTATGTATGTTTGTTGCTCTTTCACGCAAAAACTACTGAATGGATATTGATGAAACTTTATAATGATATAGCTTACATATCTGAGTAACACATAGGCTACTATATACCGCCATGACGGAGCTAAACGCGGGCGGAGCCGAGGACAAAAGCTACTAAACTATATTCTAGTACATCTTTCTACAGTTGGCGATAGATGATCGTATTACGTCACATTCGCCGACATCAACTGTGGTAACCTTTCACTGGGTAATGTGCGTAAGCTTAGATGGTTCGTCTAAACGCCATTACCTTGTCTTAAGCCTCGTCTAGAAGAGATGAATTCACCGCGAATTGTTTTTTGTATGTTTACGAATAGTTTACGGTCAGAGAAAACGTTTGAGATTGAGTTGAGAACAAATGCAGTCAGTATGAAACATTAAAATGCCATTTGTAATACCCGGTGTACAGATAATAATAGTAATAAATCTATTTAAAAAAGATAATTGTGTACATCAGTCAGAGACCCAACCTTTCGAACTAGGTGAAAATATATATCTCAAAAAGAAGTCCTTAGCGTTACATTTAAATACAATACTATCCGTAAAATGTAGTACAATAAATAGAAGCAATTTTGTCTTATATTTTTTATTTGTTTGTGTATGAGTGATGATGATGATGATAATATGAGAACCTACTACATTGCTGTCAGAACATAGTAGCAAAATGAGAAAATGTGTAAATTCCACTACATTGTGAAGGCAGCCGCAACAAACTCGTAAACCAAGATACAATGTGTAACCAGGTCCTAGGATGCTCATTTTGTAGGCAGTATCGCTTCTGTTTTGCTCAGACAATAACAAAAGATGCAAAATCACTGTGGGTTCACTGCTAACTTAATGGTTGCCTGGAGGAAACAGCAGTTTAGCGATAAGGCCGCCATTTGTGTGATTCACAAATATTTGTTTCGGTGTTTTCTATGTATAATTTGTAAAAGTAAAAATATGTTTATGTATTTATATCAGTTGTTTAGTACCCATAATACAAGCTCTGCTTAGTTTGGGACTAGGTGAGACGTAAGATGTCCGAGATATTTATTTATTTATTTTTGCATGGTTAATCTGTTTATTATTATGTTATTTTATGTAAACCATATTAACTGGTGTACAATAAAGTTTATTCTATTCTTTAATGCGGCATCAAATCACAGGTACGGAAGAAACTATTCACAGTGAGTTCGTACCGTGTGTACGAGGTTTTAGATGCGTTTGATGCGGTTCAACGGAATGTCGACTGTGAGTAAATATTCTAAGTAGTCCAACATGGTTTTGTAATCCGATCTAGAGATAGGTGGAATAGTTTATTGCGTATTATCTGTCGATGTTAGAAGTACGTGTTATATCATAGTATGGAAGAAAACTGAGTTTAAAGTGATGTAAAATACCGGTAAAAATTTTAAATGTTAACAAGTATCGTTGTGTTGTCGGTAATCCAAGTTTCATATTTGTCTCTATTATGCTAGGTTTTGTCGGGTATTCGTTTCAAATATAGTCTATGACACTCGCAAATAGTTTCTAGTTTAGTTCTATAAGTTAATATTGTAAATAAATGTTTTGTTATCAAGAGTTTTTAATAGGGTTTTATTTTTTAGTCATTTTATAATAAAACCATCTGTGTAAATAACACACATTAGATTAGTTCGCGAGATTTAGCTGTAGAAATTTTTATTTGATTTATTTTATTGATGGTTTTATTCGCCAATCTCTATAGCTACCGTTCAGATTTGAAGAATTTCTTTATTATTAGATAAATTATTTAAGGAGAAATAATATCATGCTAGTAATACACGAACGCAGAGATCGCTCTGGCATTTTGCATTGGCAAACCGAATCAATTTAATCAATAAATATCGATTTCACATTCGAAATATGAGTTAAATAATAGAACATTTTACTTCATTCCAAAAATTCTTATATAAGACTTATTCATAGGTTACATTAAGAAACAATTAATCAGAGAGTTCAAGATCGGAAGTCAAGAATACAAACTCACTTGAACATCATATAAGGGTGAAAGTATACTAAACCACAGGCAATTAAACTTTCAACTTGAGTGGATAATAGCAAGAATGTTGTGAATGAAATTAATGAGTTCAATGACCCAATCGTAACGCAATCTGATGACATAATCAGCGTGAGAGCTAGGCTTAGGCAAAAATAGGATGAATTGACTGGAGTGACACTGTAGCCTTACAGAAGATCAACAATTCTTTGTCTCTTTTCTCCAAGTGATATAATCAGCGTGGGAGAGCTAGACCCCTACTCAGAAGACTAACCTACAATGACAGCATTCGTGCTGAATTATTTCGTTGGTAAGTGTGAGAGTGGAGGCCCAACGTTACAGAAGCACCTCCCTAGATCGTCATAGTGTGGGTCACCATGCTGCATTGCCTGCACTCACAGCGAGGATGGTGCCTCCCTTAGACTGCCTCGTTGGTCTAGTGGTATGCGTATGCGGCTGCTGATCAAGAGGTCTCGGGTTCGATTCCCGGGTCGGACCAAATGTTTGTGTGATCCACTAATATTTGTTTCGGAGTTTGGGTGTTTTTATGTATGATATGTATGTATTTAAAAAAAAAGTATGTATATGTATTTCTATCAGTTGTCTAGTACCCATAATACAAGCTTGGCTTAGTTTGGGAATAGATGGCCTTATGTTTATAATGTACCGAATATTTATTAATATTTATTCATTTATACTTTCCATCAGAAAGAGTAGAGTCACTTTGGTAGAATTTAATATAAAAAATTGGACAAGTGCGAGTCGGACTCGCCCATGAAGGGTTCCGTAGCATCATATAAAAGTTTTTTAACTTTCATCAAAGTTTTATTAATAGTGGTTTGATTGAAAGAAATGTAAATTGCGGTTTATGATTTGTGACGTATTAAAAAAAAACTACTTACTAGATCTCGTTCAAACCAATTTTCATTGGAAGTTTGCATAGTAATGTACATCATATATTTTTTTTTGTTTTATCACTCTCTTATTTTAGAAGTTACAGGGGGGGGGACCAACATTTTACCACTTTGGAAGTGTCTCTCGCGCAAACTATTCAGTTTAGAAAAAAATGATATTAGAAACCTCAATATCATTTTTAAAGACCTGTACATAGATACCCCACACGTATGGTTTTGATGAAAAAAAATTTTTTGAGTTTCAGTTCTAAGTATGGGGACCCCCAAAATTTATTGCTTTTGTTCTATTTTTGTGTAAAAATATTAAAGCGGTTCACAGAATACATCTACTGACCAAGTTTCAACAGTATAACTCTTATAGTTTCGGAGAAAAGTGGCTGTGACATACGGACGGACAGACAGACAGACAGACAGACAGACATGACGAATCTATAAGGGTTCCGTTTTTTGCCATTTGGCAACGGAACCCTAAAAAGGCTGTGATTTACTACTGGTGCGTGCGAAATAAGTCAGATCACCTTTCATGTTTGCAACTGCTATCTGAACATTATATTATTTACTCTAGTTCCAGAGATTACCCAGAACAAACAGACAGACAGACAACATTTTTGAAAAATAGATTTTTTGGTGTAAGTGTCGTATTTTTTATTTTATATATATATAGCCTACCAAAGTGACTTTACCCTGCCTGATGGAAAGCATGAGCAGAATCCAAGAGTGAGAGAAACCACACATCATTGCTGCGAATGCAGACAGTAAAGTATGGCGGCCCACACTATGGCGGCATAGTGAGATGCTTTTTCACGCCCCGGTTAAACGACCCGTATATACTTTCTATGAAAACTATTAAAAATAATTTTATTTATTTGTATGGATATCACGGTTAAAGGTAAATAGAGACATTCTAACTAATTTGTCATCATATTTGTGTCCACTAATATAAATATCAAGCTGAGGCGGAGATGAAATTTGTCGCTGCGAAAGTTAATAACGTGCTGACGTAAATGTTATTAAAAATGACACTTTTCTCTATGTAATTATTAATATTATATAAAACAAGCTTTCGCCTGAGGCTCTGCTCGTTTATATGCCGGGTTTGCGTTAAAAAGTAGCCTATGTTCTTTCTCAAGCTCTTGACTATCTGTGTATCAAATTGCATTTTATTCGGTTCAGTAGTTTGGCATACAAACGCTACAGACAGACAGAGTTACCATCGAAATTTTAATATTAGTAAGGAAGTAAGGATTAAAATATCCCTGTTTACAGGAATTAATCCATAGGTAACCGGACATACGTTACAAACATAGTCTCATCCTAGTCGTGGGGTACTTTTAACCTTAGTTCCCTCCTTTTTAAAGTCATTATCATCAACATCAACAAACCATAATGTCCCACCGCTGGGATCGGGTCTCGTTTCTGAGAGTGTTGTGGCGACTTCCACATACAGCGCGACGTAAATATACAACAGCGCCATCTACCGAAGAAACATTGAACTACGAAGAAAAAAGACGTAACGATATATACGGAGTTACTACTAATCCTGAATCGCGGAAGTAACATTCTCGCGCCGATTAGCATATATACAACATCCCAACATCAACTGTTGGGCAGTAGCCCGCCAGGCACGATCACCTCGACTGGTTGGAGGATCCTCCCTTTTTGTTGGAGGAACACGATACCCGTTCCTCTACAGGGTTAAGGCCATACGTCCTCACGCTGGCCGCGTGAGGACGTGTGGCCTTCACAATCTATAATAGATAAATTAATAAGTGCTCGGCTACTAATAAGAATTAGTCTTAGTCTGGTGATATATAGCCTGTAGCCTTCCTCGATAAATGGGCTTTCTAAAACTGAAAGAATTTTTCCAATCGGACCAGTAGTTTCTGAGATTAGCGCGTTCAACCAAACAAACAAGCTCTCCAGTTTTATAGTATTAGTATAGATTTAATATCTATCTTTGCTCAGTTTTATACTTAGTTTTGTAGATGATAAGATTATAGAAACTACACATACGTTGACAACACTATGCGTGAAATAAAAGGAAGTTAATTGTTTTAAATGTAACAGCACTTGAATTGTGAACAAACATCTTCATTGTCAATTATATTCATCGTACATTGCGTATTATAATTATTACGGAGTATGTGAAATTATTTCACATAGCCTGTAATAGCATCGTTTAGCTTACGTACATAGACAGTCTCATGTATGTATAACCAATTAAAAAGCCCGCATTGGATATTACACAACAGTTTCATCCCGTGGGTGTCGTAAGATCTCGACTACGAGAGAAAATTACGCGGGACAACAGCACTGCAAAGAGAAGACCCACAAAAACCCATGACGTCACCACTTCTAGGCTCGGGTTTCCTCTCAGAAGAGGGTTTAGGCCATATGTCCCGACACTCGCCAAATGCGGATTGTGCACTAGCAAGGCAATGTTGTGGCTACGCAAACTTACCTTTGGATGTTTTTAAACCACCCGAAAGCCTCCAACTAAGCTTCACGACTGTTATCTTATAATGATAATCAAGACCGACTGCTTAAAGTGACCTCCGAATCACGTAAACGCTCATGGTATCCTGGCGACTTCCCATATACATCGCAAGAGAAAACATACAACAGCACCATCTACCGAAGAAACACTTAACCACGAAAAAACATGGAATGAGCTATACGGTGTAACTACTAATTCTGAATCGCGATAGAGAAATTCTCGCAACCATTAGCATACATACAACATCCCAAAATCAACCATTGGGCAGGGGCCCACCAGGCATGAATACCTCGCCTGGTCAGAGGATCCTCCCTTTGTGTTGGAGGAACACGATACCCGTTCCTCCAGAGTATCATGTCCCAAACGGTCACCCGTTTTAGGTCATTGTTTCCAATTACTTATGGCAACTTAGCTACAAACGCTTCTAACAATAAACCCTATATCAATCCGTATGGCTAGCGTGGTATAGTAGGCCAAAACCTTCTTAGGACCAGACTCGTCTATTAATGGTTGTTTATGTGATAATGTGACAACACTTTCATTCATATTTCAATTTAAATAATCAACTTCGCTAATATTATACATAATACTGAGATGTTAGCATGTCTCGCGAGTTCTAGCGTAGTACTTTCACCGCTCTCACGGCCAAAAGGTCAACACTGCGAAATGTTCGTAACCTCTTCGGTACAGGTACTTGAGGCCGGGGGTTTGACGGGTTGCTTTTTATACTTGATTAATTGAATGGAGATGTATTATTTCATCGGCAGTGGCTCAATATTATGTAACGTGTACGCAACATGCGAATTATTAGTTTTTTGTGCTATCCGATTACATTTAGAATGGTAAAAATGTTATTTATTGGTCTAGGTCATCTCTTAAACTACTTTTGGATTGCAATCACTTGTAAAGTAAATTCACAAATGATTGTATAGCGACTACCACATCGTGCGAGCGTAAACATACAACAGTGCCATCTACCGAAGAAACGCTGAACCACGGAGTAACTAATTCTAAATCACGATATATAGGTTCTCGCGCCAATTAACATAATATATATACAACTACCCAACATCGACCGTGTTGGTCAGTTGTGTGGATGATCACCTCGCCTGGTCGGAGGCTTCTCCCTTTGTAATGGAAGGACATGAATCCCGTTCCTACACAATGGTCTAAATAGATTGTACTAAACCGATTTTGAGAATTATTTTACCAATACAGAGCTACATTTTTTTAAATAAATTAAAAAAAAAAAAAAAAAAAAATATTCTGTGGAACCTCGCTTATGATGCGGTCTTGAGAACCAGCTTGCCCCCTGGCGTGAGTGTAGTCTGCTACGCGGACGACACTCTAGTAATGGCTAGGGGGCATGGCTTCCAGGAAGTCCTGGAGCTCGCCGAGTTAGGGGTGGCATGTGTCGTCCATAAGATCAGCGGTCTGGGTCTACGGGTTGCGCCTCATAAGACGGAAGCCCTGTGGTTTCACAGGAAACGCGGAGGTGCCGTTCCTACCCACTCGCTTATTAGAGTGGGAGGAACGGAGGTCGAGGTTGGTCATCACATCAAGTACCTCGGCCTCACCCTGGACAGCCGCTGGAGCTTCGAGGAGCATTTCGAGCGTATGATCCCCCGGGTTCGGGCAGTGGCGGGTTCCCTACAAAGGCTGTTGCCTAACTTAGGGGGCCCGCGGGAAGAAGTCCGCTGCCTCTACTGTGCGGTGCTCCGATCCATGGCCCTCTACGGAGCGCCGATATGGGTAAAGCGCTCCTCCCGCTGCCGAGCTAAGCTCAACCAAGCGCAGCGGGTAGTGGCCATTCGGATAGTGAGAGGATACCGCACCATCTCATCGGAGGCGGCGACAGTCCTGGCACGTTTCCCACCTTTCGATATTCTGGCGGATATGGATGCGAGGGTCTATGACCAGGCTCGCGCTATCCGCCGGGGTGAAGGTGTGGATGGTCAGGACGAGCTCGAAATGCGGCGGAACGCCCATCGACAGGCCCTGGCACAATGGCGCGCGCGGCTGGAACAGCCGCAGAATGCACGCCAACGCGCTGTCGGTGCCGTTCTGCCTAACCTCGAAGCTTGGGTAGGCAGGGAGGGAGGTCGCGTTACCTACCGACTTACTCAGATACTCACCGGGCACGGTTGCTTCGGTGAGTATCTGAATAGGATCGGACGCGAGGAGACGGCACAATGCCACCATTGCGCAGCCGACAGGGACTCCGCCCAGCATACGCTGGAAGACTGCCCCTCGTGGGCATCTGAACGCGAGGTCCTAGTCGGCCAAATCGGACGAGACCTGTCCCCGCCAGCAATCATTGCTGCCATGCTGGCGGGTGAGGAGGGCTGGGGCGCAGTGGTCTCTTTCTGTGAAGCTGTAATGCTCCAGAAAGAGACCGCTGAACGGGATCGGGAGAGGGCCGATCCCGAGCGTAGAGTACGCCGGCGACGACACGAACCGTCGACGGGGCTGCAAGCTGCCAGAGAAAGGGGACCTCGGGCAGCAAACTAAGTAGCTGCGGCGGGAGGTCGGATGGTGGCCTGGTCACAAAATGTGATCAGGCCCCAAAATATATAATGATTGGCCAATAGGCAGGAGGAAGCCTCTGTGGCTTCCTCTAGGATAGAGCCTGGATAGGCGCGGTGCCGATCCTGAGGAGGACCTGAAATAACATGGTCCGGGTCCTCCTCAGAGCAGGGCACCTGAGACCGGCCGTCGGGGTGTTTTTTTAGTGGATTCACCACATACTCCTGGTTCTTCAGTCCCCGGAGCCGGAGATCCGAAGGGATTTTTACACCCCGTCAACAAAAAAAAAAAAAAAAAAAAAAAAGGCTATATTATATTAATCTGAAATATAATTACCGCGACATTTGATGTACACTAATTAAAAACTAGTTTTTTACAATTAATTATGATACCACGTGTTTTTATACGAGAAGATGATAGGCGTTTATCGTATAAAAATATTTGAGACATGCCCTTTTAATATGAAATGAAGATTTTATCATGGCCCTCCATCTTCACGAGCATTACAGGGGGGGAAACATTATAGTAAAACTTTACACAGAATGATCTGCATCGAATGATGATCCTATGTGTGGGCCAGAACGAATTACCATCTTAGAAAAATGCTACATGGTGTCCTTGCTCCTTCTGTACATTGGCATGGCACTCTTTGATATAGAAGGTTTCAACAATAATCTATTATGAATAGATAAATTAATGAGAAAAAAAAGAAATAAGAAATATGCAAAGAAATCAATTTCGAAATAGTCGCAGAAATCTTGTAGATTAAATTAGCATTGGCTTTGAAGATGAATTAATTTTCAATTTATACAATAATGGTTTTTCTATATTAGAAACTTTAGTTTTTTTTATTTCTAATAAAATTCGTTTAAAATTTAAAAAATTCAAGTAAAGCAATAATTTTGTACATTACTAGCTTTTGCTTGCGACGTCGCCTACATGTTTTCTGATGTATAAACTTTGATTGCCTTTTTCAACCCCTTAGGAGGGAAATTTTCCAAAATCTCTCTGACTTTAGAATTTCGAGTGTATTAAGATAATTTGTCGACGAAACGTCTTTTAGATATCCAAAAATAATTGTCATTTGTATCATAGAAATCTCTTAAAACAAGAATGACTGAAATGCTTTGATTGCGAAGCTCGTGAATAATCTAACACTGTATCCAATTGTCAAGTTTATTGTAATTAGCCAATGACAATGACCCATACAAAAATCATTTTTCACAGTCGGTGAGAAATCAACGAAATAGGAACATAAAGAATGTCAAACAAATCTACATTTGCCACTAAATATGTAAATTTGTTGAATTTGCGTAACAAATATGACATTAACTATCGCGAAGCATTTTGTACTTAATTTGTAAGATTATAAGGTGTATATTCGAGATGTAGCAATAGGTAGTGTAAGTCTCAGGGATATGAGTAAAAACACAACTTTCTCTACAAGTTCACACCTATTTGTCAAAGAGTTGTGTGATGCGCGGAATGGGAAGTGATGAGCAAAAGAGCATTGTAGTCAGTTTCAAGTGTTTCTACTGTTTCTGAGTGATTAAAAATAATTTAGGGAACCGGGAGGCGTTATATCTAAAAGATCAATATATACAAAACTGTTCCGTCACTGACGAACAGACAATACCTCGTTGATCTAGTGGTTAGCGTATGCGACTGCTGATCAAGAGGTCTCGGGTTTGATTCCCGGGTCGGACCAAATGTTTGTGTGATATGTTTGTTTCGGAGTTTGGGTGTTTTCTATGTATAATATGTACCTGTGGATTTACAAAAAAAAGTATGTTTATGTATATAAATCAGTTGTCTAGTTACCCATTTTTTTTTTTTTTTTACGTGTGGAAATCCCCGCGGACCGTCACCCCGTCGGGGGTTACGGCGGGGTGGTGTGTCGGACTCGAACCGACTAAAACCACACGGTGTGACCCTCTCTGCGCCTTTGTATTGGAAGGAGTCCAGGGAGGGGATTTCCTTCTGGACTTGTCTAGTTACCCATAATACAAGCTCTGCTTAGTTTAAGAACTAGATGGCGTTGTGTGTAAAATGCCCGAAATATTTATTATTTATTAATGCACAGCCGAAACTAAACGGCGCAGGAAGCTGAAATTTGGTATATATCTTCCTTGAGCAGCGTAAGCGAGAACTAAGAGAGGATTTTGGAAAAATTCTCTCCTAAGGGGGTGAAAAAGACAATCAAAGTAAAACATCAGAATAACACGTAGGCGATGCCGCGAACAAAAGCTAGTAATGTACAAAATTAATGCTTTTCTTGAAACTTTTAAATTTTAAACGAATTTCGTTACTAAGAAATAAAAACGAAAGTTTCTAATATAGTAAAACCATTATCGTTTAGATTGGAAATTATTTTTTCTATGCAAGGCCAATGCTAATTTCTAATCTAGTAGTTAGTAATTCAGCTAACATTTGAAGGTCTTCAATAAAAACAAATATCATCCTTTACCGACCAAGTTAGTAAGTAGAATTACGCTGATGTCAGCAAGAATGGGCTGGTTTGACCGGGTCGCTCGGTACTACAATTCACAGAAGACAAACCTATATTAACATATATTGTTGGTGAGTGAAAAACCGGACGCCCAATGAATTAGAAGCAACTTACTAGGCCGCCATAGTGTAGTTAGTTCACCATGTTCATGCAATGATCGCATGAAGCACTCACAATGAGGTTGTTGACCCCAACTCTTGAATTCTACTGTGATAATTTGCATTAGACACAGTAGACTTTCGTAGGTTCAACTTCCTAGCCTTTATTGCCAGTTTGAATTCAACCGGTTTTAACTGAATTTCAGTTTTTACACGGGGCGACTGGCATCTGACCTCCGCAACCCTAAGGGAGAACTGAAATTCGAAGATTGAACTAGTTGTCAGTATATTTGTGGGCACTGACTTCGCAATAACCATTGCCATAGATGTTCATGACAACCGGGACCGACGGCATACGTGCTCTCCGAGGCACGGGCGTGAATCACCGCCAAACTTCCGAACTCTGGGCTGCTATTAGGAATTTCCTAAGGAAAACCCAAAAACACTTTTTGGCCCGAACCGGGATTTCAACCCGAGACCTCTTGATTAGAAGTCGCATACGCATAATATCTAATGACTTACGAATTACAAAGAATCCTTTTGCAAAAAAATAAAATAAATCCACTTGACATAAAATTATTACTAGTTACTGCGATATATAATAAATAAGGAAACGAAGCATACGCACTTTCAATGAAGTAGGAAAAAGTTCAACTATAGGCGACTAGACCGGTCATAATAATCCAAAAGAAACAAGTTTTTCAATACTTTCTATATAGAGTCTTATATTAAGTCTTATATAAATTAGAAACCACGTATTCCATACTATGCTAGGCTTTAAACTCTGCATATAATATATTCATCGATGTTATATAATATTTAGTAGATATAACTTTACTTGGCAAGTGACAAATAAGATTTGAAGACGTCGCATGACTCCTATACTTAAACGTATTACACAATACCTATTGACTTAATAAGAATTCTTCCCTATGAATACAAAAAACGTGAAACTATCATTGAGTGCTATTGACACTTATTTACAGGCACAAACTTTGATGACTACATTTTTGTTATAAATATATGGTATGGAGGAAAGTAAGAAACGTCTGCGAAGACCTAAATACTGACGAAATCTTTATTATTAGTATTTTAATTTTAAATTACGTAAGTATATGTTATTTTTACTTTTTCATGTTGTCTTTTATTACTTTTTTTGCAGAAATGCAGGTTAACAGAGATCTTAATAATGTGATAACATGACCCATTTATATTTTAACATTGTATAATAGTGTGCAATAAGAAAATTCATTAATTAATAAGTTAATAACAATCAGAAACTTAATAATTAAATAAACAGATATTAATGTCAAGAGATTTAACAATTAAAATGTCGTAAAACAAGATGCATAACATACTGGTATAAGAAAATTAATAAACATGAGCAAGTAAAAGTATTTTTTTTAATTCTAGTGCCAGTTATAGATGCCATCATCGTCCAAATATTCTGTAAGAGTGTTTTTTATTTATTTAACGCCTGCCAAGGTGCCTATGCCTGATGGAAAGCATGAGTAAAATCCATAAGTGGGGGTCGCCATACTCACTGCAAATGCAAGCAGTATGACGACCCACAGTATGGCGGCCTAGTGAGATGCTTTTTACGCCCCGCTTAGGACC
The DNA here is from genome assembly GCA_932526445.1 of Phragmatobia fuliginosa. Lineage (NCBI taxonomy): Eukaryota > Metazoa > Arthropoda > Insecta > Lepidoptera > Erebidae > Phragmatobia > Phragmatobia fuliginosa. Next base: position 2,872,917 of record OW052059.1, on the reverse strand, counting down.
CGGGATCATAGTTGCTGATTACAACCTTTTTAGGGTTCCGTAGCCTAATGGCTAAAAACGAAACCCTTATAGATTCGTCATGTCTGGCTGTCTGTCTGTCTGTTTGTCTGTCCGTCCGTATGTCACAGCCACTTTTTTCCGAAATCATAAGAACTATACTTTTGAAACTTGGTAGGTAGATGTAATTTGTGAACCGCATTAAGATTTTCACATAAAAATAGAAAAAAAAACAATACATTTTAGGGGTCCCCATACTCGGAACTGAAACTAAAAAAAAGTTTTTATCATCAAACCCATACGTGTGGGGTTTATCTATGGATAGGTCTTCAAAAATGATATTGAGGTTTCTAATATATTTTTTTCTAAACTGAATAGTTTGCGCGAGAGACACTTCCAAAGTGGAAAAATGTGTGTCCCTTCCCCTGTAACTTCTAAAATAAGAGATTGATAAAACTAAAAAAAATATATGTTGTACATTACCATGCAAACTACCAACGAAAATTGGTTTGAACGAAATCTAGTAAGTAGTTTTTTTAATACGTCATAAATCGTAAACCGCAATTCACCTTTCATTCAATCAATTCACTATTATGAAAACATCGATTAAAGTTACAACGAACTACAAGAACTTTTATATGATGTTACTTGCTGATACGGAACCCTTCATGGGCGAGTCTGACTTGCACTTGGCCGCTTTTAAGCCTGCCAAAGTGACTTCACTCTGACTAATGAAAAGCATGAGTAGAATCCAGGAGTAGTAGTCTCTATCCTAATAGTACGCAATGCAGCATAGCGACCCACACTATGGCGGCTTAGTACGACGCTACTGTCAATAAGCCTCTGCCTGAATGTATTAGAACTAAGTCCTTTAATGCGTGATGCTGCGATTCAGAATCTCTTCCTTGCTGTTTGTTACGTATACTATATACGTATGAATAATGTTGACTATTGACCTCTTGATATGTATTACATACGGAAGGATTGTTACCGAATTGTTCCGAAAGCAGGTTAGCGGTTACAATAGAATAGTAAAAATACAGGTTTATGATACAAATGATGGGTTCACTTGTTTAATGGCCATAACATTGGTATTATATGTGGGCAACATTCACAATGATGTTAGTTTTGCGTTGTTATTGTATTTGCTTTGTCTAGTTCCTGCGTTATTGAGATTGATTGTTTTATTTGATTTGATGATTGCAGGCATTTATTAGCACCGTTTATTTCTGGTTAAGACTCGTAACTTTTTAAATAAATTTAATTTAAAAAGTCCGTGTGGTGACGGATTAAGAATACAGAGTGTCACCACCCTTATTCATCCCGCTGGTGTCGTATAAGGCGACTAAGGGATAAACTACGCAAGACAAAATCAATGCAAAGAGAAGGAAAACTTGAAACCAACCCTATACCAACCCGTCTGGCCAGCGTGGTATAGTAGGCCAAAACAGGCCAAAACCTCCTTTTAAAGGAGACGCGTATGTCCAGTAGTGGACTGTTGGAGGCTGTCGATGATTGATGAATTTAAAAAGTTTTAAATATATTTGCGTGTTACGTAAAATAAATATAAACTTTAGTAGCTATCCTCTGATAGCTTTTTTCATAATTCAAAGAGCTTTTGTGGAGGTTAACAGTGATGTATCATTGAGTAACCCAAGAAAAACATTACAGTGAACGTCCATAGACCCTTTCTCAGTTTAGGAAGACAGGTCCGACTAATATCTAAAGCTTATTATATACTATCTTATCTTATCTATTATATACTAGATTTAGTAATTTGCCAAGTTGCTAGCGTTTTTCGTTTTCTGTTCTATCCTCTATTCTATTTCTCAATTCTCTTGTTTCATTGGCTAATATTTTGTTTTCATCACGTGACTGAGTGACATAAGACAATGAAAGAAGAGGAAAGAGAATAAAACAGAAAACGAAAAACTTTTGCAACTAATCTGGGGAGGCCGGTCACTAAACTTCTTTTACGAGAAGGAATTCATAACGTGATCGCTGCATACGCCAGTTGACGTCACATCATCGAGTTTGCACTGTTACGCAAGCACAATCCACTCAACAGTATCATCTGCTTTCCCATCGTTGGTACATTCTGTACTCGTGTGTGGGAATTATTTTACGATAGTTCACTAACACGTAACATGTCCGAGATGATATGGAAGAATTTTCTATGCCACATTAAGTTGTTGAACTTCTGATTTCTGTGTTACGATATATTGGAACGTCTTTATAAGATTGGCATTTTGAATTGAGGTTTGAAAACATAACAATTTGTTTTTACTAGCTTTCGCTCGTGGCTCCGTCCGCATTTATATATATATATCGGTTATCGCGGTAAAAAGTATCCTATATTATTTCTCAGTGTACCAAATTTTATTTAAATCGATTTAGTAGTTTTGGTGTGAAAGCGCGACCAAAAAACAGGGTTATTTTCGCATTAGTGAGGAATGCAGATCACATTGAAAGCCGTACTTTATGCAGTTTCCAAATGTTATTAGACAATTAGTTAACTATGAGTTATGGCAAATAGAAAATAAGTCGACTGTAACAAGAAACAGGAGTATGTGTCAAAGTTGCGAAAGTCTGAAAACATTTAGTAAACTGACTTGAATCGAAATCATTTCTAAATTCTCTTGTAACAAAAAGTACTAACATTTTTGGTAGATTTATTTTGTTTATTTTATTATTTTTTCATACTTTAAATCTAGTATCTTTATTTAATATTTAGTAGTTATTAATAAATTGTTTATTAATAATTAATTTTATTGTGAATTTAGCTTCGATTTTCTTGCTTATATCAAACTATTGCAAGTACGTTTAATCACCGCATCACTTTTAAAGTTATACACTATACCGGTTTCAAATAACAACTGTCAGAAGGAAACAAACATCAATAAAATGTAATTATTTCCGTACGCTTAACTTTCAAAGAGCAATAACAATTTTATTGCGCCCTTTATTACAAATTAGATAACCGATAATAAATATAGAAACTTTTCTAAATACAGTAGACGTAACTAGCTATTTTAATAGGGTTATTTAAGAGCCATAAATAAGTTTTCGAGCCATTCGCGAAATACTTTTAATAGTTGCTTATATCAAAATAACTTATTTTTAAAACATATTAAAGTAAATGTTTAATTTGAACTTTAAAGTAATAAAATTACTGCAATTGTTCTCATCAGATGTTTCTACGAGTCGGAATTATTTGCTTGTATTATGTAGTATTGGTTATCAAATCAACTACTTACTCTAGACATCTGTGCAGGAAGTGCAGGAATGCGGGGTCATCAGTACGTACTGCTGCAGCTAAGGTTTTTGAGCCGGGCCGTCGTTTACGGCCTTTGGAGTTTGTCACAGTGCGTGGAGAACCTTTTGAATCTGGAAAGTGAAATCAAATTGTTATTGTGAAAACAAAATTAAATTGTAATTGTTTTGGCTACTGACATAGTAACCTAACCTTTACATTAATATTTATGTTTATGGCTAATATTAATAGTAATAATAATAAATATTAACATCCCAATCAAAATAAATTATAAGAAAATGTTTGCCGGCCATACGTTCGATAATAAAATAGCATTCCCTGTATCATTTACACTCAATTAACATAGAATTCCGTAGGCATTTTACATATGTATTATTTATAGGTTATTTAAAAAGCTTTTAATACTGTGTTTGTGAGTAAAATGCTTACCAAAGAACAGTCTCTTTCTAGTGGCGTGTAACAGAAGATCTGGAGGTGGTGGTCCTAGCAATTCCATGATGCATGCAAGTTGTTCTGCCTCATTCTCACCGGGAAAGAGAGGGTAGCCTGTGTGGAGTTCTGCAAGGATGCATCCTAGGGCCAAGGTCAATTATTTATTAGATTACTCAAAAACTATAAGCAGCTGCTTAAATCAAATGTAACTGATAGTTATACCTACTATCGTACTCATATAATTCTTTCATGTATGTTATACCACAAAGTAAGGGAATAATAACCTTCCTAAAATATCAATAAAATCATTGATAGATAATTTGTATCTGTAAACACGCAAAGCTATGATTTATTAGTTTTAATGGCTTTCGAGGTTTTTATTGATATTCATTAAACCTTTGAAACGTTAGTGATCGTATTTCATGTAAATGCGATTTAAATAGAAATTTCCGATGTGACGGAACAATTTAACTATCTATCGATATGATATTTAACATTCCTAGTGACAAATAACACTACGAATTTGTCAATAGCATTTGTAACAAAAACGAAATTTTTAACACAAGATTATTAATTAAAATATAAACAGTGTACTGTTTCAAAAAGAATTACGCCGATATATTGTACTGTTATTAAATTTTATTCATAATGGCAACACTGGAACACACATGAAATGTATGTAACTAAAAAAATTTTTTTTTGTATCATTTGTGTCACATAACATTACTCTTTCTTTGGCGTTATTTAGAACTGTTCTCTAATTATTCCCGTCTTCAAATTAAAAAAAAAAACTTAGTACAGTGAAACAAGAAGTATGTAACACACTCAGACACTAAACCTGTTTAAAGACATGTACATATCTGTCATCTTCACTTATCCTCACATCATCTTGTGAAGTGACGTAACAAAACAGATCCGTCATACGTATGTGTTGCGTAAAAACAACATTCTTTAGTTTCGATATCTGTGAACATCGCGGCACGCCTGGGTCACCTTTCTCCCTTGCTTTCTACGACAGGCTCACTTACAGGTTTTTGCTTAAGCTTTTGTAGTTTACGCGGAACGACTATTACAGCTAAGTTTGTTGTGTTTGTAGACGTAATTTAGAAGGCATGGCGTAATGTGTGAATTAATTGCAAACGCATGCAATTAATTACTACATAGATTTTTGCTTAAAGCTTTTGAAACACGTGTCACATTCCATTAGGTACTTAGAAAGAATTTTCGACAAAATAAAATGAAAATAGTTTTCTTACATTGGTCTATTAAAGTTAGGATTAGGAACAAACTTTGTTAAACATAATAACTAGGTACTGATACTGATACCCGAACTAGACCGCCTGCTTGTAGTTTGAGAAACAGTGTTCAGTCGCACAAAAGGTACTGTACAATACTGTCTATATAATAGTGCTCCAGAATTCACAATACAAGCCAAACTCAATTCAAATCTAGATACCGCTATAAATCTTTGCACTTAAACATTTCACAAGCACCATTTAAAAGCTTTGACATAAATGAATTTATTTACGTTTTGTTAAACTATTTTCCATTTATTGAACTTTTACCTAACTTTGTACTGTGACGCAGTTTTTCTTAACTTCCATCTTTGCAAGTTTTGTCCTAAATAAAGAGGAATGAGTTCACAGAAATCTTTCAAGTGCGTCTCAAGTCACGCATATAATAGGGTTCCGTACAACAAAGTCAAGTAGAATTAATATTGTGTCCAATAGATAATTAGTACCTTTACTTATTATTTCGTTATTTTTTACGAAGTTTTCCAAGTAAGCGTATTTCACAAGTTAGGCTTCTATAACTCCTGAACTAACAAAGCTATCTAAGCCGCTATAGTTTTTCTTTACAGTTCGTCACATGGACTACCATCACAATTTTTTTTAGATTTTTCGAGACAGTCGTTTAGCTTATAGAAAGTTCCATCTTTCTAGCACTAACCGTTTGGACGGTAAGTCGGGGAAGGACGCACATGACGATTCTCTAATGTTTTGAGTCATGAATTACGGAACCCTAAAAACGACGATTGAAGATGACGTAAGCGTTTTGTTCAAATCAAATAAACCTCAATACCTTGTAAGAAGGTTGTCATTTACGTTTCAATTGGCATCTTTATCTTTTGTTTAAAAGTAGAGCACTGTGATAGCTGTGATGTAACAAAGATAAAGGTATGTGATAAAAATGTACTTTTTATTATGCCTTCTGTTGTTGATATAACATTTGCTTTCCAATTTTATTTTAAACTAGCTGTGCCCGCGACTTCGTTCGCGTGGTTGTCGAGAGCAAAACAACGTCGTTTAGATAAGAGTATATCACCTTTTTGATGATTTAGATAAGAGTCCTGACTTTGGTATAGTTGATTACGTTAATGCTTCTCTATATACTATGTTAGCGGTGGAATTACCCGGAGCATATACAAAAAGGTTGTTTGGGTTGCTAACACGTGATAGAGAAACATAGAGTTGGCCGTGTGAAAAACAATCAAAAGTAAGGTCTACACCCGCAACGGATAACGTCTGGCCTTGGGCTTTATTAATAGTCATAGCGTAACAGAGGCTTACAGGAAATTGCACACGTTTGAAAGTAAACGGAAAATTATTGGGGATAATGGGTATCCTGGGAATGAAAACAACATCACCGGAGCCGCAACCTGTTAAGATTTCGGCTTCGATGACATTTCGTTGGAGATTTGTTACTCTCAACCGAGTTCCATTGCATAGTTTTGGTGGGCTTAAATTTCTGAGTAGAATGATTGGTACTCCGACTTTTAAATAAATTTTGTGTGCTGGAAGACCTGGTGTATTTAGAGAGTCTAAAAACTCTACTGGATAGTGGGTGGCATCTCCTTCTTCTAAAACCGTGTTAATAGATAAATATTCCCTACTTTCTCCAGAAACATGTACCAATATTTGAGAATTTATTGCTGCTGCTTGGTCGTTGCGAGGTGCCAAAATAGCTCGTTGGCATAGCCAAGCAGCGTCATGGTTCGAGATCTCTGATGGATCTCCGTATACAGAGGAAATGAGTTCCTGCTGTGAGGCAACAGAAGAACACAGGCTTTCGACTAAAGTTACTTTACCTCCTTCTTGAGTCGGGTATGTGCCGTTACCAATTTGAAGTAGTAAATTTGAGAAAACCTGCGCGTTTGCGTCACCTCCCAAATATGCTCGCATATTAAAGCTCAAATTAGTTAATATGACACTACGCCATAAAATAGAGCTCTTTAAACAGGCACCTATTTCATCGGCCCTCGTTCCTCTGGGTATTATAGGGAGTGTCTGCCTGAAGTCTCCACAGAATAGCACCGTTAAGCCTCCCATCGGTCGGTCATTTTGTCTTATATCTCGCAACGTTCTATCTACAGCTTCCACAGCTTTACGAATTGCCATCGTACACTCGTCCCAAACGATAAGGGCGCAATCGCGTAAAACCCTTGCTTTATCACTATTGCGAGACACGTTGCAAACAGGGTTTTCTGTGCGGTCCAAGTCGATTGGTATTTTAAATGTTGTATGTGCAGTTTTTCCTCCTGGTAATAAAGTGGCAGCTATTCCTGAGGAAGCGACGGCAAGGGCAATTTTGTTTTGGCTCCTTATTTGAGCCAAGATAACTTTAGTGAGGAAAGTTTTACCTGTTCCACCAGGTGCATCTAAAAACAGCATTTCTCCTAATGAATGTTCTACACTACAGCATACTCTATCAAAGATTTGACGTTGTTCTGACGTCAAATTTGAACAGCCATTTCGCAATATTTCTGCTAACTCTTCGGGGTTGTAATTTATTTCAGATGTATACTCCCTATTAATTCGTTCCCCACCAACTGTCGGTGTCGGCAAGCCGTATTGACTGAGGGGGTTCCCTCCTATACTTGTAACTATATCTTGTATAGCCAGCAAAGCCCTATTATGGCAGCTTTCACGTACTTGGTCAGAAGTTTCACTATTTATATTTTGCTGTCTCAAAAAATCTTCGGCAAACGCGTCTTTATATTTTTGCCACAACTGCCCAGCGTCCGATAGGCCACAAAATGTCAACAAAATGGCAAATAAATGGCGCAAACGATGTGGACTATCACTGACGCATGCTTCGGCTAAAGCATCATCCCAATGCTGATCGCCATCTAATAAATGCCGTGCGCGGCAAGCAGCTTGAAATGTGGGATATTCTATATCGTCCACTTTGCGGAGCTCAGCAAAAGAAGTAGGTCCTCGCACTGTGTGAAGAAGAAGGCGTAAATAATAACACTCTGCATTATTTGGGTGCACCGTGTATACTCTTCCAATCACGTGTTCTTTAAAAATGCCGGACTCGCCTTCTACAGCAGTTCCACGTCTCCTGCGATTAAAAACACCTTGCTGCTTGTTATAAGTATAATAATGTGGCACTTCATTGTACAACAGAGACTTAGCGAAATTGTCTCTTTCGCAAAGGCGAAAGAATGCGAGCAAGGTGGTTTGTCTTGGGTTGTTCATTCTTTCTGCCACATTTTCTGGCTGAAAGTAAACTCGCTGCCCGCCTTCCAGGTGCACGTCAAGATGGATGACTGGCGGATACCTTTCATGAATAGGGAAACTCAAAATGCGCCAAACTGCCTCCGAAGAGCTTATGTATCGGCCAGATTGATACCTTGTCACTTCATCAAATTGGTTGTTATTTCTTAGTGCTATCATGGCTTGATCACTACCTTTATTAACATATTTACATATATATTTTATAGATTCGACGCTATTACAAATTTCAACATTAATGTGTGCTTGAAAAGCGTTTGACAAAACTGGAGAATACGGTACCACCCAACTATTATTTAGAATTATTTCTTGTCCACGGAATCTGACAGTAGCTGTGAAACCACCTTGTGACGGTGATCTTCGCCGGTATTGCGGATACCCATTTTCCCCAGCCATAGTTAGTTCTTTCAGTGCTCTGGGGTATTTTTTTGAGCATTGACCATCTTTCATGCACGGTGATTCCCTGTTTAAGAGGCCACATGGCCCGTGAACCATATGTGTTTTTACTATGTCATGCAAAATCGGATCTGCATTATAGTCCGGAAATTCTGCACTTATGACACTGTCTATAGCATCGGGACGAATTTTTTCTTCCAGCCACAGAAGAATGTGCGCGTGGGGTAAACCACGCTTTTGCCACTCGACGCTATACATAAAACAAAGAGTTGAACCGAAAACTTTCTCCTTTGTAAGTAGATTAATCAAGACTTTGAGTTTTAAATGAAAAATCCTAGCAATAATGTCATGTCTGTCGTATGACGCCTGTCCTGTGAGAAGTGCCTGGCAAATCTCCGTCCACTTTGGATTTGTTGTAAATGTTATAAAAAGGTCCGGCCGGCCGTATTTACGGACGTAACAAAAAGCATCTTGCGTTCGTTCGTGCATATACCGCGGACCGCCTGTGAAACTGGATCGCAAAATAACCAATCGACCCAAGTTTTCGACGTTATTATCTGATTGCATGGCGTCCCGCAAGTGCACGTATTCTTCAGCGCGTAACCGTCGCTGGTTAGTGCGAATATACACTAAACGTTCAGTTTCTATTTTTGCGTACATGTCCACAATAAATTGGCTGAACAAACCACGAAATCGTTGCAAATATACGAAACTGTTTTGCCTTATTTGTAAAAGGTAGGAATAGTATTGTTGAGCAGATATTTTTTTTTGATAATTAGTGACTCTCGTAGTAGGGTTCACTTGGTACAGCCCAAAATTGTACCCATCTTCACCATGACAATAGATTAGTGGATATTGCAGGGCGTCGTAAGCTCGGTGGGTTTCCAAAATGCGTTGAAGGCGATCGTCGCGTGTACGCAACACGATATCACGTCTCTCACACTCCTGGTCGACTAAAACAACTGCAACTTCATCTGCGACGGGTGCATTGTGTCTTCCACGGTGTTCACCCACAGGACGTCTATCGGCACTTATAACAATTTTGAAATCATTGCTGCCTTGTGGAATTGACTCCAATGCAGCTTTGAATTCACGAACGTACTGGTTAACGCGATGCAGCAATTCTTGAAGTTGACCCAAAAGCTCAGCATTGAGCTGGGGAAAATTGTGATTTCTAACATTGAGCTGTTGCGTGTAATCGGATACAAAATAAATTTGGAGAAATTTGGGTTCATTTTCTGGCAGCAAAGATCCAATAAGGTGATAAACTTGACCTTGTACTTTGAAGGTTGGCATGAACGGTCCTTCCGTTATTTGTTTTGCCCCAAAGGAAGTCATTTGGAAAGCACTGTTATATAAACGAATATTATCCAAAAAACGGTTCGACTGGGGATGATCGCCATTCAGGAGACTTATAAGTAAGTGTGGTGGATCTTGGAAATTTGGAAGAACAATTTTTCCATTTGAGCAGCACATTCCATCTGTCTCTTTCCTCCATTTCAAAGCATGACAAAAATTACAAATTTCTCTCATGTCACCCACGAAAGTAAAGCCAGCATAATTAATTCTAGACGAATATGTGAACCCTGATTTTTCCCTATTGTCCCAAGGTAATAAAATATTTGCATCGTCATTTTCCATGGACTCATCAGCTCCGCTATTTGTTTCTCTATTCATATGGTATCGAGCTCGTTCTATTTCTAGGCGAGATTGACGTTGTTCTGCTGTTTCTGCTCGTCTTAGTTCATCTATTCTTTCCCTTTCAGATGCAAGATAACTTTCATTGTTTCTTTGTACACCTACATAGTTATGTCTAGCTATTTCTAATCGTTCTTCTCTTTGGGAGAGAGATTCAGACTCGCGCGAGAGAGCGTGTCGCTCTCGGTCAGATGACAGACGTGCTTGGCGTTCCTCGATACTCTCTTGAGAACGCAAAGTCGCGGTCCGAGTTCTTTGCGAACTTAAGCGCGACTCCCTTTCTGTGAAAGTCTCTGACTCGCGTGAGAGAGACTGGCGCTCCCGATCAGCAGACAGCCGAACTTCGCGTTCCTGGATATTCTCTTGAGAACGCAAAGTCGCGGTCCGAGTTCTTTGCGAACTTAAGCGCGACTCCCTTTCTGTGAATGTCTCTGACTCACGTGAGAGAGAGTGGCGCTCCCGATCAGCAGACAGCCGAACTTCGCGTTCCTGGATATTCTCTTGAGAACGCAGTCGCGGTCCGAGTTCTTTGCGAACTTAAGCGCGACTCCCTTTCTGTGAATGTCTCTGACTCACGTGAGAGAGAGTGGCGCTCCCGATCAGCAGACAGCCGGTCTTCGCGTTCCTGGATACTCTCTTGAGACCGCAAAGTCGCGGTCCGTGTTCTTTGTGAACTTAAACGTGACTCCCTTTCGGTGAACGTTTCCGATTCACGTGAAAGAGCGATGTGCTCTCGGTTAGCAGATAACCGTGCTTCACGATCTTCTTCCGATTCCTGAGACCTACAAAGTCTCATCCTTTTCGCATTTCGGCTACGCAGCGAAAGGTTAGTTTTTTTTCTTTGAGGCATTTTCAAGGAAAATTAAAGCAATAAACAAAACTAACAACACTTATGACTGAATAGCCTACAAACTTAAAAGAACGGTGCGTCGAACAGTCTAGTGTGACAACGTATCGTCTGTTCGTGGTCGTGACTCAACGAATTGGCAACACTAACTTACTGTATAACGATTGGCACTATTGGATTCAAACTACGAAGTAAATCAAATACAATCTTAACTTCGTACTTCAAACCAATGACCAAAGTTGACCAAACGAAACCAATAAGATAAGCAAATACTTTTTTTTCGACCAATTTAGAAAATCGATAAACCAAGCAACCAAAGAACTTTTACGACACACGCAAGAACTTTTAAGACACCTAACGAAACCCAATTTGCCTAGTAAACACGGTGGACGTCATCCTCGCGCGGAAAATCTTAACACCGCGATTCAGAAAATGACGTCATTTGCACAACGCCATCTATCGGATTTAGATTTCAACTATCAACATTAGTTCTATTTTTAGTCTTAAGATGTCGTTGCAAGTACTATACTTAATTGCGTAACGTAATATTTTACTTCTTGAACTCACTAAATTAATCATATCTTTTGATAGAGTGAACCGATTTCGATGAAACAAAAACTAAGTTAAACCTCAAGTTGCGTATAATTTTTGTATATAAACATTGTCAGCATTGAATTCGTAGATTTTACGTGATGTGCGCACAAACAAACAGACAAACAGACAAACAGACAAAAATTTCAAAAATGATGGAAATGGGTTCTGTTACTTATCTTTTCACACGCTGGCTATTTTTTGTTTCAATTTCTTCAATGTACAAAAATGACTTTTCTACAGATTTATTATATGTATAGACTAGTTTTCGCCCGCTGCTGCGTCCATGGCTATGTCGGTTACCGTGGTAAAAAGTAGCCTGTCACCTTTCTCAGGATTTAGATTATCTGGGTACAAAATTTTATTTAAAGCATTGCAGTAGTTTTTGAGTTTATCGCGAATAGACAGACAGACTTGTGAACTACTGAACGGATTTAGATGAAACTTTGCATTAATATACCTTATATATCAGAATAACACATAGGCTACTTTTTACTGCAATAATCGAGACACACGCGGGTGGAGCCGTGGGTGAAAGCTAGTTATATTATATTCTGACCGGCGCTACTTCGTCGGCATCTCCCAAACGAAATAAAGAACATGGAACAAAACGTACCCACCCATGTAGCAAATTGAAATTAGTACCATTGGAAAGGTCTTTGAAAATATATATATTTGTTGTATGGGGGCAACTTTGTAGCTTGCGGGGGAAAAAAGATATTCGACGTTGAAAATGTCGAAAATCCTTAGTAAAATCGACCCACGCACATTTGACGTTTTTACGATTTTATACGTTAGGTACTTCGAACTATTATGCGCCAGCGTCGGTGTGTCTTAACTGGTATTCAGTATGCAACCATTTAACTACCATCCGTGAGTGAGTAGTAGCAATTGACAGAAGAAGACGTCATTCTATATAGTTTGGGAACATACCACTTAAAGCTCGCTAGATCATATGTTGCCGAGTATTTGCGAGGTGGAGATGGTATATAATTATAATATTGAGGTATCTTCTAGCCGTAGCCCTAATATGTCGCAGCATGGGCTAGTGACCGAAAACTGCTCGTTAGTTAGAGGCCGCATATTTTCGAGGCACGTATCGAATAAAATATATTACACATATATTTTGATCAAAGTGAATGTCCAGGGCAGAGAAGCCATCGAAGCCTATTATTGCTCCTGCATGACGGGTATGAGAACTCTAGGTGCCTGTGCCCACACTGTTAGCATAATATGGTACTTAGGTGTTGGCAGGCACCTAGATAACTTCGTAGGTCCGGCAAGTGCCTGGGATGATATAATCATTGAGAGTAACAACACGATTTAAAAATGATGTTTTTGCTGTCTTTTGTAATAAAACTGTGCTTTTTAAGATTGATGGTTTTTATTTAATATTTTTCCGTATCAAAAACGAACGGTAGGAAGCTAAGTTGGTCTCTCTTTAGACAGAAAAAACGACTGGTTATTTATTTGGTCTACAGAACAGAAAAAGGTGCGATTGTTATAACACTTGGCAATTAAAAATGTAATAAAGAAGCTATCATAACTTCGATCTCCCATTCATTCATTCATTCGTTCATTTATTTTTGAGTTAGTCAATTATGCCTCTTCGAAATGACACCTAGTCTAAAATGCTACAAAGGTGGGTACAGGTTCCATACAAAATTACCCATTGTTCTTTGAAACGTTTTTGAAACATTATGAATGCTCAACTCTTTTTGGACGTATCAACCAAACCCGTTCTCGATAAATAGGCTATTTTATATTAAAAGAATTAGCAAAATTGATATCATGGCTACGGGAAATAGGTATTTGTTTTTGTGTTTTTTGAATATCCTTAAAACTTTTCTGACTTTAAATTTCAAAGTGTATGTTTGACTGCATATATCTTTTTGTGTACATTGCTGGGTTTATACCAACAGATATAGTTCCACTAAAAATTAATTCAAATTATGAATAAATGACTCTGACATGAGTAAACCTAAAAAAATAATAAATCATGCATGAAAATGACGAATCAATCGTCATTTCCATCAAAACGTTCACCAAAACAGAATTGCATGTACCTTGTTTATGTTTCAATCCAAACATGTTTCTCTATGGTAAATTGTGTCAATTCTACGGTTAAGAATACTTCAAACACTAGAATGTTTGTTTACTATGCGTATTTAGTATTGCGTTATGGCCTGTTATGGCGTTTTCTAACTACCTTTCGTAAAATTATGTAAGAAGCGCAATAGTAATTTAATGAAAGAGTAATTTGCAGCGCTTTATAGGAATGTCGGTTAGTTTTGATTCCATTAACTGCTAAGTGATTGCGTTGATTGCAAATGTGACAATAATTTGATGACTAAAAAATTGTATGTAAATGTAATTTTACTTTTCAATTAGTGATTCAAAAGATTTGAGATGAGGCTCAACCGGCATCAGATTTCATGTTAGGCTGAGAAGCGTTAGCCATATTTGAATAAGTGCTTTTTTTATTTATTGGACTGCCATATTAATAGCACTTAGCGTATGTGACTGCCGATCAAGAGGTCCGACTTCCGAGATTTTGACTATTAGTTACATGTAATTCTTTACTGCAAAATTATCCATCACCTGGTTCGGCCTATATAAGAAAAAACTCAAAATCAAGGAGTTAAAAAATATATAATTTACGACCGCCGAAGTACCAGACACATAGGTAAACATAACCTTACGGTGTCTTAGTAATAAAGCAGATTTGACTTTATTCCTTTACGTAATAAAGACCAGTATTGTATATATAAACTTACCCATGCTCCACATATCGATTGGGGTTCCATACTGCAGGCCCAATATGACCTCAGGACTTCGATAGAACCGTGACTGTATGTATGTGTACACACGTGCATGGGTATAGCACGAACTACCGAAGTCAATTACTTTGATTGAGGAGCTTCCTCTTGCTTTTAATAAAATGTTTTCCTGGAAAAAAGTACACAATTAAAAACTTAATAATAATAATAAAACAACTTTATTTGACAGACACAACATACAGCAGATAAATAAATAAAAAAGCGGCCAAGTGCGAGTCGGACTCGCCCATGAAGGGTTCCGTACCAGCAAGTAACATCATATAAAAGTTCTTGTAGTTCGTTGTAACTTTCATCGATGTTTGTAGTGTATTGATTGGATGAAAGGTATATTGCGTGTTACGATTTATGACGTATAAAAAAAAACTACTCACTAGATCTCGTTCAAACTAATTTTCGTTGGTAGTTAACATGGTAATGTACAACATATATTTTTTTTAGTTTTATCACTCTCTTACTTTAGAAGTTAGAGGGGGGGGGACACACATTTTTCTACTTTGGAAGTGTCTCTCGCGCAAACTATTCAGTTTAGAAAAAAATGATATTAGAAACCTCAACATCATTTTTGAAGACCTATCCATAGATACCCCACACGTATAGGTTTGATGAAAAAAAAAAAATTGAGTTTCAGTTCCAAGTATGGGGACCCCCAAAATGTATTGTTTTTTTTCTATTTTAATATAAAAATCTTAATGCGGTTCACAGAATACATCGACTGACCAAATTTCAACAGTATAGCTCTTATAGTTTCGGAAATAATTGGCTGTGACATACGGACCGACAGACAGACAGACAGACAGACTTGACGAATCTATAAGGGTTCCGTTTTTTTCCATTTGGCTACGGAACCCTAAAAAGAAAAACCAAACAGTACAATGAGATAACAGTTAACAATATTTTTGTACGTGTGGTGACGGATTAAGAATACAGAGTGTCACCACCCCTATTCATTACGCGGGTGTCGTAAAAGGTGACTAAGGGATAAACTACGCAAGACAACATCAATGCAAAGAGAAGGAAAACTTGAAACCAACCCTTTTTTTTTTTTTTTTAGTGTGTGAAAAATCATCATGGACCGTCACCCCACCGGGGGTTACGGCGGGGTGGTGTGTCGGACTTGAACCGACTAAAAAACACACAGTGTGCCCTCTCCGCGCTTCTCCGTTTAGGAGTAGGAGAAGTCCAGGGTGGGATCTCCTTCTGAACTTCTCCAGCGCCTGCCCGCTCCTGATGCGGGCACCGTCTCTGTTTGACGAAACCTCTCTTAGGCGGCGTCCGGCACACACCGACGCCGCCCCCTCGCGGCTGGCCACATAATGCGGATGGAGGGATAACCCGTCCCGTCCACCCGCGGCCACACTCAAGGCGGCATGAGGCGCAGATGTTCGCGCCTCCGCCGCCCGAGTCGCCGGCGGCGAATCTGGTCCGATTGGATGTCGTCCTCCCGGGCCTTCTCCGCCGCCTCCTTCTGCGTGATTACGTCCTCGCAGAAGGTTGCGACCGCGGTAAATGAGCTCTCGCTGCCGACCATGGAACGAACGACGGCCGGCAGCGAGAGATCCCCTCCGATGACTGCAGTGAGGACCCGGCGCTGCGTCTCCCATGCGGGGCAGACCGCCAGCGTGTGATGAGCCGAATCCTCACTGCAGTCGCAGTGGTGGCAGGCGGGACTCAATTCCCTCCTGGCGACCGAGTGCAGGTACTTTCCGAAGCAACCATGCCCGGAAAGAACCTGCGTCAGTCGGAAGGTAAGGGTCCCGTGCTGCCGCACTGCCCATTCGCCGATGACCGGCTGAAGCGCCTCTACGGTGGCGAAGCCAGCACGTGGAGTCTCCAGCCGGACCGACCAGCGATCCATCGTGGCTCGGTGAGCGGCTTCGCGCCACTCGCGCACGTCCTCGGGCGGAGGTCCAACTCCACCACTCTCCGCCCGGTAGTTAGCCACTCGCCGATAAACGTCGGCGAGCACTTCCGCCTCCAAATCCCACGGGGGTGTTCCGGCCAGGGCGCACGCCGCCTCCGTCGATACGGTGCGGTAGCCCCGTATGGCTCTGACCGCCAGAGTTCTCTGAGGCCGCCTGAGGCGCGCCCTATTCTGCTCGGTCAGAGCCGCCGCCCACACCGGTGCACCATAGAGTGCCATAGACCGGACAACCCCCGTGTACAGCTGCCTCGTGGCGACACTGGCTCCTCCCAGATTGGGCAAAAGACGCCCAAGGAAGGAGGCAGTGCCGATCAGCTTCGGAGCAAGCTGTTGGAAGTGCTCGTCGAAGAGCCACCTACCGTCTAGGACCAGACCCAGATACTTTAAGTGGGCCCGGACCGGTACGAGGACCGAGTTGACCTCGATGGAGGCGCCGGCGGGTGGACCACGACGGGGCCCATGGAAAAGTAGGGCTTCCGTCTTTTCTAGGGCCACCCGCAAACCCAGCGCCTCAATACGCCCGACCACCAGGGAGACTCCTGTGGTGGCCAGGCGTGCCGCCTCTTCGAAGGTCGCCCCCCGGGCTGTCACTAAAGTGTCGTCGGCGTAGCAGATTACACCGACCCCGGGGGGGAGACGCCCTCGCAGGACCCAGTCGTATCCCATGTTCCACAGGAGTGGTCCGAGGACAGACCCCTGTGGAACACCGCACGACATGGACTTGAAACCAACCCTATACCAACCCGTCTGGCCAGCGTGGTATAGTAGACCAATACCTCTTTTCTAAGGAGAGGCCTATGTCCAGCAGTGTACTGTTAGAGGCTGTTGTTGATGATGATGATGATGATGATTAATATTTATGAGGCTTATAACATTTGCTAATGTCAAATATGTCAATAAAAAATGACGTGGCATTTGGCAATTGATAATTTTTAAGTTGATGACGTGTTTTAGCATTTGCATTTTATTTCGTGAAAACGTTATAATTGCATTTAATAAAGTATAAAGACTAGATTAACTGATAAATATAATACAAAAACCAAAATAGGCGTCTGAAATACAATACTGAGCTGGCAATAATGGTGACGGGGCCTGTACGCCGTGTCCAATAAAATAGGTGGACTCTCAGCGTGCACTGCAGTGGGCTTAAACCATTACAGAGCTGATTTTCAGCGTCCACCATAGCAGTTGATTTGAAGGTGACCTCTACTCCTGGATTCTACTCATGCTTTCTATCAGGCAGAGTAGAGCCAAAATATCTTTGTACATATAAATCTTCTGTTCGTGTGTTTGTACTACTAAACGGTTGGACCGGTTTTGATGTTTTTTTTGTGTGTGTTCAAGTGGGTTCGAGAATGGTTTAGATTCACTATTAGACCCGGTAGGTGGTTCTGCGATGAAGGACTGGGATTTCAAAATTGGGTGGTACAAAGTTCGCTGAGTCAGCTAGTATATATGTAAATAAGTGGTATTCGAACGAAATGTCTCACTTGTCCTATCGTGGGACATGGATCAAGTGGGATAGAGCCGACCTTACTCACTAAAGCTATCCAGGAATCTGCTAACAGCTTACCGGTTTCAAGTCACAATGGATGATGTTCTCAGCTTCAAGCAGCCTTAGGCATCGCAGTAATGAGCTAGTAAATCGCCTGATTAAACTCAAACTGAAGCCCTGGTAGTTGTTCTTCTTGATCAACTCGTACAGGTTAATACTGGAAAGTACAGATCAGGTCATTAATTCAGTAAAATCTTAAAGAGTCAAGTATGTGCGCATTTGTAAATCTAAAGTTCGGTTGAAACTGTACTAATTCTCAATGTGACTAATATAAATCCCTACTAATATTATAAATGCGAAAGTAACTCTATCTGTCTGTTACGCTTTCCCGCCTAAACCACTGAACCGATTTTGATGTAATTTGGTATGTAGATAGAACTGGGAAAGGACATAGGCTACTTTTTACCGCGATAACCAACAAACACGCGGGCGGAGCCGCGGGCGAAAGTTAAAAAATAAATAAATAACAAATAAATATTTCGGACATTTTACACACAACGCCATCTAGTCCCCAAACTAAGCAGAGCTTGTATTATGGGTAATATGGGTATGGGACAACTGATATAAAATACATAAACATAATTTTTTTTGTAAATACATACATATTATACATAGAAAACACCCAAACTCCAAAACAAATATTTGCGGATCACACAAATATTTGGTCCGACCCGGGAATTGAACCCGAGACCTCTTGATCAGCAGTCGCATACGCAAACCACTAGACCAACGAGACAGTCATGATTTTACCTGAATACCGTGAACCCAAAAGGGTAATAGTTTTTTTTAGCGACGCCCGCGTCTATATCGATTATCGCGTTAAAAAGTAGCCTTTGTCTTTCTCAGGCTTTAGACTATCTGGGTAAAAAATTTCATTGAATCCGGTGCAGTGGTTTTTTAGTTTATCGCAAACAGACAGACAGACAGACGCGGCGGAGGACTTTTTTTTGTTAATAACGAATGAACTACTGAACCGATTTTAATGAATGAGGTTTTCAATAGATTCGTAATAATGGATCGGGTGACATATGCCATAGAAAAGTCGGTTCATGGTCTAAAACCCGACTACGACAAAATCTATATATCTATCAAAAACACGGTATATGTATCTCAAATTATTTTAATAACACAGTCCTTTATGACTGCTGAAGAGCACAATATTAGGTTCAGTGATACGTCATATATCCTATAACAAACGGACGATGAAGACGCTTCAAACGATACCTCATTTGTACAGTTCTAATGAGTAGTTGAGGAGCTATAAGTAAACAAATTAATATACGACACAGTCGAGGTGGAGTGACGACCTGCGTAAGATGGCTGGCAGGAGCTGGATGCGAGAAGCTCAAAATCGATCACAGTGTTTTGCGATGGGAGAGGCCTATGTCCAGAAGTGGACTGCGAGAGTCTGATGATGATGATTAACATTTTTTTAAACACAACATAACATTGATCTTAAAGCCTATCAAAATCATAACCCTCCTCTGGCTTTGTCGTAGTCGTGTAAAAAAATTAAAATTTCAACAAACTTACCTCATCAGTTCAAAACTGATGCATAAATGGTTCCTAAAATAGAAGTAATCGAGCATGTGGATGACGTTGTGCGATTGGTCTTTGTCCTTCAGCCGGAGATGGTCCAGGACCCTAACTTCCACCAGCGCCTGGTGATGGAACCGCTTCTTATTGCGAATGATCTTGATAGCTACTTGGTTGCCTGAGCGGTGATCGTGAGCCCTGATCACTTGGCCGAAAGAGCCTTTTCCAATGACTTCTAGGATTTCATATCTGTAGGCTATGTGGTCATGGATTTGCTGAAATTAAAGATGTGATTTTGATAATATTGTGCTGTAGAGGTTAATAATATGCGTATTTTTTTTAAATGGTGTAAATTTAAATATATTGATTTCGAGAAATAAATGGATTGGTGACTTGAGCAGTGTCGTCGAGGTAGATTGAATGAGGGTGGCAAAGGAAGAGAGCTATGGGATCCTATGGATTAGTGCTATATTCAGCAATGCACTAAAACAGATTGATAATAAATTTAAGAAAGACGTAGAGGACCCTACTTATTTCATGTATTTGTTTACAAAAATCTAACAGTAAAATTATTTCAATATCTAACATTGAGGTTCAAAGGTGATTGATCCAAATACTTAATTTTATAAAACACTGAAATAACGTGAACGTTGATCAACAAAACAATTCCAAGAATAGGCAAAGAAATCTTCAAAATTGTATTTCAATACTAAGTCTCAAAACAATGTAATTAATTATTCAGTTTTCAATTAAAATTACGTGGGGTGAATGGTAGTTTTAAAGAAATTATTCTAAGAATCTAGAGATGTCCGTGTTCCATTATTCAAGACTAACTTCAAAACCTCAAAATATCATGAATCGTGGTAAAACATAACACTCGGTGCACACGTTACGAGAAGTCTTTCCAACTTCAGCTCCCCTAGCCAAGATGCAAACGATTTTCGTTTTCTATTCCATTCTCTGTTCTATTTCCCTATTCTCTTTTTTCAT
Organism: Phragmatobia fuliginosa; assembly: GCA_932526445.1. NCBI lineage: Eukaryota > Metazoa > Arthropoda > Insecta > Lepidoptera > Erebidae > Phragmatobia > Phragmatobia fuliginosa. The sequence goes on along the minus strand of OW052059.1, from coordinate 2,852,323 downwards.
TACATTTAATAAAGTATACGAGGTAAGTTGTAGATATATGTACTATGACTGTGTTCATATTAAATTTGGATAAAACAAAAATGCTTGTTTCACAATGTACATTAATTTAAGCCGGGTCGTATAAAATTTACGAAGGAAGATATCAAAGAATATAAAATTCAGGTCATGACTCGCTGAAACCAACGTTCAAATTTTCTCAATTTTGGGGCCTAAAAATTCATCCGAACATAATTTGCGCTTAGCTCTTCACTCATTAATTTGAGATGATATCGCTTTTTCAATTTTGTTTTCGACATCTACTTAGCATTCTGTTTGAGTGTTTCTTATTTTAAGTTTTCAATAAAACTGAGAAGCTTCGTTTGAAGTCTAATTTGTTGCAAAATGTTTTCTAATTTTTAGGAGTCTAAGCAGTTATAGTTTTCATTTCTTTCTTTTTATAGCTTAGGGACGTATGGCCTTAACCCTCTCTTGAAAAGAGACCGGAGCATAGCAGTTGGACGTTATGGGTAGTTAAAGTTGATAATTTTTCAATTCCAAGACCAGTTTTTGTCTTTATTATTGTCCCTTTACTTTTTATTTGTTTGTTGTTTTAAAAATAACAGTACTTTGGTCAGACTTACCTTGTTATAACTACCGTTTTCATCGTCGAAGCCGCAGTTATTGGGAAGGTTGGATCTGGCCTGAACTTTGTTGGACTCCAGTCCCAAGAACCACACCTCCGGGTACTTCCTGATCTCATTTCTCTCCCATTCTGAGAGCCGTTCCCCGTAGAGTTTCAACGCCTCTGTAAAGAGAAACATATTGAGTTGAGTGAAACTGATTTGGTAGTAGAGCAAAACCTCCATTTTGGAGCAGAGGATGTTGAGATTGAGTGAAACTGTTAAAGCATGAAATTAATATTTTTTTATTAAATAAATATTTCGGACATCTTACACACAACTTTATATAGTCCCAAATCCACCTTGTATTATGGGTGTTTAACAACTGATATAAATACATAAACACACTTTATTTTTGTAAATACATATATATAGAAAACACCCAGACTCCGAAACAAATGTTTGTGCATCACACAAATATTTGATCCAACCCGGGAATCGAACCCGAAACCTCTTAATCAGCAGCGGCATATACTAACTACTAAACCAACAATCCAGAATATTTCTTAAAGGGTACAAATGGTAAGTATAAAGTTAAAATATTAAAAACAATTTTACTACTTTTTTTATTTAAAATGTTTTGGTGCCGTTATAATATTAATTTATTTGCAAAGTATATTTAAATTAACAAACCAAATCGACCGTAATAAATTGTCTGAACAGACATACCTACCACAGAAAAATTACAATTATCGAAGAAACACGGACAAAGTCACGAACAAATGCTAATAATATTTATATATTGAAATGTACAAGTAACGCCCTTTCATATTATACCAAGCACGGCATACTTATCTCAAAATAATTTTAGAGTTGCGGAGGTCCGAGGCCAGTCGCTCCGTGGAAAAACTGATATTCAGGTAAAACAGGTTAAACTAGTTGCCAACCCCAAATAATATTGGGAATAAGGTTAGGAAGAAGACATAGCCTGTAAAATCATAACCCCTGTCTGGCTCTTGTTTGCCGTACTCGTCTAAGAAGAAGTAGAGAGCCCAGTTTTTAGAGTTCAATAATTACAATACAATTTACCTTACATTCAACGAGATTAAGTATCACAAACAAAACAAAATGAAGTATCGCAACATCTCCAGCTCTTAATCCTCTCAACAAAGACATTTTCCACGATTCCATTGATCGCCTTCTTGCCATTTAAACCTGGTGAATATTATATTTCAAGCACGTATTTGCTCTAATAACATTTAAAGTTTCTAAAACAGGGATTAACGCGATCTTTAAGATTTACATATACGTGTATGAACTTTTGGAGTGTCTGACGATTAGATAATCATTTACTGGCTGTGATCATTGAACTTGCAAATGTCAATTTTTGAGAAGCGTAACATAATAGTTCCATTGAAGGCGTAAAGCAGCAGTAGGCAGTAGCCATACGCGGGCGTTCACTTCTGTCAAAGTGTAAACCCAAATGAGCATATGCACCGTAATGGCACAAAATGTATTTATGTGTGTGTGATTTTTTCTAGTTTTAATTGTTATTGGTCCTGTGGTCTCACACACACCATCGAATTACTACAGCACTAAAGCTGTCAATTTTAGGTTGGTCTTCTGAGTGAGGTTAGCACTGCCCCGTTTGATCCGGCCCATTCGTGTTGAACTCACTATGCCTCTACTACTTTGGTTTTTGTGAAAAATCAATGTATAGAATCCTACACACTTTTCATCAAAATTAGATTTAATACTAAGAAGTATTACGCATATAAAATTCAGAGGAAAAAAATATTAGGTTTCCAAAGTATAATAGCCCTTTTGTATCATTTTTAAATTGTCGACGTCATACACGTCATATGAGAGTGGATATATTCAAGACAATGACCCAGTTACCCATCCGTCAGGCGGGATGCTCTGACGTCGTTAGGCGTAATGAGAGTCGATGACCGTCAGCTGACGTTATTAATATATATGAATCTGTGACGTTGATTGTGTATGTTTTTGTTATGTAATATATAGCGAACTTATATCATCAGCCTTGTTCCGTCGTAGGGGTCAACAATTATGGCGAACTTATGGGTGGATAGCGAATCACAATCACAGTGTACTCCTTTGCAGCCATGTTTGTTAATTAGGTTAGTACTGGTTTATTATTCTAACATTATTTACTAAGGTATGAATATGTTTTGCTGTTACAGCTACATTATATGTTCTAAAACCTATCGTTACACTCCATTTAATCACGTCTTGTACATTACGAGGTAATGACTGTCCCAAATCTACGTGCTCGATAATAGACACATATCTGAAATATGCTGTCCAAGCATAATCTCTGTGTAAATTCCATCAATTACTATAAACAATATATGACGTAGGAATTTATTACAAAGATACTTTAATAGTCATTATTATTTGGCGGGTGGCCTATTTCCATTATATGAACATCTAGTTCAAGATCTCAGAGCGAGCAGACATAAATTATTTTCACATGGATGAAAATTGTGTGTACTTTATGATACCTGCGTGCTTGTGGAGCTTGCTCTGTGACACCTGGGCAGGTACCAGGTGAGAAAAGTAACTAAAAATTTTTTTTTTTTTTTTTTTTTATGTTAAATATTCACTTAGGATGCAATACATCTCTTGTGACAGGTCAAGATTCTACATGTACATTTATGCCATGTTCGCAAACAATAGGTAGAGCCGGAGAAAAGAACATGGCAATAAAAACTCGCGGCCACTCCTTTCAAATCGCCAATGTTTACATAGTTTTAATGTTTATAAACCTGATATGGGGGTAAGGTGCTGCCACTAATATACTATACACCATGTTAGAGGACTGATGCAAATTATAGTGATTAAAAATTAGAACATAAGCTAATTTAAAAAAAAAAAAAAAAAAAAACAGCCTCAGTCTGTACAACATAGTAGGAGCATCTACTTACAACAAAGGTAAAAACTATATGTGCTCAAATATTGGCCAAATTACTGGTAACGAAAGATTAAATATAAAATATTAATTATAAGATCAAAAGAAAGAGAAGAATGGCCTTTATTAGTCACGTAGAATCTTTACTTACAAAAGTAAAATCATGCTCTTATACACATGAGTAGAATAAAATGACAAGGAGCAAGTAGTCAAATCCATTTTTCTTTATCATTTAAAAATTCGTCAACTGTATAATAAGTTGCAGAAGACGATGCTAGCAACGAGTTGATGTTGATCACTGAAGCTGTTTATTTTTAAGAGACCCTCGCTTATTGCACTTATACATAACATATGAAAGGTAGCAAATAAATAGAGAGTTGATACGCACTAAATCGATTTTATTAAATCTCTGATCATTCCAAAGCCATACGTATAAAGACACCAATCCACAAGCACATCCATTAAGACATATGACTAAATACTCGTACAAAACATTAAACACTTTATACTTTCACATATAAAGACTACAATCAGTTAACAAAGATTTGACATAATTCAATAAAAGCTTTTATGAAGCACTTACCGTAAATGTTTCATGAACCACTTACGAGTTCAAAAGTGGATAAATTAATTTTAGTATGAATGTATCGAATGTAACCCCTCGTAGAGGGTTGGAGAACTTCGTGAACATAATTGAGTGAGTGTCCCCAAACATACTCAATCCGAAAAACCTTTAATACTAAATGCATCAGTTGGGACCTACGTTTGGGTATGTCATTTTAGTAAACTATGTTGTAACATTTAGTAAACTATAAAAGCATCTTATATAGAATGCTATATTTTTCTATTAGGGCTGTCAACTGTAATCTTTTTTTCCAATTTTGGTGCCAATTCCGTTTGTCATATCACTAAACTAATGTTTATTAAAATTTGATGTTGTATTTTATACTTTAATGTGATTGTTATAGGAAGTAGAGCTGCGCTGATTTCAGGGCTACTACCCTGATATAGAAGACACACCTGAAATGAAAACAACAGCATTCGTGCTGAACAAGTGTGAGACCAGAGGACCAATGACACAGTAGCATCTCACTATGCCCCCATAATGTGGGTCACCATACTGCATTGTGTGCACTCACAACGAGGATGGTGACCCCTACTGCCGAATTCTACACGTGCTTTCCATCAGACAGAATAAAGTCACTTTGGTAGGCCTTAATATAAAAAAAAAACTTAAATTTTAGCTTCCACTGTGTTTAGTTTAGAACTAAATAAAGTAAGTAAGTAAGTAATAAGTTGATCGAAGATTCACGCTTGTTTATTGATACCTTGACAAATCTATAAATTTATATTAAATATTATTAAAAAAATAATACAAAATTTAATTATAGTTAAAGTATGTTATTACATACTTGAACTATAATTAAATTTTGAGATCTAGTCTCTAGAAATAAAAGTTGATCGAAGATTCACGCTTGTTTATTGATACCTTGACAAATCTATAAATTTATATTAAATATTATTAAAAAATTAATACAAAATTTAATTAAAGTTAAAGTATGTTATTACATACTTGAAAAACAATTAAATTTTGAGATCTAGTCTCTAGAAATAAAAGTTGATCGAAGATTCACGCTTGTTTATTGATACCTTGACAAATCTATAAACTAAGTTAGTGTAATAAGTTGAAGTATGTAATAACATACTTTAACTATAATTAAATTTTGAGATCTAGTCTCGACTTTCAAACTGTGTTTATACCTATGTGTCTGAAGGAGCTTGGAAAGGGCAGACAAAGACTTATTAAAACTCCCACGTTCTCTATACTTTTATAGCAATATAGTGTACAAGTAATAACAGTAGACAAGAACCAGAATCACCAGCGCACGTGTTTCACTCCATTTATATATTCTTTTGTTTCATTGGCTAAAGAGCCCAGTAAAAGATCAAATTTGTTTGACAAATTTACGTGTTTGTCAAATTATTTGATAGTGTGCTGCTGTGTTTGACGCGTTTGTCAAACAAGTTTGATCGTTTACAGGGCTCTTTTGATGTAAACGTGAAGTTTGACCAGCAAATTTGTCAAACCAATTTGATCGTTTACAGGGCCCATAATATTTTGTTTTCGTCACGTGACTGTCTGACATTAGCCAATGAAACAAGAGAATAGATAATGGAATAGAAAACGAAAAAAAAGTGTCTCACTAGGCCGTTATAGTATATTTCAGTCAGTAGGTATACTGCAATTGCTTAGTTTGGTGATCACCACTCTTGTATTTTACTCATACTGACTTTTGACTGCACGGTTGGCCTGTGGTTTAAGCGGTCGCCACGCCGCTCCCTACTACTGTGATTCACAAATTTTTGTTTTAAGTCTGGGTGTTCTTTGTGTCCGTTTCATATATGTTTGTAAAGTCTCCTGCGACACAGGAATTTATATTCCTAATGCGGGAGTTGTCTTTTAAAAACACGAAAAAAAACAACACGAATACTTTCCACCAGACCACTAGACATAGCCACTTTGGTAAGCTCGATATACAAATACCTATAATGTATTGTTCCGTATCGCAACTTTTCACTTTTGTAGTTTAACAGGTGAGCCATTTAAGTCAATTAGTTTACATAAATGTTTTAAGCTGCTTTTTTTAAGATTGAATACGGGACCCTATTCAATCGTGGCCAATTTATATCTTGTTTTAATTTTCAATAAGCTTATATAGTAAGTCCATAACCCGCACTCGGCCATCGTGGCGCCTTAACCACAGATTACTGAATAGTTACTACGTAACAGATACTTCACTCAGTAGAAAATTTCCAATACCTATTACGATAATTGCCTACTCCCTCGCGTCAACAACCACTGTATGCTAAAATGCGCCTAAATGCTCAAGCGTACAGCAGTGATTGCTTCGCACCGCGCGATTCCACAGTAATCGCAGGGCTGCCTCTTCGATAAAATTAAATTAACATAACTTTTTATCTAAGTTATTGAGAACTGTGAATATGTTCTGACTTTTATGTGGCAGTTAAAAATTTTATCATTTATAAAATATTTAACATATTTATATTTACATAAGGCACCACACGGCATCGTAATACGCGTACGACTATTAAAATTGAACGGCGTGCGCGCTTCGCTTCGAAAACCGCACTGAATTTGATCCGCCGGCGGACCGAGACCGCTCGGCTGGGCGGTAGGCACTTTTAGCGCGCAAGTACATGGAGTGACGGAGGCCTGCCTTAACCGTCTCCTGAGAGGAGACCCCGAGCTTAGCAGTGGGTTGTTGATGAATGATAATAATATATATCCATACTCAATATATTATTATACATTCGAAAGTAATCTTTACAACAACAAATATTTCGTTTCAGAGATTAGTTGGACCAAACAGACAGACCTAAAAAAACTTTTTTTTTAATATTGCATATACTTTCATATACATCTAGTAAAAAACTATTGAAACTATTTGAAATTAAAATCACTTTAATTTTATTTATTTGTATGGATATAGATTTTGAGTATATCATCATCATCATCAACAGCCTTTAACAGTCCACTGCTGGACATAGGCCTCTCCTTTGAAAGGAGGTTTTGGCCTACTATACCACGCTGGCCAAACGGGTTGGTAAAGGGTTTGTTTCAAGTTTCCTTCTCTTGGCAGTGATGTTAGCTGCTTATTTTGTTCCTTTAGTCGCCTCTTACGACACCCATGGAATGAATAGGGTGGTGTCACTTTGTATTCTTAATCCGTCACCACAACGACGACATGATTTGATTATACCTATACATTAAATACATGTTAATAATCAAAGGATATAGATTTATGGAACGGAATTCTTTCTTTGTTTTTACGAAATGGATGACATAATTTGTAAAACGCCAGGTGTATTGGATCCGCCCGTCACAGAGGGTACCCTGACAAGTTTATTTGAAGCACAAAAGAAACAATGACTTGAAAGTTTCGATGTCGATCTGTCAATTGTATTGTATGTTGTAATATTAATAATGTATTTCACAATGTTTCAATATCAATTTGCAAATTGTATGTTCTAATATTAACAATGTTCTATGACGTAATTTTACGAATAAATCTATATACTAGTATTATAACGCTGAAGAGTTTGTTTGTTTTAACGCGTTAATCTCAAGAAGTAGATACTGATCGGATTTGAAAAATATATAAAAGATAACTCCCGCATTAGGAATATAAATCCTGTGTCGCGGGGCCCTTACCAAACATACATGAAACGGACATAAAGAACACCCAGCCTCAGAACAACAATTTGTGAATCATACAAGAGAAAGCGGCGTGGCTACCGCTTAAACTACTAGGCCAACAGTGCAGCCAATATCGTCACGATAATATCATCACGACATGACCCAAAGGAGCGGCGTATTAATGAAAAATTTTTGCAAAAACGGGAGATTTTTATATCAGGTATGAAAATCTACTAACGTAATGTAGTACAGTAGGTTATTTGGTTAATCTGAGGACAAACTATAGATTTAGTTTTGTCTTTAAAACTATTCAAATTTAGTAAGTTTGTAGGCTGCGGTTTTGAGCTTGAGTAGGTTACTTGAAGTTGATGCTTAGATTGATAATATGTGTAATAGTTTCTGCTAAATAGTTGTTTGATTAAGTGATTGCTGAAGCAGAAATGCGCCATGATTTTTCTTTTCAGTAGCTATCAGAGAGTGAGAAAAAATAGAAGGGTAGCAGTTTTAAGCCACAATAATTAGAGACGTAAATAACTTGGGTTGCGCACAATTTGTAGCACAGGGTATTTGACTCGTTTGCTTGACGGTCGACCTCCAACTCAATTCTCATTCCAAATGCAATCATTTACAGACAGGATCGATATTTCTCTGGTCTAAATTAAAGTAATTAAAATGAATATTGTCAGGTCAAGATATATGGAAGATTAGATTAAGATAGAACATTTAGAAGTCAATTTCAAATTATTTGTCTGTCTGCCTGTCTGTCTGTTTCCATTAATGTGAACCATTTTGGCGAATCTATCACTGGTAAATAGCAGATGTTGTAATGACCGTGTGGTGACGGATTAAGAATACAAACTGTCTCCACCCCTATTCATTCTACTAAAGGAACAAAAGAAGCAGCTAACATCATTGCCAAGAGAAGGAAAACTTGAAACAAACCCTATACCAACCCGTCTGGCCAGCGTGGTGATGATGATGATGTAATGAATAACTAAGGCTGCTTTTTTTTGTTAATAAATAGAGTTTCACTAGAATATAATTAAAAACATTTAAATAGTGAAATAAAACAGGGATTGAGTGTCTCCATGGGATGTGCTGATATAGCAATAGTCGAGGACAGCACCTATGGTAATTTACATGATTCTAAAAAAGTACAGAATTCCCATCAAATCAATGCCAAACTCCTACAAAATTATTCATAGCAACATGCGCTCCGACAAGAAAACAAATTATATTCGAAGAAAAGTTTAATAAACTTGATAGAAAAAGCTTAAAGCTACCTGAGAAATACATTGACTGAATTAAACTTATGTTTTATTGCAAAAAACAGAAAATAAAATATTTTCAAAAAGATTACGGGAGAAGTAAAAACTTTTTTCTTTAACTGTAAGGTAAAGTTTGAGTGAGTTGAAAAATATTTATGTTTGAAGATTTGTGAGTGATGATTACTTAATTAGTTAAGTTATTTTTGAGAAATAACAACGTTTTTAGTTTTTTATTCAAAACATTCTTACACCTAGCGATTACACGAAATTGTTGAACTGAAAATTATTCAACATTTCTTAAATTCTTTCATGTCTTCTATTTACCTATTATTTCTTAACACGCTATAGAATTTCAGTTTAAAACCACTCAACGCATTATATTACGGTGACCTTGTCCTTAACACTAAAAGAAAAGAAACGACGAAATTGAAACGATGCCAAAACGCAGTAATTGCAAATATACTCTGTTACTACATGCACAAATATTTTGAGAATAAAAGACAACTGTAGAGTACCCAGTTTATGTTAATTTGATTGGCACTCAAATGTCACTTAATAAGTATATAATAAACTTAATAAGTAAGTAATCGACACCGCGATTGGGTATTGTGATTAGTGTTTAGCCTGGGTCAATCACTTCGACCCGTTTTTTATCTGCGAAATTCCCATTGGATACAAGAAACTGGTGGTTATGTCGGACATGAACCGACTAAAAACCGCACATCGTCTCGGGTACTAGAAGCCGGAGAACCAGGTGCACCCTAGAAAGGAAATCCCTGGAACCCCGACTTAATTCGGGCCACCTACGGCTTGTAGATAGCCCCATTTGTGGTGATTACGATGTTCCCTTTGATGGATGCCCAAAAAGAGGGTGTGCACGTGCCGTATCGCTTGCGGGCCTGGTCCTAATATATTGAAAGTACAGAAGAAGAAACAAGAAAAGTTAGAGTGAAATAATTCTAGCAGAATAATTTGAAAAAACTGATCAGACAACATTCACATTTATATGATGACTTGAATGCCGTCATGTCCATCATCATCATCATCAGCAGCATATCGCAGTCCACGGCTGTTCTATGCAATGGGAGAGGCCTACTCTCCCATTTCACAGAACTCTGGTCGATTCTAGGCTTCTCGCATCGATTATCCATACCAACACAAATAATAAGTTTGACTGAAATTTTTCAAAATGTCCAACAAGGAACATCAACACAATGGTGCCACAGATTATAATACACTCGCTGTGACGATCGAATAGAGGTGAAAAACACTCTTACTAGGGCCCCAGATATACATGTGTGTGCCACATTCACCAGTGACGTATTGTCACATCGATTCAGTTCACTCAAAATTAAAGTCTAACTGAAATCCCCGGAGCTCTATTGTATTTCAGAGCCTACTGTTACCGAATTCCTTTTTGGTGAAGTCTAAAACCCTGAACGTAATGATTATTTTACTTGATAAATTATCCAAGTCTTTCACTGATCATTCTTTGTGAAAATTCATGTGTTAATAGACTTATGTGTGTGTATGTGACTGATGCTCATTCTCACTAACTGTATTTAAACCTTTTACTTACTAGGATCCCCTTAACGTATATAGGTAGCTCCTGAATTTTAAAGGACATCTCTGCATTCAGGTGTCATCTAAAGGTTGGTGAAAACGAGAATATTACTATGGTTTATTTAACACTCTAAGTGGCCCCCTTAAATTTATGGGATATTGGTGAAAACGGTCAAGAATGATATAATAACATAAGACATCATCGAGGCAGAATAGTGACCCTTAATGTGACTGCTGCTAGCGACTCGAAATAGGTGACAACCGGGTGCGGCCGGGGGGTGTCGTCTAAGGCGGGTTGATGTTTCGCCTCTTACTGTACACAGCGGTGAGAGGCGCAGCAGCATCCTGCCTCGAGGGTGAGTCCAGTCATCCCGAGATGTACCCTAGTTTAGGGGTAAGGCAGGTGGGGCACCAGAAGCTGCTGATGCGATCCTGGTGTTCCTCCCGACTGCCGAGGTAGGCCGCCGCGGGGTTGAGTGGGTAATCCGATTGCCCGGGAGTCCCACACACGCCCTTCGCTTACTCCACGAAGGGTATGGTTCCAATAGCATTCCCCGCGTGAAAAAAAAGAAAAAGGATGGTGACCCCTACTCTTGGATTCTAGATACTCATGCTTTCCATCAATCAGAGTAGAGTCACTTTCGTAAGATATAATAAAAAAAATTTGATCAAGAATATTCTTCCGTAGTTATTAATAATTATATAAGTATTTCGGACATCTTACACCCAACATCATATAGTCCCAAACTAAGCAGGGCTTGGGTTTATTATGGGTACTAAACAACTGATATAAATACATAAACTTACTTTTTTTGTACATACATACATAGAAAACACCTAGTCTCCGAAGCAAATATTAGTGGATCACACAAATATTTAGTCCGACCCGGGAATCGAACCCGAGACCTCTCGATCAGCAGCCGCATACGCTAACCACAAGACCAACAAGGCATGTCTAATTAATATCTTGGTATTATTAAATTAATTAATGCATTGTGTTATTTCGGTCACATCATCAACTTTTTTTAGTATTTATAATTTGAAACTGTATACTAAAATTTTTCAAATAATGAACGCATAGATATCTAAATGTTCTCTTCTATAGAAATATAAGATAAGCTTTCCTCATTAGGAACGATAAAAAAACAAAGATTCTTATATAAAGATTCACAAGATCATTAGTCATTAGTATACTAGAGACAAGCTTGCTGTTTTTTTCTTGGTCCAATTAAGTTCAGCCGCCCGTTGACCTATATACTGGAAGTCTACCCTCGTTTCGAGAACAACAATATTTCTCGTGTAAAATATTGTTTTTTCTAAGGTTACGAGTGAAACGACCGTCTCATCTTCCGCCTTGTATTATCCTTTAAGTTTTATTTTTAAATACTTTTCTGTACAACTTCTGCATTAAAAATAACGTAATATGAACAGTTGGCAGCGCACAAATTGTTGACGTTGCACAAGAACCCAGGTGCCTATCCATAGGTACCTATCAGTAGAATTTTTATGCCTATAACTTGCATATAAAAAGCATACATGAATTTATTGACCAATTTCCTAAGAAGATGCTCAGAACTCGATACAAAATTTTTTTATATTCAGGAAATCATTAAAACGTAAACCAAAATTGCCAAAATAACCAAAATTGCCAAGTATAAGATTAAAAATTATGTCCACCTAGAGGTACAAAAAATCACCTCGTTTTGCCATACCTCTTGGGGAACGCTAAATATTTAATTAAATTATTTTCAGAAACAAATACGAATTTATCAAATTTTTATGTATGTACATTAATATCTCCTCGCACTTTAGACTGTGGAGGAACGGGTATCGTGTTCCTCCAACACAAAGGGAGGATCCTCCGACCAGGCGAGGTGATCGTGCCTGGCGGACCACTGCCCAACAATTCATGTTGGAATGTTATAAATTTCCTAATCGGCGTGAGAATTTCTCTATCGCGATTCATGATTAGTAGTTACTCCGCATGTTCTGTGTTTCTTTGTGGTTTAGTGTTTCTTCGATAGATGGCACTGTTGTACTGTGCTCGCTTGCGGTGTATGTGGAAGTCGCCACATAGATTTCTTATATTTGTTTAACTAGCTTAAGAATTAAAGCCGTAACCCGCCAGCCATGATCACCTCGATTGGTCGGAGGATACCCGTTCCCTTAACATAGTAATATTTGCCTGTAGCAAAACTAACCATTGATGAATATCCATTTTTGTTTTAGAATACTCTTCCTAACTTGTTATGGCCTTGCGCCATAACAACAAGTTAGGAAGCGTATTACATTTTACATGTATGTATTATATTTTATACTGACATCTAAAAATGTTCAGTCCGTTTGATAGGGACCAGTTTACTTGTTGTGACCCCTAATGAGGCAATTAAAACGACTACAATAATATTTTCTTAATTTAGATTTACGTTAGCTATACAATAGTTGTATTTAAAAATGATATAGGTACCCACAAACACACACACACACACACACACACACACACACACTCAAACTCACACACGCACGCACACACACACACACACAAAAATAATAAATAATCGAGCTCATCACGAGATTACATATTAAAAAACATTATTTTAAATTATCAAATTGTGCAAACGAGATCAACTCTGGAAACCTCTATCAATTTGACGTCTTTCGAGATAATAACAGCGGTAAAATTATTGACAATTCTGTTAAATGTGGAAATGTCACTTGTCGTTTCCGCAATGCGCCAATATCCGGAGCAGTTTATTATATATGTCAAAGTTCATGAATAATTGTTTGCCTTATAGCTGTGTTAATTGTAAATACTGCACTCAGAACTGAATTTAGGATTTAACAAGACCAAAAGTTTATCTAGTACTATGTATTTATCTTTTACTAGTTATGCCCCGTGATATCACCCACAGGTTTCGTTACTTTTCGTTTCGAATTGACTATTGTTCAATTTTCATTGGTTTTGTTGTTACATATTTTTAGTATTTTTTTCTTATATCTTATATCATCAGCTATGTATCAGTAAAATCCTTAAAATCAGTCCAAACGTTCCAGAGAATAGCCAGAATTGAAAGATAGAAAACAGATAAAAAAAAGAATAACACTTTGCTAGTTTATACTATACACACAGTTAATTAGAAATTACAAACTAACATTTCAACTGAATTAATTTTTATAGACAATAAGAACATTTCTCATACACATAAACATGAATTTCATCATCACCATACCATAGAAGTACAAAAGCAAAATATAATACATATTTGTGAAGATTTTCTTGCATTATTGCGTTGAGCTGAAGCGGGGATGTTTGAGATAACATTTTATATGTTTTGTGTAAAGCGGAGGACATAAAAGTTCGTCTCAAGAAGATCAGCAGTGTTATGACTTGTTTATATCTATGGATTTGGTTTGACAATGTACAACTTTAATGTGTTTATTTTTACTTCTTAAAATAATCACTACATAGCCGTCCGGCGCGTCTGTCTGTCTGTTCGCGATAAACTCAAAAACCACTGCACCGGTTTAAATGATTTTTCTTTATCCAGATTCTAATACCTTCCCTAAGTAAGTACTAAGTACTACTTAAGTACATTTATAACAACTACCAGGAGTAATGACCCGGAGCTAGTCAAAAAATGTAGCTAAGGTTCCTCCTTATATCAAACACCTCAGCTATCATTGGATAGTGCCTTCAAAACCGGATCAACCGTTCAAACAAACCGGAATAAACAGTCAGACAAAGATTTTCAAAATTGTAAAGTAGTTACCCTATGTACTTTTAATGTACCTACTTACATACAATACAATTTTATTTATTTATATAGATGTTGGCACATAGGTATGTAGGTATATATAGAAGTGTAATTTAGAAGTTTCTCAAAACGTATTTGCTAAGGGATGAGAGCTTCCGATATTGTCGTGAGTGCTCCCATTACACAACTTTGAACTAGACTTGTATAACTTACCAACATCAAGTTGGGATCTACTTGAAGTTAATATTGTATGTAAATAATGCTAGCTACCAGGGGCGATTTCGTCTACCTAAAGTAGGGAGAAACGAATCTGCGTGGGCCTATTTCTTTCTTGTAACTTTTAAATAAATGTTTCGGAAAATTTCTGTAGATAATGTTTTTAATATAACCAGTTTTCATCAACTGTAGTATAGCCGTCTCCTTACTATGAGCCTACAGTTTGTTGACTCCAAAATTTAGGAGACATCTAAGCACTTAGATGTTCCCTAAAGGTTGCTGAAAACGTAAACATCACTAAGGGTTCTCTAACTCTCTCTGTCAGTTAGTGAAAGTTCCGTCAAAATCGCTTCAACCGTTCTAATGACTGACCGCAACAAACTGCGAGGTAGACAGATAGACAGACAAAATGAAAATTGTTTTTTTGATGTAAGTACTGCATATAATTACTGCATTTAGTAAAAAGTTGTTGAATTTTAAAGTTACAAAAGACACTTAATTTTTATTTATTGATATATATTACACAATAATATGTAATATCTAAAGCCTGTACCAGACATGAGTTATTCGTGTATTACCTACGCACTTGAACGAAGAGCCTCTGACGACTGCACGTGCCAGCCTTGCGCCGGAGGATTATGAAGCCTTCCAACTTTACCAGCAATAAATTGTGTTAAATACGGAATCGATCCAACATTCTGGCTGCGACCTATTTAATCTCGTTGCTAAGCAAATTAGGAGGTACAACATTTTTCTAATCTGGTATATACGCAAGACAACATTAATGCAAAGAGAAGGAAAACTTGAAACTAACCCTATACCAACCCGTCTGGCCAGCGTGGTATAGTAGGCCAAAACCTCCTTTCTAAGGAGAGGCCTATGTCCAGCAGTGGACTGTTAAAGGCTGTTGATGATGATGATGATGATGATATTGGTAAACTAAATAGTGAATAGTACAATATACAGAGAAATTTTCTTTATTCATAATTTTCAGTAGATGCAATCCATATTAATATTTTAAATTCGGTAGTATCTCGGTTTAACTGCTGCACTGAATTGTTTTGATATCTTGTGGAGGTACTTAGGCTAAGTTTTACCGTGTTAACAGAGATACACGTAAGCGAAGCCGCAGCTAAAAGCTAGTTATACTCGTACACACATAGTGACTGCCTCGGTTGCGCGTGTGTAGTGGAAGCGTATGCGACTGTTTGTATGATCCGTAAATATTTGTTTCGGAGTTTGGGTGTTTTCTATGTATAATATGTAAGTATGATATTTACAAAAAAAATATGTTTATGTATTCATATCAGTTGTATAGTACCCACAATACAGACTCTGGACACATAGACTTAGTGGCGTTGTGTGAGATGTTCGAAATGGTATTATTATTATTATTTATTTTTCTAATCGTCTATGTTTGGCCTGTATTAAATAGAAAAATTACTGCTTTTCTTATTTATTTGATTTTAAGAACAAGAAGAGAGAAGAAGATTACTTTACAGCGGTACTAAGTTAAGAAATTCTTGCAACACCCTTGAAAACCCTTTTTTTATTTTATTTTTTAATCATTGTAACGTGGTTACACTGTGCCCCGTTTCCCGCGAGCAGGCGAGCGTCTCCCCGCTACTCCGCGCGCGGCTATAAGAACAGCGCGCGCCTCAAGCCCAGCCCTTTTTTCTACGGCGACGCTGTCCAAGATAAGTGTCTCCTATTTCTGGAGGCATCACCGACAAACTCTCAAGAGCCCACGCCCTAACGTGCTCGCGAACTAGCCCTTGTATTCCGTTTATATCTATTAAGTTGTATTGATTGTTAAAACATTAAACTTCTTGTAAACTCTCGTGATTTAGTATATTTCTCTTTCTCCTATCTATCGTGCACAAACCGGCGACTAAAGCCGAGTTACGTGACACTTTAGTTTAGTTTAGTTAGCCGAGAAGCTTTAGCCGTCCTATCGGCAATCGAGCACTGGCGTTGCTATGTCGAGAACGGAAAAAAATTCTTAGTATATACCGACCACGCAGCACTAAAGTGGTTCTTAAAATTAAACAACCCTACTGGTCGTTTAGCCAGATGGGGAGTCCGTCTATCGTGCTATAACTTTGAAATCAGACATCGTCGTGGTTC
Source organism: Phragmatobia fuliginosa (assembly GCA_932526445.1). Lineage (NCBI taxonomy): Eukaryota > Metazoa > Arthropoda > Insecta > Lepidoptera > Erebidae > Phragmatobia > Phragmatobia fuliginosa. The sequence continues at coordinate 2,835,644 of OW052059.1, read as the reverse complement.
GGATAATGTCCTACCGGATTTCCTTTCTCGTTCTATACCGGTTTCCGTTATCATTAACGACCCTAATACCCCCGATAATTCTAAATCTAATTTACCAGTTTCTACTAATGATTCTTGGTACCTAAACATTTACAATCGATGTAAAAACTCCCCAACCTCGTCTTTAGATTATCAAATAATAAATAACAAACTATATCGTTTTAAAAAGAGCTTAAACCCTCTCTATAAAGACTACCAATTGAAGGAAGTCGTTCCGTCTAAGCGGAGCTCAAAAATCGTGGTGGAAAGCCATACGGTGCCCTCTACCGGTCACCTTGGTATTAAATATCGTTTGTTGTTTCCTATAAAACGGGCTACGCCAGAAATAATCTCTAAAATTTTAGAGGAAAATGTCTTCCTCGTATATGGCGTCCCGTCTCCCTTTGTACTCGATAGCGGTAAACAATTCATTAGCGCAACAATTAAAAATCTATTATCTAAATACAAAATTCCATTCTTATATTACACACCACTATACGCCTTACGTAAACACAGTGGAACAATAAAATAATAATGACAGCCATTTCTACCTTTACAAATAACGACCAAAGAATCTGGGACAAATTAATAACTAAAATTCAATTTACTCTTAACTGCTCAGTTAATGAAACTACTGAGTTCAGCCCTAACTTCCTAGTCTACGGAAGAGAAATTGTCAACTATGTTCTTTCTATATTGCTGTGGATTCCGATCCAAATATAGACAATGAAACAAATCACAGTTACGCCGAAACCTTAGGCTATCTATCTTCTACTTTTGAGAAGGTACAGGCAGCTTTATTTGAGGCCCATCAACGAAATTGTAAATCCTATAATCTTCGCCGGAAGTCGGCAGAATTTAACGTTGGTGATATAGTCTGGCGTAAAACCTATTATCTCAGTGACAAAGACAAATACTTTAGCAAAAAATTAGCTCCTAAATACATAAAATGTAAAGTTATTTCAAAAAAATCTCCTCTGGTGTACAAATTGGCAGACATGTCAGGTAAACACTTAGGTGAATGGCATATCAAAGATATAAAACTAATAAACTATAAACAGTAATATCATAAACAAACAAGGAGGTAAAGTTAAAATAATGTCAATAACATTTTATCACTACAGGTTGTGACTACCCCCTTGTTTAAATTCTTCATTATATCAGTTGCATAAGGTTCGTTATCGGTCGGAATATTCTATTTCACTTGTCGCTAGGCAAAATAATGTCTGTTCAGAAATGCTGTTGAATAAGCGAATTTAACAATAAAAACATTTTTGAACAGCACCCATTACTTTTTGGACTATCATCATTAACCTTTGGGTCTTGGTAGTGCACGTTGTTGTTTCCTACGTTGTGTCAGCTAGGCATCTTAAATTCCAAAAATAAACTTTAACTTAATTTAAAATAAATGAAAAATAAACAAATATCTTGAACCTAAATTTGAAAATAATTTCTTATCAATAACCAAATGTAATCTAAAAATATAAATATTTTTTTTTGCCCTATGGCTCAGTGGTTAAAAGGTCTGTCCCAAACCTTGTCACAGGTTCGATTCTCGAACGTGTTTTGAGCTTTGTGGTTGCGTTTCTACTGCACACTTATCTGTCTTATCTGTTGTTACTACTGACATAAATCACTTCTAGTAATTCTTTCTATATAATTTAATAACTTAAAAATAAAAACTAACCTATCATTCACATCGATCGTATCATCATTCTAATGTATAACTAACGTCTTTTTACTTTCACCTCGCTGAGCACTGTGTCTGCATTTTGTCTTATTTTCCCCTCTAGCTGTGATGCGTGTTTCCTTGTCTAGTTTCTCAGCTTTTGCTTACTACTTCCAGGGTACCAGCGAGGGACTACCTACGGCGGAGACCACGAGCCCCAGGCGAATTTTCCCTGAGGAAAAATTCTGGCCTAAAGGGGGGGGTATGTAACGTGGCTACACTGTGCCCCGTTTCCCGCGAGCAGGCGAGCGTCTCCCCGCTACTCCGCGCGCGGCTATAAGAACAGCGCGCGCCTCAAGCCCAGCCCTTTTTTCTACGGCGACGCTGTCCAAGATAAGTGTCTCCTATTTCTGGAGGCATCACCGACAAACTCTCAAGAGCCCACGCCCTAACGTGCTCGCGAACTAGCCCTTGTATTCCGTTTATATCTATTAAGTTGTATTGATTGTTAAAACATTAAACTTCTTGTAAACTCTCGTGATTTAGTATATTTCTCTTTCTCCTATCTATCGTGCACAAACCGGCGACTAAAGCCGAGTTACGTGACATCATTCAACTGCTCACTGCACTTACAATTGGTCCAACACGTACAGAGAGCCATTACAACAATATAGTGTTACAAGTTTGATAATAAAAGCAATATTCATGTATACATAACAATACTAATACCAACCACTTAGGAAAAGTATACAAAATTTAAAAAATGTACTCAGATTGGTGTTCAATAACTCCACATTCGAATTCTGAACAATCAGAGAGTTAAGCAGACTGGCTGCCTGGCTAGTGGGAGCGTGTTGTGCCGTGTTACCGTGAATCGGACCAACTAAAACCACATGGTGTGACACTCTGCGAATGAGATGGGAGGACTCCTTGAACAGCTGTTATTACGACTTCCAGACCACCCTTACTAATCGTACGCCTAAAGCCCTCCGAGTTTTATTTTTGTTGAAATAACGCTTCAATTTTAAAAACCAATAAATTAAATCAGATGGAAAAGTATAATAAAAACAAGATTAATATCCTAAAAACTAAAAAGCCTTTTATAATGTTAACGAGGTTTGTTTCATGGGCGTTTTTGGTAATTTTATGACGTAATTGCCTTCAGCCGTACATAACAAATGTTTTTAATTAAACTTGAAGGGACTGCTGTTTACCTTTGAGGCCGTATTGTGGCCCATTGACACAATTTCCAGGATCTCGTAACTATGACCTTATGTAATCACGAGTTGACATTTTATTTGAAACTAGCTGAGCCCTGCGGTGTTACTCGCGGCACATAAAAACAACCGTGCATAACGCCGCTTGGTGAAGTTAGCCTAAAAAGAAAAGAACCCAAATTACTACTTATATTAAATATAGTGCCTGGGCGACTGGTTTTTAGGTTTCCGAAGTTCGTAACTCGGAACCCTTATAGATTCGTCATGTCCGTCCGTCCTCGACTTACCGTCACTTGGCCGATTTTTTTAAAAACCTTTTGGAAACATAAAAAGAAAGTAAAGTTTTTCATGAAACCTTTTAGATTATTTGTCGAATCTAATTCAATTTAGAGGTAAAATTAAATCATTCACTTCGTCCTTTTCAACTCCAATAAACCTTTTTATGTTTTAGCAAATACCATTAAACATGAAAAATAAAACAATTGAGGAAAAGGATTACTTTTTGTAACACAAAATCATGAATATTTATGAAAGGCGTGTTTCATTTCAAGAGTGTATTTTGAAGGGTAAAACCTAAATATAGGTTGTTGATGATAGTCACATATAAAAGACAGGTAATTAAAGTATACGGATTTAGGACTGGCTTTTTTGGCAATTAAACTTGCCTTAGTGACTCTACTCTGCTGATAGAAAGCATGAATAGACTCCAGGAGTAGGGGCCACCATTCTCACTGTGACTACAATACTACAATACAGCACGGTGACTTACACCATGGCGGCTTAGTGAGATGTTTCTGCATCATGATCCCGGCCTCCGGGGGCCTGAGAATGATGAAGAATGAGCGGGCCTTCGGTTTCACACTCAAAAAATGAAAAACGACAGCACGATTGCTGACCTTTTCGGTTGGTCTTCTGTGTGAGAGTAAATAAGTAAGAAAATAAATAAAAAAAACACATATAAAAACAGTCTGCGTCATAATAGTGTAATGCATTTGCTCATTTGGGTTTCTCCCTGCTTTGTTGTTCTATCAATTTCCCAATACCAAAAATTTTATAAAAACCTGTAAGAGTGTACCTCAACCCTGAACTTCCTAAAGATCTCCAGAATTACCGCATTTGACACAACCAAATGCATAACTTAATATTTTAAACAATTCTAATTACCAAATTTCTTATGGTTTATTTCGATTCCTTCATTCATAATTTCTCGAAACCTAAACCACATAAACATTACCAATGCCAGTTAACTTTACTCCAAGGCCTTTTATGAATTATTGTTAGCAGTATTTTCGCCTTCATACTTTACATAATAAAGACTTTATGCGAATCTATTTTTAATAATTCAGCAATTATTTTTCGATTTTCATGGGCAGATGTAAGAACTTTTAACTTGCGGAGTTTTTTCTAATGGATGGATTTTGTGATGGATCGCTTGAGACGAAGCAGAGCAGGATTAATGTTCGAGAAGGATAATAGGTCAGAAACAATTTGTCGTGACACGAACTTTGGGGATTTTTGTTGGCATTTGAGTGCTTCTTTTCAATTTCGTAGGATTCGATTTCAAGAGGCACTTAATGGAAGTTGGTAAAAGCCTGATTTAATGTGATGTTTCGGTGTATATTTGAACTATCGTATTCTAGAGATATACAAAGCGGTAAGCTACTAAAAACGTAATGGGTGTCGTAAAAGGCGACTAAAAGATAAACTAGACAAGACAACATCAATGCAAAGAGAAGGAAAACTTGAAACGAACCCTATACCAACCCGTCTGGCCAGCGTGGTATAGTAGGCCAAAACCTCCTTTCTAAGGAGAGGCCTATGTCCAGCAGTGGACTATGGACTGATGATGATGAAGCTACTAAAATCATTTGCGATAGGTATTGATAAAATTTACAAGTAGACTAGTTTCAAAAGTGGAGTTTTACACATAATTATTATTTTATATTTCATATAAAAATAGATATTTATTTGTCCGCACAAATTCATTGGAATAAAACTATCCCCTTTAAGACTATTATTCAAAACGGATATTTAACTATAGGAAAAGCAAATTCACTCACATCAGGAAACGTAATATTTGTCAAAAAATCAGATTACCATATTTGATACTAGTAGACTCATATACATAGTAACTAGAACAATCTTAAACTAAGAAATATCAGAATGAATGTCAGCTGATAAATATTTAACATTTACATGTATGCCAAGCTGCAGACAACTCTTAACATTTGCAGATAACGGCACATTTGGCAGATGTGAAACGTTGTATTAAATTAACGAATTTCGCTAAGGCCTTGGTGAAATTCGTGATAATAGAAGTGAATTGACAATAGAACCTTAATAGTGTTGCCCCTTATAATTCAAATTAATTTCGACCACTTAGCGACCACTACTAAAAAGGAAACTATAAAAGAAAGACAGTTGTAATCTATGAAAAACGTAAATTTTACGTAAAATGAGTTCATCATTATCATCATCAACAGCCTTTAACAGTCCACTGCTGGACATAGGCCTCTGTTAGTAAAATGAACATGATTGACTGTCATGGGCAAGAAAAGCATGGTAGCTTATGCCGTGCAACGTTTTAAATCCAAATCAAAATGAATAGCTTTTACAAATTCTAGAGAACCTATTACATTCTACAGCAGTAAGTTCAAGTCAAATATTCACACTAAGCTTCCCTCCAACTCTGTTAATTAAGTAGACAAAAGCTGAAATGAAAAAGCCCATGCAACGGTTGGTTTTTAGAACAAAACGTACCGCAATTCTCAATTAGAGCCGGGGAAATATAAGAAGGAAAGCTTGAAAAATCGTGTTGGAGTACAATTTCAAAGAAGTTGGAAGAATTTTCCATAACTAATGATAAGTTTGAGTTGGAAATAAAGCAAACTGGTTAAATTAAATGGCCGGTAGTGTTGAAATTTTCCAATTTTTGATGAGTTGACATCTTTTTTAAAAGCCTGTAGGAGTTCGTAAAAAGGTACAAAAACATGTAATATGCATAGGAAGCCAGGACTGTTTATGCTATTCAATTTGGGCAAAGAGCACGAGTCAATATAGCACACTGCTCGAATTATTTTATTAAATCTATACAGATTAAAAAAATTGGAGTGTCTGTTTATAATATCAATGGAACAGTTTTTTACTAAATGCATATGTCAGTAAAAAGCTGGATGCGAGTAGCCAAGGATTGAACTAAGTGGCGTGCAATTGGAGAGGTCTATGACCAGCAGTGGACTGCGATAGGCTGATGATGATGATATGTCAGTATATATGGTATATAGTTCGATTTTGCTAGCCATATAGGCTTCCATCATTCTGGCTTCTGAATGAACAGGAGGGAGTCGCCATTACTAAATACGGCGTGGATAGATATAGATATAGAGATATTCGGTATCAACATCAAAGAAGAAAGTTTTTAATTTTTTGTCTGTCTGTTTGTTCCGGTTAATATCTGGAACGGCTGGATCGATTTTGACGGGACTTTCACTGGCAGAACGTAAGGAGTAACTGGGGATAATTTCACAACAATAACCGCGACTGACACCGCAGGACTCTGCTAGTGGATTAAATTGTTAATGTAAATAATAAATTTAAAATAAAACTGCAGTTTCCTTGAGCATATTGTATACAAAAGTAAGACAAGATCGTGTTATTTATAAAGTCTGTGAAACCACTTCATTTGTGCCACCAAATTGATCCGAAGGATCTACCACAGTCATGATGCATGTAAATAAAAGTTTGAAGAGAAGACCCATCACGTTTTTAGGGTTCCGGTGCCAAATGGCAAAAAACGGAACCCTTATAGATTCGTCAAGTCTGTCTGTCTGTCTGTCTGTCCGTCCGTATGTCACAGCCACTTTTTTCCGAAACTACAAGTGCTATGCTGTTGTAATTTGGTAAGTAGATGTAATCTGTGAACCGCATTAAAATTTTCATATAAACATGAACAAAAAACAATACATTTTGGGGGTCCCCATACTTGGAACTGAAACTCAAAAAAATTTTTTTCATCAAACTCATACGTGTGGGGTATCTTTGGATAGGTGTTCAAAAATGATGTTGAGGTTTCTAATATCATTTTTTTCTAAACTGAAGAGTTTGCGCGAGAGACACTTCCAAAGTGGAAAAATGTGTGTCCCCCCCCCCCCCCCTCTAACTTCTAAAATAAGAGAGTCATAAAACTAAAAAAAATATATGTTGTACATTACCATGTAAACTACCAACGAAAATTGGTTTGAACGAGATCTAGTAAATAGTTTTTTTTTAATATGTCAAAAAGCGTAAACAGCAATTTACCTTTCATTTAATCAACGAACTACAAGAACTTTTAGATAATGTTACTTGTTGATACGGAACCCTTCAGGGGCGAGTCCGACTCGCACTTGGCCGATTTTATTAAACTTATCACTACTAAAATATGGTTGGCATACAGTCAAGTCTGCGTTTGACCTTTTCCTGTAGGAGAGAACATCAGTTGAGCAATTTCCCTGCTTAAAATAGACTATCCTTTAACATCCGCAAGAAGCCATTTTCTAACAAAGGTCAGGTTGCTATTATCGACTTTTCATCAGCAGTTAATTCTCCAACTTTAATTACTAAAAGGTCATTTACTTTGATCAAAGGGTTGCGACAAATCAATCAAGATTTAGCCAGCCCTTGTGATTATTTTCTCTAAAAGTTAGTAGAGACACATGTATTTTAGCATGAAAGGGTCGGCCTTGCCGCGGCAGTAGTACCCTCACACAGAAGATCAACCTATGGTCATGCTGTCGTATTTCGTTGGTGAGTGTGAGACCCGAGGCCTAATAATGCAGAAGGATTTCACTAGGCCGCCAAAATGTGGCTGCATTGAGCTTGTATTATGGGTACACAACTGATATAAATACATAAACATATTTTTTTTGTAAATATATACATATTATACATAGAAAACACCCAAACTCCGAAACAAATATTTGTGGATCACACAAACATTTGGTCCGACCCGGGAATCGAACCCGAGACCTCTTGATCAGCAGTCGCATACGCCAACCACTAGACCAACGAGTATATAGTAAATAGTAAATACGAACTATATAAAAGTCAGTGACATTATGGTGACTATTCGTGGATTTTACTGATGCTTTCCATCAGGCGGAGTAGAGTAAGTTTGGTATGCTAAAATATATTATAAAATAAATTACTTTTGCGTATTTTAGGTTCAGAGGTAGGGAAAAACTTCTTAATCCAAGTCCCTTGCGTATTCAACACCGGAGAGAGCCATAAATAATTTGTCTGAAACTTCCTTATTAAACTTAATAAGTACGCGAGGGCAAGTACAAAAGCCATGTGGAGTTCGAATTTACTATATACGTACTCAGCGTTCCAGTGGCGAGCACCAACTTGCTAAAATTTGCCCCTTTATCACGCGCAATAAGCATTAAATAAGTGATCAATACTACAATTGATATTTATAATAAAATTGTAGCTTGCTGAAATTCATAAACCGCGTTATCGCTGAAAAATTGGTTAAATTTATGTGCCTGTTTAAAATACTATACCTACAGCGTATTACTTTGATAATACTAATCGATGTCGTATATACCCTAACAATAAGCTTGCAATGTTCTTTTGGGAATGAGTCCTGTTAAGATATTGTAAGAGTATTTAAATAAATATACTACGTAGTATCTTTCAACCCTTAAGGCCCTTCGTACACAAGGCTACGCAAATCGTCGATACCAATGTTGTATACGATATTAGTATCAAGTCGCGAGTATCGGGAGGAATGTCGGCGACGCGATTCGTGTACGAACCTCAACGGATTTGTATGGCGGTAGTCGCTTGGAGCCTAAAATCGTTGAGTATCGGAGATTTGCGTAGCCTTGTGTACGAAGGGCCTTAGAAAACAAAGAACGGCCAAATGATTACATGTGTATATAAGCGTAATGAATTTTAATGATCTATAATCTTCATATTTACCCACCCGTAATGATAGTATGTTCTCTTCAGATTTTAACATGACTTAACGGAAATCATACCCAAATTATTATCAACCCATAATGTCCCACAGCTGGGCTCAGGTCTCCTCTCAGGAGATGGTTAAGGCCATATGTCCACACGCTCACGGCAGGGTTTAAAGGTGTGGAGGCGTCGGGGCAACAAAGGAGCGGAGGGGCCTCCGCCCCTTGGTCCCAAATTATATTTCAAATAAAATTATAATTTTTTTTCAATCTAGTTTTCCAATTAATAATTTATTGTAAAACCAAGTATAGACTATTTTATTATTTTCTTTTCTTTTCTTTAAAAAAGACAACTCCCGCATTAGGAATATAAATTCCTGTGTCGCGGGGGACTTTACAAACATACATGAAACGGACACAAAGAACACCCAGACTCAGAACAACAAATTATGAATCACACAAAGTGTTGTCCTACGTGGGATTTGAACCCACGACACTTGGCGTAGTAGGAAGCGGCGTGGCGACCGCTTAAGCCACTAGGCCAACCGTGCAGTCAAACGAACATAAAAATAATCGGAAACAAGAATTATCTAAAATTAAATTTTAGCGTTAACGAAGGGAACTTTCCGAGCAGAGAGAATGTAATCATGTTTGTACAAAGTACTGTAGTTAAAGGTAAAACTCTAAAAAAAAGTTGTTTACTAGTGTTTCTACTTTCATTTTTTGTAATTTGATTTTTTTTTCCGAAGTCTCTATTGTGGGAGCCCCTCTTTTGTGGAGGCCCAGGGCTGTTGCCCTGGTTGCCCTCCCCTAAATTCGGCTCTGCACACGCTGGCTGAGTATGGGTTGGGTACTGACAAGACACGTTGTGGCTACGTAACTTTCTGTTAAGCGTTCTTAAGCCACCCAAAGGCCTCAAACTAAGCTTCACGACTGTTATCTCATAATAACAATCGGGACCGACTGCTTAACGTAACGTCAAGTAGACGCTCATAACATATCATGCCACAAACAGTCACTCATCTAGGTACTGACCGCACCGTCGTTGCTTACCTTCAGTGATTGTTTCTAAGCACCTAAGGCTTGGCTATGGCCACATCTCTTACGAATCATCTAATATATAAAATTCTCGTGTCACAATGTTCGTTCCCATACTCCTTCGAAACGGCTTGACCGATTCTTATTAAATTTTTTCTGCATATTCAGTAAGTCTGAGAATCGGCTACTATCTATTTTTCATATTCCTAGGGCGCGAGCGGAGCCGCGAGCATCAGCTAGTAACCTTATAAGAAAACAAATCACCACATGCATACTGAAATGATAAAGTCTTTACAAAGATCATCAACTTTCCAGTCCAACTGCTGGACGTAAGCCATCTCTCTCCTTAGGGCCACCGCACACTAGCTACTTTTAGCATCGGCGATCGGCGATTTGGCGACTGCGTCGATGCTGCATCGCGTTTTAGCGACTTGTTTAAAAATAATTAAGGTTCGTATTGCGGAAATAAAAGCAGATACGATATTGAGTGCGGTATTTCTGTAATTCTATTTATATGAGGCATTCCTTTTATTCCGCGTTTCAGTGATTACGATATGGATAAACGGCCATTGTTTATTAAATTTAATAAATGTTTGCAGCTCCTGTGTTATATACGGTTCAGTAGGTAAATCCATTTTGAAGAAAACCTTATTTTTAAGCTATTGTATAGCTTTTATCGCGGGCTTTAAGCGTGGCAACCGAATCTAGAAATTCCGTCACGAATAAACCTAACACCCTAAAAAAGGATAGAGAATATGATTGTAACTGCAGTGCGACAAGGATGTGGCGTCTCCGTGCGCATGCGTACTACCGCCACTGGCCGTTATCCGTTGCCTTGACAACACAGTCATTCTAGATTCTTCACAGGAACCCCATTGAGTTTGGGCTCATTTGATTTGTCTTGACGAGTACTTTGACACTATATGGTAACCAGGGTCTGATGATGGTGCTGGAAGGTGGCCATAGGAACCCCATCGAGTTTGGTCTCATTTGATTTTTATTCTTTTTTCACCCGACTACGGCCAAAGGAGGTTAACAGGCTATGTATGTTCGTCTGTTCCCCCATAGCTCCTCTACATAGCAAACGGATACTTAAATCGAAATATGGTGTTAGCAAAACAAACATTTTACACGCGGGCGGAGCCGCGGGTGAAAACCAGTTAATTATAAGTAATTTCCGTGCAGGTGTACCATATATTATCAAGTAAAGAAGGATCTATTATGTATTATCTCCATAAAAAAATATTATTTTGCCGATTGTAAGATTTGACCAAAATATAATTCATTCATGAATTATTTCTAAAAGAAAAAGAAAATTGAAAATACTCCGTTACTTTTATGGAATGAGCAAAGTTAAAAGAAAAGTACTAAATTCAGTTCCCTTTGTACGAAAGATTTGTGTACTAAACTTTCAAAATTAGAAAGAGTTCAGATAGAAAACAAAGTTTCTTGCCTGCTCAGTAAAAAACTAAATCTCTACTTAACGTCCTTTCAGACGAATCAACACTTTAAGCCGATTTATACAGTCAATGAAATAGGCCTTGTCGCTTCTATTTATACAATACCCAGGCATACAATAACTTATTACATTAAATTCTAGTGTGCGTGTAAATCCAATGCAAATAATCACCTAACTACCAGCAGCACGCGATATAAATTGAACTTTATTCATTAGCAGTGACAGTAGCCACTTTCTATTTTTATTCGGTTCTGACATGTGCCCTTTTCTATCTAATTGCATTAGAAAGACAAGATCCTGGAATCTTGCTCACATTTAACTATACAAATAAATAAAATTAAAGTTTATGTTAAATAAAAGTGTATTATCGAACGAACAGTTTTTACTATAACTAAAATTAAACAAGATTCACTTTACTGAGGGTGTAAGGCCTCTTTCAATTAATTAACCCTCACGATTCTCTTATCGAATTACTAGAGGACAGAACTTCTGTCCTTTCATTATCGACAAACTAAAAAGTTAATCTAACCCTTTAATCATCGCCGGCCTGTACATTAACATAAACTTGTAGTGCGAAAGTGAAAATTTTAACAAAGAATAGTTTGACTCGGTCTAACTTGGTGACTTTTGAAAATAATTATGGACACTAACTTTTTCACGCTACTTTTTATTTTTAAAACTTTTCATTGATGATGGTCTAATGGTATTAGAATGATGTTTTATAGCCTAAAACATTATAAATAGGCTATTGAACTGTAAAAGAACTATTTAAATTAATCCAGTCATTTACGCGCGATGCTGTGACCAAAGAATGTAGTTCCAAAAAAAGAGTATATACATATATTTAGGTAGTAACAATAGTACAAGCTCAGCTTGGTTTGGGACTAGATGATGTTATGTGTCAGAAATGTCTGAAATATTATGTTATTATTATTCTTATACTATAAATATTTAACAGTAAACATATAACTCAGGTAACGGATATCGGTTTTCAAAGTTAATACAGGTTAATACAGTAAATTAGCCGCATTGCGTCATAGTTATTGCGAATATATACGAAAAAATATAACGCAAAAGGCTTCCACTAATTAAATGTTGTAAAAAAAACTGAATTTATACACAAAGAAATATTCAGACTTTCTCATTTATACTTTGCTATAACTCTTTTTTGTACAACGACAACCTTGGCGGGAGCAAAAAAGGGTACATATTTATCTTAATTTTATTATGTATTATATGTTAAACATTTTTTTAAAAAGTTAACTGAAACAATAACTTTAATAATGTGGTTAATATTGTGCTTGTTACTGTTATTGAGTAATCTAATAAAAATATGTAAAAAAATAGTTATTTGAAAATGATCGTAGTTCGGAGGTTTTGAAGTATTTTTTATGTTGGGTGGGGTACCTAATCCTAGCTTTTAGTAGTACGTACTTCTACACACACATACACACAAGCGTCATTTCCGTCCCATAGAACACCATTAACTTCTGCCGCTCTGGTCATTTATATGTAGTATACCTACCTATGTCTTTCAGAATTGGCAATAGTAACATTTTTTTCCAAACTGAATAGTTTGCGCGAAAGACACTTCCAAAGTGGTAAAATGTGTGTCCCCCCACCTGTAACTTCTAAAATAAGAGAATGATAAAACTAAAAAAATATATATGATGTACATTACCATGCAAACTTCCAAAGAAAAGTGGTTTGAAAGAGATCTAGTGAGTAGTTTTTTTTAATACGTCATAAATCGTAAACCACAATTTACCTTTCATTCAATCAATGTACTATTAATAAAACATCGATCAAGTTACAATTCACTACAAGAACTTTAATATGATGTTAATTGCTGCTACGGAACTCTTAATGGGCGAGTCCGAGTCGCACTTGGCTGCTTTTTTTTATATGTGATACTTACAACTCAGATTTTCAATATATTCAACGCTATTCAATTCAACCAAATTCTAATTACATATAATGCCGACCTACATAATTTAAACCACTTTTTAAATTCGACATTTTTTTTAATGTATAAAATATTCTCGTATGTGTTGATGTATATACGAGTAAATGAACTTTCAGTAAGTAAAACATGAGAGTGAATTACGATGGATTACCAATAATACAGCCCTGACCTTTGCAATAAAGGGATCTTGAGGGATAATCTATTATTAGGCGAGAATAACTCAACTGTATGTTCTCACTTAATTTACGAAAAGGTCGAGCTGAACAATACTGAGGGATAGTAATAGACAGGAATTCAACCTTATCTTGACTGCCTTGTTGGTTAGTGTATGCGGCTGCTAATCAAGAGTTCTCGGGTTCGATTCCCGGGTCGGACCATGTATTTGTGTGATCTACAAATTTTTGTTTCGGAATTTAGGTGTTTTCTTAGTACAATTTGTATGTATTTACAAAAAAAGTATGTTTATCTATTTATATAAGTTGTTTAGTACCTACCCATAATACAAGCTCTACTTAGTTTGGGACTAGATGATGTAAGATGTCTGAAATATTAATTTATTTATTTATCTATCTATGTCTATGCAAAAAATTAAATTTTAACGTCTCTTTGTAATTTCAAGTTAATAATTTTTCACTAAATGCACTATATGAAAAGTATATGTATAAAATAGCCGCCCGCCTCGGCTTCGCACGGGGACATATAGCACAATATAGTATTGATTTTTCGGGTTAATATGTAGAGTATAATTTTCAAAATCGGTTCAGTAGATACAGAGATTACTCCTAACAACGTCACAAACTCACAAACTTTACCACTATATATATTACTCGTAGTATGGAAAATATTTTTTTAAATATTTTGTCTGTCTGTTTGTTCCAGCTAATTTTTGCACCTTCATATAGCTAAGAACGTGAGGAGTAACATTGGTCACTTTTTAGGGTTCCGTAGCCAAATGGCAAAAAACGGAACCCTTATAGATTCGTCAAGTCTGTCTGTCTGTCTGTCTGTCTGTCCGTCCGTATGTCACAGCCAATTATTTCCGAAACTATTAGAGCTATACTGTTGAAATTTGGTCAGTCGATGTATTCTGTGAACCGCACTAAGATTTTTACATAAAAATAGAAAAAAAACAATACATTTTGGGGGTGCCCATACTTGGAACTGAAACTCAAAAATGTTTTTTTTATCAAACCTATCTATGGATAGGTATTCAAAAATGATGTTGAGGTTTCTAATATCGTTTTTTCTAAACTGAATAGTTTGCGCGAGAGAAACTTCCAAAGTGGAAAAATGTGTGTCCCCCCCCCCCCCCCCTCTAACTTCTAAAATAAGAGAGTGATAAAACTAAAAAAATATATGTTGTACATTACCATGCAAACTACCAACGAAAATTGGTTTGAACGAGATCTAGTGAGTAGTTTTTTTTAATACGTCATAAATCGTAAACCGCAATTTACCTTTCATTCAACCAATACACTAGTATAAAAACATTGATGAAAGTTACAACGAACTACAAGAACTTTTATATGATGTTACTAGCTGATACGGAACCCTTCATGGGCGAGTCCGACTCGCACTTGGCCGCTTTTTTTTAGACTATACTTGCTATTCGGCGTTACTCGTAGTTATTGATGTAAAGGATGGTCACTTGTACGCGAATAT